>SEMN01000112.1:95000-695000 GCA_005408345.1 Macquaria australasica
ATGATTGCTGATGTTTTTGTTTTGCCCTTTCGTCAGTTATGTAAATGTGTGTGTGTGTACCACGCCAAGCTGTTGTGGCTCATGTCCCCTCCAGCAGTGCTCTCTGTAGACTAGGTGAGTATTTGAAGTGACAAGGAACTGGCTTTAGCTCTCAGCGTGGTTTCGCCTCCGCTCCAGCTACCTCTCCACTTGCCCTCCCGCTGCTTGACAGATGGTGCAGACCCAAGCTAGGACGCCCACTACCATATTAAGCGAGGGCACGCAGTATGAATTTTACAGGGTGACACGCCCTACACCAGCACACACACATACGCACTGTCTGCAGCTGTGGACCGGAGTATTTGTTGGGAGACTTTCGTTGGCTAAGACACATCCCAGAGGGGAAATCCTGTGGCTATGGCACTATGGCAACAAACTCAGCAGGCCCACAGGGGCGGACAAACACACACATAAGGGGTTGGGTATTCTTTTGATTGCACTGATTCTGATTCTGATTATAAATTCAGGTACATGTTGAGTCCACATGTTCTAATTATTTGAGTAAATTTGGGAATATTCAGCAGATTTAGGCTGCTATACAGACATTCCTCATAAATAATGAGGTACTTTGTAATAAACATATTTTTTTATTGAAGATAAAATAAAGAAAAACATATTCTCTATCTTGTTGCACAAGTTGAATGTTAATGGTTTTACATAGGGGTTAATTATTAGATTATTTTCATTATCAATGAATCTGTAGACTACATTTTTGAGTAGAGCTAAAACTATTAGTAGATTGATTGATTAGTCAATCGACACAAAATTCATTGCAGCTATTTTGATAATGGGTTAATAGTTTAAATAGATAGAAAAATAAATAGAATAAATGACTCTTTTTCAAGCAAAAATAAATAAAGGATGTCTTCAAATGACTTGTTTTATCCGACCAACATCCTAAAGATATTTGATTTGCAATGATTTAAAGCAGAGAAAAGCAGCAAATACTCTTATTCGAGGTAATGAATAAATGTTTGGCATTTTTGCCTGACAAATGACTTTGATGATGAATTGATTGTCAAAATACAGTAGTCGTTGATTAATGTTCTGTCAATCGTCTAATCTTTATTTTGTTTTCCCTTTATGCGCTAGGATCATCTGATTCTGGGGCATTATGATTAGGAAATACTTTGTAATGTCCTTTATTGTTTGAAATGTGTGCAGCGACCAGCCTCCCTTTTGAGTGCTTCCCCCAGTTCTGATCCAGTTCTCAATACTCAATATAATTGCCAAAATAGATGGATATTCTCTGATGGAGACGGCCTTCAGGCTTCTGTCTCTCAAATATAAAAAAAAGAGGAAATAGGAATTGAAGAGATGAGAGATTGGCCCTGTGTATAAAAAGATAGGAATAGATGATAAAATCAGTAAGGTGTCATCTAACTGTTGAATGCCTGAAATGTGTCCAGCACCTCGCTGCTCCAACGCCACACACAATACAGATTTAATAAAGATAGGACAAACAGGCGCAACAGTACACATATCCCTCAACTACACACTTCCCTTTGATAAGCAATCATTTCTGTTCTGCTCTGTTCGACAGTGGTCCTTTTTTTCACACATAGGTTGTTATTAAAAACACTATAGCTCACATCCGCAGAACAGAACAGTGCAGGAGTAGCTGTATAGAAACTGGACTGCAAGTTATCAAGCCTTCTGTTAGCACATGTGTTTGTGTGTGTGTGTGTGTGAAGCAGATTTCCCAGGTGTTTCAAGACTTGTGAATATCGCCTTTGTCTCCAGTTTCCCCTCCTCTCCCCTCAGGTGTAAACATTATTCTCCATAATCTCTTCCAAACTAGAAGCACGTTTCCATACTTGGGATGCAGAACAGTTGCCGCTTTCTCTTCATCTCTATCAAATCTCCCACTCTCTGACAGTTCCTGCTTTTGGCTTTTTAGATTGGTCATTTCGGAGGATTTTGTTTTTAGCTGCTCTAGGCAAGTGGCGCCACACAATAGCATTTTTTGGCTTTATTGTTACTTGGCGTTCATAATTTCCTGAGGGTTTTCTCTCATCGAGATAAACTGTTTCACACTAGTTCCCATTATTGTAATTATTTTCTCCTCTCTTTCTCTCTCTCCCTAAGTCGTTTCTGCCTTTAAGGCTTTATCTCTCCAACTCTTCCCCTATCTGCTTCTGCAGAGGAAGTTGTGAATTCATTTATTTTTCATGTGAAATTTACTGCATGCTCGCAGATGCTCTCCAAAAACATTGCTAGTTTGTTTCTGGTACTTGTCTGTGATTTTTACGACTCCATATTTCTGTGATCTAATTTTACAGTGCGTTTTATAGTCTGAACATTAAAACCATATGTTCTGAGAATACAATTCTAAAAATCTAAGAAAATCTTCGTTGTTTATGGAGCTACACATGATGGCACCCCAGGACTCCTCTGCCTTCTGGGCTTTGGGAGAGACGTATGAGAATAAGATTAGAATTAATTCTTAAAATGTTCCCTTTAAAGTAAGTGATTTAAGGATTCTGTAAAATGTTGGAGCATCCTTTTAGTTTTCTTTTAAACTCTTTCTGTGGGAATCCATTTTCTCACACTCACTTTAACCGTCCCCAAACTTCCTTTGCTCTGAGTTTGAATGTAATTACAGTGAAATCTCTGTGTTGTTTTATTGGCTTCCTGGAGGCCTAGCAAGCACAGTTTTTCCAGGCTTTAGTGCTCTGTGATCCTACTGCATGTCTCCTTCTCCATCCGGTACATTTTTGGGATCTCCACTGTATAATTGGCTTAAACTGCAGAGATCCTTGGTTCCCCATTACATTAGTACTTCTACAAACCAGAATACCCGAATGAGTTGTTCTAGCTGTGCACTGCAGCCTCTTTATATCGCCATCTCCCAGTTTGTGGTGAAGCAGATTTCTTCCTGTCTCTCTGAGTTCACTCCAACTCTCATCTCCTGTTGCATTTTGTGCTTTCTAAGCACATTTTTCTGTAATTAGATAGTGAGATTTGGTTTTATGTGACATCATTTCTCAAGCGTTATTTGTGGCTAAGGAAAGCCCCGTGTAGTTCATGGTGGTTTGCTTATTTGGCTTGACCACGCTTGGCTATTTCAATCTGGAGGTAGAGTGACTGAAGATGGAGGAGCGGGAATGACCAGAGGATTACTAAGGCCTTATGAAAAGAGGGGCACATAAAAAGCTCATAATTACAGGGGGCAATATGTAATTACTGTCAATTGTCATCCTGTTTGCTGGTACAGGATTAGCTTTTTATTACATAATTCCTTATTTATTTATTTTTTCCAACTTTACCGACTTTCCCTACCCTCTCTTTCTGTCTGTTTTTATTTTTTATTTTTTATGTGCGTCTCTTTTTCAGAGAAAGTTTCTGGAAACCATCTATAGATATCACCTCTGTACATCCTATGTAGCATCATGTCCTCCAAATACACCTGGCACTCGAACCAATTAATAGCAAGTTGCTGGTACTCATTCTGTATATCTGTCTACCTGAAAAGAAAAGAAGAATAGTGGAAAGGAAGAGTCGAATAGTAGAAAGGAAATGTTAATCTGTTTCAACATGTAAGATTTGGTTTGTAACTTTACCCTTTGTGATACATTTGGGACTCGTTTGTTTGGCTCCACATTTATTGCAGCAACTGACTGAATTTCACATAGACGTGTTTATGGAACTGGAAAGTCTACAATGAAGGATTTTCTGTAAAAAATTGAGTCTTCTTGTGTAAGAAAAGGAGTATTAAAAGTACAAGCTTATAACTCATAAAGCAATCGTCAGTATGAGTTTCTATTCCATTGTACAAGAGCTCTGGGGTTTTAGCTACTGTACAAATATACCTTTATACACTCCCCCCCCCCCCTCTCCTTCCTCCCAGGAGGGGATGGCAAGCAGTGAGCTAATGAACTTGAAATGACAATGACTTATTTAGCTTGCATTTCTTCCGCTCAGCCATAACAGAGGGCATTTCAGTTGGGCCCACTCGTCATCGTTTCATTTGTCTCGTTATTTGCCATCCCTCCATTGCTCCCTCACTATTTTCATCTCTTCTTCCTCTCCTGCAGAGTCTTCTCTCATAAATATTTTACATCTTCCAAATGAACCCTGTCAACCCGAGCTTAGTGCATGGCTGGCTGCCTTGTGTGTTTCTAATGCGTATAATGTGTTTATGTATAGTATGTAGAGTGTGTGTACGTGTATTTAGATATATCCTTTGTGAAAGTGTTGTTCAACTGTGTCTCACTGCATTACTTTAATGAATGACTCTGCTTGTGTACACACTTAAGACATGTTTTACATAATGTTTTCATTTGTTTATTCAACTGTTATTCCACCAGACAAGGTGACTGAGAACATGTTATTTACAGCAACGATCTGCTGACTAGTGCAGGATTACATATGGTATACATATTGTACATGCTGGATACATACTGAGCAGTATGCCAATCAGTGAGAGCTATAATTATCATCTATTTCATTTAGATAGTTGGACGTTAAATGCCTCATCCAAGGTCAGTTTGACAGTAGCTGGTGAGGAAAGAGGAAAGCTGTTAACGTTCTCTTACTGAACACAGCACAGAGTGCAGATCTGCAGGATGGGTCATCATGTTGTTTTAAGGCAGTGCATGTCTTTACCCCTTATGCATTTTTAAATGTGCCTGAGCTGCACGTTCACAAGGTGATACGGTAAGTGCGGCGTCTTGCAGCACTGCGTTTCAACTGGAATCCCTGACTCAACAGTGCCATGTTAGAAGGATTTTTTTTAGGCCCGAGGGATGCTAGGTGCTCGCTAGCATGTGCAACTGTCTGTGTGTTTGGATGTTACAGTTTTTATCCAGTGGCTTTATTGGTGATTGTACCAGCAAGCTTTGTCAGATATAGTCTAGTATGTCTCTTCTCTATTTTGGGTTTGAGTGTGCGTCTGTGGGCCAGGCTCTGGTTTAAACTAAAAGCCTTCTCTTTAAATCTTTCATGCTGTCGCTACCTTCCTGCCGAGATAAAGTGAGAGACAGAGATGAAGCATAGAAAGCAATTGTAACTTTCATCCATTTTCTGTTTTATCCTGGTATTCTTTGTTTTCATGTATCATTATTTCACCTCAGCATAATTACTTATATCTCCTCCCACCAAGCAACACGTTAAATCTTTAGCTAGCTTTTCATCTTTTCAGTGTACAGTAATTATATCATACTGTGGCATTTTCAAAATCAGTTTTCATCACACGCATCTATTTGTGTTTATGTTTGTGTTTCTGTCAGCTAACATGCTTGTGTCGTCTAATAAACTGGTTACGCGTCCTCAATCTGTGAAGCAGCCCCTGTCACACTCTTCGCCTCCCGTGTGTCCCTGTTCCCTGCACCCTACGTTCCCCCAGCAGCCTCAGTCCCAGCCCTGGGGCCCAGGGCATCACTCAGTCAAATTGAATCACAAATCCTGTTGGGCAGAGGAGACTGTGAGGCTCAGGATGAATGACTCGGGTCTGTCATGTGATGTCCGCTGATGAATGGCCAGGGCCCGGAGGACAGGATGGACTGAACCAAGGAAAGTGGGTCTGGTGTAGGTCTCGCCACAGGATGATTTGTGTTGTAGAATATTGTCCTGCAACAGAAGCTTGTTTATTTTATTTTGAAACTTGATGTTAGGATATCAAACAGTAATGATCTTTGAAAAACTTTTAAACATACATTTTAGGTTTCTCATCCTGTAGCATGTATAGAATTGATGATCTTCCCCGTGGAATAGTGGGTGAGAAAAGTAGAGTATGCTCTTCTTGTTGAGAGTGCAGTAGGTTGGTAAAGGGGAACAACAACCTATTTTCCCTCTCTTGGTTCTGGTAAATTTCCCCCTCTTTGCAATTGTGGTGGTGACGCAAAAAGAGAAGCATCAAGGCTTTGATGTTCCATGTTGGGGTGTTTTGGGATGAACTCTCACTGTAACAGCCCTTCTCTTCTTAAATCTTCTATCCCTTTTTCAAGCTCTCAGTGTTTGAGATATGAGTTGAAAGTTGAGACTTTGTTCCCTACTCTTATATGTTCCCAGTCTTATATCCCTTCTTCCTCTTTTCCCTCTAGCTGTCTCTTGCTCTCTCCAGCTTTCTTCACCTTCTTTCATTCCGTCTGCATTCTTTCACATCTCTCTTGGCTTTGGTCCCTTGATTAAGCACAGCTGTCGCCTTCATCGCAAAGCCCCTCTTTTTTCACATTGTTATAGAAATTGGCTGGCTGTCTTTCTCAGGCCGTGGCCCTGTTGATTTTGGGTGACGTCAATAACTGTTGTTTATGCCTTGGACACAGAGCTGATTCTGCTGTCTCCTCTGACTGCTTTGACTCATTCAACCAATACATAAATGTGTGTGTGTGTGTGTGTGTGTGTGTGTGTATATATATGTGCATGTTTATGCAAGTTTGCACCAGCGAGGCCTAATCGTTAAATTAAAATCAATCACAAATTACTTCTCCAAACATATCCCTTCCCTCAATTTCTTATAACTGACTTGATTATTATCTTTCATGCTTTGGCAGCCCAATTAGTTCACATTCGTGGTAATGGTAGCATCTGCAGGGTGGATGAGGAGGAGAGTAAGTGACTGGCATTGGAGCACTGCTTAGCTCCTCTGAGTCACTGTGTGAGGCAGAGATGTGTACCCGCAGGGTAACGAGGCAGTCAGGCCAGAATGAGACTGGGCAGTGACATTGAGGTGATGGGAACTTAAATCATTTGCCATTGTCTCTGTTTATCCACTTCTAGCTGGGCAGGAGTAGAGCTGAAGGGTGAGATGACCTCTGGAGCGGGACAATATGCTATGGCACACACACACACACACACACACACACACACACACACACACACTCACACTCATTTACACATACTTGCATGTTGGCTCTCAGTTTTCCATTCTGTATACTCACTGAGCAGCCCATATGCTTTAACCACTCCAGGCCTGAAATTGGTTTCCAGAAAACATGTTACCAAGATGAAATTTGATGAGTGGTTAGTTGTATGCTTTTGCTGCTTTTTCGAGACATTTATGTGGTGACATTGGGTAGCCAATATGGGTTGCATAAAATATACTTTTTTAGTGTATCATGCAGGATATGATGTACATGTGTTTAAAGCATTTTGTTATGGGCAAAAATCATTATTCAAAGAGTCAATTATTCAGTTAAGAGAAAATGAACATTTTTACAAATTGGATAATCGTATAAAATAATTTAGTTGGCAAAATACCAGACATTGATCTGCATCCAAAAACAAGAAATGCAAACAAAGGATGCAGTCCATCATCCACTGTTGTCCACTGGCACGATGCCATTTTGTTTTTCAATTGGTCTAGTTTGAGTGTTTGTTAGCGGTTAGTTGAATGCTTATGTTACACCTGGAGTGTCTAAGCCAAGGCATTTTTAAATAGACATGCAAATACTATTTAAAATTCAGAAAATAGTGACAATAGTGAAACATGTTCATCACATTGTTTAGACAATGATATTTAGAATACTATCTGAGAACCAGGAAATGTTTGCCTTTCTTGCTTAAATAATCAAAATAAATAATAATCAATAAACCGACTAATTGTTCCAGGCATATATTTTTTTCATCGTTGAGGCCATAAGGGTCCACATGACACATGTTTGCAAGGGGAGTGTCCATGTGCAGACCAAAATGTATGAATGCGCTGAATGTACACGTACGCTCTGATAAATATGTGCGAACACATGTGTACACAGACACCCATTGTACAGTAGTATAAACAGAATTGCGTGTGTTCTGGGCTATATCTGGCATATATCCTATAGTCATCACGCTTTTTTTAAAGTACCATGGAAGGGCAATATAAATGGAATGGATGCTAAATGTATCTCAGACAGCCCTTCAAGGACGTTGCTCCATTGTTATAGAAAAGCACTTCAGCCCTTCTGATGAGTTGCATTCAATGTCAAGCTGCGACAACCTCCCCTCCCCAGCTTTGACCATATTGTTACCTTTTCTAAAAGCACTTTATTCTCTTACTCTCACAGTTTGCTTCTCTCTAACAGGCATGGAAAGTTATTCCATGTGGCAGCCTACCAACTCTTTTGTAGCTAAATGACAGGCAGCGGTTGTTAGAAGAGGCAGCTTTAACTGTTCGAACTCCCCACCTCCCACATCACCCATTTTGCAAATTGAAGCTAGGCGCCGTTCGCTCTTGGGAACGCAACACCTAATGCACCATTACACTGCTATAAATACTCTTTTTCATAGACCATGCTCACATTTTCATTGTTATGTGATTATTATTTTATTTCTAAAGCTACTGTCATGGGCCTATAGTGTACCATTAATGTCCATCATTTTTGGGAAGAAAGAGAGGAGAGGGAAAGTGGAGTCTTGCTGTTTCAAATGATTGTAGACAGACAGTTATAATGTTGTCCCATGTGTCTGATTATTACCAAAGTGAAATGCAAATGGACCTGGTGCCTGTTTACAGTATGTTTAGCATTTAGATACAGCATCCCCTAAGCAGTAAGTGTTTTTTTGCTCGATTGTGTTTCACTAATTACTAATAGCAGAAATTGTTTTTGATCAATGCGCAGCAGAAATGTATAAAACAGACTCTTTCATGTGTTTGTATGGTTACATTAAAAGAGAAAGCACTGTGTAATTTTTAAGAGCAAATTAGGAGTGAACACTCGTGGCTCTGGTGTTGGTGTATGCTCAAATAGAGATGCTTTTCTTTCAACATGCAACATGCTACTCTGTCTCTCATCCCAAATGATGAGGGGTTATCGCTTTGTTCTTTTTGTTTGATCACATAACAGCTTTGTGTATTTCCTTTTATTCTCCTGAATGATAGCAGAGATTATGACTTCAAGAGGTGTTTAGTTTTCACCTCTAAAGTAATTTTTGTCATGTCACACAGAATCATTTTCAGAATCGAATCAAGGGAGCATTTGCTGATATTTTTTTTAGGAAATCCTAAACCAAACCTGTTGTTCCTTCTTGTTTTTTCTGTCTCTCCTCTCATTAAATCAGTTTTTGTTCTAGGTCCAGTACAATTCCTAATTCCAAAACCTGTACTCTCTTTCATTTCAGTATCAGTAAAAGGATTTGCATCAGCGATTTCAAACCCAGCATAGAGACTGCCGTTTAATTCTGTTGATTCTAATCAGAAAGTAGAGTGTCCTCCTCAAGATTTCCTCTCCTCAGAAGCTGAGGTGGCAAATGGCAGATAAACAAATCAAGAAAAAAACAAAAGAAAGAAAGGAAACTGTGGCTCTCATCTGACCATTGACTGTTTACTCGTGGATTAGATCCCTGTCTCTTCTAATTGAGTTCCCTGGGATTGGCACACTCACAGCCATAAACACAACTCTGGTCTCCCAGTGTCCCCATGAACTCCTGGCGCCTGAATACGTCTGCAGCCCAGCGAAACACATTCACAGCAGCAGGCTCAGAAGTGTCCCCTTAAAAGTCCATCCAAAATGGAATTATCTTTTCCACTCATGGATGAATGCAATTCAAGGCCGTGCGTTGTGCCTCTGCGTGTCCTTGTGGAGATGCTTCGGAGGCGCGTCTGTCTTCTTGTCAGAATTATATTGTCTCTGCCTTGTTTAGCAAACAGAATTTTTATTGTACCTCTAGGTGTTTCTGCGGTCTGTATGTAGTTGCTGTATGTGTGTGTGTGCAACAATATGGAGGAGATACCCGCTTTTATGAGCAGATCTGTCCTTGTAGTTAAACCAGCCTGTAGCACTTGGTCGTGCACTGCAGCAGTATCTGGTGATACAGACATCTGCCCTGGCAGTTAACTGGCGACTACCCCTGTAGTTATTATTGTAGTCTGTAAAGGGAACCTATCGTGCTGTCTGGAGACAGCCACCTTAATAAGGATCTGTCAAGTTCATGTTCCTTTCTCTGAAGTAAAAAGGACCTTCTTTTTCTTTTCCCCTTATCTTTACCTTTTCTCTTTCACCCAGTCCCTGTCTCTTTTTTTTTCCTCTGCAGAGATTCTAGGTAGGGACCATTGACTGTAAGCTCCTGCTGCCTCTCCACTCTCCTCTTTGCTCTTCCCCTGTATCTAGCCCAAAGCAGGCTTTGATGTTTAGTGTCTTTACTCTCTGAAGCAACGCTGTTCTGCTGCAAAAGAAACACCCCATATCGCTCCCCTCTCTCAGTGTTCAGCCAGCTGTTAGATAGCCAGTGTTTCTCTCTGAGTTAAGGTGAAGTTCTCCTTTTCGCCCCCTCACTTTCTGCTTGTGGCTTGAATCTCAGCCTGGCTTGCGATTAACAAAGCCAAGGAGACAGGTAATTAGGAGAAAAGGTCGTTTCCAAGCTCCCTTTTTTACATTTTCACCTCCAGTGACAGGGGTAATAAAAATAACTTACATTAAGGTTAATATTAGGGGCACAAGACCAGACATTTAACCAACTTACTGTAGACATGTACCTTTACTTTCAGTCACATTTTACAGCACAAATGACTTTGTGGGAAGATATACTTCCCTTACATGTGTCAAAGCTTGTTTCCACCCTTAAATCTGTCACAACAGACAGGAACTGAAGCTTGTGTATCTGCTGTCACCATAGCATTCCAGACTTCCTTTGGTTTCTGTATCAGTTTGTAATATGTGTCCATGAACAGCATGTCGTTCTTCACACATAAAATTTGGTTAAGTCAAAACAAAATCTAACATTTAGATGGATTAAAATCATGGTTTAGATTAGGAGTCGTAAAAATGGGTTAACATTTTGGCCTTTTCTTCCTTTTGAGTTTGAGTTTCAGAGAATAGAGCTGTCAGACCCATTCCTCTCTAGTCAGGGCATGCAGCTCGAAAGCTTACAGTACACAATAACATACATAAACACACACAACACCTGTTCTATAACTGCACAAAGGTATGCATGTAACAGATGAAAGTGAACTATCTTATGACGTCTATTTGCGCAAATATCTGCTAGTTTTTGAGTTGGCCTTTTTCTCTTTTAATTTTAGGGGGGAAAATCCCCATAAAGATCAAATGGGGCATGATCTGACATGTATGCTTTGGCATGGCTCAGTGGTAGCTGACAGATTTGAAATTAATTAAAAGTGCTCTTTTGTCCGTTGACTGATTCCAGTGCAGCGGGATCTGGGTGGTGTGATGGGCGTGGGTGGAAGGCACAGGCTGAGCCACACAATGGTGGGCTTTGTAGGTGGCTGTGATGCAGGGAAAGGCTACATGATGTCAGGCAAGTGCTGGCTTCAGTCCATATATTCGAGTTCAGTGGTCATCCTCAGAGCATTTATAACACCTTTGCACAGCTGGATGAGGAGGAGGAAGAGCAGGTGGTGGAAATCTATCCTGCAAGAGGAGTCGCAGTACAATGGACTGCATTCCTTGGGAATAATCTGAAGAGTAAGATATATTTTAATAAGGACTTCAATGAGAGTTATATGTCAAAGGTACTCATACACTTTGCAGCTGCATTAAAGATTAAATCATTCAGCTGGACTAAGAAGTCCAGCTCGTACAGAATGCAGCTGCCAGAGTCTTAATCAAAAGAAGTACTTTACTCACTTTCTCTTTTAGAACTGATTTATGTATAAATGTTATACTAGTTTGCTATGCTCTGAATCGTTTAGCACTTCCATACTAAGTTAAATATTCCTCCTTTTATTCTACAGCTTCTAAGGATTTTCTGAGAGTTAGATGAGAAGTTAGCTTAGCTTACCATATAGATGGGAAACTAGGGGAACCAGTAATCCTGGCTCATCAGCCTACCAGACTATTCTGGACTGTTTCTTGGCCGGCATGAACTTCCTGGAGGCTTGTCGTGACTCTGAGGTTGTCATGACAACTTGTTATTTTTACACTCCGGTTTTTGTGTGGAATCAACAAACAAGATATAACGTGTTAATTAATGAGCTTTAGAGCTGAGTAAATGGATTTTGTTACCTTTGGACAGAGACAAGCTAGCTGTTTCTCCCTGTTCCCATTCTTTGTGATGCGTTAAGCTAACTGGCTGCTGGCAGCAGCTTTATATTTACCATACAGGCATGAGAGTGGTATCATTCTCCCTCTAACCCTCAGCAAGAAAGCCAATAAGCGTATATCCCAAAATGTTGGAGAGGCAGTCTTTTCTTATTATGGACCAAAATGTGGAATAGTCTGCCACTAAAAACAATAACAATGAAGAGGAAAATTATGCTGGTCTGTGTCCTGGAATATGTGTGTCTAGTTTCAACAAAGGATGATCAGATTTCCTTTTAACTGTTATGGACTGATCAAATAAATAGTAGTCTCACGTTATAATAATGATGCCAGCTCTGTAAGTTCAGAAGCTCACGTCTCCTTGTACCATTAGCCTGGTTGTTGTGCTGCTGACTCCATGCCCTCCTGTGCCTGTTTGTGACTGGCGTTGGGACTGCAGATAAGACCCCGAGGCGCAGAGGAGTGGCATAGATAACCACAGAGTGCCCTTCAGTCCTTCCCTCTGTCCCATTGTCTCTTACTGTCTCTCTCTCTCCTCTCTCTCTTTCTTCCTGCCTCCATACTCTGTCCGTAAATTCTCAATTTCTTTTTCTGCTCTCAACTTCTCCTCCTCCTTCCCTGGCTGGAGGGATAACCATCTACCCTTTCAGCAAAAGGCAGTGCCCTATCTGTCTCCCTTTGGCCTCCCTCTCAGCTCTCTCTCTCTCCCTCCTTCTCCTCTGCCTTCATCTCGCTCTGGGAGGATAACCATCTAGCCTTTCAGCACAGGCCAGCTCTTTCTAATGACTGTTTCTAGTGAGGGAGGACAGTGGAGAAGCTTTGTCCCACTCACTCTGGTGCATTTCAGCAGCTCGGGGGGGGAGTCTATACCATTTTTTGATATTTGGACAGCATCACAGATAAGGACATTTAATTTAATGTGTTGTCAAGATGAGATGAGATAAGATTCCTGCTTCTTTAAATTTGACTTTTGCTTGTTGAAATTATATGTCAGCTAATATGACACCAGTGGTTACATGGCTGACTTGCTAATTTGATAATTATGTGGAGCTTTTTTAAAGGGCAGCAGGTCGAGTTCAACAATCATAATCCAGTACAATTAAACAGAATTTAAACTTTCACATCAAGCTAAAATCAAATGTCAAGGGTCACAACTAAATGGAAAATAAGCACAGCAACTGACAACGCATCGGAGCCATCAGATGCACCAAATCATGAACTACCTTGTTTCCCATCAGACCGAATATCCAATCTGTAGACTGAACACAGTCTCTCAGATGTCACATTGCAGGTGGGAAAGTTTTGAAGACTGATAACAAGAGTGAGGAGGCAAATTTACTTGAAAAGCAGTTGGGAAGGTTTAGATGACTGATAGCAAGAGTGAGGAGTAAAATCTAGAAAAAAGAGAAAGTTGGAGGTCTTGACAAAGAAGAAACTAAAAAAAAAAAGGTTTGAGAAAATCTGGTGTTTGTAAAACTGATAAAAGACTAACAAAATGTGGGGATAAAAGAACCTGAGAGGAGCAAGACAGAGTTTCAAGCTCTGTGTTTAAAGTATAGCTAGGCAGAAAACCAAGAAATCATGACAAGCGACGGGAAAACATCTGAAACTTTTAAGTCGACAGGCACATGAGCACTGAGAGGAAAAACATTAACAGAGTGTATGACAGAGCGAGTGAGTGAAGGAAGGAGAGAACGACGCGAACGAGGCAGACAGAAAAGAGGACAAGGAAGGCAAGAAGCAAATAACTGCTGCACTTCCAAGTTCAGGAGTGCAGATTTGACAAGCATTTAGGTTTTCTTTTTTCAAAGAACCTATGAAAAGCCCTCTTTCAGGCATGGACTGAAAGGGGGATTAGACAGAGGCATAGCGAGTGAAAGACACAAACATTCCTTTACACATCTTGTGCATTTACCTGTCAGAGCGCTGCAATAAAGCTGCTCCCACATGGGCAATATGCCAAGATTTTGAATTCTAAAGGCCTAAAGGGCTGTCTGTGAAAATCTTAACACCAGAGACAGCTCTATGTCTGTATGTTAATCTTCCCTACACTATTTCAGTGTTCTGTTTAAAAAGTAATTCATACGGTCTTTGGAGTGTAATGCATATCTTTTCCTTTTCTTCTGAGTGCTACATTCTACTCTGTCCTTTTTGCATCAAAGTTGCACATCAGTTCCAAGCCCTTCTGGATGTTATTCCCCTTACAGCTATGGTGAAGAGTAATTTGCTGTGGTTCTTGCTGATCTATCTGTGAAGAATGCTGGGATTGTGCTGCGCGGAACATAAATTCTCAAACTGCACATAATCTGTCCACTGTCCCTGTCAGCAGAGAGAGAACTAATGATTTTTTTACATCATTAAGCTTTTTCCAGCGCTTGAGGGGTCATTGGGTGACCAGTCAGCCTTGCACTGTCACGCTAACAAGTGCTAACCCATGACAAATTCAGTAGTATTTGGAGTTTTGGCTATCAACAGTGGAATGTGTGAAAGTCTTTTTTATGTTGTTGTTTTTCATGACAGAGATCAAGTGGTCCAGTCTGACCTAGTCCAAATGGACCTTCTTCCAGGAAAGGCCTTTATTGTTGGTTCCAGTCAGAAATTATTACACCACCGTGAAAGCATTTGTAAGGAGGTCATCAAGGCCAGCCAGCATAGCAACTGGACACTCGGTTAAACCTATACTTCTGTGCAAGAACTGCAGCTAGTATCAACATTTCACATAATTTGGGGTTTTCTTTATTTTAAGATGTAGGACATCTGCTTTACTTTATTCATATTTCATTTTTATATTTTATGTATGGTTATTTAAAGTGTACCACAGTTGGAACAATTGTATTCAATTTAATGTTTAATTTAACCTGTAAATAGCATAAAAGCCACAGTACAGTCTTATCTCTTTCCCAGAGTGATAACAGAAGGTCATCTATAGTTTCTAATACTTGTGCACAGCTTTGTGCAGTGAGAACACAGGGCAGGACACAGTTTTTTTCTTTTAGCAATTGTTTTAATTTGTATGCATACACCACTGATTAACCTTTAATTTTGAGATGGTCAGCAGGCCTAGCTTACTGCATGCACACGCTCAAAAGCACACACACCTCTGAGTTACAACAACCTGCAATTAAGTCTACCCTGCAGTCATGCAGAAAGCAGTAAGTGGCAGTCAGATGTTTTGCACTTACATTTAATTCGAAGTATATCATGTTTTGGAAAGCTATTTGCCCAACATAACCACTCAAATGTAGGATTAGATGGACCCCAGCCAATCTTTGTATGCCATGGTTTAGACCTAAAGCTGATCAAGGTCAAAGGTCACTATCTAGGTTGCAAGTTTGGTGCTGAATGTCTCCGTTAAATAGGCATCTAGCCAATGTACCCTCAAGCTAAAACTGATAGAATGGTTATGAGACAGGGTAATGGAGTGATGATATTGTACTGTATGCACTTATGTACTGTGTAATGTAATGCAACTGCGTAATGTGTGGTAACATTAAGATAAAGAGTAGCCAAAAGGATTTCTAATTTGTTGTATAATATGTGTTTCTTGTTAACAAATTGTTTTTCACTGCAGGCACAATCAAATGCCAAAACAAATATGTCTATGCTGTATGATGATGCTTTGCTTTGTATCTAAACTGAACTAAACTAAATGCCGATCTTTACTTCATCATGTTTGGTGCACCACTGACATCCTGAAGGTCAGGTGACTCAGCTTCCCAAAAAGCCCTTTTTTTCTGAGCAAGCACAGGAACAGCTGGGGGTTGTGGTTCTTCAGTCATTATGTGTGCATGGTCAAGGGCCATCCTGCTTTGCACCAGGCAGGAGAAGTGTGTGACATCAGAGATGGTGGCCTACATAGAACAATGATTTGGTGGCCTGGTTCCTGAAATGAGCTACTGTGGCAAATTGTGCTCTGTGATGTTTCATGCGGTGTCATTGTGGTTTTGCTGAGAGAACACGCTGGTAGGTGGCGGGTAGGAAAACCGCAGGCCACAGACTTAATAGCTCTGACATTCTCAAAGCATCTTCATTCATGTCTTGACAGTGCTGTTGCTTTCCAGTGGTTTGTGTATGTGTTGACTATCTTCTCAAGCAGCCTTTGTTTGCTGTCTGCCTACCTGCCTGCCTATCTAGAAATGTCATCTACTCTGTCGTCCCGCTGCCCATTTGCCATGTGACTTTCATGTTTGTGTTTGTTTGCCGTTCTGTCTCTCTGCCTGGCTGTCAGTTAGCCATGTCTATTTGTCTGTTGTCAAGACATTTTACTGACTCACAGTGACTAAGAGAGGCCTGAAGTGGTAGCCTGTCCTGACCTGAATAGACAGCTTGGCACGCATGCCATGTGCACACAACATCGCCAAAACAGGGCTTTCCTTGTACAGCGTTAGTTCCCATGTCAGGTCCCCTTTCAGATCAGACTTTCAATATGACTCACTGGTTATGAGACATATGAGTGATCATTTGAGAACAGTCATTAAAGCCCACAGCCATCATCATAATGCATCTGATTGTCACTTAACAGGGACACACACACTGGAATACACAGCTCTGTCTTTTGATTCGCCCATTAAAGTGCTGCTGTTGGTGCTTTGTTGACTGATCAGACCTCTACTAGATGTGACCCAGTGAGTGTATATAGAAGCAACCTCACTACATAACCAATAAGTGCAATTTAATTCCCATCAAACCAGCAATGCCACCAAATGACAGATGATGATACTATTTATCTTGATTTATATCAAATGTAGACAAATGACATAAAATAATAAAGATAAGAGAAACCCCCCCAAGGTAAGGTTTATTGTCTAGCCCCTGCCATAAATAAAACATGCAAGCATCTGGGCAAGTGTGGATTTGCTCTTTGGAAGCCCAGATTCCCTGGCCAGATTCCCAGCCAGGGGCGAAGGAAGGAAAGGGGGGTGGGGTGGACGGGGACTAAGGGAAGGACTGAGAGACTTGTCTGTGCTTTGATCTGATGGCTGAGGCAGAGAGCGTCAGTCATATTTTCTCCTAGAACTGATCTATAATCAGATCACCCAACATTTAATACTTATCTGACTCATTATTGAGGATTAAAGAAAGTCTGATTGAGGATTCGACAACCTTTCTGTCTGGCTTTGAAAACGGTTGGATGGGAGTGGCAGGGGTGTGTGCCTGTGGGTTAAAAGTTGATGATTGATGGCTTTTTGTGAAGGCCTTTGTATTATGGCAGCAGAGAGAAAAGAGACAGATTAAATAGTAGAATTGCATTCAAGACTTCCATCATATGTGCCATTTGTGTTCGATTAAAAAGTGATTTCTGTTCATTTCTATTCAAAGAATGAGAGTGAGAGAACACACTGTTCATTCTTTCTGTGGAGTCGAAGCTAGAAGCATCAGTCTGAGCTGACAGCATGTAAATGCAGGAGGTCTAAGTGGTTTAATTATTATTATTATCATTATAATTTTTATTATTTAGCAACCCATATTAACTCTTTATAAAGAATGGATTGTTGTACTGAACTAGTAAATCTCTCACTCTGCATTTCGTTGGATTTACACTATGAGATCCAGAGATAAGAATGTGATTTTGCACAATGCACAAAATGCACTGTTCTGCATTTTGTGCACTGTGCAATTTCAAGAAGTCATATTGTGAGAAAGAGGGTGAGAACAAAGAGGTGAGCTTTTGAGAGTCAAAGGTCTCGGCAGGTAACAGCTGTGCCTGCAACTCCCTTGCAATATACTGCTGAGAAGATTAGCTGATTAATCATTTATCATTTTGCAGAAATCTTTCAGTTGCAATTTTGATAACCAGTTGTTTAGTCATCTGAAAGAATGTTGTACATTTGATGTTTAGGCTTCAAAGAGACCTGCATGCTTTTTTCTGTTTTCAGTTTTTCCGTTTTTGGCTGCTTGACAGACAAAGTTAGCAATCTAAAGACATTGCATTAGGACTTGTTGGGTAGTAATGAGGATTTGTCATGATATAATGGAGTAGATAATAGATTAATAAAATTATTTTTATTAAACCTGCAATTACAATTTTTTTGGCCACTTGAGGGCAGCAAAAACAAGCTGTAAACACAGCACTGACGTATTATTATTATTATACACCAACTCCTGAGAGAAATATTTGGGTCTTTAGTTCACCAGCTAGTTGCTAACTTTGGCACAGGCAGGTAGCATACAGTGGGTTTAGAGCTTTTTCGCTAATAACAGCTGCCTGCTGCGTCTGAAAACAATGAGCAACAAGAGTGAACCAAAATAGTACAGTAGCAGGCCGTAAAATCAAAACAATGAGCTGAAATATTCTATGACGCGCTGTAGAGCTGAGGGTAACTGCAGAGTCTGGTGATAATCCTTGTTCGTCATTACGAGCAACTCCTTTACCGTACAAGTATGAATGTGATCCATTGTTAATATGAAAATGTGAATTATAGCCTTACTTTTCCCAGCTTTTGTTTGCTCTCCATCTTTATTAGTGTATCTTTGGTTCTTTTGTGAAAACTTTTCACCCCCTCTGCTTTTTCTTTCACGTCGCCCCAGCTCTTTTATGTACTCACCTTCCCATTTTTCTCCTGCGTACATCTCTCTCCGCTGCATCACCCACCACCCTCTGTGTCCATGTCTCTGACTCAGTCGTGGCTGAATGTGTTCTAGCTCTTGTTGTTTTGACAGGCCCTGAAAACAGCAGGTCAGCTTTTATCTGTCAGACTCTCCACCTCTGAGAAGCACAGAGCAGAGGGGAACTGGCTGCTTTGTTTGTTCTTTCACCATCAGGAGACGGCCCTGCCACAAAGGGAAGCTTGCAAGTTTATAGGAGTCAAGCCGTGAGCTTTCTCTCACACACAAGCACAAATACCTGCGTACAGGCACATATAGTATATAGTATTCTGTAGTAGCTCTTCCTTTCTTTGCCTATCTTGCCTCTTTCACACATGCAGTGAAATGTAGTGGCATTTTTACATGTCAGCGTCATTGTTGAATAGGAACCCATAGAATTTTTTCACAAATGTTGCTTGGGTAATTTGCCTGCTCAGGACCTTGTAACATTTCTGAACTCTTGACTATAAAGCAACCACATTAATGTAATAAAAGTGGTGCCTTTTTCTGACATAGTTATCATTTCTCATGTAAATGGAAATATTTGTTAAGCCAATATAAAAATGAAATATAGTAAATCAAGCAAATTTTTTAAGACATTCACATATTATTACAGTTGCCTGTTTACACATCTAGCAGTGTTGTGTTTCTGGGCACCTGATGAATGTAGGATACTTTTTAGTTCTGTTCTTGTCTCTATCCAATCCTGAGAAAAACACCTGGCTCTTTAGCTGCTAAATGCTCCACTATGTTCATCAGCTGGTCGCTAGTTTAGTCTGTCTCCTATTTAGTGCTGGGCAGGTAGGATAGAGTGGATTTATCTGAACTTCCGGGTTGTTTCATCAATATGAGCGACCCCTTTCACATTACACAGTCATCTGATCCAGTCTTAATATAAAAATATTAATTAGTGCAGCTTTAAAGATCAACAGAACATCAGTCAAGCTCTTCTTCTTTGGTGTCATTATTTTCCAAATTGCTGTGTTGCAACCAAATCTATCGTGAACAGTCTTGTCCTCTGTGAAAAGACATGAACTGTTCCTGCCTGGGAAACTGTGAATGCCAAAAAAGTCTGATACTGTCTTATGGATGTTTGAAGCCAGCAATGTTACAGGTTTACTGTGTGAAAAGGGCTTCTGTTATTCCTTCCTCATCCTCCCTCATCTTGGAGAGTTTTTGTCAAGCTTCTAGACTTCATTACGTGCAGTTACACAGGAGGCACAAGCGTCACTCTTCTTTCGTCTGCATCATGTGACAGGATGTTCGGTCTGATGTGTGTCAACTGTTGACAATTCCTGTCAAAGACCTTTGCTAGCTCATCAGCTCATCAACTCACCCACCCACACACACACACACGCACTCCAAAACAACACACACATTCCTCCAGACACAGAAATGAGGTCAGCTCTCTCCAGCCTGTAGTTACTCTTTTTATTTTGAGATGGCCTACGATACAGTATGTCTCAGATATGGTTCAGATACACATCAACAGGATAACTTTCTTTAGAATAACTTTTTTTATTGACTTTTTCCGCTCCCTGTCTGGTTTATTTTTTGCACAGACACACACTGAGATTCAGTAAGTCAACACACAGACAAGCTCAAGTTAAGGCATGTCTGTAACAGGCGGGAGAAGGGTGGGTTATAGGGTTTAACTAGGACAGTGTGTGTCTGTACAGTTTGTTGGATGTGTTATTCTTGTTAAGTCTGAGTAAATTTCATTCTCCTGCATTCCAGGTCAGTCCACTTTAATCTCAGTTAACGCTCAAAGTGAAAATAAAAAAGGGTGGGAATGGATAAAGAGTGGAGATGACACTAAAGCAGGCAGGACATGGCTGGACAAGTTGGCAGACTGGTTGGAAAGCTACAACACCACATCAGCCTATTTGACAGCACTGTGACTGTACCTGCTAAGTGAATGGGACAGGCTGCTGCCACTACTTGACGCAGTTAGCACTCACGCTCTTTGGTTATTCATTGGCCACTGGGATTTGTGTGTTTGCCTGCGTGGGGCTGTGTGTGTGTGTGTGTGTGTGTGTGTGTGTGTGCGTGTGTGTGAAAAGGAGAGATCCAGACGGAGACAGAAGGAACAGGACAAAGAGAAAATGTGGTTGTGCGCTTTTGTGTGTGCGTGTCACTCTGTGCCTGTCTTATCAGAGTGGGCAGTCAAGCATGTTTCTCAGGGCTACAGCAACTTAATTACAAAACTTGTTGTAATCCATCACGTTCCTTATAAATCACAGCTCCCATTAGAGGGCTGCAACGGGATTGGGGTCCTGCAGGTTCTGTCCGACCCAGCGCAAATGTTGCAGGCTGTTGGGCTTAACAATCATGTAATGCCATGCATATTCTTCCGCTTGCCTCCAAATGATACAAAATAAAGTTTCAGTTTAGCTTGTCCCTCTTGCTCGCCCACTCACATTCTCTCTGTCTCTTGTAACGTGAGAAATTGCCATCCCTAATCCATTTTGATCTGTAAACAATGACAATATCACCGTTGATCTCCAGTGTGATGTTCCAGCATCTGGTTCACATCTGTTGCTATGGGAGATGATATAAACTATTAGAGAAACAGGCACACAATCCATAATGATTTTTATCCACTTTTAGATCCCACTGCTTTACTTTTAAAGGCATGTCGTAAGGCTTATTTTCAGTTCACATCTTCTAAACATGACTTATTAAGGAGCTGAGTTGAATTGTATTTGAATTTTTAAAGTACATTAATGTGAGTGTTGAATTTTTGCAGCAGAAGACAGTGAATTTTTGCAAGATGGTGCATCAGCATGAGCACACAGTAATGATAAAAAACAGTCAGCAGGACAGTATACGCGCCTTCTTTTGCACTTGTATGTCTTAAGCATATGTAGGGGCAAGATCCTGTATCCTGTCTTATCTTGTCCAGCCGCATCCACGTCTCACCCCGTCCTACCCTTTGCGATTCTCTGCTTCCCTGCTCCACTCCATTTCTCTCTGGCTCATTTGTCAAGATAGGCTGACCACTGAGTTAATCACAGCCAAAGCTATTTAACTCTAACTAAGTAATCTACTGCCCACAGCCCACATCATTACACTATCACATTATTCATTTAGCCATTCCTCACTCCTGTAGTCAAAATCAGTAGCTGGACAAACTTTTTCCAGCCCGTTAAAATGAATCTGATTCAAGTCCAGTGAGTGAAAGATCACCTGTTTAGCCTGACGGTAGAGAGCAGTATTATTCGCAGGTGTTTCATGAGTCTGTTGCTGCAGTGGTACATACAGTATGTAGATGAATAGCTCTCTGATCTGCCAGCAGTGCAGGTAGCCAGTGGGGGCTTGAAGAAAGCAGCATGGAGATCAGCCGGCCTCAGTAGTAATGTGTTATTAATGTGTTGTGTGGCCGCCACCTTGTCTGGCTCAGGGATGCTATTTATGTGACTTTCTGCTTGGCTCACATTACCAGACTGGTGAACATGTAGGGTCTAGGTTAAAGCCTGGGTCACCCGTAGGCCATTCTCTGTGTGCGAAAGTTAGGAGTACAAAGAAAGAGGGACAAGTAGATAGACAGACTAACAGCAGACAGGAATGTAGGGTGGTAGCTATTAGACAGAGACCATAGTGTTGTCTGTACTAAGCATTTGTCTGGTCGGTATGTGAAATTATTGTGTGTACAGTTGGTGGATCAGACATGTAAACCTCTGTTCTTTGTTGCCAAATAGCCCTGTTATTTTTCATCAGTCTATCCACTGTTCAAGTGTGTGTGGGTGGGTGTGTGCGCATGTGTGTGATTCCTGGTGTTCCATGGGTGTTTTCCTTGGCACTGGCAATAACCCACCTAGCTGTGGACACACACGCACACACTCTCACCAATGACTGGATTAAGCTGCTAATCTCTCAGATCCCACAGCATGTGTGCTCACCCATGCATGCGTGCAGACACACACACACACACACACACACACACAGTGTCAGTTATGCAATGGGAATCATTACCAGGAGCCACCAGTTATGTGTGTCAGCATATCTGTGTGGTCGCAGTCATGCCATTTTGTCAAATGGGCTTCAGAAGAAAAATGTGGAGATTTACCAGCTGTCCACATGTAATGCATCCTAAATTACTATATGCATACTTCTCCAAAGCTTTAGTGCCGGCAGTGTCAGACTGAAAAAATAAATGTACGTTCACTGTCAAGACTACCATTAATTCCCATCTCCTTTGTTAATACTAATGTATGAACATATCATTGGTCTTCTTCAGACCTTGACTTAAAACTCTACATTATACAGTTTATATACTCAATAATCATGCTCCAACAATGATTTGTAGTCGATGGCGATAGATATGTAAACCAGGCCCTGTTCACCTACACGTATACCAATTCTGATACTGACATAAGTAAAAACAAGAAATAAGAATATTAATAGATGCCAGTAACAAATAGGATGCAACTTGTTTGACATATGAATGGGGTTTGAAGCAACTTTAAATTAAATTAAATCATCAAACGATAAGGTGCCATTAGGGCACATGAAAGGTGACAAGAAATTATTTGAATGTTCATTTTAACAGATGCCCACTGTGCTTAGGCTGATTAGGGGCTTGATTATTGAGCTCTTTTGTGAATTTGCAGAGCAGCATCCACCACCCACCAGCTCCAGGTATGCAATCTCCTTTATCCTAGAAATAAGAAATACTAAAATATAAATAAATAGTATAAATTATGTATATAGTGTATAAAATGTATATATACATATACATTTATTTAATAACAGCGTGTCTGGTAATATTGTATCACAATCCCCCCCAATGTCTAACCCAAGAACAGTTCGCACATGATGGTAAGCGTAAGCAGATGCCAAAGAAAAGTCATAGGTGTCCGTAGGTCTAACAGTGTAGACAGTGTTTATGTCTAGACAGTTACACCTATGGGGATTTTCTGAGTCTTCAGTCTGTGGAGTCTACCTGAGCAGTATGCACAGTTTTTGAAAAGGTGGGAGGAAGCCATTAACACATTTTTTCTGAGAGGCAATAGTGTTAACTGCTCTGCCGCTGAGGTAATAGTTGACATGATAAAAGTAAATAAAAAAAAATAAAACAAAGCTTCAGCAGACTGCATTGAAAAAAAGAATATTCTATGGCCCAATTTTCCACCATACCAACATGAAGGACAAAGAAACGGAGGTTTCGAATAAACTGTGCACAACTGGGGTGCAAAATTCTCCATGAAAGCACTGAATAGCCACAAGTCTGACTTGCCCAGCTTGAAATTGCATATCTCAATCAGCATAACACCTGCACAGGTTAACAAATTCTGAATTGATGGAACTAATGCAGCAAATCAACTGCTACAATGGCTATGCATTATGTGTATTATTTATGTGACACCAGTTTTTTATTTTATTTTATATTTTCTTTTAGTACCCATGGACCAGAAACATACACTAAAAAGTGACACCGTGTTGGCAGCATAACTAGACAAGGCCAGCATTTGGACTTCAACTGTTTCGTTCACAGACTCCCAGACAAATGACGGAGATACTTTGGCTTTGAGTCATTCTTAATTTCCTGTTGCCCTCTCCTTTCTCTTTGTTTCCCACCATCTCTAAAAGCCTCTTGACTCTCATGCTTTATCACTGTGTGCACAACCTTATTCTGCCTTCCCAGATTGCTGTTTAATAGGAGCCTTCCTCCCTGGTGAACAGTGATAAGCTAATGGTTAGGGAATTGCTCACCATTTAGCAGCTGTGTCTGTCAAAAGAAAAGGGTGATGAAGGATTCTTATGGGGTTAAAGTGAACAGTTAGTTTCCCTAATTTTGCCCTCATGCATGGATCAGTGTTTGGGTGGGTGGTTGGTTTATGTGTATAATTTTAGGAGAGGCCAGGTAATTGGCTTGCTACCTCTGTGCTGATTGGCCTCACAGAAGGTGGCTGATTAATGCAGAACACCTACTCTGTCAATTTAAATATATTTGAATAGATCATTTAATTTTGAGCAGGTCCTATTCATGTGTGGTTTTGTTTCGTCTCTGTGTGCCAACTGCGCAATCAGTTTAAAACTCTGTAATTCATCTGCTCGGGACGTGAACCATATTATTATTATGACCATATTTTTCAAGTTTATCATGCATTCCATGAAGTTTATTCAGACTGCAGGAACAATTTGGGAACAATAGAGACAGGAAATGGCAAGGGCAGACTGGAAATTGGTTAATGCAAGAGTAAATCTCTAATGTATGAGGAGTGGTCTTGTGGTATGCAATGAAAATGTGTTTTTTTTAGCTATCTCTAAGTACAGAAAAGTGGACATCTCAAGCATTAGCATTAGCTGCCCTCTCTGTCGTGGCCCTTTAGATGCTACTGTCGGAGCCTCCCACTTATACAGCTCTTCTCCAGATTGAGCTGCCCTCCTCTGCTGATTACTCCAGTATCCTCTGGCTATGAGGCTGAAAGTGTGTGCGTATGTGTGTGCGCGTGCGTGTGTGTGTGTGTGTGTGTGAGAGAGAGAAAGAGGGAGAGAGAGAGAGGGAGATAATGAAAGAGTGTAAGTGTAAAAGCAGGAGAGTCATGTATGGTTGTTAAGGATACATTTTCTCTACACTTTGATCGAGAGTAGCTTACTGTTGCTCTCACCCAAATAGACACATACAGATTTACACAAACACACACACACACACACAGGCTTACTCCAGTTTACTGAGTCAAATGGAAGAGACTCCTCTGTTTGTAACATTAGCCGACTATTAGGTAAGCCAACTGGAAACGTAATGCTCTGTTACAGGTGACCTTTCCTGCTGTGTGGCAGATGTGTGTCCAGGACTGTGCGTGTGTGTGTGGGTCCACTCTGCAGATGTTGTGATTGTAAACTGATATATAAGAGGCTGAAGAGGCTGTTTCTGGCTGGCTGCATCTGGAAGCCTCACACCTCCTACTATCCTTGGATGTGTGTGTGTGTGTGTGTGTGTGTGTGTGTGTGTGTGTGTGTGTGTGTGTGTGTGTGTGTGTGTGACTCTATTGTGCATCTAAGTGTGTATTCTTGTTCTTTGCACAGATGTCCTTCAAATGGCAGGCAGCAATCAGATTGCACTGGAAGAAATGGCCACAGGCCCATAATACACATACACACTAAAACCGGTCCAGGCTTTTAAATAGCCGTCCCAGGGGCTGACAGATTGCAGCTGACCCCTGATAGTACTGTATGCTATTCCTCCATCAAGCTCTCACTCATCCTATTCTCCCTCCTTTTTTCTTCTCCATTTCTTTGCACTCTCGTCTTCACTTTCTCACTCAATTTATTTTCCCTCTCACTGACACGCACAAATCATACAGACTTGCATACAAGTGCCCTTCTCCAGGTCCAGACTCGCTCCCTTGGTGTGTGGATGTGAGTCACACCATGACTATTGAGAGGGTGCTGAGAGATGCTCAATGTCACCGTCTCCTCCGATCTGGGCAGCCCGTCCTCCACATTCATGTTCAAAGAGGAAAATTACCTTTAATTGCTCCACTTGAGAGTTGGCCTGGATGAAGCACTTTAAGGACAGTTGCAGAAACTTGGTTGACACATAATCAGTGACATGCATGGGTTCTTGTCATACACACATTGACTGTAAAACAAAGCTGAGATCGTGGACTGGATGGAGGGTTCACAGTGATTAACTCAGGCTACAACTACAGTAAATGAAGGTGAAATGCCTGCTTGTAATTGTTGAGCCAGTGCACACAGAAATCACTAGCTTTAACGATGAAAAGGATGGCAGGATCAATCTTATCGATGGCAGCACTGTGCCTATAGACTTGCCCTCAGCTGAAACTCCGCCAGGTGCATGCTAATGACAGCCTGAGGGACATTAAATCATTAATCCTGTACTCATGTGTGTTTACTGCATTTGTATATTCCTTTGTGCAGGCTATGTAAAGCTCAGTGATGTGATGATGATGCAGACATATTAAAGTAATTAAACATTGCAAGACGTGTTGAATGTGTAAGCTGCAAAGCTTTGACGATTAGACTGAGACTTAGACTTTATTTTTGGACTTATTTTAAGACTTAGTATCAGAGTAATTATTAGACTTCAGTCTATAAAGATAAAACCTGCAATGTTTACAATAGTGCAGCAAAATACGTTTAGTCTCTCAATTGTTGTTAATGTGTTTGTGCTGTTTAAATGCTTAAAATACTTGGCAATGGCCTATAAACTATCACATTAATCTTGAGTCATGAATCATGAGTCAGCGCTTCAGATTAATCATTGCTGTGACCCTGAGAAGCAGAAAATGGAAAAATCCAAATATAATTCAAAAAGTTTCCAAATTAGATACTGAGCAAACACTGTAAATACATACATTTCATACATGCCATACATTTCAACAACAGATAAGTCATAATTGTTATATTTAGGGTCTGTATGTTTGTGCGTGTAGGTCTGTATGAGTGTGTGTGTGTGTGTGTGTGTGTGTGTGTGTGTGTGTGTCATTCTGTATGTTTGTGTGTAAATTTGAGTGAACCCAAGGCCACGCAAGAGCATTTCAGAGGATCCTGAAGCAGGAAGGAGAAGAAAGGGAAAGGAATGTCTGCTGAGGTGGGCATTACAGACAGGCAGTTAGAATACTTGTCACTGTGGGGCCTTTGGGTGGGATGGTAGACTCAGTGAGATTCACTTAGGTGCCTCTTCCATGGAGGGAGTAACACAATCAGAATGGAAATGCTACAACCTGCACTCTATCTATAAACACTGCTTAACATAAAGTGCAACCAATGGCACACTAATATCAAATATCAAAGAAGATGCTGGCTTTTGGAAAAAGCTGGAGAAATGAACTAGACGTACGCTGATGTACAGAAAAAATGTGTGTGTGCATATTAAAACGTATTCACCCACATAAACATTAGCACACATTGCGCTCTTCCTCGGGCAGCATAGAGGTCACATCATTTTGCGATGAGCTCAAAAAGGCTTGCTATCCTATCTGTATACTTGTTGCATCCTTTGTGATGTTTGTCTGTGCGCTTTTGTCTACAGTATGTAGGCGCATCAGAAGCTTTAATAAATATTTTCATGTTTGACAAGAAAGGAGCGTTCTTCATTGTCTTTAGAAGTCTGACAGAATAATCTAAAACCTTCATTCTTTCCTCTTCCTACCAGAAATGTCCAGGAATTGTGTGCTTCACTGTGGATTCATATTATGTGTCTATGTGTGTGTAGTAATAGTGGGGAGGAATCTTCAAAAGTAAAATTTTTCATTGCAAGTCAAAGTGTTGCATCATACTTGATCTGCCCCCTCACCTGCAAATGAACATCACCCATGTGAGTTTTGTTCACCTTAGACTTGGCTGCGTTGATGTAGATGATGTTATTTCTATCTTACACAATTTGTTCTGATTTCAGCTGCAGCTTGACTGCAATTTTAACCAACTTTGACAGCCCTTGTTTAAATTATCTCATATGGTATTTTGTTGTGTGTGTGTGTGTGTGGGTGTGTATTTACTCACACACAAAGCCAGAGCTTACAGATCCTTTCTACTTCCCTGGTTTTCTGAGTGAGTGTGTGTGTGTGTGTGTGTGTGTGTGTGTGTGTACGTGCATGTTTGCAAATGCATGCACAGGCGTGTGAGTCAGGAGTGCTCATTAAAATTGTATGGGAGCTGATGCGGTACTCCTGCTCCACTGCTCCCATTTCCACAGAGTTCTCCACATCTTGCCAGGTAATCAGGCGGGCGAACACATGCAGCCCTGCCTCCGCGACTGCCAACAAGCTTGGTTTGAGGTCGTAAAAACAGCCACTGCAGCTAATTCATCCTGTCATGTTCATGTTTGCTGTTGAGTATTTTATACAGCAGCAGCATAGGAACTATTAATCTCAGTTTTGTTGAGTGCTGACTGAATTGATGGAACCTGTCAATGCTAATGCCATGTTTGTTGTCCCTTTTCTTCTCTGCTTCTCTTCTACTCCTCTTCTTCTCCTCCTCCCCTATTTGTTCTCTTTTCCTCTACTCTTCCTTTCCCTTTCCTCCACCGCCTCTCCATCCT
Organism: Macquaria australasica; assembly: GCA_005408345.1. NCBI lineage: Eukaryota > Metazoa > Chordata > Actinopteri > Centrarchiformes > Percichthyidae > Macquaria > Macquaria australasica. The sequence continues at coordinate 123,558 of SEMN01000112.1, forward strand.
TTCTCCTCCTCTGTCTCCACCTGTCCACCTGCTAGGGGAGCACCTGCGCATCTGTCCCCAGGGTTACACCTGCTGTACCAGTGGCATGGAGGACAACCTGGCCGTGCTGAGCCGCAGGGAGATGGAGGGACTGCTCAAAGATGCTGGCCGATCCTTACATACCTCACTCACTGGACAGTATAGGGCCTTCGATGGTGAGATTGTGTGTTCACAATAAGTATATGAGTGAGTGAGAGAACGAGACGGGAGAGGAAAAAAACATGAATAGATGTGTCTATGTGTGCTTTTGTGTCAGTTTTGATGGCACGTTGTCTTGCCAGTTGTGGTGTTTTTCATTTCACATTTTCACTCTGGACATACACAAAAATGCAGACACACACACACACACACAGAGAGAGAGAGACTGACAATAAGTGTAAGTTAAAGCCCTTTTATCATACAGTCTGCAGATTGATGCAGAGCATTGATCTGCTGTCATGCTTCAGCTTCAACGGAGGAGGTTGGTAATGCCTTGCAGTGGTGTTGTCAGAATGCCAAGTTGTTTTATTTTTTAACTTTAGTACCAAGTCTGCTAAGTCAGATCCACAGAACATTTTAAAAAAATAAAATAACTGGATTCACCAAATGTCCCAAGTCAGGGACCTTTGTTGCACGTCTGCTCTATACCACATACTACCCAATGAAGACAGAAGTGCCAAAAAGGAAAGAAACTTAAAGAATAAAATAATTATATACATTTTAAATAACCTGAATCAAGACCTGCTGTCCAACCATAAGGCAACCATAAACACATTTTCAGGGATTTACATTACTGGGTTTGAATTTAAGAGTTTGACAATATTGTAGTATTGTAAGTAAGTATAACATGCAACATAACACAAACTGATTCTGTGAAGAGTGTATAGTAATAGTTACTGAATATAAGGTCATGTCACATGTTCCTTGTGTAACACTACTGCACAGTGACATCATACCTCATCAATACTTGTTTATGTCATGGAAGGATTTGTTACTATATTAATTCCTTCAACAGAATCACATCAGGCTTAATTAAAAAAGCAAAAAAAATAAATAAATAAATAAGAAAATCCAATTCCTGACTTCAATTCTAATGTTCCAGGACACATCGCAGTTCCTATTTCAAAATATGTTAACATTTTACAGTAAAATGTTAACGTATATGGTGTTCCAATTGTTGTGTTGTAGCGACACTAGAGCAAGAGTCTGAATAATTAAATCTACTCTGCACCATAGCAAAATATTGTCTGTAAGTTCTCAATAATATGAAATAAAATCAGGACTTAATTGCAATGCTCTGAGTGTGAGAGAAGAAATGAGGGAGACAGCGATAGAGGGAGAGGAAGAGAGAGGGATTTTAAATCTTAGAACATTGGCACACCAAGGCAATTATTTGTGTCTAATGACCTGCTCCAGTTAATAGAAGGGTGTCTCTGCGCTCCACTCATTCCCCTTGGCCAGTTGGTGACAATGGATCTGTCAGCTGGGGCTCTGAGCTTGGCTAGTTAGCCTGACCTTTTCAGATCACAGTGATTAGTGGCTGAGTGACATTTCTTTACTATTCTTCTATCGCTCTGTGTCCTTCTTTCTCATGGTCCCTCCTTTTCACTCAGGTGGTTGATGCTGTGCCAAAGGGATACAGTCAACCTGCCAAGCACACACACACACACACAAACACACACACACACATCTGTCCAGGACATAAATTTGAATTTTCCCATTCTTCAGGAAAACACCTCATTTAGCACAGCGTGCCAGTAAACAACATGGACTACAGGCACACACATTCAAGCAGCACTCAGCTCCGACCTCTAAACATTCTAATGATGTGCGTCCAAAAACTTGTAGATAAATACACACAGAGACACACGTCATGAACGTGGTAACTTGTGTTGCCTCACAATGAAGTCATTTGGAGCTTGTTTTTGTTCATGTATGCCTCCAGATGTGTTACACTTACAATTTTCTGATAGCTGCTGTTTTGCTTTGAAACAAAAAATGAATCAGCCTGTTCTATTTTGTTGACCTCAAATCTAGCTCCACCTGTACATTCTCTCCTCTCCTCTCTTTATGTTTATTTTTATGTAGCTTTATGTATTTTCCCCCTGCTTCTCATGTCGCCTTAGCTCACCCCAAAGAGCATCAGATGGGGACGGCGGAGCTGACAGAGGGAGGAGAGAAGTATATGTGTGTTGGGACCTTGAGGTCTAAAAACCATCTGTTGTTGACTGCGTCCTCTGAAGACGAGAGCTGAGCGATAGACTGGGGTTAATTGGACCATAATACGTTACATTTGCTGCCACATGATCAGTGCGATTTGGCAGGATCCTGCAATTCTTAATAAAGACATCCTGTTGTGATGTGCAAAGTAAGATGAGTTACTCTTGTTTCGGGCTTTGGTAAACAACTTAGAGTTTTACCATTTCAGGAGTGTATCGGTGGTTGGATCTTGGTTATTTACAGGGTTAGACACAAAATATTCAGTAAAGTTGATATGGTTTATCAATATGTGAGCATTAGCCGATTCCTAACCATGTCCAGATAGTTTTTTGTTCATATGGCTGCAGGAGAGTACAGTGACATTGTACCATGCTGCCAGTCCCTGCACATCTGGCTGTGTTTAGCGGGGTGTTGGCTAGCTAGCGCCATGTGGCTAAGTGTAGGGTGTTACTGTTCCAGCCCATGCAGGCTAGGCCTTTTTAGGTCCAGGGACTTTGGAAGAAGCCCCAACCAAGCCACAGATTAGAGGACCAGTGTGCTCACATACAGCTGGCTCTGGGCCTGCCAGTGTAGAGTACACTGTATATATGTGAGGATGCAGATGTGTATTTATATGCATGTGTTTGTAAGTTTGTAATTTAGTGTGTGTCACTGTGCGAGTGAGTGAAAATGGTCTTTGTATACAATACTCTATGTGTGTATGTGGTTTGCACTTGGCACTCCTAATCTCTTCACTCTCATTCACACTGTGTAGAGAGGTACAAACTAAATAATACATTTTACGTTAAACAAAGATGCAGCATAAGGAGGAAAAAAGGAGGTGAAGGAGAGGACAGAGTGAAAATGAGACAGATGGAATAATGAAGTAGAAAAAGGGACATCGTCAGAGCAAGGACGAGGGTAAGAGACAAACAGGTGGAAATGGAGAGTGGTAACCAGAAAGACTGTGAAAGAGAAAGAGAGATGGGGTTACATATGATAGTGAGAAGGAAAAGGTCAGAGAGGACACAGAGAGTGATGGCACCAAAGGGAGCTGTGTGTTAGATGGCAACCAGGTGTGCTAGACAGACGGAAGCCTTAAACCTGACAGGTGGTGTTTGGCCTAATGGTGCCATCACTGGCATCTGGATTTACTGTGTGTGTGTTCACTTGTACTGCTGCCATATATAGCTTCATGCAAAAGCTTACTTTTTACTTTGAGATGCTTGTTTAAACATTATATAATAACAAGATCAAAATCTTGATCAAATTCAACAAATTCAATAAAAATGTTTGTACAGTACGAATGTAAAGCCCTTTATGGCCCTTCGTGATTCTGCATACAACTGCAAACTCCTGTCCTAGTAGCACTGCTTTCAAAACTTGAGGTCGTCTAACACCAGTCTGTGCCCTGACTGAAAAAAGGTCAGATTTTGATTTTTGATTTTCTCAGTCCTTTAACGTTGAAAAACAATTTAAAACACATTTTAACTGTGCCTTTCCCCTTGTTTTAATTGTGTATATGGCTATGGCACCATGACTTCAGAGTAGGGCTGAAGCAATTAGTCTATTGACTGAAACTAGTTTGATAATCAATTAATCGTCATTTTTCATGCTTAAAAGCCAAACATTCTCTGGTTCCAGCTTCTCAAATGTGAGGATTTGCTGCTTTTTTGTCTTGTATGACAGCAATCTGAATATCTTTAGGTTTTGGACCGTTGGTCTAACAAAACAAGATATTTGAAGACTGAATGAAAGTTTGAAGAAAGATCAAGATTTTTTTGACTAGATGGATGAATATGAGTACGGGTCAAAAACCCACATCTTAACCCAGTTCTTGAATCATCAACACACACAGAGACTACACACACATTCATGCACTGGCAGACACTATTTATGAGCAGCCAAATGCTTATTGGCCAGTGTGTTCCAGCCCATTTCAGTTCAAGGCAGATCAGTGGTCATAGAGCTTAATCTGATTTGAAGAGTACTGGCTGGCTGGCTTATGGGTGCACTCATTTCTAGATGACCAAGCAGGACTCGCTTATTTATTCATTTAAGTAGAGCTCTGAACATCTCCCAGCTGCCCTGTAAAGTAATGCCATCTCCTCCCATGGAGATAGACTGAGACGGAGCAATCCAGGAGAATGACATCAAGCACACTCAGATGTATCCTATCAGATTCAGGAAACAGGCCCTAAACTTGGATCTAAGGACAAGTCTGTATCGCCATCAGCAGCAGCCTGCTGTATTTCTTTTCAGCGAATAGTGTGTCAGCTCATTGGAAGTTCTGATACAGAGAAAGCACTGTACTGTCATCCCAGCAAGAACGGCTTCGGTAATTTGCAAGTGAGAATACATGCATTTCTAGGTTAAAACTGGAATACATTTGAGTATATGACTATATTTCAGTGTGTAGTTGACCTGCTTTACATTATGGGGTGGACAAAATATTAGAAACACCTTTCAGTATAACACAATACTACTCAACAGCACCACAAACTACAGCCTCCAAAATTACCTTAAAGTTGAATCAAGACCTTTCTTTAACAGTTTAAACAAAAACTGAACATTATAAGCTGAGACTTATTGCAGACTGCATTGTTGTATTTGACTGCATTAGTTTTAACTACTGTAGGTGTACCTAATAAACTGGCAACTGATTGTTTTCAACCAAATTTAGCCTGGTGTTCTTTTCTGTTCACCTCCAAATCACTAAACCCATGCTTACTGGGAATGGACTCCAGTGACACATTCTACATCGGTGTTGCAATATTCCTACAATTAGGCAACCGATTTGATTCCCTCCCACCTCCCACCTCCCATCGCCCACCGTCTAATTTCCTGCTTTCAGGGTCACCTCTGATGATGTCATGAGAGACAAGGACATCTGCTCCCATTGTGGTGCTTGATTGGCTCATTTTATCTGCATGCAAATCACGTCGGTGGGGACCAGGAGTACACTGGCCTAATTATGCCAAACACATTACTCACTTGGAGCGATGGCGCCTTGGAAGGATTAAATGAAAGAGAGAGAAAACAAGATAGAGAGAGAAAAAGAAAGAGGAATGCCGTGTTAGAAAGGATGGTATTGGGGCAAGCAGTGGAAAGTAAGATGAAATAGAGGGAAGAAAAAAAAAATGATAGTGAGGGTATGGAATGGTATGGAGTTTGGGAGGAAACAAGCAAGGGAAAAAAGCTGAAAAAGAGAACCAGATGGATAGAAAAAGAAACAGGCATGGGTAAATTGTGCATAATGCTAGCCAGGGAAAGTCACAAGAGAGAAAGTGGAATAAAGACTTCCACAGAGAGCCTGTTGATAAATGACATGCATTATGTGATGTGTCAGCCTGTTTAATATAAGGGACCTTTTAATAGCATCTGAATGCTGGCTAAGGGGCTTGCAGTGCTCCTGGGGCACAGTATGTGTGTGTGATAAGTGTTGTTATTGATGGAGAGTCAGACTGACACATAAACAGTCTAATGGCTCCCAGATCATCATTTGTGCATTCAGTGCACCCAGGACAGCAGTGTTTGTTTATGTTTGTTGTGTTTATTTTTCATTGTCCTTACACAGGTGGGGAAATAACAAAGGGAAAGGCTGAGGATCCTGGGTACTTGTGGATGTGGGGGTGGTTATGGTAGAAAACCATTTGTTGCCTGCTGAAGAGGCTATAGGTGGGGTATGGAGTACAGGCTAGCCTTGGCCTGAAACATTACAGTCTGTCCGCCTTCTAGGGCTGGATGATATGGCCAAAAAACAAACAAACAAAAAAATTCTGGTAATCAGTCGATATCAATAATTATCAATACAAATGTCAAATCGTTATTTCTTTCAAGTTCTCCTGACTGAAAGTTGAAGAAACCAGGTGTTAATTGTGGTTTTAAGCTATTATTTATTGTCAGAACACAACAAACACTTGCCAGACAGCGGAACATTTCAGTTTCTGCATGTTCTAATGGGTGATATTGTTTTCAAATCATGAAACAGGTTTGTGGTGTTGCCCGTCTTAGCTGGCACGTGTCTTCGGCACAGTTTGCTCTGTTTTTTTGTCGGATTGTAAAAAGCCAAAATATCTCCAAACTACTGAAGTTGAGTGACCTTTCTTGTTGACAATGGCTTTGTCCTGCTTCGAGTTGGTCATGGGCACTGTGTTTTCTTCAGTGTTGTTCATTTTGCTTACCGCTATTTTGCTTATTCCGCTCCCACTACAAGCCTGTTAGCCACTGTGTCTGTAAGCATACCTCTGTTTCTGCGACCTGATTGGCTCTTTTTATTCCTGACTTCTGATTGGCTCTTTTAATCCTGGCTTCTGATTGGCTCTTTTGATCGTGGTTTCTGATTGGCTGTTTTATTCCTGGCTTCTGATTGGCTGTTTTATCCCTGGCTTCTGATTGGCTCTTTAATTCCTCCGATGTAATTAGTTCTTTTAATCCTGGTTTCTGATTGGCTCTTTTGATCGTGGCTTCTGATTGGCTCTTCGTCTTCTTCTTCTTGTTTAATGGCAGGTGGCAACTGACTTTTAAGATGCATTAGCACCACCCTCTCCTGGTGTATGTGTAGTTTAATTATATCAAACATTTATCGAACATTTGTTATATTTATATTGAGCAAAATTACATTACAATAATTATCATTATCATTTTATCACGCAGCCCTCACCTAGCCCTACCAGAGATCACTCAAGTTACCTCAAACATAGAGCATATGTTTTAGGATATCTCAGAACCTAATTATCTAATTAATATTTCAGTTAAATTAAAGAGGAAAGTAGTTAAGCTCTGGGCCAAGGTTCAGTTAATTTGTTTTGTGTCTTTTGTGCAAATTGGACCATGAATTTGCAATATTATGACACTAAAGAAGTAGGATTCCTTGCTTTAAGACATGTCTTTCTGTTTCATCCAAAAATGACTCTACAGTTGTCATTTGTTTGCCAAACAGTTTTCCCCCCACTTACAAATTTCATGTATGACTAAATGCCTCTTGAATACATTATACACTTTTAACCAAATGCAGGTGGCAGATGAAGTCTGAGCTATCCTGAAAAATGTGATGGCATTTAGCTTTAAGGTGGCGCTACAGCAACATGATAAAGTTCAATGGCCATTACTCAGTAGTCCTGAGTTTGAGTCAAATGAATGTTGCACAATTCGTTCTTGTGCAAATGCCCAGTCTTCCCAGACAGGATTTTTCTCAGAATGTTCTCCAAAATCCATGGCAGCCATCAGCCAATCAACATGATTGTGTATTTTGATGCAGATCAGATCCAGATGCAGCTTAAAATGTTCTGTTATTAAAATAATAGATTTAGAGCAGTGTACAGCCTTGGCGGGGGTATTGTATGTGCTCTCTGTGTGCTTTCTAATTTTATTTTTTAATGCACCAATGCCACCTGATTTTCTCCTCCTCTTCTCTTGGCATATGCCTCATCGTTTGCTCTCTGTCTATCTGCCGCTCTCCTCTCTGCCAAAGAACCATCAAGCTAATATGATCATTCAGCACTTGTCAAATGGACAAATAGAACTAAGGCTGTCAGATATGAAAGAGATATACAATAGCTGCTTTCACAACCCTGTTTTCCTCTCTTACTCCCTTTCATTCTTTCACTGATCTTCCTTTTCTGTCCAGTCCTCTCTTGTCAGTATCTGGTGCACTGCCAAAACTCAGTTGATCTGTCATGTTTCTCAGCTAGTTTTCTATTTATGACCCTTAACTGAATGTGACTAAGTGTATGAACCTACAGTATGCTTAAACATTCATGTCAAAATCAGTATACGAGTATCTACTTTCATTTTTCATTTTTCTTCCTGTTCATTGTGTGGGTAGTGTCTCCTGCTAATTCAGAAATTACTTTTCCCAGAATTTGGATTGTATATTTTACAAAGTTTCTCTAGCATGGTCCCGGGGGCTCTGAAACATTTCCTGCACATGCGAGACAATGTTAACTGCCAATTGGAGGAAACAAACACCAAAATGAGTTCACAGGAGACCAGAGAGTTAGGTGAGAACAGAGAAGTCGTTAAAGATTCAGTGATTTCTTGTCAGCCTGTGATTACTTAATCGCTAACCAGTTTTAGATGAGATTATTCAATCAGCTGGTGTGAGTTGCAACTTTATTAGACTGTGGCAAATGTTGCCAGACCCGCTAAGCTCTCTGTATGAGAAAAGTTATTCTGGATTAGTCTGGAATGAGTAGCACAAGCCTCGGTCAGTTAATACCTCTGTGTGAGAAAGTAACTCGGGATCAGTCCAAGCCCTCAGTGAGAGTGATTGACAGCTGGAGGAACATCAATGGTACCTCTGTGTTACACAGAATCTCAAGTCAATAACACAACTTGACACAAGAGACAGAGAGAGGGGGGATGGACTGAAGATAGAGAGACACCAGAGAGACAGACAGGAAAAGCGTGCATGTGCAGGTAGAGGCTACTCGTCTGGTTTAAAGCACTGTATTGATTGATAAAAGACCAAGAAAGTGTAGAAGAGGATGAAATACTTAATGCGTAATTTTATGGTATATGAGGGTTTGTGTGTGTGCACTTTAATGTGTGTGTGTGTGTGTGTGTGTTTAATCAGGTTTAGAAGCAGTGGGATAAGAGAATGTAGGAATAGAGTTAAAATAAGCCTCTAACATGTCAAGGTGGCCTGGATGTGAAGCTCAGAGTGATTACAAATGAAATCATTAACGCCCCTCTCGCCGCAGGAAGAAAGTCATTAAGACACACATGCTTGACTTAGCTTGTACTGTGTGTGTGTGTGTGTGTGTGTGTGTGTGTGTGTGTGTGTGTGTGTGTGTGTGTATGAGTAGAGAAGAAAAGAAAAAGACTAAGAGGCAGAATGTGCTGGAGTTGGAGTGGCTAATCTACTGTCACATTAAAGAAAAAAATTGTCGTGATCCCACATGGACACTGTGTGTTTGGTCTTGTGTCTGGTTTTATTTTGTATTCCCAGGTCTTGTCTCTTGCGAGTTGTTTATTTCCTGTTTTATTTTGAAATTCTTCCTGTCTTGTTTCTTCAGTTCCTGCCCTCATGTCTCTCTGATTATCCTCACCTGCTCCCCAGTGCTCACCTGCCCCTGATTTGCTCGTTAACCCCCTTCTCTATATATACCGGTCCTCTCCCTTTGTGCTCTGTTGGTTCGTTGTTGGTTGTTTGTCCCTGTGTGTCGGTTCCCCTGGTTCCTAGAGTTCCTGGTGTCCGTGTTGCCTGCACTGTTTTGCTTTTTGTTTCTGTTCCATGGATCTGCATGTAAGCATTTTTGTTATTTAATAAAACCTTTTGAACTGCTGGAGCTGCCTCAACTGTCTGCGTTTGGGTCCTTCCCCCCGCTGCATAACGGCCTACTGTAACAAAAATGTTGCTGTTCATTATGGGAGTATGCATTCTGTGTGGTTGGTCCCTGTTGTACAGCTGGGCAAACGGCTGAAATATTATCTTGATGTCAAAAAGGATATTTTCCAATATCGATCTACAAGACAGTTATTGCACATCATATGCAAAATCGCATGTAAAAACATTGAACTGTGTTCCAGTATTTTCCATTACATGACACCAAACTCAGTAGCTCATTTTGCTCGTTTTTAAACACAGCTTGCTTGAAGTTATTCATTTAGACAACAGAAATTTCTGGAAGGATGTTATTAAGATCATAAAATCACAATATGATTCCATTTAAACTTCAAACGCGACAATATTGAATTATAGCCCAGTCCTACTCCGTTGACTATTAAAAGTATAATCAGTCTGGAATGGGTATGGTGTCATATGCTGTACAGATTGTAAAGCCCTTCGAGGCAAATTTGTAATTTGGGATTCTGGTTATCAATACACAGTAAAATGTGGCAAAATATTTTACTTTATATACATTCTGGGCTATATACTGTAAATAAATATGGTATATAAATGGTATATTTATTAATTTACACCACTTCGGTCTGCTCGACTTTCATCAGGTCACTATATACTGTAAATAACATTGAATTGACTTAATCCATTAGAGTTTATAGAACAGATACAGTTATTTCTGAATGTTTTGATCAAATATTTGGATTTCCAGGGCAAGATACAGTGGCATCATTGATTCTAGACTAACTAACTAACTGACTATTCATCGCTTATTCAGGTTAATTTATAATTTTAGATTGATACATTGAGGAGCGATATAGGGACAATGAAACTATCCCAACTACTGTTTGTCCCCTCTTTGTCCCTTCCACAACCTTTGTGCTGCGATACATATAAGCAATTAGGCACATTCTCCCATCACTCATTCCCTGGAGAGCAGACGCTGGGGGAGAGAAGGTGGAGGTTAGGCTTTAAGGGATGATAGAGGATTGAGGTAGAGAGTAAAAGGAAGGAGGGGTGAATGAAGAGATGAGCTTGTGGCTCCCTGTATAGAGACACAAACAGATGAAGAATGAGAAAGGTCATCTCCACACACAAAAGCACATGTGCACACACATGCACAGGAGCTTTGTATCATACTAATGATGATCATTATTCACTTGAGCTGAAGGGCAGAGGAGAACTGGACAGCGTGATACCATTTACCAAGATCTGCCCTCCACATGTGTTGATCCCAGAGCACTTAAAAACATGCCCCAACTACGTCAGGACTGTAAACAGAAATGTGGATGAATTATTTTAATGGTGAAAACAACTTCACTCCATCACCTGAATGAAACTATTTCTGCTGAAACCCATTTCGCTTAGCCAGACTTGTCAGACTTTACAGTATGGCTGACAGTACACAGCAGGAATGAATTCTAATGGGGATTAAAAGCAAAGCTGCACCTATCACAGCCGCTCCCGGTCTGTCTGTCTGCCTGTCTGCCTGCCTGCCTGCCTGCCACTGTGTACTCTGGATAGTGTGTGTGTTTGTGCGAGGGTCTATGATCCCCGTGTGCCTGTGCAAACATGTGAATGTGCTGTCACTTTGAAGTTGGTTTCTCTGTGTACACGTGTGCGCATGTGCTTTTCTGCTGACTCCTGGAAGTATGGTTTTATGTGAGTGACATAGATGCAGCTCTCCTGGTGCTTTGAGGCTGGCCCAGAGCTGCGTTTCCAAATAGTTTGAGTGGCAGGAGGTCAGGGAACAGGGGAATGATGTGTCATCCAGCCAGGACAAATGCTGGACATACGGCTGCTGCATGTCAGAAGCATTTATCTCACCAGGAATTAGAATCTAAGAAATGATTTGAGTCACACACAAAGACACAGGCTACACACCATTCATTCATCACCAGCACTTAAACACATCATGCATTTACGAATCTGTGGAGTTGGGACCAGCATTAAAATAGTCTCAAAATCCCGAAAGCGAAAGTAACCTGATCCGTGCGTAACACCAGACATTTGTATGCGCAGGAAGCTTTTTGAAAGCGAAAAGGATCAGATCTGAGAAGCTGAAGTTAAAAGTCTGTAAGTCAAATATTTTCAAATCGTTTTTTTTTCAGTTACAAATCTTGTTTTTCAGTTACAAATCATGTAATACACATTTACAAATCTTGTTTTTCAGTTACAAATCATGGAATACACATTTACAAATAATATTGAGACTATTTTCACTCCATACAAAATGACCATTAAATGTAACAAAAGCAAGAACATGAAATGATGTATGTCTCAGGGTGGTTGTCTGCTAGTGGAATTAAAAATGAGTCTCCACAGGAGTACATTTCTGCTAACATTCAGTGCTAAATACATCTCCTCAAATCAGCGGCTCCGATGAGAGTAGACCTTTTAGCTCGGAGTCTGTGAAAATGCCAAAAGAAGGCTGCAAATTACAGCAGTGGTGAAGCAGGCTGGCTGGTGTTTATTAATGAGTGGGAAAGCAGAACAGAGATACAGTATCCCACAAGGCCAGTGCTTAGATAATGCCATGCAGATGGGTCAGGATGAGCTTAGCATATTAACATGTTATGTAACTCCAAGTGCTGTGATTGTCTTCAGGCCCTGTGCATGTGGATGTAGGGAGTTTTGCTACTGTATAACTTGACTTGTTTTTTCCATATGTTGTCGTCAGGGAAACTGTTAGAAGACGGGGTGTGTTTGTATTTTGTTTAAAGATGCAGGAGTGTGTGTGTGTGTGTGTGGTGGATTTTTGTGTGTCATGTGATGTTTATTAAAACAGCTTCGTTAGGGGAATAAGCTAACTCCAGGCGGGGTGTCCCCTGTGGAGGCCACAACCTCCCCTTTTCTCGTCTCCTCCCGATCTGGGGTGGTGGCAGGCAGAGATAAGACACCTACAAAGTAAACACTGCTGCAGACTGCAGTTTCCCATCTCCCCGCCACACACACACAGACAGACAAAGAGATAAACACGCACACACACACATGCACCAGATTTGAACCCACTGTATACATGGAGATGCAGAGCAAATGTTGGCCTGAGTGGATGGATGGTCTGTTGTTGTGCTGAACCCTCTGCTGCCATACTCTGACAGGAGCAGGAGCCTCATTTATAAACATTGTTTACACACAAAATGGATGTAAAAACTGGCCACGGAAAAGCTGGGATTCATGAAAACAAACTCAATATGTGAATGTATGCACCTCGATCGAAACTCACCCACTACAGTACAGTGAGTTACCAGTTTTAGCTACACCTGTCCAATATAATGCAATCCAATATAACAGCCTTGCATTAAATAACATTTCTTAAGCTTAAAATGTTCAGTTTTTGTAGACTCTGTGTTGTTTTCTTGAGGCTGTAGTTAGTATTAGTATTACTATTAGTGGATTTGTATCGAATTGCATTATACTGTGTATATACTATGTATGTGTGTAATATCCTGTCCCCCTCATGCATGTAAATGGGGTGAACAAAACATTACAACATTAGTGTAGGGTTTGGATTTGCAGTCTGCTTCCCCTCTTTCCATTTGCTTTTTTTTTGTTTGTTTGTTTGTGCTTGTCTCAGTCAGACTTCAACATTCTCCTACATTTTTCCCTCCAAGACTGACAGCCTGCCCACCTGTCTGTCTGTCTGCCTTTGCCTGTACCCTATATCTGTAAATCCTCACTTGGAGCAGTATATACTTCACCCTGAAGCGCTGTCAGTTCTCTGACATCCCCTTGAGGGACACTCTCACATACTTCAGCTTTTGGTTCACCGATAGTATGAGGTAGTGTTGGTATGCAGCACAAAGTAGTAGGAATAAGATTGGGAAATTGTGTAAAAATAATTTATACACAATGTGAGGATATGGAGGGAAAAAATGGCACATGACAAAATAGTACCACACAGTGTGTAGTTGCTGACACTGTAAATATGAGTGAAAGGCACTTGCTTCTTTTAACTTTTATTAACTTTCTATGTGTTTTTAGGTTACTTCCTGGAGTTGCTAAACCGCTCGGAGATTAGTCTACAGGAGACTTTCACTCCAATGTGGGGCTCCCTATACTCCCAGAATTCCCAGGTCTTCTCTGACCTGTACACGGATTTGAGGCACTACTACCGAGGCTCCAATATCAACCTGGAAGAGGTGCTCAACGAATTCTGGGCCAAGCTGCTGGAGAAGCTCTTCTACCAGGCAAACAAACAATATTTCATAGGTACATCCAGCTTTTTCGTAGAACACCAAATGACAACCAAGAGCTAATTCGTGGGTTAATGGTGCATTACGAACATGTTTATTGCCTGAGAACTTCTATAAGATAAAAGAGCAGAAAATAAAATTAAAAAGATTTTGAGATTACTTCGTATTCTATTGAATTGTAATCTTTAGATGTATTTAGATTCTCTACTAAAGATTTAAATGAATGTGTGTGCTGATTGCAGGTGAGGACTACCTGGAGTGTGTGTCTAAGCAGATAGAGACACTACGGCCCTTCGGAGACACACCCCGTGTAATGAAGATGATGGTCACACGCACATTTATGGCAGCACGTTTCTTTGTTCAGGGACTGATGGTCAGTGGGGAGGTGGTGCGCAAGGTGTCACAGGTAAAACCTCTCCTCCCACCCTCCACCTGTTTTCTCTCCAGTTTTTCACCCATTTTCTTCCCATGTCACTTTGCATTGCATCCCCTCTGTCCAATAACTGTGATTAGGTTCTTTCCCTTAAAATTATAGTCCTGTTTTCCTGCTTCCCATACTGGTTAGTTTTATTGTTTTTGATGGAAACGGATCATCTAACTGCCTCATATACCGTTTTACTGGTGTCTAATCTGCGGCAAAGCTAATATTCTCTGCTCCCACTGCATGTTCATTGATATTCCTGTGTTAAGGGGTCTGTATTCATCTCTCCTTGGTGATCACCATTCCTCCTCCTTGATGTGAACACCTAAACACACACACAAACACACACACACACACATACACACAGGCCTCTTTTTACCAGTCTGTGCGCATAGTTTAAAGCAGTGGCAGATCAATGTTGGTGGAAACGAGAGGCTCCATAAAGTATGGCCAGTGGCTCAGACAATCAGCCCCTGCAACAACAGTTAATGTCAGCTCCATGCTGAAAAATGTCTTCCCCGGCCGCAGGGAGGGTTAATATCTCCCAAGAGAAATGGTCCCCTCTGTGTATAAGACAGGAATAAGGTTAAGATCAGAGCAAGACTGAGAAATCATTTCAGCTCCTGAAAGGGAGGTGGCCAGTATTGACGCACCAGTGAAAAATATCTCCCTGTCAGACACTGGGCAAGGAGAGTGTTGAGAGCAGTGGCCCCATGAGAAATATACGCATCCTTTGTGAAAACAGATGCTGCACCAGAGATGAATATTACAATTCCTTCCTTGATGAAATATTACAAGGTCAGGCTGTGTGTAAGCATGAAAAGACGAAGAGCAAGAGGGGAAAAAAAAAAAACAGGAGCATGATAAAATAGGTTGTGGTGCTACTACGTGACTGCAAGGCCACACATTTGGATGCATGTCAAAGAGAGAATCTATATGATCATTTGCCCTTTCACTCTGATGTATGTGTTCTGGCTAGCACTGTGGGTGGGACATACAGTACTGTTTGCTAGCGTCAGAGTAAGACAGTCTGGCCTAGCATATCTCTCTCTGCCTCTCTTTGGCCCAGAAAATAGGTGCAACGTCTCACACCTAAACAAAGGGACCTGAGGATGCCTCAATTAAGTACCTGCATGCAGCAAAGCCTAGCACAGCCACAGCCACAGGGGAGTACAATCCAGAATAACCATGAACACAGCTAGTCCATTGTAGCAGGTAGTGAATAACAAGACACAGACATTGATAGTGACAACTAAAACTGCCTGACCTGGAGCTAAGGGAATCATACAGCTAGTCTAACAGAGCTAGAGACACGACAGTCACTGCTTAGCTTAGACTCAAGCAAGCAAACAGGGGAGTAAGGATCAGAATTAGCATGGGCAGCACGATATGATGAAATTGCTATTCATGATTTGTGTCACATGGGTGCACCCCTGGACCAACCACAGTAGCTTATGACTCCTGCAGAGCTCTGCCAGCAAGACGCTAAACTGATAAGCATCTCTCTTAGACAAACAGTCATATACACAGTGGAGTACACATGAAACACACGCACACCTCATCATTTCATCGTTCCCCTCCAACGGTGATGCACATTTCCCCCGTGTGGCTACTTCTTAATACACATTTCCTGACTGATGCCATTTTGTTGGTGCCGAAGGACAGTGAGCGATGTGTTCATTAAACAAGGCTGGCCGGGTAAAATGTGTAAATGATTAGCACAGCTTTTACAAAATTACAAAATGTCATCCGAGCGCTAATACCAGGGCACCGAAGCCGTTGCCGCTCTGAATGAGGTCATGGTCTGCCTTCTGCCCTATTTACATGCACTCATCAAAAGCCTTAAGAGGTGAGGCAAGAGCACACTGTATTGCGAGAATAGTCACTAAAGACATACTTGGTCAATCTTTGAGTCATCCAAGTCAAGGCCTGTTTGGTACAATTTGACTGGAAGAAGTACAGACTTTGACCAACTGTTCAATTTCATATTCATAATTTGTGTGTCACTCTGTGTCTCTGTCTTCCCCAGCACAGAATCAGCACTGTGTTGTACATGTGCAGATTGGAACAGCACTGTGCTGTGATGGGAACAAATGAGACAGTGAGAAAAGGAAGATGGAAGATAACAAAAAGACTGTGACAAACTCCAGCATCTTCTCTTGTCCTTATCTTACTCACTCAATTCTTTATTCTCCTTCCTTCACTAGTAAATTGTACTCCAACATTTCTGTTGATATTTCCCAGAGCTGTGCCCTGCGCTGTCCTCTGTCTCGTTTTAGTGTGAATATCTTGCCATACTAATTTGGATCTTAGCTTTCCCCTCCTTTCCCTCCCCTTTACCCTGTAATTCTATCTTCGATTGATTGGGCCCTAATGAGACAACCGCTCCTATTTATAGCTATGTATTGCCACTTAAAGGGCCCAGTGACTGAAGATGTTTACCACACGCTGCTCAGGGAGGTATTACACTGCTTGAGTGTAAAGCTGGAGAGAATAAAACAAAATTCTCTTTGTGTATGTGTGCGCTCCAAATGTCTTTCGCTGAAGTCTGTGTTTGCTACCAACTTAGAATAAACATGACATGAATCCCTGCTATCTTTTAGTTGGATTGACCATGATAAATAGGAGCTGTAGTGAAAGGTGATGAAAGAGTATCGTGAAAGGAGGCAGGGAACACAGCAAAGCAGAGCAGAGATCCAAGCTGCTTGGAAAAACTGAATAATTTGAGAGATGTTTTGTAAGACAGAAAGAGATATCTCAACAGTAAGATGCAGTTTTTCTTTCTGGTACAGGATTAATTCCTCCCTTGCTTCGCTCCGGGCTGCACCAGTTGCTGTGTCCTTAACTTTTTCCGGACTGTTGTATTCCCCCGGGTAAGGGAGTGGAGGAAGTAGGCCACGCGCCACATACTGTAGCTCACTCTGGAGGCAAGGAGTCTGGATTGGCTCGCTCTATAACACAAGGGGGGAGAGGTCGCTCATATATCCTTACTAATTACAGAGGAAAGACAAGCAGAGAGAGAGAGAGAGAGAGAGAGAGAGACAAAAGAGTCTCAGGCTCAATTGCTGTGGGCAACATAGAAGATACTGACAGGTATGGGGAGCATGTTGTGAAGGTGAAGCAAGGACAAGTAAGGGTATGGGTGTTAAAATGGAACACAGTCATGTCAAAGAGGCACACATGCAAACATCAAAGAGAGTATTTAAAACCTAAAACTTCCTCTTGATATCTCTTGATAGGCCAGTATAGAGATGATCCAAATCAGGTCAGTGTGTGTGTGTGTGTGTGTGTGTGTGTGAAGATGCACTGTGCCTCTATAAGTGTTGAAACAGTTATTCAATCAATTGCTTAGTTGATTGTCAGAAAATGTATCAGTAACAGTTTTGATGAGCAATTAACCATTTAATTGCTCGGTAAAGTCTTTTCAGTTACTTAAATGTGAAGATTTTCTCCTTTTTTCATGTTTTATGTCTCTGTCAGTTGATTCTCTTTCGGTTTTGAACAATCGGTTGAACAATTTGAGGATGCCCCCTTGAGCTCGGGGTAATTGAGATGAGATTTTTCACTATTTTCTGATAATTTTTTTTTTCAGTTTATCAGAAAAATAATCAACAGATTCATCGATAGGGAAACGAATCCTTAGTTGCAGCCCTACATCTATGAGTCTTATTACTGTTTCTAATTTGACAGCCCCTCTTTCACAGTGCCTGGTGCACCACAGCTCCAAGGTTACAGAGGAAGTTGTCAACATCAACCTCCAATTAGCATGTCTGTTGTGCCTGGCCTGGGATTCCCAGCATTAATCCTGTATGGATGATGTAACAGAAACTAGATTAATGATTGTGTCTCCTTAAGCATTTCGTTAACGTCGCCCTGAGTTTTTTACTCCCCTGCCAACGCCCTTTGGTGAATCTTGTAGCTTTTTTAACATTCCCCTATCTCTCTCATTTTCAGTCTTTTTCTCCACTCATCCCTGCACACTCCCTTCCCTCACTCTTCTCTCTCACCAAAAAAGCATTTGTCTGACTCATCCCTGGCTAATGAGTGGTAGGGTAAGGATTGGAGGAGGGGATAAAAGGAGGGCAGGAACGAGGATCTGACTCATGTCTCATACGACTTGAGATTAAGCCTGGGAATGTGGTTATTGCTTTTCTGTGTCATTTATTTCACTTTATACTGTCCTCTTTGTGCAACTAGCCATAATTACCAAATTATATTGATTTCTTTTATACATCAGAGATGCATTTGCTAATTTAGGCTTATTATGTATTTTTTTAGAGTTGAAACAGTGTCAAAAAAATTACTTTTCCCTTTTCCCTTAAGTGGATCAAGTATGATTAGATTATATTTTAATGGTCCTTGTGGGGAAATTGGGTTTATACACCCATAAATAGTCACTGAATACAGCCAGGAATAAAAGACTAAAAACAGAACACAATGAAGGTTGTTTAAAACTTTACAACCATTATTTTCGGCACTAGAACTGATGAAAGAATGTATATAAAGCGTGAGAGAGAGTGTGGATCACAAAAGCAAATATGAAAAGAGTTATAAACGGCAAACAATGCTAAGATGCACACAAGAATTACACCATGAAGGACAAGTGCTACAGTGGAGCTGCCTTTGTTAGTGCTGATTATATTTATCACGGGACAAGACTACTGTCCATGGTCTCAAAATTATCATTTTTATGTCCAATATTGCCGAGCAGACTTGAATTTTTACTAAACTACTGACAGATCTGTAGAGTGTTCAAAGTGTCTATGCTTTGTTTTCCCACCTGATCCATATTGTTGTCCTATTTCCACTGTATATTTGTTAAAAGCTGGTTTTAACTGTGACTTTGCTGTTGGAAGAACAGTTTCCAGGAAAAGCATCAGGCTGGCCCAGATGTCAGCTTAGAGGAGCTTTGTATGCGTAGCTGGGCTCGTTCCACCTCTCTCTCTCTCTCTCTCTCTCTCTCTCTCTCTCTCTCTCTCTCTCTCTCACTCACACACACACACACACACACACACACACACACACACACACACACACACTTCCTGAGGTTTTGTATGCATAGCTGTACTCTCTTGTGAACA
The DNA here is from genome assembly GCA_005408345.1 of Macquaria australasica. NCBI lineage: Eukaryota > Metazoa > Chordata > Actinopteri > Centrarchiformes > Percichthyidae > Macquaria > Macquaria australasica. The sequence goes on from SEMN01000112.1 coordinate 142,818, forward strand.
GAGCTTACTGGTATTAACCCAGTTTCACTTTTCACGCACCAAGGCCCTTTCCTGAGAGAACAGCCTTGTGGGATAGAGAGAGAAATGGAAGAGGCAGGAAGGATGGAGTGAGGGACTGAGAATACTTGTATGAATGTCAGGGCCTTTTCATTGCACGTGAAACAAAAAGCAAATTCTCCCAAAGTGGTTTCCAAGGAAACTGTGCTGAATGAAAGTCTGCTACAAACCAAAAAAAAGGTCACCATGGGAGGTGACCTCCCACGGTTCTGCAATTGTCATTCTCTGGCTAAAGAAATTTCCATCTTCATATCTTATTAAAACTGAACACTTTTCTATAACATGTATTTCATTCTCCTGTACAGTAGCAGTAGGGCATTTAACAGTTACAGTGGTCGAATCTACAGTTTGACCAACTGCTGCTATCATTTTTATCTTTTAGACTATTTGATCAAATATGAGTGACAAAACAGTCATTTTTCATCCAGGTGATGTATGTTAATTTTTGTCTGTGCCCTGCCCCAGGTGCAGCTGAGCCAGGAGTGCATGCGGGCCATGATGAGGATGACTTACTGTCCCCACTGCCGCGGCATGGCCACTGCCAGACCTTGTGCCAACTATTGCAGCAACGTCATGAAGGGCTGTCTGGCCAACCAGGCTGACCTCAACACCGAGTGGAGGCATCTGGCAGGTGGGGAGCACACACACATTCACACATGCATCCAATTCAGCCATATGTTTGCTCAAAGGTTCACCCGACACATGATGTTACTTTGTGCAGTGAATACAACAGAATCATTCTACCAGTGTACTAAAAGATCTCACACTTTCTTCACGCTAACTGTCCCTCCTCCTGTCTTTGTAGAAACAATGATGCAGGTTTCTGGTCGCTTTGACGGCCCATCTGGGGTGGATAGCATGGTCCTCTCTCTCCCCTATCGCATATCAGAAGCCATGTTTACCATGATGGAGAATATAAAGACCATCAACAGCAAGGTCAGAGCACACAATGACAATTTACCAATGGACGAGAACACTATGTTCTATCATAAAAGCTTCTGAGAGGAAACTAACAGACCGGTGCATGAGGTGCAGAATGTATGTCATATTAAATAAGGCAATTGTGGCAGATTATGTCTTGTTAACATGTTGCTATAGTCATAGCAGAATGATTACCCAATGTAAATAAAGGTTCAGTTATATTGAAAATATATTTTTAAAAAGCCAAACAGATGCTGCAAGCTGCAGAAATTGTAGCTGCAGGTGAGAACATCCATAAGCCAATCCATGGCATACTGTATATTGACCGACTTCACCGCTCTAGTTAGACTTACAAATAACACCTATCCTACCACTAAATTAATGCTGTTGCAATGCTCCACATACCTTAAAATAGAAGGATGTTAGTAATGACAGAGCCTGCAGGCCAAGCGTTTACTTCACTGTTTAATGGCATTTGAGAACAGTTTTATATGATTCTTAAAAGGCACTGGGAGCAGTGGAAATATGAGTTATTTTGTGAAGGTGGAAAACAGTGTAGATGGTGAGAGGAAAGACAAAGCTTCCTCTGTGCTGGTTTGCTGTTAAAGAGCCTGGCTGGCTTGAGGTGAGCCGTAGCATGGCGGACTGCCTCTGACCCGGTTCAGCATGGTAATCACACACACAGCTTCAGCTTCTAATCTTCATCTCTAGGGGAAAGAGCTGTGCTGATCCCATAGAAGTCAATTCATGTCTATGGTCTATGTATTATGGTAGACACAGTGTAGGACACATTATCTCCTATTTACATCTGTTGACATCAAGAGCTATATGTTGTGTTATGTACTTTTCGTATAAAAACATACCAAGTACAGATACAATTGATTGCAGTATGAATAAGCAAACGTGCTTGAGGGCTATCTGCCACTACTCGGTTGTAACAGTCAACACATCTACTGTGATCCACACAACACCAACGAGTTATGCCGTCAGACATGGCTGAAAGCTTAAGACAGGATTATTTTATAGTTATGTGTGAAGGTTCAAAGTCTTGAGGCCTCTAAGCAGGCCAGATTGGATGACAGATTGACTGTATTCCCTGGGCTCCATTTATAAAATGTAAGCCCTATAGGGACAAGTAGTACTTTCTGAGCTGTGAATCATTCAGCTGGAGCAGTGCTGTGATTGACTCTTGGGGTCATGCAAATAACCAGTGCCACTTGTCATTGCTGGTTTAAAGGTAGAGATTTGCGTGTACCAATATGCTCAAAGGTTATTTGTGTACTTATAGACAAGTTGGTCCAACAGACACAAAATGTTTTGCCGATGCAGTATGGGTTTATAGGATTCTATTCAGAGAGCTAGTTCAGTGTTAGATTTCAGTCTTGTTAACACCAACACTAATAAAGAGGCTGGGTTTGAACTACATATGGTAAGAAAATATTACATTTATAGAACACGTCTGAAGCCTTACTGTTCAAGTTACCAGTTGTAGATGAATTTGATGATAAAATAGTTTTGGGCCTTGCAGTGTTTGGAAAGCTGAGTAAAATATAAACTTTTGTCAAAACAGGCAATTTCCTCATTTCATCCATTTGTTAAGTCATCCCCCTCTCGTGTATCTTCTCTCTCCATTTCTGTCTTGCCTTTTCTTCACTTTCTCCTGCCCCAGTTGTTCCAGGCATGTGGCAACCTCAGAGAGGGAGGAACCAGCAGCACAGGAGTCGACGACATCGTGAAGAGAGGGAAGGTTACAGTGGAGGACAAGTTGGGATCCAGCTCTAACAAAATGGACAAAATGGTTAGTATTTATCCGACTGAATCTGTGTCCTTGTTATTGCTTTCTGATGGTCTAATCTGGCTCATTCATGTTGATGGTTTATGATGCAGGAGCGATTGCTCATCATGGGCAATTAAATCCCTTTTGCTGTTCATTTCACCTTTACACAGATGACCATGGGGTGATTAGATGGGAATAAATGCTTGGATGGAAGATTGAGTCAGATGACTGAGCACTGCAGTTGGTTATTGAGGAAGCAGGAGTTTTTCTTACTCTCCTGTTTGAGTCTACCACCATGCTGTGATTTTGGGCAAAGTGTAAAAGCTTGTGAATCTGCTCTTCTCAATTCTGCCTCAGGTGTCTGATGTAACCATGAGACTGAGGGACATGCAGCCGTACTGGGTTTCTCTCCCAGGTATTCTCTGCAGTGACAGAGTGGCCACTGGAACAGGAGCAGAGGATAAGTGTTGGAACGGCATGAACCGTGCCAGGTAGGGCATATAAACCGATAAAGCAATGGATTTTAAAATAAGATATACAAAAATGGACATGCTATCTTACAAAATGGTGGTGTTTAATGCACAATATAATGGGTACTGTGAGTTGCTACTGAGGTGATCAGACATCTCAAGGCCTTTTTTTATACTGTATTTACAAACTGTTGAACAAATGGTCCCAGCCATCAAATATCTTTTCCATAATGGATACATGGCATTGTAATGAATCTTTATATTAAAGCTAGACTGAGTACGTACGAAGACATTTTACAATATTCCACTTACAAATGAAAACTTTGATTCATAAGAAATAAAACACATCCATTATCAGTTCAATACACTCTGGGGTTTTGCTGTTTCAGCTTATTTGGTCTGGTATGACCAGTAGCTTATGGTGGCTAATGTTAGCAAACTTTAAATAGATATTGTGTACATTATTGAGTCAGTTTGCTGGCTTTATGACTCCTCTTTATTTTTGCTACTGTTACACGACATTAAAGGTTGTCATATGTAGACATTTCAATGTTTTTTCACAAATGTAAAACAAGAAGTAAACACACCGCACCCCACCAAGAGACATGTTAGTTGTTTCTTGCTTGTTGTCCAGTTCCATTTACTCTCATACTGGTTGTCCTATTCTTCTATTAACAGTTAGGCAACCAGCATTTTACAGTATAGGTGCATAGGTGTCGACGCTCTCAGTCTGGTCACCTAATGATGATGTTTTTAAAGCAACTGACTCTACAGAATCCTGGGAAAAGAAGGAAATTCAACATGCTTTTATCCTGTCATTGCCATATTGCCAAAAGTTACATAGCGTCCAATTAACTGTGATAGGATGATGAAAAATGTCAGATGTGTTTCACATATTAAACAAGTGTTCATGTGTGCCAGGTACCTTCCCGAGGTGATGGGTGATGGCCTAGCCAGTCAGATCAACAACCCTGAAGTGGAAATCGACATCACCAAGCCAGACATGACAATACGCCAACAGATAATGCAGCTGAAGATCATGACGCATCGCCTGAAGAATGCTCTCAATGGCCAGGATGTGGACTTTCAGGACACCAGTGAGTACTTTTACCATCACAGCCCACAAGTTTCTAAAGAACATTCACAAGAAACTTCATTTCGGATGACTCACTGATGATTACAAGCTTTTATCAAGTTCTAGATTTAGGGAAATAAACAGCTCCATTTGTGTTCATCTGAGGAGGCAGCACACTTCTAGCTTAGTTTGTACAAACTCTAGCAAGATTCCAAAAGCGGTACGTTCGGAATTAAGATGAAGGTATAAAAATGCTTGGCCTAAATCAAAGTGCCTTTTTGAATTATTTAGGTCATGTTTTGTACCACATAATGTAAGTAACGGAGGGTGATGCTGGCGGTAAAATTGTCATCCTTTTTCTGGGGCCTGCACCTGGACAGTCAACCTCATATTTCTTGCTGGTTGTTAAGCAAATACTGTATGTGCATATTAATATATATGAGTATGTGGCAGCGGTCTTAATATGTTAATTCTATGAATACATAAGCAACACCCTTTGTAAATTTTATATGTGTCGTACCTAAGCTCATGTCCTGACCCTCTGTTTATAGGTGATGATGTCAGCGGTTCAGGAAGTGGCATGTGTGCCGACGATATGTGTTCCCAGGGCCCACGCATTGACGTCCGCGTCACTGAACGGCCCATAATCTACCCCCCTCCAGAAAATAAGAAGGTGAAAGGCTCGGCCAACCAGAACCAGAACCTCCCCTGCATCACCATTTACCTGCTTTCACTGCTCATTTTGCTGCTCCGGCGATAATTGACGGGGAATCTACCAACTGGGACTGAGTTTGGGACACGGGGGTTAGGGAGAGTCTGAAAGGGAAGGAAGGAGAAGCTGGGGGTTAGTTACTTTGCCAAAACTAAATAAGTATAAGGAAACAACAAAAAATAAATAAATCACTTGGATGGACTTCCTTTTGGTTTTGGATTAGAACAAAATGGAATTACAAGTATTCATAAATGTTTCGGTTCTGCTAATTTCTTTTAATTCTTGCTGTATTACAACACCATTAGAGCTGGTCTTTTTGCATCTTCTAAAGTTTTGTTTCTGGTGTTTGGGTTCTCTGAGATTATATCTGTACCTAAGACATATGTATAATGTTAACAGTATGTTGGTGTTGACACCACAGGGAGAGGGAGAATGGGGCTTTGCAGTGATGCTCAGATACATATATTTGTTATTCCACTCCTTTTAAAACAGCACTTGTGTTCAGTAGAATTATTTATTTATTAATAACTCACAATAGACCCCAGAGTGGTTTAATCACTCTCCGATATTTATAGAAAAAGTACACAAACCACAAATTTAAATGAAATAAAATATTGATGACTTATAAAGGAGGATAATCTGGACAGAATGACCCACCAGACCTCTTAATGCATTAAGCCTCACATCATTACACTTACACACACAGCTTTCTCACAGCGAGGATGAGAGCACTCTTCGTCAGCACTTTTTGCCATTTCATCATGTAAGCTGTAATAATAACCGTGATCACATTCACAATGACATGATCATCTAACGTGGGAGTAACATGACCCGTCCGCCACTCCATCCATCCGCTCATGCTCTGCCCCCACCACCCCCCGACCCCGCTGAGGCAGATCTCCCTCTCTCTCCAGACCCTGCTGGCTGTGTAAGATCAACTCGAGAGTCTAGTGTAAGCAAAACACATGCTAGACCGGGCCAGGTTTCGGATGACAGCAGCTTCCCACTATAGAGCACTGTATGTGGAATGGGGGTGTCCCTCACAGCAAAGGATTGACAGTTCATGATTTTGGAAACGTGTAGCAGAACAGAAATGTACACAGAAGCAGAAACACTGCTGTCATGTAGCGCTTTTTTTCAGTATTCTTTTTCTGTGCACAGCACAGCAAAAATACAATTCGCATCATTTTGTGTGCTCCCTGCAAAGGCCCAGTGCTCCTGTGATTAGCATCATAATTGCAACTAGCAGTGTCATAATTATTTTTCTAATTGCAGCAATGATCCATATCACAGTAAAAGTCACACCATGCACGTCTTTGAATTGTACCACTATTCCTATGGCATACACAACAGTGTACATATTTTTTGATTGCTTCTTTGCTGTTTTCTAGAGAAAAAAAAAATTAGGTATCAAAATTTTATAACGGCCACATCATTGTATGCTATAACTCTTATTTCATTCATCATCTGTCATAGTGTATCCATATCTGCCTTCCATTTTTTTGGCAACTTTTCTATATCAGTGCCTCTTTCGTCCCACCCCCTACTCCCTCTACCCTTCTCCCCGCTCATCAGTTATAATGACCTTTAAAATGTTCCTCATGCTTCTACATGATGGCAAGGCAATATGACAATGACACAGTGCTTCATTATGTGTCAACCTTACTGGGCATGTTGTGGGAATGTTGTGGGAACACAGTGGTAAGGCTTTTCCTGATGAGAAGCTTGCTGGGAGGAATCACATACCACATTTTAATTCAAAGAAATGTCAAAGCTCTTATTTAAGAACGCTGTGTGCAGGATGATGGGACAGTGTGTGTATGCATGTGTGTGTGTGTGTGTGTGTGTGTGTGTGTGAGAGAGAGAGAATGTGTGTACTTGTCTTTGATTGATAGAGCAAAAGAGAAGTGGACGATAGAGCCTTTATAAATCAGGTTTGAATGGCACAGAAATGAAATGTCTTGGAGTGCTATTCAACTGACAGCAATGGGAGATTAATATAGCTCATTTTTCAAAATTGGGATTTTCAACCTACTACTGTAATAACTCCCCATCTGTATTGATGGTATCTTTGCTTGCCAGTATTGTATGTGTCAGAGAAATGTAATGTGGAGGATGGAAATGGACATGCTTTTTAAAGTACATCATAGCTTCAGTTGCACACTGGGACAATCCACTATAATTCATCGTATGACAGTTGATAATACTGCAGATCCAGTTACGTAGTTGGGGGCTCTGTCAAAGTTTGAGAAGCACATCTGTTAGATACTTGGTTAATTACTGCTCTGAGAATTGGTGAGGTTGTTGTCATAAATGTTACCTGACAGGTTATTTTGATGGTATTTTCTTTTTTTTTTTTATTAATGAATGCTATGTTTGTGTGTGTGTGTGTGTGTGTGTGTGTGTGTGTGTGTGTGTGTGTGTGTGTGTGTGTGTGTGTCTGTCTGTCTGTCTTTCTGTTAGTCCCTGATTAAAAAATCTGCCTGTGACTGCCTTTGACACTTGACACAGATTTAAAAAGAGAGATATAATGATATTAGATGTTCCAGTGGGGTAAAAAACATACTCATTTTGAACAAAGAACAATTAGCAAGAGCACCATGTGAGCCTTCTTTTTGTGACCCTCTTGAAAAATATGAATATGAATGTGAAAGAACACATTAAGCCCTGCAAAGAATGAGAAATGACTCCAACTGTGATGGTGACATTCCAATTCAAAGACGACTTGTAACTCACAACTTCAGTTTCAATGACTGCCTCACAATGTCATCGGCTGAAATTTGCACAACCCCACCCCCCCACCCCCTCTCATCCTTCACCTTTTGATCTCATTAATTTGTTGCTCAAAGTCCCCCTACCTTTTATAAAACCTGCACTTTTATGAGGCCAATAAATGGCATTGTCTGCACAAAGACATCACAAGATGGTCGATCAATACACGAGTCAACACCTTCCAGAAACGACTATTGATTGGGGATGTGTGTATGCAGATAGATATGGCCCAGCAAGATGTCTCCCGTTCAACTATGGTGAAACAGTGTAAACACAAAGCCCCTGTGTTTGAGAGGAGGCAGGAGAAAGGTTTGTCCAGAGTGCTGATCTCAAATCAGTTTGTGCACCTCAATCCTGCCCTCATTTCATTAGGTGGCAAAAATGCAAAGCTGATTATCCCACCATTTAAAGACAGCTTTATTCTACACTGAGTTGAATATGAGAGGACTTTCTTAAAGGTGCCAATTTATGAGGAACTATTAATTTTCTTGTTTTTATTTACTTTGGTTTTGTTGTTATCAGAAATCTATGGAGAGTTTGTGCTTATGGTGAAGATAGACGCCAGAAAGAGGTTGAAAAATACAAATGTCTCATTTGCTGTTGTACCTGAAATCTTGTGTCAATTATATACATTGTAAGATTTTCAACATGCCTGTGTCCTGTCTCTTTTATTGTTTTATACTAAAATCTGGTAGATCTTAAAAAGGTCTTTAAATTATATTCACAAACCATTTAACTCACACAAACCACTTGCAGATCATGTGTCTGCTTCTCTTCAAATTCGCCATCCCATCTGCCCAAGTTGTTTCCCAGAGCGCACCGGGGCACACTGCCACCTAGAAAGGGCCAATGTGCTCGAGTGATGATGTCAGAGGTGACAGCTGCTGTCTGATATTGCCACACAGGAAAAACTGCCACATGTTCAGAGCACACTAAGTGCTTTGTCTTGTTCTGTGGGTAGACAATGGAATGATCATCTCCCTCAGGATGGTTTTAACAAGGTGTACTTGACCATGATCCTATGGGAGACTGAAATGTCCCACTTCACATACAGCTCTGCTATATACAAAGTGCTTCAAATATGTGAATAGAAGCTAAGGGCTTTGTGGTTCGAGAGCAGAGCTGCAATGTTTCCATGTCTGTCATGAGGTTACAAATTATAGGGGTGAAAAATGCTGGTGAAAAGGCAAAATGCAGTTGGGTCGGGACAACAATATTTAATCAAGATTATGAATATTAAAGTATGTCGCAATAAATTTCAAGTCCCCTCTCTGTCTCTAAACAGTGCCAAAATATGCAGAGTCCCTCGTTGTAGGTTGACCTTGTTCACACCAGTGTCTGTGTGATGTCACAACATGGGGATTCAAAGACAAACTCGAGCTGTGTCCGAATAAATTTAACAATCCCAGCTCACAAATTGTTTTTAAAATCAATCTCCTACCTAATATATTTTTAGTCAGTGACAGGGTGCACTTGTCTCCCTACAGTGAGAGAATTGTATTATTCAATTTCACTGAAATTATTAGTCATCTTCCTGCAGTCCTGCTTCTGTACACACATACAGGCAGACGCATTCACATTGTCAGCTATCGATCGTGTCTGAAGCTTTTCACCTTCTCTCTCACTCACAGCACACACAAATGCACACAAGTTATTCTCAGCCTTTTGGCTTTTAGCTTGCCCTTTGGTTCACAGCACTTTTATGAGCGACTGCTTCACAACCTTAGATGGGCTCTGTATTGGAAATATCAGCTCAACAGGGCAAAACACTTGTCAGTAAAATCTCTTTGGCTCAATACACTCTGAACTGCTTTTGCCTTCAGGCTCCACCATGTCTTACGGTGACATGCTACCAGGATTGTGTACTTACCGTAATATCTCATGAAACCCATTCAAATATATAATTCTCAGAAATGTAATGAATAGAGGGTAATGATGTACTACATCAAATTTTGAAAACATTTCCATTTCAGTAGGAGAGCAACTTATTGGGCAGCTGAAATAGTTAAAAGAAATGTAATTCCTGGAATAGTGGAGAAAATTGTCTTTCTGTCTTATTCTCTCCACTGCAGCAGGTGTCATGGTAAACCTATCAAATATTTTAACACTACTTTACAGTAAGTGAATGTTTGATAAAATAAACATGGTATTTGGAGTAGTTATCCTATTGTCTCAGCTGCTTTATCCCATCTATTTGGATTTGGATTACACAAAGAATGCATGCAGGTTTTCACATCAAAATGCCAAAAATTCAAAGGGAGAAATCCCCTGTAATTTGTAACATCAGTGTCAAGTCTGGAGGTTCAGCCAAAAATACTCAGAGGCAGTCTGTTCTCCATCTAAATGTCCCTACATGGCTGCAAATATGTGCTGTGCTCTTTTGCCTTTTGGCTTATTAGACATATTCTCACCTTTTTTTCTCTCTCTTTGATCTGTGTTGTAATTGAGCTGAAGCCTCCCGCTCCCTCTCTGTTTCTCTCTCTCACTCTCTTTAGTATCGAGCTGTCTGAGTTGTTATATAATTTTACATCAGTACTTATATTTGAGATCAAGGCCTTCACATCATTGCCTCTGTCAGATGACTGAATATGAGATGGGTCCAAGTACAAAATGCTCACACAAATATAGTTCTACCTCAGGCTTCTACAGTACAAATGCACATACTCCCACCCAGTGGGGAAAGGGTTTCATTACATTTTGAAGAAAAATGAGATTGATCGATGTGCAAGTTGGAATTAGAGTGATGGGTTCTTTATGACATGAAATAGAAATTATGATTATAAGGACAAGCTTTACTAAACAAAACTGATTTAAAGACATGAATGACAACCTCTGAAATTGCTGACATCATAAGCCAACAGACACAATCAACTCTAACTGAACAGAGGCCTCAGCTACAGGTGGAATACAGTAGTATAGCTCACTGAATGTAGCATGACCCGGGCATAACTAAGTGTAACTCACATTCTTGGGGATAAGTGTCTGATACAGCAGGGTAGTAGTGGCCTTTTTTAGATATGATTAACCTCTCTCTGGGTCAGAGGAGAGACCCAGTCACATGCTAATGAGTTATATTGTGCGAGTAACAGTTAATATCTGCGCCTGTGAAATAATATAATTTGCTCGTGAGCATGTTTTATTGCGCTCGCGACATTTGACATAAATCTAACGCCATACTCATGGGATATGGTGTACTTATTTGTTAAATTTATTGTAAAGTATAACTAACAGTAATACCAGCTAAAGCTCTTGTGTCTGTCGACCTCTAGTGGTTGAAGTTCCTACCTACTTTGATGTAGAAGTGTCAGGGTTTGTTTAGTCCACCAAACAGTGATGCTTGCTGTGGTCAATAGAATTGATAGAAGCAAATAAGACACACACATTTTAGCTTGATGTTAAATTATTGTTTATAGAAGGCTGAGACAGCATTTCAACAGTTGAACTTCTATTTGAATGCCCATAATAATTGCTTCACTAGTAATGTCTGTGTTGTAAAGATTGCAATTGCCTTCATGTTAATTGTTTGGTTACATTTTGTTAGCAGCGTACAATTACTTGACCTCTGATAATTCAGGACCCACACTGGTTTGGGGCTGTTTTGAACTGTTCTTTTCTAGTTTAAAAACAATTGTCCTAGTGCATTTATCACTCGTAGCTAAAAATATCAACTGTATTTCTCTCAGACAGGCTAGTGCTGGTAGTCAAATGTCAAATGTTTTTCTGTCAGAAAGGCTAGTGTATTTAGCACTGGTAGCTAATAATATCAACTGCATTTCTGTCAGAAACACAGTTTCTCACTGATAGAAATACAGTTGATATTATAAGCTATGAGCACTAACCTTACTTGCAAAAAATAGTTGATATTATTAGATACACGTGATAAATGCACTAGCCTTTCTGACAGAAATGTAGTTGATATTATTAGCTACCAGTGATAAATACACTGGGCTTTCTGACAGAAAAACAATTGATATTATTTTCTACCTTCACTATCCTTTCTGACAGAAAGACAGTTGATATTATTAGATTCTAGTGATAAATGACAAAACAAAAAAAAAAGACAGTATTCACTACAAGCATTAGCCTTTCTGACAGATATACAGTTGATATTGTTAGCTACAAGCACTAGCCTTTCTGACAGAAAGACAGTTGACATTATTAGCTACGAGTTATAAATACACTAGCCTTTCTGACAGAAAGACAGTTGACATTATTAGCTACGAGTTATAAATACACTAGCCTTTTTGACAGAAATACAGTTGATATTATTATCTATGACCACTAGCCTTTCTGACAGAAATGCAATTGATATTATTAGCTGCAACTGATAAATACACTAGCCTTTCTGACAGATATACAGTTGATATTGTTAGCTACAAGCACTAGCCTTTCTGACAGAAATACAGTCGATATTATAAGCTATGAGTGATAAACGCACTAGCCTTTCTGACAGAAAAACAATTTACATTCTTTGCTACGAGCACTAGCCTTTCTGACAGAAAAATTTGCTACCAGTGATGAATACTCTAGCCTCAGAAAGTAGAAATTATTAGCCACACATGATAAATGCACTGACAGAGAGACAACTGATATTTTTGTTACCTAACATCACTAACTCATCTCACAAAAACAGCGTTTATCTTGCTAACTGCCATTTTAATTCAGCTAACCTTGATATTAACTTTTCTGCAAAAAATGTAGCTGTCAAGCTAACATTAGCTAGTTACCTTGCTAATTTTTATACTGATTTTGGATCCTCTTAAGTGATACCAGATATAGTAGCTTAGGTACACAGTAATAATTATTTTATATTTAATTAAACAGTCAATAACGTCAATAACTTTAATAGTTGCCAATGAAGCAAGCTCTGGAATTTTGGTAGGTTTCTTGCAGAAAGCATTCAAGGCAAACTGTTCCCATGTGCTAATACAGTACTGTATGAGAACATATGTAGTGAGTGAAAGGCCAAAGCTAATTCAGCAAATTTTCAGTCTTGGGATTACTGGGTTCTATAAAACACTGGGTTTTTTTGGCTTTTGAAAACATTGTTTCTGAAAAGGCTGGCAGAAATACAACTGAACAGAGACACATTATCATACAAAACACTCATTCACTCTTACACAGACACACATAATTCTTAAATCTGTTCTGTTAAGTTCAGAATATACATGCTAACTAATAATAACTCAGGGCACTGACAGAAAAATTATGGGAAGTCTCTATCAAGTGATTATGCTAAATAATTCTTTTCAGAACATCATCTAGCTCTCAAGCCCCAATATCATTAAAAAAAAGGAGCTGGCCAGAATGCACATATAAACAGAACTGCATTTAGGGTTTTATGATAAAAGGCTAATTCTTTTAGAATTGTAGATGCAGTTTGATGTCCACTCCTGTGTTACACACGTAGAGTGCAGAATCAGCTGTTCTGACATTGTATCAGTGTGAAACAATAGAAGAAGGTAAATATCTTACAGTATTAGCACACAACAACATGCCAGGCAGTGCCAAGCGTTAGACATTACCTTTAAAACATAATCTCTGGTACAACATGTCACACTGTAGTACTGGATCTGGAAACTGGAAACAACAACATGTAAAAAGAGGATATTATTTGTATCAGGCTATGGAGAAAAACATAAACTGACAAAATGTTGCTTTTATACTTCAAGTTCAATAGATAAACAAAGAATGTGACCTGGTTAACTGCTACACTGAAATTTATGTTGTCTAAATGAAATGCTTCTTTAAAAAGGTATAAATCCAAAGTAATCCACAAATTGACAGAAAAAAATAAATCACTTCACAGAGGCAATACAATAAAATGTTATTTACTTTCCACATTAAAAATACATTAAAATTGATTTCTCAGTAAAAGAGTTTCCATGAGGTCATCGTTGCAAACTACATTAACATTAAGAAATCATGTTTGAAATTAGTCAAAACTGACTTTCAATTTGTGCCAGAAAAATATGTCACAATATAGATAATAACATCAGATTCTTTTTACATTTTGTCAAGGAACCTTTGTTTTTCCTGCAGAGATTGTTTCAAATAAATGTTTACATCTATCTGTTTGCTTTCAAAGGTAGCTATATAGCTCATGTACCCCCTTGAAGATTTTTTGGTCATGTTCCTTGAGCATCAGCCTCTTGATTTCCTCCTTCTGTCTGGCTGTTTAAGGGTAAGCTTCAAAATGTGTGTAGCCATGTCTAATGGCAGTGGCTTATCTTTATAGCCAGGTGGCGCTGTGGCATCACCACATGGCTGAACACAGCAGTAAATCAAGTGTTGTTTGGCACCACAGGATGTGTTTTCACTCAATGCTGGGAAGTGGCGGTGCTCTAGCAACAGGCATTCCTTCCTCATGCTGCACACACAAGGAAAAAAGCAACACAAATATATAATTAACACAAATGCTACAGTGTCAACACACTTTTCCAGCAGCTTGGAACAATTCCTGATGACACTTCATGAATCCAGCTGACATTTGAGCAACCCATGGGACTTAAACCATCTTCTGTGACCTGAAACAATCCACAATAACCTCTGACCCCTGACCTTCTCAGTTGTTATGTTGCTCCTGGAGTTCAGCTGGGAGTGGCTGGAGGGAGGCCACTCTCTTGAACTTGTCCCTCTGTCTATCTGGGAGGACAAAAGAAGAGGACAGTCCACTTTGTTAAGCCCGGAGGTGAACTGCAACACTAAAATGAGACACCACATGTATCTCATTTTAATTATGCTTCATTGAAAAGGCTTAATTATGATTTCTTGTGGTCTCTGTGGCAGAGCATTTGCAGTGAATTTCAGGGTTACCTCCTCCTTTGGCTGAAGTGTGATTGCGTGATGAGGGTTTATGTGGTCTCTACAGAGTATTTGACACTGTATTACAGTGAATTGGGAATTTGATATTCATCCTGCTGTCTTCATGCCGACCACCACTAGCAATATTGTAGTAGATCACATTTACTGGTATTTTGTTATGCCCCAGGAAATGATGGAAAATTGATATGATTTTGAAATTGTGTTAAACAACATGTCAAGATTAAGTGTGCTCAGTTTAGTGATAATTAAATTTGTATAAAGGCATAGCATAGTCTCTAGCTGTGTTACATCATACTACAGTGCACACTTCTTGTAATTCTGTATATACAAAGTGTCATAGATCACTGTTTTTACTGTTAGTACAAGAAATCTGTGTCTCTACCAGTAAATGATTAACTATATAACGATAACGATAATTACATTCTATCAGCTTTGAGCAGCTTTTCCATTTCCTTAATGCATTGTGGTAGAACACTGTACCCAAAATTCTTAAGTATGAATACTGAAATTGTTTGAGCATATACATTTTTGTCCCCTTTTCCAGTGTGAACACACTCCATACTCAAAATCTGCTTAGAATTTGTATGTAGCATGGAACTGGGACACAACTCCTGTGTCAGTCTTTGATAAAAGTTGAACAACTACATTTCCCAGCAAAACTGTGAGACAGTGGGGATCTCCTTGAAAGAAGTGGAGGAAGATTTGGGGTAATGCTGTGCTTGCCATGTCACTGCAGGCCTTCAGTGGGAACAGTGCACTGAAAATGAACATAATAGGCGTGACTGATGTGGCTGTTACTTTGTAGCAATCAAAAAGCATGTTTTCTTCTTCAGGAGAGATCTGTATGAGATAATTTATTGTATGTGGATTAAAAAACATTTCATAAAGTGGATTATTTCAAACATGTTACCACCGCTTTGTATTATTTATACAATTTCTTCATTACGAAAGAAAAAAAAAGCATTTGATAATGATGCTGTCACTGTGAATGGGAGTGCTGTGGGACTCAACTGTCCTTTAAATCTGGTTTCTCATTCCACCTGTCTTGTGTCCTCACATGGGACGGGTAAGACCTATCTGCACACGCACACACACACACACACGCACACACATACACATAAGCATATTCGACAGGCCATCCATCAAGCCCTCAATGAGCTGAGGATCTGGGGAGTGTGGTCTAAATGAGAAATCATTGACAAGGAAACTGTGTGGTAATGGGGTCTGCTTCTGATTGGATAAGGAGATTGAACCAAGAACAGAGAGATGGCTGAGCCACCTGCATTTATGTGGTAAGGGTATAGACTAAAAATGAGAGGGCAAAATGGGAGAAAAAGGCGGACACAGAAAGATTGTATGAAGGAGAAATACAGTGAGAGAGGGGATTGGAACTGTTAATTGCTTTTCTCACTTGTGCTCTTGCTTCTAACCACATAACACAAAACACTGATTAACAATTAGTAATGGTCAACAAGTCAATTCTGAGTGATAATGTGTTTTGAGAGTATGTATAACACACATTCTGTATGCAGCACAAGGTTGACATTTAGGATTTGACATGGGCTTTGTTGCATTTTTGTGTGTGTATGAATGTGTGTGTGTGCGCATGTGTGCCCTATCATTGAGCCTGCAACAGGCCGATAATGCTCCGAGCATCACCTGGCAGCAATGTTTATTGATCTGATGATGCATGCTGGGAGAAAAGATAGCTTTCAAAGGTCAATGTTAATATCAGAAGGTCAACGTGTTAACTCGGCGCTATTGTTTGTTTGCATGTGTGCATGACTGCATAACTGTTGTGTAGATGTGTGCACATGTTAAATGAGGTCATTATCTAAATAATAAATGTCCAAGTGCATTGTTGTCCCACGGCCAAGTATCATTTTACACTTTCAGTCCTCCAAGCAAAAAGCTTTGAGCACCACTGTTATGACATTTATTGATGGCTTGCGCATCTTTTTATATATTCTTTTGTTCTTTTCTGCTGTCACAGCTGCCATAACATCCTCTACGATTCAGGCCATGTCTATGTCTGAATGCAGACATTTTTTTGGTGTGTGCCTACATGTGCATTTTACATGTGTATGTAGTATGAAAGAAACTAAGGTGCATCTTTTTAATTAGAATTTAGTGACCTTGTGGTGCAGAATAAAATCACAAATTGGAAAACTAAATACGAAATACAAAATCACAACAAGGAATTCAGAAAACAAAATGCAATCACAAACTACAACACTCAGCTGGCAGAGCAAGTAATAAGAAAAGACTATGCGAAATCGCAAAAGCAAAACAAACAGAACTTTAATTAAATTGAATCGGTCTCAGATAATGAAATGAATTAGGCTTAAAGAGATAGACACACTAAGGCTTCAAGTGAAGAGGCTCCAACTTCAAAAATGCACAACAACCTTTACTGTTACTAATCTCTGTCCCTGTCTGGTTTCCTCATAATGTTTAGATTCTATCTGCATTTATAATAGTTCAGCATTCCACTACCAATCAATAATATGAGCATTTAAAGTGGTAGTTCAACCAAATAACTGTCAAAAAACACTTTTAATGAGAACTGCTTGGTTTCAATGAGAACTGTTCACATGGAGGTGTGTGTATTGTTTATGGAAAGGCTTGTTGCCATTTAATTTTGTAAGTGTAACTCTTCATTGCTGTGAGCACCACAAGCTAAATTCTGTTCACCTCCATTCCCCTTCTGCAAGGCTAGATACCAACAGGGGAGTGAAAATATAAATGTTTTTAAATTTAGATGAACCAACCCTTTAGGTAAAGTTTGTCCTTGGTTTGCAATGCATAACCCCAGTAATAACCGCAAAGCCGCATATTTAAATGTGTGTCAATTAATAATGTCATAGACTCAATGTAGAAAGTGTTGATAAGAAAAAGCATGTTATTACTTTAAAGTAAAATGTTTTACAATAATAAGAAGATTAATTTATTTAAAGGATTATTACACTATTAGTTAAAATGATCATCTGAATAAACCTTTCAGTCCACCACTGAGTCCATCTGTCAGTATGGACTCTCATCCACTGTGTTCCAGCCAGACTGAAGTGCTGCACTCTTTGTATTCAAATGCAGCTCTGGAGTTTCATTTGCTGGGTTTTGTAGAGGTCAGCCTATGACAGGGGATCAGTGTATGGCAGACAGAGGGCAGATTGATTTGACCTCCGTTTTTCTCTCTTTCTTCACCGCCAGATGTTTATCCCATTTAGTGTGACAGACTCAGGGATGTGGGCTGTTGTGTGTGCGTTCCGTCCATACGTGGCTCTACAAAGCACTGGCCCTGACTGAGGCAGACTGAGGTTGATAGATTGTACTGAACTATCTGTCACAGGCCAGGGAGGGGAGAAAAAGGCAGGTCGGAGGAGACGGAGGGATGCATTTTGATGGTGTCCCTGTGAAACAAACAACTAGACGGGGGACGAGTGGGATAGGCTGTCACTGGGAGCTGACATAATGTGATGAGCTGTCAGGCTAGTTTTGTTTCTCCTCATTAACAAGTCCACCTCCTAAATGTTGCTTTTGTAGCCAGAAAACTACTTTATGAGCTTCTCCAGGCGACTAGCCCATGATAACATGTTCAGGGATACAAAAAACAATTTACCATGTGTCAGATGTTGTTGTTGTCAAGGCACCTCTTCTGAAGGAGGTGGAAGAGGTTGGTGCATAAATTGAAAGGTGTATTGCTGAGGCCACACGGTTAATAGGAAACTTTCTTAAATGCTGCATGTGAATATGTGAATGATTGAGAACCCCATTAACCTCATCTGTGATTAGAGATCCCTAATCACAAGAAAATGAATGCGTCCTAATCACCATGACCAAGAAAAATAATTAATCAGTGAATTGTAATAGGGGCCGTGCATGATTTTGGATGATGTTGGATTTTGTGCGATTGTGTGTGTTTTCCACACTGTTTTTGGACTGGTGGCACCTTTTGAGAGATGGATTGGGCGCTTGCTGCTAGAACATTGTCTGCAACAGAAAACCCTATGGCAGCTGACAGAGCATGGAGTGACTGAGGAGGGGGGCGACACCAATCTATTATCCATCAGTCTGTGTTTGAGTCAGCCGCACCACTCATGTTTGAGTGTGAACACATGCATAGACACACACGCAAAAGAGTAAATACAAGTAGGAACATAGCCTCTTGTACACTTACCCACAGTCAATCTCTGTCTCTCTCACACACTCACGCACGCACGCACACACACACACACACACACACACACACACACACACACACACACACACACGCACTTGACGAAGAGCAAGCTATAATGATGCTCTTACTCATTCAGTGCTGAGCAGAATCTCCTCATTGTGCTGTTGTGATTAATGGTAACTAAAGAGCTTGAATCTTGAATAGAGTGAATGTGAGCTAACGACTTATTAATCAAACTGCAATACTTAAAACAAATAATGCTTTCATTGCATCTCTGCAAGGAGAAATGGAGTGTAATCTCTCTTCTATCTCTCTCTCACTTTTACTAAAACATAAACATTTCTTAAGTCTATTCTGTATGTGCGCACAGGTATATTCATGTCTTGTGTCCATTTTTCTACACGTGTCTTTCTCTGCTGTGTCAGAGAAGTGCAGTGAAAGTCTCTGAAGTGTCTGTGTGCTGATAGCAGGGGACAGGTATCATCAGTCTTGGCATCATTGGCAGATTAATGAGAGAGCTGTATTTAGCTCCTGCCCTGTCTCCCTGTCTGACCTACTGTCAGAGACGCTCTACTCTTAAAACTCAGAAAAACCTTATTTCTTATGTGTTTTTACCGCAAACTTACCTTCAAACTTTTTATGGATGTCTGACTGAATGCAACTGGCTAGTACTAGAGATTTTTTTACAGCTATATCTACATTTTTAGTCCACTGAAGAAAATTGTCTTTGGAGTTATACTCCAAAGACGCTGGCCTTTGCCTGTGCAGCCTTTAAAAAATACATTTTGAGGCAAACTTAACCAACCTCATGCATCCCCCACAATGAACCTATTTTCCATCTCCTCTCTTGAGCCGTGACCCAGAAAGTACAGCTGTGTCTGGGACTCACTAGTGAGTCCTGACCCTCTATTTGGGGAACACTGGTCCAGAGCACATCTGTATTCAGCCCTGGCTCTGCACTCATATTGTCAATGGCCAGCACCCAGACTCCTGAAGATGGATGAAGCTAAAGCCCAGCCTAATAACCAGTCCATCCCCCCAGGGTGGGTGTAGCACTACACTCCTCTGTCACCTGGGTCCCTGCACTGTCTCCATATTGACTTAGGCATTTCATTTTCATGCATTCATATTTATCACCAGACAAACCTTTCCAGCTTCCATGCTCTCTGGGAAACATCTGCCTCTTTCCTATTTATCTGTTTCTGCCTTTCTCATTCTGTACCATTAGAATCATCCAGTTTGGTGTGTATGTCTGTTTGTCACCAGCTATACCTCTCTTGTGCAATCCTGTATCACATATCTAAAAAATGAAACTGTGTCTGAGTAAACATTGCTGTCTCCATAAAATGCACTTTGCTATTTCATCCTGCCTTGTGTACGGCAGGTACTATCTGCTCTCAGTGTTGTTGTCAGTGCACAGAATGAGTTGACACCATTTTGTATTTTCTGCCTGACTCCATTGAAAAACAGAACAACTGTGATTTTTTTTTTCCAGCAACCAAACAGGAATCAGGAAACAGGAGACAGAGAGGAGAAATGTAAAGGTCATGGCACATTGGTCATGGAGAGGTAGACGCTGGTTGGATGTTTACAGGTCAAAAGCGCAATAACTTTAGGGTCAGCTCACAGAGTGGAGAGAATGGAAAAACATTTAATCAAAGTCAGAGAATATCCCACCTGGAGAGGTTGCCTTTTTATTTTGTCTTGAATCTGGTCTTGAATGAAGAAATGGAGGAATGAAGAAAACAAAACAGAACTGGAATGCTGCTCTTGCAGGCTTAACCACACAGAAAAAAATTGCGCCACAGAGAGAATGAGAGGCTCTCTACAATGTGTTTGGGCTCAGTATTGGTATTGGGCTGAGGCACTTGAGCTGAAGTAGGCAAGTGCTTGTGTGGCTTTGTGTGGATCATTATCAGAGTGCTGTGTGGGTGAGCGACTGCATGCATATTTGTATTATTGTATGTGTGCGTTTGTCTGTGTGTGCATTGTAAGGGAGGATGTGCTACAGCAGCAGCACTATTGTTCCTACCTCCCCTCATACTCTTCCTTCCTTCCTCCCCCCACAGGGTGTGGACAGCAAACAGGGACAGATTGCTCTGTGCTGCTCCTGTATTTGGAGATGACCTGTGGAGTCATAGGTGATGATGACTGGCCTGGTGAAAAATAAGGCCAGGTGGCTATCGTAGGGCTACATAGCGGCCAGGACCAGGGCCCATGCTGTGCTGTGCCATGTGCCACACTATAGCGCCACTCCTCACCACACCATTAAAAATGACAAATGCTCTAATCAACTGTTTTCCCAAGTTAGCAACCGCTGCCTGATGCTCCTGAAGCACTGTGTCTGCCCCAGTTCATCTGCTGGCCTCTGCCACAATTGGAACAACCATTTATTAAGTGTGAGTCACTTTTCATTTACAGTGTGTTTGATTTTTGTCATTGGAAAGGTTAGGAGTTGAATTGCAAAGGGGCACAAAAGATAGATGCAGTGAAAACAGTTCAGGCTTGTTGAGAAAAAAAAGCGGCACATATTTAAGTGTGGCCTCTTTCAGATTAACACAAACTAACTGTACAGTAAAAATATTGGCTTTAGTTTTATAAGCTACATAATATTTTGCAAACCCTACTGTTTGACCCATTCAGTCCATAAAAAGTAAAGCAGGTAAAAAGTATCTGGGCCAGTATGCTGTGAGGGGACAACACTGAAGTATTAGGCCATCCAGTGGCCCCGGGTAAAACCAGGCCTACTCAGGCTGTAGATTAACAACTCCATCCCAATTCCTCAGCTCCAGGGACTTGGGGGACATATCTAGCCCAAGACAGGTGTATGGTTCTGGGCTACAGGGCGGCAACTGCCCCCTTCTTCTGCTGAGACAGACCTCGGTCCTCTGTGTTCCTGCGGGGAAAAGCCCATTGTGTGTACCATCTGTTGCAGCACACGCACACACAAAAGGGGTGACAGGGGCAAGGGGTGGGGTGGGGGGCTGATGTGCAATGCCTGTTTAATATCATTAGGAGGTGCAGTTGGATTTGCTAAAGCTATTAAAGAACATTCTCATTTCAAAAGGGGTTTGCACTTGTGCGAGCATAATGGGAGAGTGGAGGGTGCCAGACCACGTATTAGGCGTATTAGTTGGTGTCAACTCATGTGGCAGAGTGGGGTGGGAGATTTGGCAAACAAACTGTCAGGCTTTTGTTTAGTAAGGAAAATAGAGTAAAATACCTAGCTCAAATGGCTTTTGGGAGTCTTAATTGAGCAAGGCATCCTTGTAATTTTTATAAGTTAAAATTTTTATTTAATTCTAAGTGAGGATAATATTCATAGTAGCACACACTTTCAACTAGGGAAATTGATCAAACCATATGGGATATCACAGACCCTTATAAGTTGATCAACAGCAGCATTATTGTGAACCAATGGCTGAAAAAGCACGGAGCAAGAATACAGCCGCTTAGATCGTCTCCCATGGGAGTAGGCTTGGCTGTGAGTGCTTGGTGTGCAGTGGTCGTAGTCACCCGAGTGGTGGCGCTATTTCCCTTCAGTGAAGCGGACGCCGCTTCAAATAGGTCAAGGAAAAGTTTTGTGTTTTGACAATGCGAGGTGGGCGGAGCGGCGGGCTGGTGATTGGTTAGTGAGTTTCAGTTCTCAGTCGGTGATTGGCCACGGCGCTCTAATGGGGCTGTGAGCAGGCAATGTTGGGTCCCCCCCCCCCCCACCTCCCCCTGCTCCTCGCACCCCTCAGTCCCTACACTCTGTTCTTTCCCTGTGCTGATTGTCACACATTGTTTACTACGGCTTGAAATGTGACTCACAACACAGGCTATCTGCTGGAGTACCGCTCTGACAACTGAGGGATTCTTTTGACGCGCACCGTGCGTCTTGATTATTTGGGGACAGGCTGTGGAGACTACCCTTCTGCCATGACAGTGGATATGTTTGCGCTTCTATGCGTGCTGGTCATCACATCTTCTGCGATGGAAGGTAAATAAGAGATTGGGATTATACTTGATGTAGATATGGAAAAACTCCAGACGCGTCGTGTTTGGGGATGCTTGCAACGTTTCTGTTGGGCAGCGCTGCGCCTCTGGCATAGGGATACAGGGATGTCATACACGTGGATCGCGGCAGATTGCCGTGGTTGTCCCTTTATTTCGGAGCGACAGTCCTCCCGCTCCGCTGGTTGTCACTGATGTTGTCCATGTGAAGAACGATACTTTGTCTGATTTAAATGTGTTTAATAGCAAACGGTAGCTTATTAGTGGCTATGTAAGCGCTAAAATCTGTTTTTCTCACTCTTTAGTCGTCCTCGTACTATACGGCAGTAGTGCGGGACAGGAGGAGTCTCCTCTATAAATTGTGTTATTTCAGATTCTCATTATCCCACGAGCAATGAGTTATTTCTCAGTGGGAAACGAGGGCTACATTGTAAGCGCCTGTCAAACCTCCAGGGATTCCCGTAACGTTTTTTCATTAAATTGTAGGCTACATATGAAATACTATTACGACAAGCCCCTGAGCATCATTCTGTGGCATTTTGAATTGCTGAGACAAACTCTCTTAGATTGTGGATTGCACTGATTGGAAGTCCAACCTGCAATTTATGCTGGCGTAAATTTCTCTTTTTTACTTTTGTAAATCAACCACTCTATTAAAACAAAAACAATAGCCTGCCTCTCCCCTTTTCTCAGACTGTCCCTGTATTTTTTTCTCTCTTCATCCATCTCCATTCCCTTCTCTCTGTCTTTGTCTTTCTGCATCTCCTCCTATTTCCTCTATTCTTTCCCACCCACACTCATCTGGACAAGCGGTAGTGCCACTAGTAACTAATATCTCCTCAGTTAAACATGTTTTTCATTTCCGCTGTGGGACCCTGGGGACCGAGCACTGTGCTGTAGTCTCAGACATTGGCTGCTGGATGGATATCCCGGCAGCATCATGGATATATAGTGTCTTCTCTCATTTTATTGTACAGTAGCTCATCCCCTCCAATAAAACATACACAGGAGCACACCAGCTTCCCATGGCTGTCTGTATCCACTCCTAAAAACACAAATAAGTAAATTATAAGCACCGATAAGATGAGTTTTCTCACATGCAGCTTTACTCTTTAATCATTTACAACTCTGCTCCTGGACTGTTCCCAGCTCCGGCTGTGCTCTGTAATTCAGCGGTGGCTTTCTTGTTTGTGCTCATCAGATTTCAACACAGCTATGGATACCAAGGCCAGGCCCAAATTGCTACTTCTGAGAGGATGGATATTTTGAGGTTCAAATGTTTACCCAGTGTGAAATGACAGCAGAAATGTCAATTCAGATAGATGAGTGGAGGACGGGAGGGAAGAGAGAAATTTTCCTGCAAGGAAAAGGGTGTGGGATTTCGCCTCTAAAAGATGGGATGAAAAAGAAACATATGGGCAGGGAGATGGCCCCTGAGTTACCTCGGTAACAAGGATGAAAGTGATTTCCTTGTTTGGGTCGCTAATTGAAAGGAGGTTGTCCCATGGGAAGGTTAAAATCGTCACTGATCTGAACTCCAGTCTGTTGCTCTTTCTTTTTTTTTTGTGTGTGTGTGAGAGAGAGAGAGTGGAGCCACTGACCACATTATCCCTGGCTTTCCTGTCACCTTTAATCTGAATACAAATCCAAATCAGCCAATAAGTGTCTGAGATCTGTGTGTGTGTGTGTGTGTGTGTGTGTGTGTGTGTCTGGGTGTGTGTTTGTGACTTTAGAGTAAGGAGCAGCCCTGACCATATGGACACATAACTTGCGATGAATAGAATGAATTCTTTGCCCTCCTTACACATGTATACACTCACAGTAAACACCTCTCACATCACTGATGAATTGCTGAACTGTGGGATGAAAATCATAAGTAGGAAATACTCTAAGTATGGATGGATAGACGGGAGACAGCTGAGCATTATAAAAAAAAATGAGATGGAGAGTTGAACCTTGAGTAAACAGTGGTGAGTGTGTTGCAGTGTAAAGGGGTTCACACCCCTTGTGTGTCTGAATGAGGTGTTATGAAGGACTAAAACAGGTGAATTGAGTGTAAAGTTAATTATAGAACTTTGAATTTGTTGGATTTAAACTCTAGGCACAGCTACGCAGCACACACACACACACACACACACACACACACACACACACACACACACACACAATCCCACACACATGAAGATATGATATCTGCAAACAGGAATGCGTTCACCGACAGGTTATTGAAGGGGCAGTCAGACCTAGAGCAAAAGGCTAACAGAGAGGAGAGGGAAGATGAGGATTTGCATGCCATTAGAAAAAGAAGCATGTGCAGTGCTCTGTTTCACCCTCATTTGTCTTCTCGCCATTTCTCCCCATCATCTTCACCTTCTCTCTGCCTGCCTACTTTCCTTTACACCTCCCTTTTCCCTCTCATTTCTCTATCTCACTCTCTTCCATAATTCTCTTCACTAATCTCCCCATTCCCCTCTTGTCTCCCTTCTCTCCTTTCCTGCTCGCTCTCTCCGTGGTGTGCGCGTATAGTTCTTGCCAACAGCAGCAGTAATTCTCCCCTACTTACAGAGCCATCGCTTATTTCTGTTTGCCCTTAAACCAATTAGGCTTAGATAAGCCCGCTCATTTAACGGCCTGGAACTGGGTGGTGGAGGGAAGAGGAACGGAGGGAAGGGGGATGAAACAGCGGTTGAAAGATAGACAGGGACAGAGGGGGATAAAAAGATGAGAGAGATAGAAGGAGGGAGGTCAGCGAGTTTCAGAAAAGATACAGTACGCGTGTTTTACAAATGAGTAGCCTGCAATTGAACAAGGCTGTGCAAGTAAACGAACACTGGGCTGTCTCAGTTATCTGACATAGACGCCTGTGCCATGCTACACTGGGGTAAAACAGCAGCAGCATTCAATATGAATATGATAAGAGAACATTAGTAATGTGCTGTCCTTAAAGGTGCTGTGTTGAGTACCTGTACTATACTATGGTAATGCCTCGTCCTCGGGGGCCATTTGGATAGATGGAGATTATTGTAGCTTCCTGAATAAACAAGAATAATTATAGCTTAAGCATCAGATGATAGTTATGGCGGTCAGAATCACACGCTGTTGATATACATTAATCAGGAGTGTTAGAGTGGCATATTGATTAGAAAGGTTAGAGGACAGAGTGTTGAAAGGCAAGTTCCAGCCCCCGTCTCAGCAAGCGACTGCCCTGCTGAAGTGTCCTTGAGCAAGACACTGACTCAGCTCCAGGGGCATTGTCTCGTAGTTGACCCGCTGCTCTGACCTCGCTGTGGAGAAAAGTCAATCTGCCTCGTGGGATTCATAAATTATCACATTATTGTTCCTCTCTTGGTGAGTTCTTTTTCTAATCGGAGCAGTGACGCTACTGGAATTGTGTTAAAACTGGCTTTGAATATAGTAGGAGCCATGCAAAGCTAACATGGCTTTACCAAACCACCATCTTGCTGCATGTATCTTGGTTTGGCAAGGCTTGAGAGGCATTTGCACGAGGCCTATGTCAGTTCAAGTAGGGTGCACAGTAGATGATTGACAGTTCTCTGCTTCACTCAGACATCAACATGAACCCTTCATGCACCTGAGGTAGGACGAATGTTGTTATTATTGGTCATTGCTTTGAATTTTTAAACCAGAAAAGCATGTTGGCTGTTTTGGAAATGTCACATTTCATCTAAAATATCCACTAAAATAAGATATAGGCCAGCAGTTGTAAAATCATGCTTCATTTTATATCTTTTACACCTGGTTAAAGTTTTGTGGCAGTTTTCTTGAGGGGCAAGTTATCCCCTAAACACTCTGCAGGCTCTTAGGTTGGTCCAGCATGTATCTGGTCAGGCTCAAATGATTCTCAATTGTTAGACTTAAATCTAAAAGTGAAAACTGAGCTTGTAGTGATATGGCTTTGCAACGCTGGTGTAGTATTGAGTTAAGAATTCGCTACTACTCGATGATGTGAGGTGTGCGTGCGTGTGAGCTCACCAGCTGTGCAGAGGAGACAGCCTGTGAAAAGAGTCCTGTTGAGTCTCTAATGGATGTGAATGCAAGATTGCTCCTTTCCTCTGCTCTCTTGTTTCAAATAGTTGGAAAAGAGAAGAATGTAAATATAAGCGCAAAACTGGCCCACGGGTTGAGGGGGTAGGACTGCAAAGACATGAAGGTTTGTGTGTGTGAATGCTCACATGAGTGTACAAGTGTATTTTGGCCACGGGCACTACTGCTGACCTGGGACCACCTGAAGTAGAATTCAATTTTCCACTCGTTTTGTACTGCGGTGTGTGTATTGTACGTTTGGGTGCCTGTGTCGTCAGTAGAGTTCTAAAGCCATTATGGCTGGCAGGGGCAGCAGACATGGCCTGGCCTCATCCCATAATGGAGGTGTTAAGGTGCGCTTACGCGGCCAAGTCAGCTATGACGACCCCCAGTGCAAACCTCTGTCTGCAGCTCATGTACCTGCAGTGCTGTAACTATGTTGTGCTGCCTTTTCTGTGAAAGGATTGTGCTTGCATGCAGGCAACGTGGCAAGAATCTGTGGTTTGTGCAGGGGTTTTTTTTCCTTCACAATATGTTTTTTCACATATTGGAGTATACTGTGTAGTGTGTATTTTCTCTTTGATAATATGATCACTGGCTCCTCATTCTCTCTCTGTTTCTTTCTCTCTCTCACACACACATGCGCACATAACACATACACACACACAGAGTCCCTCTCACAGCTCACCTTACCCAAGAGACATCTGAGCCTCGGAAAGGCCAGATGGTGGATGCAGGTTGGGGGCTGGTATGCATGTGCGCATTTTTGTGTACGTCTCAGTGTGAGAATGAGCGGTATCAAGAGGAAGTGTGGAGAGAGAGAGGAGGAGAGCAGTGTGCACAATACTGTATGTGTGTTTGTGCGTATTTGTGTGCACTGTTCCATTCCATTCCAGACTTGGGTCTTGTTTTCATTGTCTCGCTGTGCGGATATTTCGTGTTCTTCACTGTGTTGTCTTCCAGTGTCTTCCACACATTCCTGTGTCCAGAGATTTGCCGTGGAGATGCTATCAGCAGTGTTAGGTTCCACCCGTCTTGCCTCGTGCTTGGCCCTTATCAGAGCATGTGGCTGACTGTGGGATGAGGGCTAAGGCCTTATCTGTCCAATCTCAGGGATAAGCAGACCCACTGCATCAGCAACATACGAAACACATTAGAGCACAGGAGTGAAAGCGGTGACGCTCGTGACACAGTTCAAACTCAAACTGTGTGAGTCATCTGTTTCCTGGTAAAGCCAGTTCTCTCAAATGGCAAACACACAACATGGACACAGATGCACACACCCACAGACAGACTCACCAAGGCATGATGTACACAAGAGCACAAACTTGGAGATAGCCACACCTATTGGAAAATGGCAATGCTAGTAAATGATTGGGCGCAGTGACCCAGGTTCCCTACCACTCAAGGATGGTGGTGTGAAAAATGTCATTATTTGTCTGTCTCTAAAGCTTTTTTCCCTCCATTATCACCTGTCCTAGAGATTGGGTGACAGTTGTTCAGTCAGCAGGAAAGGGGAGCCTCTTCGATATTTGTTGAGAGGCGAGAAGAGAAAGCATTGATTATCGAGTCTTATTTCTCACTGTTCACGCAGCCTGGCTCCTGGGGCCTCTATGCTTACAGCCCCATATCCACTGTTTCTCTTCCACCCCATGGCCCCTTTAACCCCTGTCCACCCCAACCCTCCCTACATCAGCTCCGGCCAGTCCTGATCCACAAAGGCCTGTTGTTGACTTCCTGGCCATTTCTTCTTGCCCGCTAGATTGTTCTTTTTTTCAATAAATTTTAATTAAATCTGAGAGTAGTTGGAAGCTATACCCCCATCTCTCCCACCTCCTCTCTCGAACCTTCCTTCCTGGGAAGAATTGGTTGTTTCTACTGGCTTCTCTCCCTCCCTCACCTGCCTCTTCCCCCCACACTTTTTTTTTAGTTAAAAACAGATGCATTTATGAAGAATTATAAGGTTTACTACAAGGGGGAAAAAAAGCGAAATATGAGCCTGTCCTTCTGAAGACGTAATAGACGCAGCATTGGCAGGAACAGGAAGAGGGTAAAGAGACTGTTGGGGTTGTAGGCTTCTAGGAACAAAGAGCTTCATTTATGATTGTTATAATGAGATCTGTTTTTGAGTCAGACCCAGAATGATTTCATTTGACTTTTAAGCCCTGTGGCTCAGGCTCAAGGGCTGCAAGCAGAAAGGGCTGTGAGGCAAAGGACTTTCAATGCCTGGGAAACTTTTAAAAGTCTACAATCAAACTGATAAGAATATCAATTTAGCTCACTGTGTACACTTACAAACTACACATTACAAACTCTGCATATCGCTGTGTTTACATAGCAAATCCCTTGCTTCTCAAGTCTGAATGTACAATATATGAAGTTGCTACTGTACAGGAAAAAAAAAACAACAACTTTGTGATACTTTTTGCATTTTAAGTGAATCAGCAGCCCAGAGGATGCTGCGTCTCCAGCGCTCAGAGGAATTAAAGGCAGAACGTTAATAGGGCTGAAATTACGGATGGTGGTGGAAGCTGCTCCACTCCTGATTAAATTAAAGCTGGCTCCTCCACAGGCTGTTTCTCATAGGGACTGACAAGCGCACACACACACACACACACACACACACACACACACACACACACACACACACACATACACATACATACACAGCCATACACACACATAGCTTTGATGTGTGGAAAGGAAATGAGTAGAGACGGAGAGCTAAGGGCTTGGGCCTGGGGCCTGTCCCATTATTAATGAGTAAGTGCCAGTGCCTCTCCCAGGTTCAGGACATGTGGACATATTTCACCACTCGCCTGCCCTTCTCCTCACCATAAATGTAATCTCTTATTAAACATTGGGTTTTTGGCAAGAGAGGGGCAGATAGAAAGATTGTGCATGAATATTTGTGTCTCACTGTGCGTGTCTGCGTTAGCATGAGAAATGAAAATTGTGTGGTAGAGAGAAATGAAGTGCCTGCGTAGTGCAAAATGGAATGCCAGCTTCTGAGAGGGACACTGATGGGCCAATGAGTAGCAGTGGTGGGAGGACAGTTTTCACCCTGCATAACACTGAATCCCTCTGCCAGGCAAATTTCTGCCTGCCCTGTGCTGTCCACTTCTCTAGCTGGATAAGAAGAGAGCTTTTTGGAGGTAATTAACTATTGATTTGAAGCACAGAGGGTAATAGGAAATGAGTGGACAGCATCTACCAGCAGTCGGCTGGCTGGCTAGAGTACAACTAGAAAACTGACGGGGTGAAAGAAAGAAATTTCCCAAAAAGAGCCAAGGTCAAAGGTGGTTTGTTTAGCATTCAAGTTCTCTTCTGTGCATTTAGGCAAAGGGAATATATCAGGGAAAAAGCACATAGGAACCAGGCCTGGGAATGTCTATTGGTTGAAAATTCAAGATTGTGAGTATCAGATTCTGTTATCTAATATTCAGTATTATTGAATATTTTCTCCCAGTTTGCATGTTTATTATATTCATATTTTGTTTTGATATCTGACCTGACAAACTGATCCCAGACCCTGTTGACCTACCCTCCCCTTCATGAATAGTTATGACAGTAAGGGCCAGGGGGGCTCATTTTAATGTAATGCAACCTGAGGTCACATCACAACCACACATCCTTTGATCGCAAATCTTGCCCAATATTATTGAACATGTACTTTTAGAAGATGCACAAATAAGTCAAGAAATGTGAGATGGTGTAGTTTTCCTTCTTCTGTGTCGTCCTTCTACAGCTGTATGTGCTAGAGGACAAGGATTAGGACTCATTTGTGCAAGAGAACAGAGGTGAAGAGGGACAGAGAGACAGAGGGTGAGAGAGGGAAAGGCCTGTATCTGCCTACTATCTTATTTGTGCTAATGAGGAGGCTGGTGGTTCTCTCTGCTAACCCCTAAGCACATCCAATCCTTTAGAGTGTGTATTCCTGCGTGTATCTTTGTGAGAGTACATGTCCTTGGGTGTCTGTGAATGAATGATGTGGAGAAGATTGTTTGGCGCAGTGAGTCAGGTTAGTGTGTGTCTTTGCTTGTTTGTTAAGGTTGCTGCTAAATCTGGATGTATTAATTCAACTAGTTAATAGAGCAGTCTCAGTCATACACTCCTAACCCAAACCTGTTCTGTAATGGGGCTCAGTGA
The DNA here is from genome assembly GCA_005408345.1 of Macquaria australasica. Classification (NCBI taxonomy): domain Eukaryota; kingdom Metazoa; phylum Chordata; class Actinopteri; order Centrarchiformes; family Percichthyidae; genus Macquaria; species Macquaria australasica. Next base: position 173,796 of record SEMN01000112.1, read on the forward strand.
ACAGTATAAAATTCATGCACCTCTCCACTTGTTCCCTCCCTCCTCATCCCTTACTGCTATGAAGTCTTTCCCGTCCCTGCTTTCTCCCAAGGCTGGGCATTTAAAGCGGCATGCCTTTGATGTGAGCTTCACACACTGTTAGACACCCACTCATCAGATTGACACTGATGTCTGGGCGGAGTCAGCCCATTTCTGAGAGCTGGGGAAATGAACTGCTGGAATATACTGTACACGCATATGGCATGCAGTCAGGTAGTTTTAAATAAGGTAAAGTGGAATGTGGACGTGAATGAACAGATGTGCTCGTTCAGATGCACAAATTTCCCACCATGGCCGTTCTGCACTCAGCTGATGATATGTCAAGATGACAAACGTTCTCACTAAGCCGAGCTGAACGTAATTGTTCAGCGGTTTTTCTGGCTGTGTTTTACTACTGTGTCACATCAGTTATAGAGGAAATTTCCACAATATCAAAAGATGCATCCTTGACATATAAGCGATGTGAGATTATTAATGTATAATATCCAATGCTGGCCTCTTTTATCATAAATTCTCTATCTAAATGCACACAGCACAGCCTTGGATCTCTACTACAGGCTCAGTAAATGATAAATGATTTCTAAAGGCCTAACTTGACAGGACGTCTTTGATGTGTTTATGCATGTGAGTGTATATTGTACAATTCTCACAAATTATCACATAGATTGTGTGCGTGTGTCTGATTCTATTGCGTTCTAAGAATCTTTTACCTTAGACTGTCTTAGCTTCACTTGTGTGTGCATGTGCTGTATAATATCCATTATAAATATGATGGGAATTTGTATTATCTTAGGATTTCAAGGTATAGAGTTGATGCCATGCCGACGTTTTCAAGTTTCACATAACAAAAGGTTTGAGAATTGCTTGATGTAACAATTACATTAAACATTCTGACACCAACTCCAACTCCAACACAAACGTCCGTCAAACATTGTCGATTTATGATTTAATCAAAACATTGCTTTCCATTCGACTTCGTTTTACCACAACATTTTATGACCCTTTAATCTAACTTAAAATACTGTACAATATTAACACTATCATAGTAATAATACTTTGTATTTATTTACCTAATAACTCATAATTTATTGTTGCATGGTAAATCGTAGATTAATTTGTGTTTATGTCAAATAACTTTAATTTGTTGAAATCCCTCTAACACTGTGGATATTTCTGTAGACACACACTAAACAAGACTGATCTCTAACAGGGGGGTCTTGGATATCTTTCTGTGTGTTATCACTTTTCTGCCAGAGATTGTTTCCCCTGCGAAAGGGCATCATTTCAGTATTAACATACTTAAGCCTGAATGAAGCACATTGCTCAGTTCTTCCCAGCCATTTCAGGTGGATATATCATGTTCCAACCTGTGTTAATGTCAATACTGGCTGCGTAATACCAATCATAAAACAACTATCCTGACAAAAGCAGCTGGCCAAGCAGAGTCATGCAGGGATTTGTTGTAGTGTGACAGTCTCCCAGGCTTGTGTTCTCCATGCCAAGGCTTTAGTCTGCCCTTCTTCAGAAAACGCTAAACAAGTTAGGGCGATCCAGGAACAATGTCTCTGTATTTGTATATTTTCAAAAGCTGTGCGTGAGTGTGTTAGGCCACTGTGATTTGCAGACTCATGCTCGCATTTTTTCTAAGTTCTTCTTTTCTTTTCTTTTTTTTTTTTTTTTACCATCTAATGAAATAATGAGGGATGTTTTGCACTCACAGATATGTGTGACTGTGTATTGATACTGTCCTCCTTCTTTCATAGTGTGTGTGTATAACAGTTGATGACTCCCCTCTTTGTAAGTGAATAAAGGGGCTCCATTAAAATCTTAACAGCCCACCTGGTGCCAGCTGGGTTTATGCTATTTTCAAGGTTTGAAAAATAAATGTTCTCAGTCCAAAAATTTGCTTTTGCTTCTCAAACAACCCCAGAATACACCATCCATTTTCACATTATAGGGGCTACATGATACGTGGACTCACCTAACCCAAGGTGCAACAGAGAGACACACATGTGTAATGCTCTCTTCATGTGATGGTTATAACTCCTGACAAGGTCACTGTGTGAGTCTGTGAGTGTGTCTGTGGGTATGTTTGTGCGGGCAGATTCAAGCATGTATAAAAAAGAAAAAATCACTCAGCTTGCTCTAAAAGGGCCTTCAGACACCTGGCAATGATTGGCTGAAAGAGGACACCTTCTATCTGCTATTATTGACAGTTGAAAATGTAGAGAAAGTGTGGAGAGTGACTTGAATTTCAGCACATGTTCTCAATTAATTTGAGGCTCAGGTAATGCTTTGAAAATCTACTTCCTTTGATAAACATCATGTGGCAGCTTCTAAGAGAAAAAAGCATGATGGATGGTCAGAGTGCTTCTGAAAAAGCGGAAAAGACAAAAAGCAAACAAGAAGCCGCTCTCTCACTCTCTCCGAGTCTCTGTCTGTCTGTTGCCTTGGCTCTGAAGATTGATTGTGAATCGTCCAGGACGTATGAGCGTTGCGATCATATCATGGATCACAGCATGTGGAGGGAATGACAGATGTCGTAAGCGTCCTCTGTTTATTTGAGAAGCGAGTGTGTGTCTGATGGATTGGTTGTGTTTGGTCGATACTAGGATGATTTGTCATTTCTCATGTGTCTCTTTGTGTTTTTGTAAACATTTAACAGGGCAAACAAAGGGTTTGTTAGAACAATATCCCAAAGTTAGCAAGTATAGCTACAAAACAAACTCAAAGTGCATCACTTCAAGGACATTTATAGTTTAAGTAATAGAATAGAGTAGACTTACAAGCCTTTTTTTTGCTTTTCAGATGTATTTCAAACACTGTCTTAACTTTTCTGCCCCTTCTATATTGTAATTTTTCTTTTGGGTCTACATCCACCACCTCCCTAAGCACAGATCATTTTAATAGAGCAATTATCAAAATTCAGTTATATTACATGAACATTCTTTCCAGATTTAATATTACTCAAAGAAATGGGGCACCTCACTGGGGTGATGGGTGGTAAAGGGGCTGTTGAGGGAAGGTTTAAGTGTGTTTCAGTCAAGGTCATTTTGAGTGGCATATGTATCCTATTTAGGAGCCCCTGAAACTACTGAGCAGTGTAGACATGAAACAGTGTTGACAGGCCTGCTCCACTGTGATTGCTACAGTCACACTGGAGATTAGTTACTGGACCAAACAGTCTCACACACACTCACTTACACACAGGGTCCTCTGTGCAAGCTGGACAGAAGATCGGGTCATTAGTATGGACGACCATTTCTACGCTAACAGCTCCTGATTGCTTTGCCTTTCACATTGCGGTGACATCAGCACATTGCTAATTGACAGACAATTGGCAATAATCACGGGATGGATCAGTGAGAGCGCAATTAAAGGAGTTTGCTGCAGCATGCCAGTTCCTTTAAGAAATCCGGACTGATCAGTTTGCCCTCGTTTAGTAGAGCAGGTTAATCAAAGAGGTTTTTGCAAGAACAATTTTGAAAATGGCTGCCAATGCCAATGTTTGGAAGTTCAATAAAATGCTGGTCATGTATTTTTGTTCCAGAATTGTAGATGTCTTAAAAAAATGTTTAGGACATTCCCTTTGCAATGTGTATTATAATGTTTGCTGCTGCCTCTGTGAGAGATAACAGCCAGGCGCTTGTAATGGGATCCTGTCTTTTGGGAGAAGATGGAGGAAATCGCTGGGAGCTGGAATGTACTTGACTCGCTCGTTTGGGTCAGTGAAGGAAGTGCCGGTGTGTGTTTGCGCGTGTGTGTGTGTGTGTCAGTTTTAGACGTGTCTTTGTGTTGTCCAAAACTGTGTTTGCTCAGTGATAGAAAAACTGAAATGTGATATGAATATCCTCTCCATTCTTCCATGAAAGTACCTGAAAATACCCCTGAAAGGGCCCCATTTAGGCTCGCTCCCAGACAATACAGTACAATGCCCTGATGACAGACTAACTGGGGGAGGAAATGGCCCTGCTAAGGCCAACATAATAGTGGAATATTCTGGAAGTCACAGGAGGGATTTATGGAAGCAAATAGTCCTTTTCTAACATTCAGTGGAGCAGTGTGTGTGGCGAATTTGTGTGTCTGTGTGGAGTGTGTGTCTGACACGCTGACCCTCTTTGCTGTATATGCACCACATTCTGTGATGTGCGAGATGTGTGAATTGGAGCCATGCCTAGCCCGTCAATCAGATGAAGAGATCATTAGAGGTGTCACACTCAAATCTCTGATCTCTCTAATCAGCTGTCATACTAACACCAGCTTCTACATGTGCCTGTGCCCAGCTGCCAAATAGAGTTCATGAGCTGAAGCTGAATACACAAATGAATTGACAACTAGATATTTTCCTTGCAAATTTTGTTCATGTGTCTTACCTATCATAGTGAACACAGCTTGGTTGTTCTCTCTTCCCATGATCCTCTAGTGGGCAGGAGATGACTCCATCTTGGGGTCCATATGGACCCCATGTTGGAGCCACGCTGCTCTCTAACAGTGGGGGAATGGCAATTAGCGCTACATTTGCTGCGGATGGCATGGAACCAGAGACCTGTCACCTCTGCTTCACAGCTCTGTCTTTGAAGACGCGTGTGTATGTGTGTGCATGTACTAAGTGTGTGTGTCTGTGTGCATGCATGTGTGTCAGCATGCATGGAGGTAGGGAGAATCATATCACGGCACCTGCTTCGCAGCAGGGGGTGGGACTGCTTCACCGAGACAAGGTGTTTGTGTGTGTGTGTGTGTGTGTGCGCAAGAGGGGGAAGGGTGTAGCGATGGCAGAGTAGCATCTAAATGCATGCAGTTACTTGTAATCAATGTTACTGCAGTTCCCTTTGGGTATACTAATATATTCTAAAATGCTAATGTATTTCAGTGCCAAACCCCTAAGTTGTATCATATGAGTGAATGAGCGATCGTGCATACAGTGACGATGAGATGGAAATCTGCTTGAGGAATGCCACACAGTATCATGGGAAAATGAATTACCGAGAAACAGTATTGCACGACTGCTGGCATATGGATTCCTTAGGTGGCAGCCATTGCATCATGTTTGTTAGAATTATTTGATCGCAGTTTAAAAGTCCCTTTGATCTCTGTAGTGAAGGACTGATGTGACACAAAATGGTCGGCAGCCCATTGAGGCAGATGGGGAATCTGTGTCTCTGATAGGATAGTCACCCCTGGAGACTGGCAATTGCATGTCCCTGCTTTGATATCCCTCATGATCACAGAACACCTGGATGTGATCATTTGAGAGAACAGTAAAGAAAAATATCCCTCATGTCTTTCTCTCACTGGGATTTGTATGTCAAGGGATGTAGAGAGACGGTGTGTGTGTGTGTGTGTGTGTGTGTGTGTGTGTGTGTGTGTGTATAAACACTGTGGGTTTATGTTAATCCACCACTGGACTTGTTTCTTTTGACTGACCTTGTTTAGACAGGCACACCATTGCTAAGATTTGCATGTTGGCAATGTCCCTGACCAAAGGCCCCTGTACACTGTGTCATACATTTTATAATCATGAGAGAAACGTGGTGCAATATCTGGTCTTCACTCAGTCTGGTCCTAGCTCACTGAGACTCGTCTGCCGGTGGCTGATTTAGAGCATTGGTGACTGGCGGCCAAAGACAGCCAAAGTTCAGACAGTCTCAGAAATGCAGGACCAAATCCTCTCAATTTGACTGTTGCTACAAGAAATGGCACATTTTATTTTCTATTCACATTAATCATGCATCACACAATCATACATGCCTCAAAATTGATATTGTGTGGTGACCTGGTGGCCTATAGGGGTTTAAGAAGGCAACAGTGAACCACATAGTTCTTCGTTCGAGTCTGACCGGTCTCATTTGTTGTATGTCGTTCCCCATCTCTCTCTCCCTCCATTGTCATCTCTCTACTGTGGACTCTCAAATAAAGGCATAAAATGCCCCAAAAAATACGTATTTGAATTAGACCCATTTTGCACAGTGTGACATGCAATGAACCTGCAAGATTGCTGTTATCGCATAGTGTGTAGGAACTCTGGTCTTTCTTTCTGCTACGTCTTTTAATCCTGGAGAACCCAAACACTCACTCACGTGATTAACACACCTTCACATGGCAAAAGGGTCATATAGAATCTGCTTCATACACTGCCGGGATTGATGGGCGCCATGTTAAATAGACATTTACTATTAACAGTTTTTATTAACTATTATCAGTTTTTCTGTTTTCAGCCATAATCAATAATTCTTCCTCTCTCTCTCTCTCTCTCTCTCTCTCTCTCTCTCTCTCTCTCTCTCTCTCTCTCTCTCTCTCTCTCTCTCTCTCTCTCTCTCTCTCTCTCTCTCTCTCCATCTGTCTGTCTCTCTCTCTATCTCCCTCCCTCCACCCATTAGAGCGCCAGGTTGTGTAACATGTTGGTTGGCTTTGTACTCTCAGATGATGGCTTCTGACAGTTGCCCACATTTCTGGAATTAGCTTTGTGTAGCGAGTGTGCGAGTGCATGTGTGCGCTATGTGTGTTTTTGGATAAATGTGCCCACTTGTGTGTTTGTGTGTGTCTGTGAGCACGCATGCTAATGACAGCTGACAGGGCCCACGCTTCTTAAATTAGCCTTGCTGTCTGGCCCCTAGGGAAGGCATGGATGTTCAGATATAGAAGAAGCTTTAATGCTACAATCCCTGCTTTCCTTTGCTATATATTCAACCATCCTAGTCCCGCTCCTATGCCTCCGAGTCAGAACGAACTTATCCCACAAACGATAATGACAAAAGCGAATCTCGAATTGGGCCCAGCGTCGGTTTCAATGTTTATCATGGAAATGCTTTTCCCTTTTTAGTCTTTGAAGATGGCTTGCAAATAGAAAAAGGATGAAAAATGTGTTGCCTCTGTCATATTTGCAGATTTTCTCGAAGCGTGTGTGCTGTTGCTTTAAGATATTGAGTTGCGTTGAGCCTACGAAATATTTACATTCAGCGTTGTCACTGTCAGCACTCCAGTGATTTATTCACAGAATAAAGTAGTGGAGAGGTTATTGTCAGCACTTTAGAGTCGCAAACATTTGTCAGGTTCATCCCATCACTAATGAAGTTTTATAGGTTAGTGATTTTTAATGTGAGTCAAATGATTTTGGAGATGTGGTTATGATCACTGTCTGTGTGGTAATCTAGAGGTGATCAATGTGGCACTACAGTGTATTGTGTGTGTGTGTGTGTGTGTGTGTGTGTGTGTGACTGGATAGATGAAGGAATGAAAGGATCCCCATGTGACTGGGCTTTATTAAAGAGAAGTTAATGAGTTCCCCTGTCTGCGCTCTCTCATTTTTCCTCCCCTCCCCATTTATTCTGAACTCCATCTCTTCTTCTCCCTATCTCTCTAATATCCCTCTCGCTCAGGCTGTTGCTCAAACTATATTCATGTTCTCAGGCGCGCTGCCTTGCCCTTGTAAGTAAATTACAAAACTGAGCAAGTGCAGTATTGGGAGTGAAAATCTCAAACTATTTGGTTACATCCCAGTTTCTGTTGCCCTTTCTCTCTCTCTTTTGCTCTCTGTCGGCCTCCTCTTTCCCTATGTGCCAAAACAATCTCGCCTTTATCGCTGTCTGCAAGTTGGATTTTCATGCTAATTCAAGCAGATCCATCTTACTAATGCTGATCACAGATGTTCTGCACTGTCCCCAGTGTTGGCGCGTGTGAATGTGTGTGTGCATGTTAGTTCATTTGCGTTTCTCATATCACAGTGTGTGATTCTTTTGATGTTCAAAGATCCTCTGACAACAAAGTACAGATTCCTTGCTTTTGAAAATGAGATCTCTCTAAATCAAATGACTGTTGCGGTGTCGATATCAATGATGCTAATAATTTAATACAGTGACTTGGTCTCCAGTGTTTACTTTGAGGCTCCATACAAAGCGCCCTTGCAGTGTCTCATGTTTCACCGAGCTGCACTCTATCCTGTTGACCTCAGCCGCTCAGCTAACCTGTGTTGTGTTGTGTTAGAAGTTAGACGGTGGGGTAAACTTGCTGTGTCTGCAGGCAGTCAAGCGCTGAAGATGACGGGTGGCACTTTGTAAAACTTGTTAACTTGAGGAGAAAGAAAAGCCTGTGGTCAGAGGAAGAGAGACGGAAAGAGGAATGAGAAAGAGAACAAGGTAGATGAGGACATAGACAAAGAGGGAACCATGTTCTTCTTTTGCTCTCTCCTGAGGCACAGAGTGCAGCCAGTGACCTGACATGCTAGCGAAATAGTGCTCCACCGCTGTAGCATCAATCTGCTTGTCCTACTGCAGAGGCAGGAAAAGCGCAGCAGCATGAACACACCGCACACTTTGTACAGTTGCTCCTCTGTCATGGTCACTGGAGAAATTACACACAGGAAGAAGACGTGGCAGTAAGCACACATGCACAGAAACACAGTCACACAGAAATGGGACCAGTGCTCTGCTTCCCTCTTAAAAACAACTGCTACAGCAGGTATGGCTTGGGGAAGAAAGGGATTCTCTCAGTGTCATCATGTTCTCCTCCCCATATCCTGCTACATTTATTTGAGTTGCACATGAATGAAGCTGTCCCTGTGTTCTTGCAGCACAATGAGATTTTGAACCCAGTATATTCCATGTCATCTGATTCCATTCCAGTCTTTATACTGGAGGCTTTCCCTCTCGCTCCCGCTGACTGTAGCCATCTGGGCTTTTGATCCAGTGGAAATACTCTGACAGGCCTTTTTGAGGGGCCAAAGGAAGAGAGATGACATTGTATTGCAGCAAATCCATAGGAGTGATGTGCGGGGGGGGGGGGGGGGGTGCTACGAGAAGGCTGGGGGAGTCTATCTTAAAAAGGCAGGGGGATACTGTAGCCGTCTAGAAGATCTATGGAGTGTGATGTGAGTGACGTGGAATGCTATTTGTTGGATCCTCATTGGACAGGGTGAGCTGACACATCTGTGGCAGGAAGCCAAATCAACTCTGATTTACGCCACCCCACCATCTAGAAGGGGGGCCTGCCCAGTCAGCCAGCCATTACAGAAGATGTATTGTGAGGGGTAGCACAGTATCAAAAAACAATCACTCACAGAGACACACACACACACACACTCAAACACATAAAAGATCTATGATGAGCGGGTTAAAGTATCTTTAAATAATGGCCGCTCATGTTTGACATATATAAATTTCCCTCACACACAGACATCAACTGCCTCCGCCAACAGATATTTTGTTAAGAGGAAGCCATTATTGCAAATAAAACAAGCTTGTTGGCTGGGTGCCCGTCTGGGCCGGTTCTGACTGCATGGTAAACATTTAGAAAACCCTCAACATGTTCACCTGCTGTTAGCCATCACACTGCTGTGGGTCCAAGCTCATACAGCAGCACAGTAGAGAGTCTGGAAGAGATTGAAATAGTGAGATGTGGTGTGGGGAAAAAGAAAGGGGGGTTTAAGTAATTGGGAAGCCAAGAGGGATCCAGAACATTTTGATATAAAATAGAAGGGTACAAAATAAGTGGTGGCAGAAGTTAAGATTGATAGGAGAAAAGAACTGGTCACCCATGGAGAAATTGAGGGCAGTGATTTAGCAGAGAGGAGATGAGACAATGTCATTCTCATTGAATAGCTATTATAAAGGTAGCAGGGTGGATGTGGGACTGGTAGGATGTGTGAGGGAGATCTTCAGCACATCTTGATAAACTTCTTCTTTCCAGGTATATAAATAAAACCTTTTCTTGAGCTAGACACAGTTGGGTTTGGTTATTTTCTAAAGCCGCATCAGCCTGTTTATTATGTTCAAGCAGAGAAGTAGCAGTGAATCACAGCGCAGGACAAAACGTGGACCAAATAATCCTCGGATGTAGCTCTGAAACTACTTTATTTATGTTGCCATAGCAAGAAGTTAAAATAAGACTTCAAAGTCGACTTGCAAGTTAAGAGAGTAACACTCTCATTTGCCTAAAACATTCAAAATGCATTCAGTTTTCCCAGCTATGCATAAGTCACACATCTTTCTGCTCATTTAGGAAGCTCTTAAACTTGCACACAGACACATACGGCCCAATGTAAACATCCTAATTAGTGATGAGATTGACAGAGAGGAGGGCTGCTTGGCTGGGGCCATCTGGCTGGGCCTGGACGTCTGATCTGTAGGTCTCTGGTTTGTCAAACCTGCATGTTTTACATTGTCTCACAACGAAGGGAGTGCAAGTCAGGCTGAAACCTGCTGCTTTCAAGAAACAAAACAAATGTTACCCATAAACCTACATGGAAATACTCATTCATACTCTTTACATACTTTACATATTCTCTCTCTCTCTCTCTCTCTCTCTCTCTCTCTCTCTCTCTCTCTCTTACTCTCACACTCACACACACAAACAATTAATTAGGGTTGGCACAGCAGCAGCAGCCTCATTCTAATAAATCTCTCCATTATCTAAAGTGATTGGTGGACACAGCAGCTCATTTCCTGCCTCAGAGTTGAGACCTGAGGACAGGCGGGCATTAACCCCATGTTTCCTCATAGACTTATAGAGTCGTTGGCTGCGTGTGGATGCTATACCCTACCAGCTGGCCTGCAGTGCACAGTGAATGGACTTTTGTGAAACAGGCTCAATAGCATGACATGGATTGGTGACCCAGAAATTAGCTGAAGCTGAATTTTGAGTCATAACAATGTTGGCCGAGATTAAGTAGTTCTGTATGCGAGGGGAATTTAGAGCAGACATTTTTCCTCTTCCTGTTCCATGATGACATCATAAGTGCCTAGGGAGCCATTGGAGCACCTGTGTCCCATCTCCATGACAACTGGGCTCGAGGCCTTTGGGTGATGAAACACATAGATGGGACAGGTTTGCACAACTGGGCTTACACATGCACACACTTGATTTAAAAAAAAAAAAAAAAAAAAAAGGAAGGATTTTGAGGCCAAATAAATCACACAACATGGAGTCTGGGGTGAGAGCCCCTGATGAGATATAGAGCCCACAGAAATAGGCCATCACAGACCCCATTCCTCCTAGCCAGCACCAGAGTTAATGGCTTTCAGATCTCTTGGTGCCTCTCTGAGTCTTTCTGTGTTAGCAGGTTTGTCTTTGTTATCTTACAGCTGTTATCTTTGCTCTACCAATTCCATCTTCTCCACTGGACGGCCATTGTAAACCGCTGCTCGGCGCTGCGTCCTAATGAATGCTTTGCCATGTTGTAGACTATTTGTTAACAATAAAACAAGGGCCCATTTATATCCCTCATTTGTTTCAGGATTACGGTGTTTATTTTGAAATGGAAAGAAGAGCTGGAATTGAAGAGGGAAGGAGAGAAGGATGGAGCAAGAAAGGAGTGTAGACAGAAGTAGGGAAGGTGGGGGGGGTGACTTTTACAGTTATACTGGCAGGGAGTCAAGTGAGCTCAGTGAGGCAGAATAATATGGCCTGAGTGTGGTGGGCTGAAATGTGCCTTTCCATGTGTGTGTGTGTGTGTGTGATTCTTTATGCGGAAGGCTTTACTTGAATTTGCTCCAAATGAGTGGCTCAACAACTTTGTGTCAGTTTCTATCTAACAGACAGTCCAGGCTAACACACAGAGCCACTAACTGGCCTGGGACTTCAGATGACTCAATCGACCATAGCAGCCTGGTAAAAGTGGTATTTTTAAATACAGACAGCACAACTCCAGAATATACTCGTGCTCTGAATACTCTGACTGTGAAGTGCTGTTGAGGTTGTGGACACCAACTCTAAAAGTGAATAATTGTCTTAAAGGAAAGAAATAAGTAGCCTGCCTGCACTGAGTACATTGATTAAGTCAAGGATGGATTCACCACATAAAGCATGTGGCTTTGTCAAGGTCACATACACAGGTTGTAATGTGAATATACACACAGCAGCTATTGATTCACATCTGAATATGGGGTTGCCAGGGGCAACACAGACCCTACAGCATCCTCACACTCACTGTTTGCCAAGCAGCCAAATATCCAGCACCATTAACCTCATCATTGCGACATAATCAGCCGCGGATGAAACCGCCACTAAATCGAGGCAGCCTTCAAGACACAATTAGAAATGTTAATTAAATGTTGCTCCATCTTGCATTGGCTTGACACATAATGCAAAACCATCATTTGGGGCTATGCAGTATGAGCTTTCCCTCTACTCAGTCATTGAGGATCTGTAGCACACATACTATAGATCACGGATAGGCAACCATCTAAGACTGCACCAGATGAGTCCACTGAGCTGTGTAATTAGCAGAACTAACCAAGTGTTGTCTTTGGTTGGAATGGAGACGTGCATACTCTCATGCTCTCCATGGCATGATAGCCTAGTCCTGCTGTGGTTGCTCTTTTCAGCAAATGTGCTGGTGTTTGTTTATTTATTTTTTTTTTTGTGATGGTGACCATATTGCTCTTTACACCTAAATATCTTGTGTTCTTATTAGATATTTTTATTCAGGATGTTTTTAAGAGCGTTGGTGCCTCTTTATCTATTTTTATTTCTGTGTGGCTGAAACACTGAAGACTGGATGGCTTTTGTGTGTATGGACATGTGCACTTATGTTTGTTTGTGTCAGGGTCTCTGTCTGCTGATTTAAGTGCCTTAAGAGCACCCATCATTCACTAGACTAATGAAAGCTCTGGGGTCACAAAATGTTAGGTGGCCATTTTGGAGTGTTAATACAACTACTAATGGCTGATAGAGATAGCACCCACTCCAACCCCAGCATAAATGTGTGTTTGTGCGCGTCTATGGTTGATCAAGCATGTGAAAGTGACCTGAGAGAGTGGGTCACCCTCCTTTTTTGCAGTGCTTGCAAGAGGTCTGTAAATGAATCCATATCTCAAACCATCTGCAATGAGAAGGAATGCAGAGGCATCAGCCCTAAATGGATTGGACAGATTGGACTGTCTAATACCATTTTATTAGATGCTGCCAGTCATTGCCCATCATCTGTGAAAGACTGCTTGCTTTGCTGTTTGAGTCCCACAAAGGCTCAGCTCGAGTTAGACTGCAGCTTGAGTGTGTGTGTGTGTGTTTGTGGCTGGTCTGATTTAGCTATGCCTACAGATGAAGGAAGCCCAAGAATGACAGGGGAGAGTGAAAAGGATTAAAAGATAACTCCATTTAGACTCTGCCTAAGACATACAGGTCTGTTCTAAACAGGTGTGTTTATTCTTCTCCAAAGTTGCTAAAAAGACTCAGCTGTGGTGGAGTGTGTATGTGACAGGGAGAGAAACATAAAGATGGAGAGAAATTGAGCAGGGACAAAAAGACAAAGGATATGTCTGTATACTGTGGGTGTGGGATTGTGTGTGTGTGTGTGTGTGTGTGTGTGTATTGAGTGTCTCTTCAGAAGACTGGCTAATTTAAACAGGATTAGAGGAAGTAGTGATGGACTGTTCACAGTAAATTATACTGTGTTGTAAAGCACTGTACCACCCACACGCACCCCACACCTACATGGAAGTCCCATAGTGGCTAGCATACACTGCACACATATACTCACATGCACACACGGTTGCCGAAGAGAGAGTGGGTTGGAGAGGGGATATACAGCCGGAGTGCGAGAGGTTTGTGTGCTGTGTGAATACTTTCCCAGCTCTAATCCGCCCATTCCTGTTGGCATGAAAGATGGGGATTAACAGACGAAAGGTGAACATGGAGAAAAGGCAGGGCCAGAAAAGAACACAGGGAAAGAGAGATAGTATTCCGGAACATCTGCAGGATTCTTCCGCGGCAGCTGGGGTGAATGCAGATGAGCAGTCTTTTGTATGAAGTTAAATCCTCTTATTGATTAGCAGATTAACTGCTGTCCTCTTACCTTCTTTAACTTCCAAAACTTTGGAGAGACAATGTCTCTCAGCAGTCTGCTGATTTGAATAGCTCAAGAAATGGTCAAAATAGAGTCAAAGAATATAATTATTCATTCATTCAAAGTATTTTGCGCCAAACGGCAGACACATGCAATTTAAACAAGCTACCTAAACAATGTATGCAATATCCTGAAACCCTAATTTTAACACATAAGGTCCAGGGTCTTTTTTTGCTGAGTTACCTGTGTAACACAGTCTCCAATTGCTACCTGTTCTTGATTTTCTTTCATTGAGCAAACATGATGAGATTCATAAGTAAAATTACCCTCCTCTCTGTAATGTAGCACTACACAAGCTGCTCACATCTAAGGATGTATTGTGCAATGAGAATTTGTACTTAACGCCCACGGGAGAGGATCTCCCTCACTGTGAGACAAAAGCAAGGTTTTGCATCATTAGAGGGTGATACTATCAATGTAATTATATCAGCCAGTTAGCTTGTAGCTGCTGTGTATTGCTTATCTATCTATCTATCTATCTATCTATCTATCTATCTATCTATCTATCTATCTATCTATCTATCTAGTATTCATTCTCCTAAAATATTCATGCTCCTAAAAAGAGAATTGTAAGTATAACATACCAACTCTTATGACAACCTCAAAAAAGGTTCAGAAAGTCTGTAAATAATAGATGGTGAAAACCAGGAATACATGCCTGGTATACAAAGGATATAAATGATATTTGTAGAACATTATACTTTCTACACTTTTCTCTCTTTTCTGTGCAACTCACTTTTGAAAAGACAGCATGAAAACAGCAGCATAAAAATGGCACTGTCACTGCCAGCTATTTTTAGTACGCTAGCTACTCCTCCTTGACAAATATATGCATAACTTAAGGCTTTTAAAGTACCGCTTCTCTCAGTCTCGCATCAGAATTCATTCAAACTGTCTGGTGTGGCATTGTTTTGATAGAAAGCCTTCCCATCTCAGCAGGTATGCTGAAAAATTCACCCTGAAGACTGGGCAGAGATTTGCATCATTGCATGAAAGACTGCGAGCTAGTTATCTGAGCAGGCATTGTGGAAAATAGAGGGGCGGATGCTTTTAGCCTGCTTTGTGTCCAAGGCCTCATCTGTCTGTTGGTAGACTGAGGTATAGCAGACACAAAAATAACACAAAAGAACAAAGGAGTGAGAGGACCATCATCTGCTTCACTGTGGAAATGAGAGAGACAACACTGATTTGGGAATGCCTTTTTAACAGTTTGTTAATTATTAATCTTAATAAGTGGCCTCTTGTCAGTAGCTATACACACAATGCTGATTTTAGCATTTCAGCATTATATTTCCTATATACCTGCGCTTGAAGTATAAATTAAAGACACACCGTGAGCTGTACCCTAGTGAAGGTATGTTTGTGTTATGTGTCTGTGTGTATAAAGAGAGAGAGATTGTGTATATGTATTTGTGTTGGTGTCTGAGAGTTAGTTTGTGTGTGTGTGTTCTTGCACGCATGAGTGTTTAAATGGTTTCCTTTCCACAACAAAACAAAGTTAATTGCTTCAATTACTGATATTATTTGCAAATTACCCACCATTGGTTGTCTGTGACTCTCAATTTGGACTCCTATGAGTTCATATCTCAACTCCATGCTCTATTTTGTTGTTGTAAATGGTTATGTTAATAGAGTTTATTCTCACTGTCCTTAGGAATACTGATAGAGTTTGCCTTTGTCTCCTTAGTCCACACTTTATGTATTTAATTGTAGTAAATTTGACATTTGAATGTTTGGATATTTGCCACACTCCCTTTGTCTTTTTCATCTGTGTCACTTAACCAAACAGTCCAAAAGATGGATGCTTTGCAGTTCCCCCTTGTGGCTGTGCTGGCGTCCCTACAGAGGAAAAAACAAACAAAAAAAAAACAGGAAAGACAGAACAGAAATTTGTGGATTTGAAATGTCACTGTCTTGCCCAGGCCGTCGTTCCACATATTCTACCGTGAAAGATAAAAGTTTTGGAGCTTAGCACATTTTGACTTTGTTGCTGAAGCTAGGAGCTGTTTTCTGGTATGCCATGTTCAGTAGGTACAGTATGTGGGCTGATTATTGAGTCAGTCTTGCATGTGTTTGTTTGCCTGTTGGGTCATCTTTGCTGTGATGTAAGTGTAATGTCTGACAGGTTATTTTTAAGCCCACCCAGGAGTTCGGATACCAAGGCCAGGCATAAAGAAAAAGCAACAACAAGAAGATAGGTATTAGAACAATAAAAAGCAAACATAACAGGACAGATGGGGAACACAATTTTTTTTACACATATTCTGGCTTTAAAACTCCCCTTATTTCTAAATGGTATGTTTTAGGTAAGTGCTGTTTATAATGTAGAGAGGCACCAGGTACGTTTACTGCAGGGTAACATTTAGATGGTGGAGAATACACCATATCATCTCGCTAATCACCTGTAATGAGCAGATGCAAGGCAGATGTGCATTGCTGCTGGCACAGGTGCTACACAGTAAAGGTGTCCAAGGTTTGTCTTGGAATCCCTGATAGCCTTGGTGCGATCTACCATCTTTCTGCTTGCCAGTCTGCTCTGTCCTTTAGACAGAGGAAGGTATGTGTGTTTCTGTCTGTGAGGCGAGGATCAAAAAGAAAAGAGAAACAGTAAACAGAAAAAAGAGAGCACAGTGCAGCCGAAAGAGTTTAATTACTATGGTATTATATATTATACTATGGTATTATAATATTATGTATTATGTAAGTATTCATGAGCCTGTCCTCAGTGTTTTTTACCCCACTAGCTCTTTTCTGAACCGAGCATGACTCTCAGCACTGGCTTTAGGCCACTGTGAAACCAAGTGGAGAGGTTTTCAGTGCAACAGCCGAGTTGCGTTGCTGGATTTGGAACCATCACAGGTGGACTCCCCAAAAGCTCTGCTGCCTGGCTGGGAGTGAGGCCGCAGGGGATCTACAGAAAGGAGACATATGGTAGCTTATGATTAAAAGTTGGAAGTTTCATGCAAGTGAATGTATGGGTGTGTAACTGTGTGTGTGCTCATGCATATGCACTAACTACAGATATGGATGCATTAGTTATATCATAACTTAACCAGCCATGAAAAAGCCAGAACCTTGTGCAGAAATACAGACTTGTCTGTCAACTTGACTGGCAGCAAATTAATTAATTTACCTGCAGCTGTGGGGGAGACTCGGGAGAGCGTCATTGAATATTATATAAATTATAGAAAACATGCTGCTTATAGTCTTGGATGGAAGTAAAAGGATTATTTTGACTTTATTAAAGTGTGAAACTATGGTAGCTCATGGGTTACAGTTTATACAGGTCATCACCCTTCTACCTATTTGTACCACAGTTAAGGCATGTATATGAACCTATCATGAAATATCTAGCACTGTTTTGTTGTGTGCTGGCCAATATTTTTCTTTTTCTTATAAGTAATTCAGCCAAGTGGCAAACTTGTTTGCTAGCTAGCAGTCTCTAGTGGCTATCCACTTGCTCATTTTACAAGTAAAGCATGTTACATAACATAATAAAAACATTCTCCTTGTCTTTTAGTTTGCTGTTCCTCTTCTATTTCCTCATTTTTCTTTAAATTGTGAAGGCTTTGACGTCTTCTTGATACTGTGCGATCTCTGAGCCTTGGGAGCTACAGTGAGCTTTTTGAGCCAATTGCTGTTGAGATCAATTCATGCCACTTCTTTCTAGAGGGCTCCCTGGCTGCCTATATTGTGTACAGTGTGCCACTGACAGCCACTGCTTAATCTGCATGGAACAAAGTTGATACCAAGGGGGCAGTGAGGCAGATGAGCATAATTATGCCCTATAAGTGGCAACACTATGACTGTAGACACTAAAGTAGTTTCATCAAACCAATGGGCAATAATACAGAATGTCTGTTGACAGCAGGGCAACAATCAAGTTCATCAGTGTGACATTTTATTTAGGTGTACAGTAATTTCAACAAAAACTGGAACAGCATACATTAATCCACTCTTCAGAAATCAATTGAAAATAAAATCAGAGACAGCTTTTCTGTTTTATGTTATACTTCATCGCAGCATCTACAGGTTTTACAGGATGCATTTGCAAGGCCACCACCCAGTGATGCATTTAAAACTGTTATCCATATATTGGTATTCAAATGTGCCACAATTTCACACTTCATTACTTTGGATATGTAGTTACAAAATGTGAAATCTTTCATTGTCAGAATCTCAAGAGCATTTCCTCTACAGTTACATATTTACAGTCTACACAGCTGCTCATAGCAAAAATGGAAAATGCATCATCTGTGGCTGTATAAGACTAAGAGCAACATTGTGACGTTTATATTGGAAAGACTATGAAAGATGCCATAACTCAAGAAGCGTAATAAACATAATGTGCTTTGATTTTTCTATATTTTCTGTAATGTGGAGCAGATCTGAGGTCTCGCTTATACATGGCCCAGGGTTTTATATGATCCTGTCCACTGGGTTTGACATATCAATCTGAACATTTAATGTGCTTTTTGACTGCATGACTGGGTTTTACACGCACATACAATATACTCCCCCACCTACGCTTGCACATATCTGCTCATACCCACACACTGGCCTGTTCTAAAAACAAAAAATATTTTCTGAACAACCAAAACTAACCCCTTTTTGCTGCTTTGCAAACCAGACTTTAGACGATATGCGTCATGTCTATCTAGTCCATGGCTAAGAAGTGTGAGGGTACTGTGGCCCCGCCGTGAACCACCAGTGTGCAGCTCTTAGCCCTGCCAGGCGTGTGTCTCCGCCTGGGCTTTGAGTTATTGCTGCCGGGCTCTGAGACCCATTCATCAGCGCTTCATTAAAACCCAAATCGCTTTTTCACTCACAGCCTTCTCTCTGCCAGCCCGACAAGTCCCACATCATGCCTGCTCAATTTCTGGGCTGGGCCTGCTGTTAAGAGCAGTTCAGTTCCATGACTTTGCAGCCCCTGCCTGCTCTTAGTTGAGAATAAGGTGCTCTAAAGAGTACATTACCCACCTGGGAACTCATTGGCAGGAATGGCTTTTCACTTGGTTAGCAGCAGAGCGAGGAAGACTCACCTGGGTGAGATGGAGGTGGGGGAGAACGAGAGAAACACGGGGCTGTTGAAAGGAACTCTCCAATGGCCTTTTTCCTGTTCCGCTTTTGTTTGGCGCTATCTTGCCGTTCCGTGTTATTCAAACCACACAATGAAGTACAAAGCTGCCAGCGGCTGCTCCTACTCCGTCCCTCTGCCCGTCATCCTCCTCCTCCCTCCGCCACATTATAAGTCATTTAAACCAGATTTTGGCAGAGTGGAGCTGAGGCAGGTGGAACTGGAATGTTCACAGGCCGCTGACCATTCTTCGCTTGCAGGAAATTAGTTGTCCACTGCGCCTTTGCTGCGGCAGCTTGGTTGAACTCGGTGCCAATTAAAGGCCAATAGCTTGTCAAAACTGCAGCAAAGCAGATCAGCATCTGTCATGTTGTCTCTTTATCACACATTTTCACTGTCTCATTGTCTCTCACTCCCTCTCTCTGCTCTGAAGTCTGTTCTAGTCTATTAAGTTAAAACAAACGTGAAAGTCTAAGCCATTTATTTCTCCATTACTGCAACACAACACTTGACTTATGTAATGCTGTAAGTGAGATTGTATACCAGTCGCTGAGTGTTATAAGTGTATTCCATTGATAAAAGTGAAAGGCATTTAGTATTGATTTTTACAGCAAAACAAATACTTCACAGCTGATTGATTCTTTATGGTTTAACTCACTAAATAGTTCTACTGCTGTACGTGTGGGTCAGTCCATCAGTTGAACCACAGATCCTAACTAAAGCTTGTGTGAAAACCTTTGGTTTCACATGTAATTCTGCTGAAGTGTGTGAATAAAGAATAAAAGTGGATTAATTAAAGTGTTTTTACTTGAGGTTTTCACAATTTTGAAGTACTTGCTCCTGTTTTAACTGCACAGCTCAAGTGCCAGTGGCTGTATTTCTCCAGAACATACTCATTACATTCCCTATGACATGTGACCTTTTCCTCTGGTAAATGTAACACAGACCACAGGGGGGAATAGAGAAAACAGGATTGCACATTGTGCACCAGTGAAAAACTGAGAGAAATGAGAAGAAAGTGCCAGTATTGTTTTTCTTTCCCTAGCATTGGGATTTATCAGCAGCCAAAATGCGCACTTGCTCAAGCGCAGAAAAAACACTTTAACTCTCACCGCCACGCATGTACACACGTGTGCGCACGTACACACGGCGACACACACTCACACTCCTCCACCCTTTCCCCACATCCTGAGGGGAGAGGTCAGGTTAAGTGCTGTGTGGGGCAGTAGGCCTGTTTTTTCTCTTGGTTGGCACCCTGCCCACGTCAACAGTCCCTCTCTTCAAAAGCCACTAATGCAGGGCCCAGCGCTGACAGTGTTCTGACAATGAGTTACTATTGGCCAGCCATGGCCCCTGTCTGACTGCCGGTCGCACTGAAAAACAGATCTGTGGCGAGAGCAAAGGTTAATCTAGCAGTGAGGCTCCACTGGCGACTGCCTCCACGGCCATGTGTGACTGAGAATAGGCTGGGAGGAATTAACACTACTGCCTCAGGGAGTGTTGACAGAGGTGTGTGTGTGTGTGTGTGTCTGTCTCTGTCTGCATTGTCTGCGCTTCTGTGTGTGTGTGTGTGGGTGTGTGTGTCTGTTGATGATGGGAAGTGAGGAAGGGGCAGATGACGAGGTTTGAGGAGGAGGTTTTTGTGTTCACAATCCATTATCTTCAGGGAGGAATCACGCTGGATAAAGGTTGCTTCATGCCATTTCAAAGATGTAAGACAAATACCAGCAGACCGTGTAAACAATGCAGTGAGAGTATGCGTGCTGTCTACCTTCTGCCTGCTGTATCAATCTCTCTGTCAGCCTGTCTCACTCTATTGTTTTTTTTAAACCTACCTCTAATTTTTTTTTTTTTACATCCTTCTTGTCTGCCATTGCGGCACAGTGAAAAGCACAATGCAAACAAAAGGTCCTGTAGCCTGCCAGTTACTTAAGAATACCTGTTTATATATAGTTATGCATGTCTACATTTGACTGTGTCAGCAAAGATCAACTTCGTTCGTGGCCTCCTGAGGAGAGAGCATTTAAACGGGTCTCCCTACCACTGTGTTAGCTGTCTGTTTCTAGTCCAAACAGCTCTGTTGGCTCAGCCCCTGTTGCCATATCATGGCCCCCTGGCTTTTGGCAACACGCTAACTGTTAAAAGCTTACCGTTGTTAGTGTGTGCTAAGTCCCAGGAGTATCACTCGTACCTTAACCGGCAGGGTATTTTACCCCTAAATGGTCTTGGAAGTGGGGGATGACATTTTCTTTCACTTCCATCATCGCAGGTGTCAAATGGAGTATGTTGTTGTGAAGCGATAGTTATATTGAGGCAGATAATAAATAAAATTCCTCACCTTGGATTTTTAAGATTAGCATATTTGTAGTAGCAATAAGACATGCATCAGCAGTTGGGGATATTTTCAAGGATTTGTGGCTTATAAATCACGCACAAGAAATACCCAATTTTGTGGATTTCTCCAGATTATCTTTGTGCAGATAAAGTGGAAATTGAGGGATTAATAAGAAAAGAAAAAAAAGGCATGCTGGCGCTGGCTCATCACAGTCAATTAGCTATGTGAAGCATCTCCAGGAGATATTTCACTTCGGATAATGCCTCTTCTGTCATCAACTTGTGTGTGCGCATAGAAGCATGTGTCTCTGTGTGGTGTTTTTGCGTGCAGGTATGAATGTCTCTGGGTATGTGTGTGTGGGGGGGTTGCCTGTGCACACACCTGCCAAAATGCCTTCATATAGCCCTCCTTGTGAGACGGGGCAGACTTGAGTGCTTGTTTTCCCACTCACAGTGGGTGTGCATTTCTTTATCTCCTTTCCCTGTCGTGTTGACTGATGGGTAATATGCTAAATGGGGCCTGTGTTTACCTCACCTGTGCCACTGGCAGGCCTCTGTGTGTGCTGGGCTGTGACAGGGAGTACTAATAATGCTTTAACTGCTCTGTCAAACTTCAATCACATTGACACAAGCTCTGGTGTAGCACACTGTCCTGTTGGCAGAGGTGCTGTCACTGGACAGATGTAAGTGAATTGTGTCCCAGTAGTTACATGGCAAATGTTGACTATGCACTGGAGGTCAGGTAAATGGGCTGTGCAGGAGTAGCACAAGTGCAGATGTGCATTTGTGTGTTTATTTGTGTCTATGTATGAAAATACTCAATATGTGTTTGCATATATGAATGTGCGTGCCTGTGTGTGTGTGTGTGTGTGCCTGAGTAGCTTTTTTTTTCATTTATATGTGTGTATCTATTGCAGGGTTAGTGGAGCAGTGAGGCCTTGCAGTGAGTCTCTCTACAGGAGTGTGTGATTTACGAGCGTGGTGTGAGCACTTCTCCCATCCTCCTGCATAATGTCCCCATTAGAGACAGCAGACACTGTGGCTCTGTTCATCATTTAGCCCCAGCCACCAGCACACCTGGGGAGAGAGAGGGACAGAGAGAAGGGAAGGAGGAATAAAAAAAGAGGAGATAGCACAGTGCATTATCTCACCATCAATTATCACCCTATGCCTTTACAGAGGCCATGACCAACTGCATCTGTGTACAGTAGAGCAGAAAAAAAGTGAAAAAGAGATGAAAAAAAAAGAAAGACAACGAAATGGGGATGCAAAAGGCTGGGGGAAAAAAAGTGTAATGACTCATATTCTACCCCAGCCACCACCACAGCAGTAGCCATAGGTCGTGCCAAAGATATCAAGTTCCCTGCCTCGTTCCTTCATCTCTTCTGGCTTTACTTGCTGTTTTTATTTTTTATTTTGTCTACCTATGTTCTGTACCTGTTTGTTTTGGTCTGTCAGCCTCATTATGTGGAGCGAGCTGTCAGGGGACACACAGGCTAACAACACCCCTGGGGAGGAGAAAAGAAGAGTAGTAGTGTGTGAAAACTCTGGGAGTCATTCCAACACCCATCTGCATTAATAACTTGCGCAACCGCAGATAACACACACTTCATGAAATGGTAGTCATATTTGCTCAGCATACACTTAAGCCTGAGCAAAAGCATTTTATGAAATGTACTGTGTATGCTGGCAAACATTTGGAAAATTGCCTTCTATAATAGCGGATCAAATCTTTGCTTTTTCCCCCCTCACACACAGTGTTTTGTGCTTTATCTCATTTATACAACTGCTGTATGTACTGAGCTTATGACTAAAGGTACGTTGTGTTTTGTTTTTCAATCACTCATGACTATTCTGGCATACACGTACTTTAGATATGTCCCTTCTGATATCGGCTTGACGCATTAGGGCTGTTACTTTTTATTTGAATCCGAGCTATCGTGGGAAAAAAATAATCTGCAATGTGTTTGAATTCAAAAGTCACTGTGTAAAAGCGCAACAGGCTGTGCCTTAAACTTCATCAGTGGACATTCCTAAAATGCACTGTCACTCTGATCTGTTGCATGCCTTGTTGCATAAACTAGGCTACTGTTGTTCTCTTCGCTAACGCAATATGGAGAAAATGAGCCGTAATGAATAGATCATTATGGCACCAAACCATCTGAAAAGCGATATGTGGAAGCATTTAGGATTCAACACCATAGATTGGAAAATCCTGGATAAATCCTGGAAAAGTATGAAATCTACTGCCTTATGTGGGGCAGCAGAGATGACGTTAATTCTACAGCAGATTAGGCTGTGTGCGTTGCATTTGAATTCATTTGAATGTATTACGTCTTAGCTCTCATTCTTTCAGGCTTGAGTTTTTGAAAAAGTGACAGCTCCGCCATATCATTTATTAATTTAGCAGTTAAATAACTTGCTTTATAAAGTAGTTATAATGTTTGCAATTGAGGAAGTAGCTTAAGTCAGCTTGCATGGAAGAAATTCTGACACTCACTTTGTATGGATATCAGTGGAATGGTTTTATTGTCTACTGCTTCAGAGGCTTTTCCAACCTATTCAAGATCTGCATGGGATATAACTGAATGATTATCATTGTTGGCATAACAGTGGTCAAATGTATGTAAAATATGTGTGTGTAAGATTGGAAAATATGTTCTAAGATATTAATATTTGCAATATATCAAGAAATGTGTCTCCTTCTTTTTAGTGGTATTTAATTGAAGTGGTACGCTTAGTGCAAATCTTGTGCCACAGAATTGTTGAACCCCATGGGCTGAGTGTTAATTTTTTTTCGGCGATGAGACGGAGCCTTTCTGCTCTACTTAACATTTGTAATGAAACCTCCCTGGGCTCTTTTTCTATCTGCCTATGTGTCTGGCTTGCCTCTTCCAACACAATGCAGGTCGATGGCAGAGATGACTGGAACACCTGCAGTCATCATGGCTTCTCTGGATCAATACACTGCCGCTTGTGTATCCAGCTTTTCTCCATGTCAAGTCAATTTTATTTATGTAGCCCAATATCACAAATCACAAAGTTACCTCAAGGGGCTTTACAATCTGCACAGCATTTGACACACCCCTTAGAGCCTCGATTTGGATGAGGAAGAACTGATTTTACACGAGGGCTCAAAGTGATGTTGGAGAGATAAAAATTCACAGGATGGATGGAGTTAACTGCATCAGCTTGACAACAGTGCCTTGTTTTATATAATTACAATTGTCTAAAAGTTTCAGCACACAGAAGTACAGTCTATTCCTGCCTTGCCTTCCGCGCAGCTTCAAACAAATGCTAAGTATTATATACACTTTCTCCTACACACACAACACACCCAAAGGTGCACTTATTCCCTCCACCACAAACACTGTTCCATTTCATCTAAAATACAGTAGGTCCTGACGGGGTGCTGTTCTCTCCAAACACCTGCAAACCACTTGTGTTTGCCATCAGAGCTATTTACACTACCAGCAGATACTCACACCCACACACCCACACTGGACAGACACCTGCATCTATTCTAACCCAGTGACATACAACTGGAGAAATAATTGAACAGCTTGGAGCAGCTTTTACAGCTGTGTAAGCTGCTTGTGTTTCCTGTGTTTACATGTGTGGATATGCAAGTGTGTGTGTTTCTGAGTGTGCAAAGTGAGCAGTGAGCGAGTGTTTGCTGCCACTACTTGTTACGTGTGAAGTAAAGGAACAGCTTGAAGCGGGTCGGTGGCACTACATATTTAACGAGGCGTCTCGGCTCTTTAGCTGCACCGTTGTACCGCAGTGAGCAGAGTGACGCACTTTGACTCCTGGAGCACACCTCACATCACACCAGCAAACAGCCTCATCTGGCGGGGCTGCCAAGTACAGCGCTGCCTGGGAACCCTCTGCTTTCTTCTGGCAGGCAGATCTTTAACTGAGAGGGTAACCACGGGCTGTCTTACTGCATCCAGAAGCTCGCCCTCTGATCCACCCATGTTGTCTCCGTTACATTAGCAATCAACAGAAGGCTCGGAAGATCCAAAATGACAGGATAAAAAAATGAAAAATGTTATTGGTGTTGGTGGATGTTGCCTAAAAGATGACAGCTAGTACTGGCATAGCTACTATTGAGAGGGCCAGAGGGATGGCTGATGTTTGCGCTCCCCACTATTGTCACCGGACAGCTGTGACATTTGGGGCTGCGTTCTGGGCCAGAGCTCAAGCACCCGGGCCTTCAGGATGCCAAATCAGATGAGGTCAGATATAGTGTGTGTATGTATTTGTGTGGGTAGGTGGCACGAGATCAAAATTACCCACACCGTCCCTGTGGCAAAACAGACTGAATGTAATGTGTGAAATGACATTTGCTCTCCCAGAAGAGTTCAGTGTTTCACTGAGCTATGGCTTTGCATTCAGAGTGGCTCGGAGAAAGAAGAGTGAGGAGAGAGTAAAAGAGATAAAGAGAACAAACAGCTGATTTAAAAACAGAAACAAATTAGGCAAATTGATGGTGGAAATAAACACTGAACACAAATTCCTGGAAAAGAATCAGCCTTTTCCTCTTTTTACGGTCTCCATTTCCCAACTCTAAAGAAGTACTGAAAAGCACAGAGAGGGAATGTACTGTTTTCCACTGCAGGATGAGAGACCACCAGACAAATATACTCAAGAAGGTCTGTCTCATTCTTACTCCCAAGAGGTAAAATTTTTTCTTTTCTCTTGTTATAGATTCTCATTGGATAATCTCACCCGCCTCTGTCAGCCTCATGCTAGAAGGTCAAGATCCTCTGCTGAAAGTTTTTCTTTTAGCCTCAGGACTATTTTCTATCTCTTATTCCCCCACTGCTGAATGCAAAGCCCTGGAGGAAAAACAAAGCCCATCTCCAAGAATATATAGACTTCCCCAGGCATGTGAGCATATGCTGCAAGAAGGTAGATTTAGTGTTTGCTTTTAATGGAAAGCATTGTGTTTGCTTGGAGGCACGGGAGAGGCCACTGGCATTTTCACGGAGATAAATACTGAGGAATGAAGGGGAGAAAGAGAGGTGATCTCAACCTGAGAATGTCTGCGGTCATCAATAGTTTAGCCCGACTCTTGGGATGTATCCTCTACTTATGTAAGTGTGCTGTTGGTGAAGCTGTGTGTGTGTGGTGGAGCTGCACTAACGAGATCCCCGAAGAACACCTCACTCGCGGTTAAGGGAGTGAGATCACACTGTGCGTTTCCTCTCATTCACACCATCTTAGCCAGCACCGTCCCTGTGGTGAAGAGCACACGGCTGGGGAATACCAAACTGAGGCATCAATTACCTGGATCTCACTACATCGATCAAGGGAGAACACGACTAAATTGAATAACACTTTCCCAGTCGCACGTTGGCATATGTGCTTTCGCACACACGCAAGCGCTGGCAAACACACAAACACACACACACACACACTCATACTCACGGAAAACAATCAGTGATCCATTCCAGTGGCACCCTCTCCCAACAGGGTACAGTAACCACTGCTCACCGCTGAGACTCCCTTTCAGTGAGAAATAGAAGTGCGTCATATGATTGACTAACTCACACCTCCATATGACTGTTAAATCGTCTTATATGCACAGTCAATTCGGGCTTAGTGCCTTTCCCAAGCCCCATGGGCGCGGGTGATAATTTGACTTTTATTGAAATTCAGCTCCAGTGGGTTCAAGGTGGTTGAAGGTCGCTCTTTTACTGCCACAGCTGAGACGGAGGGAGAGCACGGCATCAAACCCTCAAGGCTCTGTCTCTCTCTGACTCTCTCCAGCGCTCTCTTGTCTCTTGTTTCCCTCTCTGCCAATCGGAGAATTTTTCAGGGGGCATGAGTCAATTTTGTGGTGCATCCAAACATGGTTAACAACAGCGTTTAATGAGATTGGATATAGCTAGCTGGTGTTTGCCTCTCCCCCTTGAACACTTCTTCGTTATTATTTTTTTAGTGGTACATTGCCTTATTCTTGGGGAGAAACTAGCAGTGACAGAGGTTAAGAAGTATGAAGTTATTCTTTTGGGAATTAAAGGGCAGGCTGTATTAATTTTCTTTATCCGTGTTTTCTTTTTTAGGGGAAGTTTGTCACTTTGCTCTGATAAATGCCATCCAAAGTTTTGAGTCAGCCTCTGAGGGTGTACCAGTGGAGGTGATAGGAGGAGCAGCTGGGCTCTGCTGTGTTTAATGGGTGTTGTGAGCATGCATATAATGTGTCTTTCTGTTTTATCCCTTTACGCATTTCCTTTTTCTGCTGTTAGCGTGATGTTCATGTCCCCGTTAAGGCGAGACAGTTTTGTCCTTGTGTTTTACCGTTCATAAATATTGCAAGTGCTACACAGTGGCGGAGCCTGCTTTTGTATATTCAGGCAACAGGACAGAAATGGTTTCTAAGAAATTATGGGACTTTTGTGTTCAGCTAAGGTTAGATCCATTTCTGGATAAGATAACACAGGGCGCTGCCACATGATGCCCTCTCCATCGCAGTGTCTCTCCGATTACTCCTTCCATATCTTATTCAGTATCTCTCTTCATATGAACTGCACCCTTCTTCCTTCTTCCTCTCCCTCTGTCTCAAACCTGTCTTTCTCCCCACTTTCTGTTTTTCTTTATCTCTCTATCTCACTCGGTTTCTCTCTGCTCTCCGTACTGGTTCCACATATTACGGGATGGTTATCTCAGTTTAAGTGTGTGACAGTGTGACAGAAAAGGACAGTCAGTTCTATCTATTTCTTTGCCCTCCTAACCCACAGTTGCTATAAAATTCAACCAGGCGAGTCACCATGAGATGCCATCAGAGACACTGCACATATTTGACATTAACTTTATTGATTTCTTTATTTCTCTCTATTTTTGTACTTAATTTTGTGATTCTTTCCCCCTCACACTCCAACGACGTGCACATGCTCACACAAACGCAGGCCTGTGCTAATGACAATCCTTACTGTCTTAATTAGAGTGAAGGACTGCAGTGGGAGGTAATTGAGTGACATCATTTTGTTCATTCAGCACTATTTCCTGGTCTGCTTGAAAAACAAATATGCTTTAACTCACCCCCGGATAGCCCATTAGTTCTAGCTTATACTGCTAAATGTCAGCCTCACAAAATCCCAGTGCGACCTGGACACGGTTCTTCTCGTCAGTCCACTTGTGTCTCCAGCCAGGAGGAGTGACATTAGGGCCAAGTCAGGGCTAACTTCTAACTTTCATATGTGAAGTTTAGAAATGTCAAAGCTATAGTGGATAGACTTTCATTGTAAAGCCATTCTCCTTATGGGAAAAGGTTAAATTACATTGCCATTTTCTCCATGCTAGCTCTCCAACATAAACACAGAGTTTGGTACTCTGAGCGTCATTTTCCCATTCTCCATTTTGGAAGCAGGAGAGCGTTTCTTGGTGCCGTTGTTGTGCTGTAAAGTGATATTCCTCTGGCCCTCCTGGTTCATGTCAGCTACTCCGCACTTTCAATTTGGGGCACTGATCGAGGAATTCCTTTAGTTGTGTCATTAAAGTGATCAAATGTCTGCTTTTAATGTTTCTATTGGAAAGAAAGGAGAGTGGGAGGAGCAGGACTTGCAAGGAGAATAAATGACAGTGGGTGGGTGTGGCTGATTGGGAAGCCAGCCAAAGCCTTTTTCCACAGCCAGTGAACCATTGGGGAGTAGTCTCCCTCTCTCTAAATGCTGTTTTGTGAGGTGAGGAGCCTGATAAGAGTTGTAATTACCTCATTTTACTGCAGCAAATTGCAAGGTTTCTTAAAAGCAGACAGGCTGGCTGAGGTAATATCAGCAGTAATGAGTATTGTGATGGTTGTGGGAGGCTAGCGCTGCTTCCATCTGGATTATTGCTTGGTCACTGCTGCTGGTCTGCTGTTACATCAAACCTTAGCAGATCCTGGACTCATTACAGTGAAGGTAAAATGGTTTAATATTGAGTTTCTCTGCACTGTGTTTGGCAGTCTGATGAATATGTATGTAAGCATTAACCTTGCATAGTGATGCGATATCAATTTTTTTTCCTAATGTTCAAAACTGTCCATTGAATAAGACATTGTATTATCTCAAAAACAGATCTGCAACATATTTTATGTTAATATATTCTCAAATCAGCACTGAGGTAGCTGCAGGTCAGTGATTGTGTGTATAATAATCCATGTGCCATGTTGTGTATTTTCCTTTCAAGCATTATCCTCACCATATGGGCGAGTGGGGGACAGCAACAGAAATGCTGGCTTTTGATTGGCCCCTGTGAGAATCCATTAAATGACGGTCTACTAAAGTAACTGCAGAATTCCCTAAGCAGTGTCATCACTGCCAGACTCACTCCAAAAATGTACATGAGGGGTGATCATATTTCTGCTGTGTGCGCCAGGAGCAGAGAGAAAAAGAGACGTTTGAAACGGCATATCCTCAGAATGCTGAACTCTGTGTTTCTCCAGATTATGTTGATATAATTTAACCTTTTCATGGAAATGTTAATATCCCTGCTGTTTAGCCTGAAACTGATACATATGTTATGGAATATTTTCGAGATTTTCTCAGCTTAAATTGATCTGTGTTTAGCATCCCCTCCATTATGTGATTTAGCTATTACCCATGTTTGCTCCTTACTGCCGTCTTATTTTCTGTAGAAGACGAGGAGGATTCATTGCAGGTCTTTTGCACTTCCGCTATAAGTAATTAGGTTGTTTGTTTTAATTGACCCATAGGATGGGAATAATTCTTGGTTAGATTCTTCCTATCTGTCTCTGGTAATGGTTAGAATGTAGAAGAGCATTGGTTTCCTCCTCTTTACATCCAGTCAATGCTTGTTTAATGTATCAGCGTAATAAGCACAATTGTAGTTCCTACTCTTTGTCTTTAGACAAGATCAAAGCATAAACTCACATAGCTGCTTTAGAAGAAGAGATAGGAAGTAAATATTTCTGCAGTTGAGATCAAAGTTTTGTGTGTGTGTGTGTGTTGCGGATAAGTCCTTTGATTGGGAGCTCTGTCTTTTGTAATAAGCACAGGTCAAAGGGTCACACCGGAGAGCCTTGTATAAAGCCTGGAGTTCCTCAGCTCAGTCTTGCCTCCCAGACTGATGCTTATATGGTGCAGCCAGAAGCCTGGTGAGTGTGTGTTTTTTGGGCGTGTTCCTTCTCCTTGCTATCCTGCATAGAGCTCATGCAGGAAGAGAAATCAAACCCCCTCTGTAGCCTGTCATTAACAGGAGGCAGAGAGAGAGAAAGAAAGATAAGGGGAAGCAATGGAAGCGAGAAGGCAAAAAGGAGACAGGGGGAAAGTGAAGAAGATGAAAGACAGTGGTAAATGGAGAGTGAAGAAACGCGCAGAGAAGAGGAGGAGAAAGGATGCGCTGGGATTAAGGGGAGAGAGGGAGAGGAGGGATGGATGAGTGGGAGAGGAATGAGGGAGGAGAAGAAGGTGGAGGTAAAGAGAGAGCGAAAGGGGTGGGTG
Organism: Macquaria australasica; assembly: GCA_005408345.1. Taxonomy (NCBI): domain Eukaryota; kingdom Metazoa; phylum Chordata; class Actinopteri; order Centrarchiformes; family Percichthyidae; genus Macquaria; species Macquaria australasica. The sequence goes on from SEMN01000112.1 coordinate 204,532, forward strand.
GATGGATGGTGGGGTTATGATGAATTAAAGATGACACTCTCCGGCAGCCTGGTTTCTAAAGATCACTCTGTCTGCTAATGTAATGTTAATGAATGCAAATGATGTGCCTAACCTCTCTCCCCTGACCAGGGGAGGGAAAGGGGGCGAGAGAGGGAACGAGAGCAAAAGAAAAGGAGGGAGAAGGAGAGAGGGGGAGGTGTGAAGTGGGGGGGTTGTGTATAAAAGTGCTGTTTCTGTGTTAGACCTGTAGCTTAATGAGCGACTGACCACTAAGATATGATTAGAGTCTGTTGTCACCAGCCTCTGGGTGTGCACTGACTGTGCACCTTTCTGTGTTTGCCAACCCCGCCTCAGGGGGGGCTGTTGTGTTTTCCTGCTTCCCTTCCACAGCAACTCTGTTACAAACCGGTAATAGTGGGGAAAGAGAGTGTGGCTGCTCGGCGAGTGCCGCAAGGTTGAATCTCAAGTTTTATGCGACGTGGCAGCCCAGATGTGTAAGGCCAAGAGAATGTCACCTTGCTGTGATAATAGGATAATTTCATCAGGTTCTGCAGATACTGCATGTATATTAATTTTCCTATCTTGTGAGGCATTCTTCCTAACATCTGCTGCTGATCTCACTTTGGCTTCTGTTACTCCCTTCCTCTGTATCTCCTCTCATCTCTCTTGGCTTTCTCTCCCGTCTCTGATGCTGACCTGGTCTTCTTTCATGCTGAAAATTTTATCTTCACTCAGCCAGAGCGAGTAACTGCGAGCCCAGAACACTGTTAATACATTTGTGTGTGTGTGTGTGTGCGATCTATGATTTGTGAGCCTGTTCATTTAATTCTGTCTGTGGCTCAGCGATGCGGGACTTGTGTATCCCATCACTCCGCGCCAATGTCTCAGAGGATGGCAGATTATTTTCTGTTCAATTTTCAAATCAGCCACATTGTCATTTCTGTCTTCAGGGAGACATAGAAGTAACATATTTCTTTTGATGTATTTCTGTTGACTGTTCTGTATCTTCTATTTAAAGCGAAAACCCTTCAGTATGAGTGACACAGCTTTAGTGTGTTGCAGATTAGAAAAGTCTCACATCTGTGTTCGCAAGGATTGTCTTCTCTGTTGAACACGGTGACTGAATCAAAGATATCACTTCTTTCATATTCTTTTTACCATGAAGCAGTGCTGTGCCATAAACCCAGTCACAGTTTTCAAGTCAGTTCAATGCTCTCGCTCATGCTGGACTTGAGCTAGTCCTACCTTTCAGTCCAACAAACAATCTTTTTATTTTTTTTCTGTGCAATTTCCCAGGGTGCAGTGAGTGAATAGTCTCTGTCTGTGTGACAAATTTCCACACGATTTGTTCAGAAAATACTTCACTCTGTCAAAAATGTTCCTTTTTTATTCATAAATCCCCCGAGTGGACGGCTGATTAGTTTGGGAGACGCAGCAGCTTTTACTCTTGTTTGTTTGTCACTTTGTTTTCAGCCTCATATTAAGATGCCAGACTCAGCAGGCTACCATGGGGCTTCATCATTGTTAAGTGCTCATTTCAATCCCGCTGATTTCGCCTCTTGGTTTTTCATCTCTGTCTTCTCTGTCTTTTCCCTTCGATCTCTCTCTCTCTCTTTGTCCTCCCGTCTTGATTCCATTTCTGAGAAATGATAAACCCTTCTTAAATAATGTCATCCAAGGCCCTCGGATCTTGTTTCAGTTTGTTGCTACAATCACAAAGAGAAGGCCCACTCAGCCCAGCATCCAGCATCTGGACATGATTGTCTCATTGAATTACAAAGTGTACCAGCATCCTTGAACAGGAGGACATAGTGGAGAGGGAGGGGGTTAAAGCATAGATGAATGGAAAATATGTGTTATGGGATGGGAAGGGAAATCCGCAGAGAATTGTCTGCCATATTGACTAAGGAGCCAGGGAGCATCAGAGAGGCGCTTCAGCACGTGTTCTATCGACCAGCAGCCATACAATCACACAGACATGGCCACAAAGGGTGGAATTACACAGACATGTTGCCGTTCTGCCTTGCAAACTGTAGAATTAAAGTCATACATAAAGACTCAAAAAGGTTGGAGAGATTGGGCAATCCATTCCTGCTGTTCTTTCTCCTCTGAACTCTCTTTCTATAGATGTTATTTGGCCTAGTGCTCACAATATGTAATCATGCGTGTCTATGTGATGTATCATACGACTGCTTGCTGACGTGTAATTGTGTGAAGAGGGCTGCCTTATCGATCTGTAACGCAAGGCCCCATCAATGTTTAATGCAGTCTCCCTCACTCCTTCATTTCTCTCTCTCCCTACCTCTCTCTATCTGTGGAAACAGCCTACCATTTGGTATTGATCTACCGCTTGCCGCTAATGAGAAGGAGCTGTGCTTTCTGGGATTGGAAGCTGTAGGCCCCTCGGTTGAGCCTTGGTTTTGGCTCGGCTTGCGACTTCTGGATTTTGACTAGTACACTGGCAGTGTATCAGCTTTAGTGAGCAGTACACAATGAGCCAACACACATCCGTTGTATGATTTAGAGTAACTAATATTCTGCGATGTAGTCACAATACATCCCCCGGCCTTCTGCTCTTTGAATCCATTTAAGACCGGCTACCCTGACACCTACAAGCTATTGTTTTCCAATAGATTTATGAGCCATGGTGACATAGTCAACATTAAGCTCTCTATGTTAATAATTTTCCCACAGACTGAACTGCTAGTGAACCTGGCTGTGTTTAATTTATTGGAGCTTGCAGGTGGAGCTGACATAGCAGAATATAAATGCAGGAGAAAACAGTCTGGGCTACCCTCCAAACATAAGGCACTATAGCTAGCTGTTGTCTTTCCTTGTCTTCCAAATGACTAAAAACTGAAAGAGAGAGAGTGTAACGCGATGCGAGGTCAGATATAACTGCGATCAGAATCAGGGAGCCAGGGAAAGGGAGGACTAATTGTTTTTACGAGGTTTTTATGGTCTAAACTACTGGAACCCACAGACAGTGAGGAGAGATGAATCAGAGGAAATAAGTGCCCCAGGTGCTTAAAATGCAAATGTGCAGTTACAGCATCATTTTTTTTTTTGTCTAAGCAAATGATTGTGGCCACAGGTCTGGAGAAATAACCATTAAAAAGAATAATATTTGATCCCAAAATGTATACATATTAATTTGTATATTTATCTGAAAGATGTTTTTATACAAAATGGACCATCATCCATTTAGTTAAAGAAAATAATAATAGTTTAATAATAGTTTTGTAAGCTTAGGTCATAGGATGACTTCTAATTTCAGCAATAAACCAAAATGTGCCTCTTGTAATTTTAAAAGAGTAGGCTTTTCTAATTAATGTGGGTTACTCATTTTAAAATGAAACTCTTGAAATGAAATCCATTTATGATTAAATGGATGAACGGTCCACATAACAGCTCATTTAGAATTCACACACACACACATACACATACACAAGGGATATTTTCCAAATCCCCAGTGCCAGTGGACAGGTGTGTAAGCTACGGCATGACGACTGTGTGAGCCCCACCCTGTTGCTAATAACCACTTAGCATACTCCATTTACTCATCTGCTGCTCTGATATTCTGCTAATGGTAGACATTAGGTCACATGACATGGCTCATCCAGCCCTCCCATGGGCCTCTGACCTTTTTTTTGTCTCCTACCTTCACCATCTTGCGCTTCCTTCCCCCCTCCTTTCCTTTTAAAAGGAAATGGAAAATGGCCTACCAAGTGCCTGTGTGATTTGACTAAAGCTTCTGTGATTTCCCCTGAGGAAGGGTTGGCAGTCCCCACAACGCTGGCTTGCGCTGAGGGCTGTTTTATGCTCCTATCTCCCCAGCTGACAGCGAGCTGCGCAGGCAGGCAGGCTGGAGCTGGCTGACTGGCTGGCTGGCAGGCTGACTGTGGAAACTAGACAAGGCAAGGCTGATCTTAGGGAAATTGAAATACTCTGATGGAAGCCGGGTGTGAACAAGACTGTCACTGTAGGTGTACACAGAAAATTGCTCTCTGAGTTTGCTGGTGAATGTGAGTGTGAGTGTGTGAGTGTGTGCACATGTGTGTCTTAATGTGTATCTGTGTGAGTGCTTGTTTGTACAGCTGAATTACCTAGGCTAATTGGTTTCATGTCTGAGGACAGTTTCTCCCAGCGAGTGGAGATTGAGAATGAAAGGCCTCTTTCCTTCCTACCGGTGGCTTGTCACTCATCCTCAGTGTACTTGTTTATTACCAAGACCACTTGAACTGCAGATGACGGGCTGCGAGTGCTCCATCATTTGGAATGATTTCTAAATCACTGCAAGTTCAGTGAGATTCCAAATAAGCAACAGCTGCGGGCGTGTGCTTCCTGTGGAGGAGTAGGTAAAGGGAGGCTGCTGAGGGCTGGAACCTCTTCTTTTTGAAGGAGGGCAGCGTCTGCTGGTTGTGTTTTTGCATTCAATTGGAGTGAGATTTCTCCCTTATCAACAACACGTGTGGGCGTCGCTAGCCAACCGTTTGCTGTGATAGTGGATGATGTCCAAGCCAAAGACACAGCAACAGCAGTTCCTCTGAAAAAATCCACACACCCTGCTTATCTACTACTGATCATCCTCCAGACATACCATTCTCACTTCTGTCTCCCAGTTTTTATCTGTCTGGCCACAACAAACTCAACTGAGGGCATGTTGTGTCAGGGGACATAAAAAAAAACATGAAATATTCCCTGGTTCACTCTCAATAAGATGGAAGGTTTAGGCCAGAGAATAAACTGTCTGTTACAGGGGAAATTATGAATCTATCATTACACTGCTAAGGCCAACATGTCACCCAGTCCATCACTCTATAAATCTGTGTGTGTGTGTGTGTGTGTGAGAGAGAGAAAGAAGCAGGAGAGACCAGTCGTTCGTGATAACTGCCATACTTGTCTCCTCTTTCCCGGAGCTATATCAGGTTTCCAGATTTCAGTGTGCCAACAAGGCAGTTATTAATCAAAACAGGGCTGACAAACTTCTTGGGTGAGCTGCCAGACTTATTTGTCTACGGTGTGTCACTGAGGATTAGCGGGAGATGGGGGGGGTGGGGGGTGGGAAGGAGCAAGAATGGGTAATCTTTGTGTTCTTATATTTCATAGATATGGGGCCAGATAGGACACCTTGTGCAATACAAGTCCAAAGTGAGATAGATAAATTCAAATCTTCTCTGAACTGCTCCTCTCTATGGCGGATTTTCCATTTTGAGGTTATAACTCTTTATTGTCTCGTTTTTGTGTGCAACCAGCATACCATATAGTTATATATAGTTAAGGTGCATCTTGAGATTTTGTGCAAATGTTCAGAAAATCACAGAGAAACACAAGACATCTTTCCCCTTCTCATTAAAGCTCTCTGCCATACTTGTTTTCTGGGAATGTCCCCACTCGGAGTAAACAAACTGCAATGGCCTCGCCTTGGAGGGCTCCCTCTGCGTTTGTGAAGCCGTTTTCTTTGGGTAAACAATGTGACAAAGTTCAGCACTCACACACGACCACATGCAAACCCATACAGTGCTTCTCATGTGCACACAAACACACACAAATACAAAAATATCTCCTCTTTCTTCCACAAATGACTACATACCGTGCAAATACATGCACACAAACAAAGGCAGGATGCACATACTGTAGTTTCGCTCACACAGAGAGAACACAATACAAAGCTCAGCATTTAACAGCATGACAGAGGCTCTCAGACATTCCTTCCAGCAAAGTGCCAAGGCTTTGTTTCCATGTCTCTTGTCTTAACAGAAGTCTAGCAGAGATGGATGAAACGCTGTGAAGGATTCATCTCCTTTCTGTTCATCAATGATAGTGTCAAGTGATCACTGGGGCTTGAATGCAGTTCAGCTCTGTGGAATGATACTCAAAATGGCTTTTTTGAGGCTAACCGCTGTCTGTCCCTCTCTCTACCTCTTTTTCTCTCCTTGCTGCAGAGACCGTGATGGACACCCGGGTGGCCACAGCGGAACTGGGCTGGACAGCGTATCCTAATTCTGGGGTGAGTCACTCATTGCCAACACATACGCATGCTGAGTAAAAAACAGTTTCAGAGGTTTGTGTTCAAACTCTTTCTGCTGGGAGGAAGATATCTTGATAGAGTGATATGTAACATGAAACACGGTGCACATACAGATCTACAGCCAGACAGACAAATAGGCAGGAAGGCAGGCAGGATGGGAGTATAGACTTAAGTTGTGCCCAATGTAGCTCCTATTATGGGTATTATTTTCTCTGTCCCAGCTCATAATGACTTAATGACATAATGGGTCCACATAAGCCCCAGAACACGGTACCTAAGTCCCTGTAAATGGAGGCTGGGGGGATACCATAGACATAATGATACTGTAATGATACATTTATGCAGGGAAGTGGAGGTATTAGGATGAAACGGGGGAGGAGGAGCTAAGAGGATGGAAATGCTCAGGGCTTTTTCAAATTTTAGGGAAACTATTTTCAACTTTCAGGTAGTTTCATGCACATGAAAGGAGCGGAAATGGAAGAAAGTGCCAACTCATCAGAATGGGATATTTTTTTTCTTTTTAAGAATCACAGTATGAGAAGTATGATTGCCCTATTACACTAATGGACCTAAAGAGAGTTTTAAGGCCTTGTTCTCTGTGCTGTAATTCAGTAATTCAATGAAAAGCGCCATAGACCAATACTGATAGCATGAATCTTGCAGGAGCTATCCAGGGCAGACAATGACTGTTTCTCGCATTTTCTGGGTCTTTGGGTCTTTATGAGGCATTTTACACACGTGTAAAGGGAGCCTTTATTGCTCTTGAACAGAGCTTTGGCTCTGTTTAAACATTGGAGTGGCAGCCCACTCCCCGAAGGAGTACTAACTAAAACAACCTGGAACCTGGAATAACTTAGTAGTGTGTTAATTTCATGTGTATACCAGCGCGTGTGTGTGTGTGTGTGTGTGTGTGTGTGTGTGTTCGTGCACAAACGCCTTCACAGGATCCCACAGCTGAGAAATTGCTTATGTCTGCTTGTATTGCTCGTATGAATAACATTCATCCTTAAAAAGCTATAATGATATTTTCAACCAGCAAAATAATACATCTGTCATGCGACTCTTTTACCATGCCAAATATACTTTTCTAGAATCCGCAAAGGAACATCCTTTAATGCAATGGCTTCATGGTGTAGAAAATTGTTGCTGTTTTTTTTTTTTACTACTATGTAAATATAACATGATAAAACTTAAAATGAGCAAAAGTTTTTCAAAAGTTTTATTATGTGTTAGGATGCATAACTTGTTACCTCACAGCTAAGAAATTGTTTAGTGATCTGTCAATTGTCAGTTTGACTCAGAACAAAAACTACTTAAGATAGTCGCCCTTTTCAGAATTACACATTTTTCTGCACAACTTCAGTCTTCGCACCAAATCTGGAGATTTTGAGTTCTTCCTTAGGGATAAGGCATGTTGGTCCTTCCACTTGCTGCTGTTCAGCCTGAATGCTGTGAAACACAAACAATGTTTGTTTTTTCATTTTAAAGGATCACTTAGGTCAACACTTGACAATGTTTCATCACACTTCCGTAACATGCAATGGAACAAAATGATTTTTTGCAGGGATCAGCCTCACATTCACACATCGTTTTCTCTGTTAAGAGGAAATATCCAGTAAGACCTACTGAGCAGAGACATCTACAGTGCTATTTCCATCGAAGCCTGTTCAGTTCAGCAAGCCTCCAGGCACACAGAGCCTCTTGTCTGTGTTGAGAATAGTTTTTTAAGCTACTCCTGGTGTAAAAGTTCAGGCAGGGAGAGACCTGCTGTAGGGAGAATAAACGCACTCATACGGCTCACTGGAAGAACTCAGCTGCCTTGACCTGGCTGGTAGTGTGTGAGAGATGCAGCATGATTGTGTAGAAATGCACACTCTCTCACACGCACTCTCTCACAAATACACACACACTAAATTCAGCAGGTTTTAATGTAATTATGTTGCATGAGAGCTAAAGATGTAATTATGTCAAACCTGGTTAATATCAGATAATTAATAATTAGTACTATGCAGTTGATTTGGAAACCCAGTATTTAATAAATAATCAGATACATTTGACATATGTATTCAATCGGAGTGTACCATATCTCATATAATGAACATAGATCAGCTACAAGTCATAGCATGTGTGAACAGTGGTGTCAGTGTAAAGATACAGAATGTACAGTGCACTTTGACATTGTATGACTACACGTAATGATTTTAATAATGTTGTATATTTGTTTCTAGAGCCAGTGGCTAAGTGATTAATTGGCTTCTCTTTGTGAACCTGATAACTGCCTCTCTAACACACATGACAAGAGAAAAGGCACACACACTAGTGTTGTCCCTGTGCTATTCAATACATCTCATTAATTTCCTTTAGTAACTTCTCCTTCAGGAGTTCATAAGAAGTGTGTATGCGTGTCTGGGTGTGTGTTTGTGCTTGGCTGACCTGGAGGGTTAATTTTGAAGGATTGCAGAAGCAGTGTCATTAGTTCCAGTGGTGTAAACACGAGGACATATCAGGGTTGGCCATGTGAATGTATAATGGAGCGGCAGTATGCGAATGCACACGCGTATGTTAGCATCTGCCGGAGAGAAGGGGAGCTCAGAAGGATAACAGATGTGTACAGCAAACAATATTACAATATTCCTTCATAATGTGCATTCTTGCTCCAGCTTTTTTCTATTGTTTCATTTCAGTTTTATATATTCCTTCTTTCCCTCTGTGGACTTTTCCCTCCCAGTGTCTTTTTTCTCTGTCTCACCTCCATCCTTATGAGTCAGTCCTCTCTGACTTTCCCTCTCACGCACATACATAATCTATGACAATGACACACACACACACACACACACACACACACACACACACACACACACACACACACACACACACATTGACCTCACTAATGTACATTTATGTGCACTTGTAAGTAACGTGATTATTCTCAGCTTTCAACAGTAACCTGGTTCTGAAATGTCATCTAATTGATAAACCTGGTTTTCTTTATCTAACCTGATAGAGAAAAGCGATTTAAAGAAAATCAGTTAACACACATCAGTTAAAGTAAAACTTAAAGCAATTATAAAGTTAAACCATTGCCATTTTAATTGCCATTAACTATTAATTTAGTTTCTAAAAGTGAACTTTATATGTGTGTGAAGTGCACAATAAGAAAAAAAAATGGCCATGCTCCCACTACAGAGCTTAGTCCAAATGTTGATTCCCTACACAACATGTTAACTTACTATACTATTATATACTATTATATACTATTATATACTATTAAATAATATTCACCAATACTGATTCACAACATGGTAGGGGACAGACAGGAATCAGATTACTCAGCAATTCAGTGCAAACTGGGGGTTTAAAGCTATCCCAGTTTTGTTGTGTATATAAATGTGTTATCTGGTTTCCTGATTGATTTCTCACAGTAATCTGGGAACATGCACCAGAAGAAATGCTTAGAGATACAGTGAAGCTCATAATGTTAACCAGCCTGTAGCAATATACTACCATAGGGAAATATAAATATAAAACCGTATAAATATAACACACAGTCTTACCAGGATGAGTCAGTGTTTGGCCCATATGCTCCTATATATTATTCTTCATGTCTTTGTTGTCATAATATCTATGAGCTTTTCTCCCATCTTTGCTTTTAAAAGCAGTGATAACAACTTAAAACCCCTGTTTTAACTTAAGGTGTTAGCATGTGGCCAAAACAGGGTGAGTTCTCTGAAATAAAACAAACAAAAAATGTTAAAAACGAGTCAGCTGTAAAACATTTAAAAAAGAAAACAATTGAAAAGATGCTGGCAACCTGAAAAAGGTGTTAAGTGGTCACACGCATCAAGGAATTCTAAACCTGTAGAGAAAATAAGTTCCTTTATAGTCTTTTTTGTGTTTTGATTTAGATAAAAGGGGAGCCAGAAAAAAATGCTCTCATTTGGGAGGGGGCAGATGGGATTAGGGGAGTGTGGGGTGAGGGAGAGAGGAAGGAGATGAGCGGAGCAGGGAAGAGAAATGAACAGCTTGTAGAAGTACAAGCTGTGGGTGTGCGTGTGGAAGAGAGCTTGGGCTAACTCATGTGACTCTGGGAGCTCACAGAGTCCAGGCTTAAAGGTGAGAGCCCTGGGGGGAGGAGTGTTGGGGTGGGGGGGTTACGTGGTCAGTGGGGCGGCGGTGGCTGCGCTGACAGAGGCTGTGGGTGCTGTCAAGCGTGGAGAAACGGGGCAAGTTGGTGTGGTTGTAAGGGGCTTGGGGAGGAGAGGGATAAAGAGTGGGTCAAATGAGCAGAGAGAGGGGTGTGGAGGATAAATGCTGGGGGACACAACAGACAGGAAAAAGGCATGGGGAGTGAGACGGAAGCAAAAAGATAAGGAGGAGATTTTGTAGAAATCCTTTGGTTGCAGCAGGTGCATAAGAAGGGATGGAGACAGAATGGATCACACCCTGACATGTTTGTTTGTATTTACACTCCCTTGCATTTCCACATGGGGGCTTGTGTGTGCTCAGGCATATTTTCAAGAGCCTGAATGTGCTGTTGAATATTGGCACCTGCATATGTGAGCGTGTGCAAGTGCAGGTGCTCTTAGAGGAGAGACGTTATTTGGGCGTGTCCGGCCTAGCTCCCCTGCTGCGCCCAGTGCTTCAGCAAACCTCCTGTGGGCCTTAACTGGACAGGTGTCAGCATACACTCAGCAATTCCTAAAGAGCACAGATAGATCCATAACAGCCATCTCACCATCTGCTGACCAGACTCAATACACCTCAATTATTCATACCCTAACAGACAGACAGGCAGTGGCTCAACGGGCATAAGAGAACACAGGAGGGAAAAGTAAAATGATGAAAGTGAAAAAGAACCAAAGTCAGAGAGGAAGGAGAAAGGGGTTGATTGAATGTAGGTAATAAGAGTCAGAGAGAGATGGAGAGGAAAAAAGACAGAGGATGAGTGAGAAGGAGTGAGAGAGAGGGAGAGGGAAGGAGGTGAACTCTGAACCTGCAGAGCCTGAGCTGAAATGGAATGAGAGGAGAAAAACGACAGTGAGTCATGCTGGCTGCGCTTCAGCAGCCAGGTGAGAAGAGTGCCTTCATTACATGCATGCACACACACACACACACACACACACACACACACACACACACACACACACACACACACACACACACACACACACACACACACACACACACACACACACTGATGGAAACTGCACACATGCATGAGAATTTAGCCAGACACGTGCACAAATGCACACGTTCACACATTCACACATATAACTCCTTATGAACTCTTCAGGAATGAGTTACAGTTAAAAAGAAATTGAATGTATGTGAATGTTCATGCCAATACATACACATACACGCACAGCTGACATCGTTTCATTTTGCCTCCATGGTTATTGAGTGTGATTTAGGTGTGCAGCCAGACAGCTGAATTTGCTCTCAGCTCAGACATAGATATCTCTGTTCAGCATGAAGACCAGAATAGTAAGACAACAAATCACTTATATTACAATGCATACATTTGGCATTTGTGTGTCTGTTTGAATGTGTATGTAATTTTGTTAGTCTGTGCTTTCTGTAGAACCACTCCCATATCATATTTTACCTCTAAACATTTGTTTTTGTAGATAAGATTTCATTTACATTTCAAATCTGCCAAGACAGCAGCATCCACAGTACATGTAGTTACAGACAGATCAGTACATTACAGTATGTGTGCAACACAAACAGAATATAGTTTTATGATAATTCAGCCTGGTTTGAAATTGTGCGCCACTTTTCCTGACTATTTCTTCATTTTTACCTTTTCTAAATTTTTGATTTTCCTCCCTGAAATGAAATAACGTGGCTATCTCAATTATTGATTTCCTTCCTGTGGATTTCCCCTGCACATTTCACATGTAAGAATTCTCTTGGATGTATTAGGAACCAAGGACAATTTTTTTTCCCCGTCAAAGAATAAATAAAAGAACAAAGTGATAGAACATTGGGCAAAAAAGAAAGGAGAAATGAGTCTATCCTTAATTTGGTATGAATTTGGAGGAGTGCGAAGGAGTGGCTGGAGGCTGAGTCTGACTTATGTGTGTGGGAGTGATTGTGTGTCTACCCCAGTACCTGCAGAACCTGCTATTTCAGCAGTCCTACAGAGCTGGCAGAAATAGCAGTAAATCCTCCCATTCTTCTCCTCCATCTTTTTACCCACACTGACTGTTACCGTTTTTTTTTTTTCTGCTTTTCTTTACTCCAGCCTATCTGTCTCAGTGCTCAGACTCCCCTTTTGCTCTATTCAACCCCCACCCCTCCACCCTTACCTTGTGTCTGGAGGATATGGCTGTCAAGTGTCATGCTTTGCAGGATTTTTATACACACACACACACACGTAGACAGGCAGGGGCCCCTTTGCATCCAAAAGCCTTGATACCTTGCCATTGTCCTGTCCCCTGCTGACACGCTCTTTGTGGTTTGTCCCTAAATGGCCTCACCTGGGGCCATATGGGGATAGGGAGCCTGCAGGGTGACAGCTTTCACTCTTTCACTCCCTTTTTGCATTTATCCCTCTCCCTTTACCCCTTGTTATAACATTCTGTTTCTGTTGTATCAGTTTTATACCTCTCGTCCACTCTGAATTGTTTAAGCTCTTTACATTCTGTCTACTCCTTCTGTATATTTCTCTCTCTCTCTATTGCCCTTCTTCTTCCACTTTAAGAATTTTCATTTTCTTCTCTTTACATACCTGCTGGTGCATCAGGGCACATCTCCAATTTGAAAATATATACACAGAGATGGTGAATCACTAAGTCTTCCTCCTTATCATCCTCCACAATAGATCCGTAAGGTTGCAGAGGCTGTCAGGTTTCAACACAACACATGACTTGAGCCTTTTACACGGTAAAGTTGCTACTGGTAACTGAAAGGCAGTGTCAGCTGTATGGTTTCTCTGAAGGCACCTGAGTGGGTTTTACCAGGTGCATCATGAGATAAAAGTCTTCAGGAAACAGTTTTCACATTACCCTTGTTTTTGTCCTTTAAATACCTTGTTGACTTAATGACATTTTCCAAACCTGTCACTGGTTTATTTTTAGGCTTACTCATTCATTCCTAATATGGTAATTGTGTAAAGATCTGAATCAAGAAAAAAATGTATTCTTTAATCAATTCTATACTTATTCCACACAGACCTGCACAAATTACTACTTTTTCTCATTTTCCTCCTCAGCAAAGTTAATAATAGGTACTACTGGTATTTATAATTACTACTATGGTTGAGAATGTCCATGTTGATGCCACAAGATATGAAATGTGCAGTAAACTAAATATGTTCCTAAAATCATCAGGACTACAGATCAATAATCATCATCAAAAAAATGATCAGTCTTGTAGCCATAATTCAAGCATTGTTGTTTTCATTGTCACAATGTTTCAATGCAGAAGAACTGCAGAATAAGTTATCCAGTACAGATTTCTTTCAATATGAACACCAGCTGCTGTATAATTCAATAATTCACTTGTTTCTGTTTTCCCACCTACGTCAAGCAACCGTGTAAAAGCCCCACCACCCACCAATCTCTGTGAATTATGTTTGTCTTAATAATTAGATTTTTGAAATCTTCTCTAGGAATGATGAGGCTAAATTGCCCGCAGTTAACATTTAAATTTCATTCTTCTTGGGTGAAAAAAGAACAGCATTTGTGTTCATTTTAAGCCTGCCTTCAGTGTAAACAGTAGAAGCTGCATCCCACAATATCTAGGAGGGTTGTGTTTACTAGCAGCTCAATCTAAAAACATCTTCAGCCAGCAGATCGGCTGCCGCTTCAAAGCAACCAGCGCACAATTGAAAATGCGAGTGTTAATAATGATATTACAAAAGTTGGATGGAGGAGTGGGAGAGTGAGGCGCCTGGGTGGGATTGTTGTTGCACTTGAATGGCGCAGCGTGATGCCACATTATGTGCATCACTTTCAGGATCTAAGAAAAAAGGCATATCAAAGATAGAGCATGTAATGAGACCAAATTGCAAATAATGTGTCAACACAGCACATTTTCTCACACGTATAAACACACATTCAGATAAAGTTTGGTATGAAAGCCACCAGTACCAACAAAACAAAACAAAACAAAAAAAAACTTTGGCTAGTTTTTGTTTATACTCAGCAACATTAACTGGAACTTACTTGCTTAACACCTCAGTTCAATAATCATATTGATCCGGTGCATGGGCGTGGTCAGGGAGCAGATCTTCAATGAGTCTCATTCTGACACAGACGGACCGACGGACATCTATTATATTTGGGCTCAGTCAAACTGTGTGAGTGTAATTATAGAGTGGCTGGGATCTGGCAGGACTTGGGAGTGTTTCAGACATCACCATTTCCTCCCCATCCATCACATTCAGCCAGGCGGAACTAGGCCACAGATGCCCCGCAAAATAATCATTCCCATGCAACTGTCCTGACAGTGGCCCTCATTCAATAACACAGCTGATCAGAAATGATAATAGCAATCATGCCACTGCATATTTTAGAGGCTGCAGTCTGGTTGTGTGTGTGTGAGGTGGGAGATGAGGCGTAACTTTTAGAATATGTGAATTTACAAGAGACTATGAGCGATATCAGAGATGTGAGTAAATGCAGTTATTGTTACAAAAGCAAACCAACTGTTACTTTATATGACATGTCCATTCTATCGACTTCAATGAACAGACCCAAAGGTTGAAATGCAAATATCCTCATTAACTCAGAGGGATTCGAAACAGCCTTTGGAAAGAAAAAGCTATCTGGCTTGTGATTACCGTCAGCGGTGAGCTTTGCAAAATGAGAAGAGCGTCTTTCAGCAGGGGCATAAAGAGTTCAATCCCTATCTCAGCTTTTCATGTCCAGCTATAATACACTGTCCTTCTGAGACCTTGGCCTTTCCAAATCTATCAATGTGAATTTCACCTGCATGTGTGCCATTCCTTTTTCTTTTCTTCAATCTTTTTATCAAAAGCCAGCTCTTTAAATGCTGATTTATTCATGCCTAATTATTAAAAAATGGATTCTATGAAGGTATACTTTCCCAGCCTCAGTACAATGTTGTGTTGACATGAATAACAAATAGGCTCATTATTGAAATGTCCATCCTAAGACTGTAGTATGAAAACCAATCTCCTGCTTGCCTCCACCCACATGTTTTAGTCCTGCAATGATAGATGAACAGACAACTCTTGAGTAGAAAGTGCTCACAAATGTGTCAGCCATTCCTCTTGGGGTTACAGATGTAAACACAACACCATAGCCATACTGCTGGTGGAAACACTATATAAACACAATCTAGTCCCAGAATCCTTTGGGGAACACATAAAAAAATGAAGCAACCTCTCCTAACGACTATTGAAGGGTAAGCTCAAAGTCGAGTGCTTTAACTGAAAAGGGCACAACATATTCAGTTGTAAACTGCATCAGCAGAGCGCAGTCAGGGACAAAGTTGAGGGGAACGGTAGTGGTGGAGCGGTACCATTTAGTCATTGCTGTCTACTATTTAATACATTTCTCGCCTTGAGTCCCGTTGTAAAAGCCCATCGTCAGACTGAGTAATGGGAGTTTTGACGGCCGTTCAAGAAACAGTTGCCAGACACTCATCTACTATTTGCAATGGCATTTTGTAGACCTTTCTAGGCTGAGGAGCTTTAAATGTGGAAATGCTCTGAGCTGCTCATCATCTGTGTTCAGTATGTCTGAGCATGTAGCTGTATTAACTGGTGCTGATGGATTTGAAAAGTAGTTTGTGAGTGTGACTCCTCTGAGAATCAGACAGCAGACTGGAGGTTAAAGATCAGCCCAATAGATGCTTCTCTATTAAAGTCTTTATCTTAAGTGGACTGACTGAAGTTGAAAAATTGAGCTAAAAGTAGTCAAGACTCGTCTTTATGAATGTGTAGTTAAGCCTGAACCACAACCAGACGGTCTGGTTGCCAGTCGGTCTGGTCCAGACCTACTGCTGCCAAGTGTTTTGGCTGGTTTGTATGATTGAGGGTTCAGCTACAGTACATCAGGAGAGAAGTCATATTGCTCATACTTCTACTTCTACTACATCCTGAATTTAATTGTGTGGCCACTTCCACTTTGTAGTCCCAGGAAAAATGAAACTCGGAACTAAATCAGGAAATAAAGGTCCACAGCATTTGAAGAACCCTGAAGATAAGGCAAATGACCCATAATGGAAGTACCAGCTTTTCTGGAGACACATTTTTTTCACGTGACAAAACAACAACACATAGTCACTATTGTTGTTTGTTATCTACTGCTGTGCAACTCTTTAAATGGATATTGGAAAGGAGACATGCAGAGGTAGAGGGACAAACTGAAAACGCCAAAAAGGCAACGTCTTTCTGCTAAATAGTGATGATCTGATGAGTGTTTTCTGGCTAATATTTACTTTAGAATGTAACATCATTGAAACAATTAGAAAATACAGTTCTTTTTCACTGGCTCACTAGAAAGTGCAGCCAACCAGGGCAGGAACTTTGTGGGACAAGAAGTACGGCTCAGGGACTCCATTAAGATCTAGGTTTCTTAAGCTGAAAAGCAAGTAAAGTTCCTGAGCATCTAAAAAGGTTCCTGGGTTCCTGAAAAAGTCCTTGTGTTCTTAAAAATGTTACTGAAAAAGTGGTGGAAAAGGGGCTATATGACCTTTTGTGCTATTGTTATATCAGTACCAAGCTTGACTGGAAACTTCCACCATGCCTGCCCTAAATGATCCATTAGTTCAGCCCATTTCTCCTATTATTGTCCACAGGTGTTACGTCCATGTTATGATAGGTCACTCTCAGCTCTGTGATTGGGGCTCTGCTTGCCCCCTCACTGTTAGATGCTCTAGCCCTCAGTAGCAAGACTGTGGTCATCTGAGCTGCTATGTGTTATTTTAGCCTTTGAAGGTAATGGCAGGAGATCAATGTGATGAATGGCCTTTATGAGGGCAGAGTATCGATGGCTTGATGGCAGCGAGCTGAGGCTATGGAAAGGGGAACATCAGCCTGAATATATTACTGCCCCCCCATCTCCTTGATTCCTCTCCACTCCTGTATTTTTCTTTTATCCATCACTCTCTCTCTTTCTCTTTCTTTTCTCAGCCCTCTCTTCTCCAGCTCAGCTAGCTGTGACTGGTCATTAACACAAACATTAAGCGCTCTGTGAATCCATAGCTCCTCCATCTCCTCGCTACTGCCCATAAAACAGAGCAGCCATAATGACACACACAATGGGCACACTTGACAATCAGGGGCAGGGGAAGAGTGTCTCCTATATTACTGGCACAAGCAAAGCTATTAGAGTGGAGCCAATGGGTACATTTGGTTAGCGTAAAAACGAGTGTTGTGTAAAGAGGCTCTTAATATTTGTCTGGTGTTTCATCAGCAAAAAAGTTAGTGTTCAGTGAGATTGTTAATGATAAAATTTAAATGTAGTAATACAGAAATGTGCACATTAAAACTAATTAAGAGAGAGCTGACTTTATAGAGATACGAAAAAGACTCCAAAGTGATGTTGGTCAGTGTTACTCCATGCTAAAGCTTCTACCCAATGTATTCTTTTTGTTTTTGCCATAACTTCAGTGGTTAACTTAACTGCTCTGTGGTTTCTTACCTGACTGCCACAAAGAGAGCATTATCTCTTGTCACCTGAACTTATAGGAGATCTACAGCCGGGAAAACATGTGGTGGGATTGTAAAAAAGACGAGATGCACTTGGGTAACGTAAAGATAATCACACTCCAGTCTCTTTCCCACACCTTGTTCACCTTGAGCCGACATGAATGATACATGCCTGGAACATACATCTGCGCTTAGGTCCATGATGCATGGACTAAATATACACAGTGCAGGACTAACAGTGTTATTTTTTTACACAAATCCTTTAAAAGGGAAATGGATGCAAGGACCAGGGAATTCCATTATCAGTAAGGTGACAGGTGATGATGCCTTCTCTTTTCTCTCTTCTCTGGCAAGGTCAGAGAGATGTCACAGAGCAGTGCAGGAGTTAGATTTGATTTAAATGATGTAAAAGGTCTATGGTAGAGCAAAGAAACAGAAATAGAAAACGTAGGCAGTATCGTAGCAGGAGTATTGATGTGACTGTAGGGCATGTGCTGCTTCCATAGAGAGTGTCCTTGCTTCTTAAACGCATGTGTCACGTGCATTTCAATGTTGTTAGAACAAAAGATAAAGATGCTAAAGAATGGATACCAATGTTAATACTCAGAGTAATCAAATGTTTTGGACCTACAGAGATAGAAATGTGGCGTGTAGCCTCAAGCGCTTCAGCAGCAAACAGCCAGCAAATCAATATGTGGTCGGTAAACCATCAAATTATAAACAGCACGTTCTCTGAGCGCACACACACAAACACACAGATGTAAACAGCAGATGAATACAAAGCGTTGAAAGGATATGAGGAAATTGTGTCAGAAAGTTTGATATCTGCTGAGTAACTGATGCACCTGTAATAGTTTTGTTTGTCTTTGACACAATGGTGACACCGAATTTCTACAGGGGAGGAAATAGAAAAATTGTAGTTCATTATTATATGAGCCAATGAATTTCTGGACAGATTTCAGACGGGCATTATCGGAGACGCCTCGGGCCTCTCTCTGGCGTGAAAGATGGTGGTCATTTGGCTAGACGAGGGGCGGTGAGGACCCCCTCCTAGACTGGAGCAGACGGGTGCAGAGGAGCCTAGGGCTGGCTGTATTAATGAACAGGCAGTGCTGAAAGGGACAGGTTCCTGTAATGCTGATGAATGGTCATTACAGAGCAGAGACGAGAGAGGAGAGCAGAAGGGGAAGAGAGGAGAGGGGGAGAAGAGTACAGCGAAGTGGGCACTGAGGGAGCAGCGGTGAAAAAAAGGGTTTAATTTGCACCTCAGATTTCTGTAAACTCATTTATCATGTCAGCAGTGTCACTGTTCTCCATGTGTCTTCTCCCCCCTTCCTCTCCTTGCCCCCACCTGCCCCAAACCTTCTTGTATTTCTCCAGATACTGCCATGCATTCCTTGGGCCAAATAGTTTTATCATCGTCATTGTTTTTGTATATTTTCAAACCCCAAATTTCATGGCTCTCATGTATCCTGTATATCGTGCTTTGTCATTTTATGGACTCATCTAACAAGATTTCTGAATCTTTTACATCATTTCAACGGTTGTTGTTGGGGCTATGTGTGGAGAGTTGATGTCTTCTCCTCTCCATTAGGCCTGATTGAGCAGCTGGGGCTTTAAAGGTCAGAAGAAGGAGGAAGCACCAGGAGAAATATGCATATAAGAAACATGAACTGACTGGAGGCCCACTCACTCCACTATAGGCCTCATTAACTCCTCCTCGCCTACAGCTGTTTGGATCATTGGTGGTGGTGGTGGTGGTGGTTTGGAGAAAGAAATGTTTGAACCAAGTTGTTGCTTCAAAGAGGAGTAAAAAGAATGGTATTATTACAGACAGTGGAAGTGATCTGAGAAGAAAAACTTCAAAACTGTTTAAAATCACTCTCTCTACTCCACAAAATATTCATTTCAAGTCAGTGGGGCTTCTATGTGACTGTCACAAGGCATAGAGCATACACGCCTTATGAAAACAGCTTTATAAATTAAAATCTCACATTTAGAATATTAGTAGACTTGACCAGCTTCTGCGCAGCTGGACAGTTACTCTGAAATTTTCGTCTAAAAGCAAGCTTCTAGGCAAGCTTCTTTTTATTTCGGTGATTTCTCAGTGATTCCAGCGAAATGTTAATGGCACATTTTCATTATGATTTGGTGCACTGAGTTAATAACCCAAAGGGCTTCTGATGTTCCTCCAACATACTTTCTGGGTCACACCTGCAAGAAATGGGCCTGCAGTGTATTTCAGTTGCACACAAATGCCTTTCCATCAGACTGGCTCTTGGCTGCCATGTAGTATCCCCCGTCTGTCTAATTGTAATTCAATAGTGCATAATCTTGAATTTGTTACACATCATATTTTATAATGCGTCAACTCAGTGCCCAGCCATGCTCGGCATAGATGGCAAATAGCAGTGCATCCAAAGTAATTACTGGGTTTGTGCTTATACGGTGGCAATACACATACTACAGCTGTTGAGCATATTTAGAGAACAAGATGGCAAAGTGGTATTTTTGCTGTTGCTGCACTTAAGGAATTGTTTATGATTCAGAAAAAGAAGGACATTTGTGTATTCTCAATGGATGAATAAGCCCCACATCTCGACAGGCTGATTCCTTTCTGTTAATCCAGGAAGTAGACTCAAATGTAGTGCCTTAGGGAGATTACTGATATGTGTACAAATTCTCTGTGGCCCAGCCAATATTAGTATTCTCTATCAAAAAATGAGAAAGCACCACAGATTTATCACAGATGATTACTAATCAACCATGTGCACTCTTCTCTCCCTCTTCTCTCTCCTTCTCTTTCTGTAGTGGGAGGAGGTGAGTGGCTATGATGAAAACCTCAACACCATCAGGACCTACCAGGTGTGTAATGTCTTCGAGCCCAGTCAAAACAACTGGCTCCTCACCACCTTCATTGATCGGCGTGGAGCGCAGCGCATCTATGTGGAGATTCGATTCACTGTGCGCGACTGCAGCTCCATCCCAAACGTTCCTGGCTCGTGCAAGGAGACATTTAATCTCTACTACTATGAAACTGATGCTGTCATTGCCACTAAAGGCACCGCCTTCTGGATGGAGGCCCCTTACCTCAAGGTGGACACCATTGCTGCAGATGAAAGCTTCTCGCAGGTGGACTTCGGCGGACGCCTGATGAAGGTCAACACAGAAGTGCGGAGCTTCGGTCCATTGTCTAAAAATGGCTTTTACCTGGCCTTTCAGGACTATGGCGCCTGTATGTCTCTGCTGTCAGTCAGGGTCTTTTATAAGAAGTGCCCAAGTGTGGTCCAGAACTTTGCCATCTTTCCAGAGACCATGACAGGGGCTGAGAGCACCTCTCTGGTTATTGCCAGAGGAATCTGCATTCCCAACTCAGAGGAAGTAGATGTCCCTATAAAGCTCTACTGCAATGGAGACGGAGAGTGGATGGTTCCTATCGGTAGCTGCACATGCAAGGCTGGGTTTGAACCTGACAATGGCAACGTATGTCGAGGTAAGTTATAAGTACAGCTAAATACATTTGTCATGAACATCCTATCGTTGCTATTTGAGAGTTTTACCTGTGCTAGTTGCAAGCGCCCTACTTACAAATTCTTTGCTTTTCATCATTCACTCTCTTCTAAAATGATGGACTACTCATGATAGAACAAATCACTTCACTGAAGACAAGCAACATAATTTGTTCTATTTTAGGCGTGCATATATCAAGACATCAGCCTACCTTAGATCACAGATTCGCCGCATCATTGGAATGGCTGAATTGATTGTGTTTCATGCGTTTTGCTGAGCATGATGTGCCATACTTCTTCCTTGATCACATCCACCTCCAGCGTACTAGAAAGGCACATTAGCATTGGTTCTTAATCTGTAGCGAATGCCAGCCTTCTGTGCAGCCTCTTTTACAGATGGTGAGAGGTTTGATTCTGTCTCAGTATGATGTGTGGAGCACCAAGTTCTAAGGAATAGATAATAACGCATACATAAAGACGAGTTTTTGGTTCAAGCTGTCACTTTCTCTCTCTTTCTGTCTGTCCTCTAATGCACCTTTACGCTCTGCACCGTGTTATTCTCACACTCACACAGACACACACATACAAAGAGAAAATTTGCTCAAGGTGTCTGATGATACTATGAGTGGCTTGGGGCTCTCAGTATGGTGCAGTATTGGTTGGCCTGCCCTGGAGGTTAGCTGGAGAGTGTGTGGAGCCCAGATAAGATTGATTGACGCACATCTGCTCTGATCAATAAACAGATATGAGAGTGCCACATATCTACAAAGCTCAGTGTGTGACTGTGTCTACTGTATCCTTCTCGCATTGCTTTATGTCCTACGCAAAACACACCCACACACTAACATGCACACCCAAACACACACACACACACAGTCCTTGGCTAAGGTGGAATGACTTTCAAATGAAAATGACAAGGCAAAAGTTGGTTGCCTTTAGTTAGCTCATCACTGGAAGTTTTCATTTCACATTAAATTTTGTCATCTCATATCATCACAACTGTGTTTTACATTGTTCACAGGTCATTTCATTTTGCATTTGTTTCTATGATTATTAGCTTTTCTTTCAGTGCAAGGTTCATTTAATTGACATATTTTAAAAGGAACTTTGTTGTCTAACCCATACCTACAGAAAAAAAGTATTTCAGTGCATTATGACTATGAAACTAATAATTTTCAGATAGCAGGCTTTAGTTTGCCGGCTGTGAATCTTAATTCCAACTCATTTTTCAAGGGAACATGAGTGGTGTGATATTCCAAACAACCTCAGCATCATTATGTCTAATAGAAAGTGATGAAAAAAATCAGCTGAATATTTGACAGCATTTCGAGCTAAACAAGATCTTATAATGAGAAAAATATAGAACATTTTGTTCTTTTGATACACTGTTGAAAAGAGTTACTTGGTATGTTTTTTAATATATAATTCAAACGACCATCTGACCAATGTGACTAAAGTTTATTCTATTTATTTAATATTTCCCTTTTCCCTGGCTTGTTTAACAAACTTGTTTTTAATAAATCTGTGCCTTTGTTCCTAGTTTCTGCTGTCATTTATACATTAGATAATAATAATAATATATCTTTTTGACACAGTATGTTATGTCAGGAACAGTATGTTTCACTTTGAAATATGACTGGAACTTGGGATGATTTTCCATTTCTATCCTTGTACTTTTATGTAATTAAACCACCCTCACTGGTTTCCATAAAGATTCCTTTTTGATGCATAATAAGAAACATTTTTGAATTGACTATACTATGCATGGCTTTACTTTATGGCTATATCTCACCAGAGCTAGTCATGTGTAAAATATGTAAGGCAAAGTTCAGTACAGGGGTTTTATAGAAAAGGAACCCAATAACCTTGCCTGTCCTCTAATGTAAACAACCCTCCAGGCTTTAATGTAGGAATATTTTTTGCTCTATAAACATCAAGTTGATGCTGATCCATGTATTTTTATCCATCTTTTCTCCACAGAATTTCATTTTTTCCTCCATTATTTACCTCAACCTTATACACACTCACAGCACAGTAATTGGAGCCTAAAGTATTACCAAGTGTTGGTAGGAGGCTTGTTGTGTCTTGTGGGAGTGGGGGGCATTGGCACAGGTGTAAACACACACAGGCATGTGCACATACACAGTCCCTTGGTAGGCACTGCACTACAAAGACTCTTTGAACAGAGGAGGAGACGTATATTTCCACTAATTCCCACAATCCCCTTGACTTCCTTTTCTAAGTACCCACAGCAAGTAGACATCCTGCTGTGTTAATTTTGACATCTCTCTCTCTCTGATGGAAATGTAGCATTATGGGAGGTATGAAAAACAGCCTGTGGAGTGAGAGGGGGGTGTTAGTGTGTAGCTGTAGAAAGCAGTTTAACCAGGAAAATGTTGTGTAGGGTGACCTTAAGCCTCAGGACACACACTCCAAACCTGCGCCCAAGCATGCATGCAAAGAGAGAGTGAGAGAGAAACAGATGATGTTGCCATTTCTGTCTCTCATAACTAGCTTACTCTCTGGAGACTAGTATGGAATCTGTTCCCTTCTCATCTCCACTAAAAGGCTCCTCCAATAAGAGCAATCTCAACCTTTTATTTTCCACGCAGTCCCTTTTCATGGGCTTGCAATCCATTATTTAAACAAGGAAATCTAACCTTAAAGTGCTTGTGGAAGCTGAGTACTATGGGCAGCCAATCAATTGGGGGTTTGTGCAATAACATGGCCTCAGCATTGGTTCTGAAGTAATTGCCCATTAGAGATGAAGTAACAGGAACAGGAACACAAAGAATATGAGAGCACACAGTTTCATGCTGAAATAATTCTTCTTACTGAGAGCAACATGAGAAGGGAAGGTATTACATAGGAAAGGAAAGGGCACTGTGGTGCCTAAAAGCAAAGGAAAAGGAATTGCTTCTGTTGTATGCTAAACAATCTGATATTGTGATACAGTATGTCCGACTATATTGTGGGGAAAATAAAGTGTAGACACAAATGTTTGCCTGCTCAACACCTGCTTTGTTGAATATGTGAAAATTGTCCATTTGGTGTATTTGTGAATAGTTGCTGTGGTAATGTAAACATTACACATTAAAATTAATTTAACTGACTTAACACAGCTAATGACAAAATAGCCAGTCTCACTTGATATCAAACTGGCTAAGGACAATATTGTGTAATGTATGTTAACATTTGACACAAATTCAGTCTCCCATATGCTGCTGTATATGGCTTAACAAAACACACAGTTGCTGTGACAGTCACAGAAATGTGTCAATCAACGTGTCAAATCCATCTTTTTTTGTGTTTATTTCTGCATATTGAAAGGCAAATGCTGTAAAATATTACAAATGTTGTTTGTAAGTGACAAATTAATTTTTTTTTCTTGTTTGAATATGTAAGTAATTTGTTATGACAGAGAAAATAACCCTAATTGCTACTGAGTGTGCTTGTGTGTGTGTGTGTGTGTGTGTGTGTGTGTGTGTGTGTGTGTGTGTGCATGTTCAAACGTGTTTGTTTGTGTGTCGTGTCTGTGTGTGTGTGTGTGTGTGAGAGCCTCCCTGTACCTGATTGCACTTTCTCTAATCTATATGTTTTAATTAGTGACAGGTAGCGTGGTGTGTGTGGCCTGCTGTCAGTTGGGCAGAGAGACCATGTAGAGTTGTTGTGCTCTGTAACGATGATGCCAGCATGCCATCCTCATTACCAGCTCCCCAGCTCCCACACAGGCCATTTGGGTATCCCCCCCTCTCTCTCTTCCTCTCCCTCTTTCTCTCTTTCTCTCCTTCTCCCTCTCTCTCCCCCTTGGCTATGTAAGCAATCTGCTAAATATTTTATCACCTCCCTGTTAAATCGAGCGGAGACACTCCAAATAGCACCCCACTACCTCCACCAACGCAAAGCTTGTCTTGTGTGTGTGTGTGTCCTGCTCAAATCAAGTGTCTAAGAAAGACTGATTTGATGGTTTTACTGAACCCTCTCATGGTCGTTGCCGCAGTCTCCAACTGAGTGATTGATAGAATCACCTTGATTAGGTTTGCTTCACATCCATCTCTGTGTTTTTTTTTTTAATAATCTGATATAATCGTTGATCATTTTAATGTATTCTCATATATGAAGTGATTAAAACTCCATGGTAAGCTAATTATTCTGACGTTTAAACTTTTAAAAGTGAATAATGTGGCATAAATTGCTTCAGAGTAAACAGGGCTAAATGACAGTCTATGAAGAGCAATTCAAAACTTTGCACTGCTTGTTCTTCATTTTGCTGTTAACACTTTTTCCTTTGGGAAACAAAATTTTCTCCGAGTTGATAAATGCATGCCTGGAGTCTATAAAGCTGGCAGTCTTATTTTATGAGGCCCTCTACTATATTTTGTCTTCTTTTGTAATTGGTTAACCACACTCAAAGCGTATTGCTTCTCTTTTTTTTTTTTTACCTCAGTGGGCCATTCCTATGCAAAGCACATAGCTGCTCAGAGTCTCCTCACCCGCATGAACTTGGAGACTGGGTTGGGGACAGAAGATAGTAAAAGCATTGGAATGGTGGGAGAATTGTTTCAGCCATTGATTTTTGCAAAGATGTGAATTGGATACTAGTGAAATAGGATGATAAGAAACATAATAACTGATATTATTATCCATAATATTTTCTGGTTACTTATTCATGGAATTCTATTTTATCTCATCCATCCATCCATCCATCCATCCATCTATCCATCTATCCATCCATCCTTATAATCTAATGCACTATCCATGATTATGTATTTATTTAGTCGGGTATTTACGTAAATTCCTCACCAGAGCAGTCCTATAGGCCTACGCAGCAATATGAATCTTCTCATATTTTCTCTCACCGTTAGGCTCCAGTGGGTTTTTGACACGCTGGCACATTAATATTACAAATATTCAAATAACTTTATTTAACATTCTGCAGGCTGACAGTGGCAGCGGGAGATTCACAGCCCATTGAGCAAGTGCGCTTCCCTGGGCTAAGTGCCGATTCATCATGGCTGCCTTACTCCTGTCTAATGGCTGCCATCATGGGGCACGCGCACACATGCGCACTGACACACACATAAACACACATCTTGGGCATATGCTCAGAAAAAGTATTCGTTCTTCCATGTGTGCTTTTTCAAAATGTAAAACGTAGTGTTCGAGGAACATTTATCAAATTACTAACCCTGGCTTAAAACCTTATAAACCCCAATATATACCCCTATAGAGTACATTGTCATGGACACTGACCACCCTGGCTTATTTCTCTGTATTAGAGAGATTAGAGAATCTAACCGAAATAAGATGATTCTTTCAAATCATACCCGAAACACATACAATCACCAAATCTCTCCAGACATTTTTATTTATTTAGAGCTTTAAAGTCTGGCTTTGGATTTACTGGAAACTTTTGGTTTTACATTTTCCCGCTCCACTGAAGCTTTATATGTCTTATCTGAGTGTAAAGGATCTGGCAGACAGGCCCCACAAAGGCCCGGTAAGCTATTAGAGCCAATTCCAGCCCATTTGGCCTTGTCTACTTCCGTTCCACAGAGTTTACTTCATTTGCAGAGAAGCATCCATGTGTACTCACAAGCACATACACTCTAAACACACACACCAAGATCTACTAAGTCACCTTGATGCCCAATTAAGTAAGCGTCTGACTCTTCCTGTTCCTATTAGTCCTATGGCAGTGAGGACCAGTGTGATGAAGACACAAATGGAGTAGTGGGAGGAAGAGACAGAGAAAAGCTGTAAGAAAGAGCAGAGAGTGAAAGACTTCTTGTTTCCATGGCTCTCAATGGGCTGAATAGGGGGATGGCAGAGAGCAGTGGTGAAAGAGTGTGACCCAAACAAAGACGCTTTGAATTTAAGGCCCAAACAGAGTGTTTGTAATGACCCCAAACACAGATGCGCTGCTCTCACTGCAACGACAGAGTCAGGCCCTAATAATGCGAGGGGAATTCAGAGATTCTGTTCACACATAATGGAAATACCCACCACACACAGAACTGTTCTTATCCCCAATAGAGGGACACATACTTCTACTCCTATTATTTTTTACTCTCTCTGTCTTTCCTTTCAGCCACTGTTTTGTCTGGTTCTCTAACCTTCAGTCCCTTTCAGGCCATGCATTTGGTCACCAGGCTTTTTTTTCTAAGCCTTTCATTGTCATCTCTCACTTGGTCTTGCCCTTAGTTGCTGCACAGGAACTTTTTCAAGAAGGCTCCACTTTGACCTGACATCTCTTCCAATTTTCCTCAACAAATCCTTTTCAGTTCTCAGTCTCAGTCATGTTTTCAGTCCACATATGTCTACTCCTCTCCTCTCCTCTCCTCTCTCAGTGATGGACACTGGGTGTTGAGGCCACTGAGAGACACAGGGAGACAAAGACCCCTAACATTCAGCAGATGGCTGGGGCTCCGCTTAATTTGCCTGTGTCACCCTCGCTGGCAAAACACAAAAGCCCAGCGCTACAAGGGGCTCCACTTCACCCCCTCACCCCAGCTGTGACCCCCATCAATCAAATCCGTCACTTTATGCTTTTAAGTTATGATTGCACATAAGAACGCAACAAAGACATCATCAGTAATGCTGTGGAAAACTGTCTGTTTCTATCTCTGTGTTGTCTTCAGAAGGGACCAAAAGTCAAATGTCAAGAGAAACATCAATTTGGACAGCACGTAGAAAAGTGTCCTCACTCTCCTTGTACTTTTCTGCCCCCAAAACTCTTCCCCCTCTGGAGGATGCTCCAGCAGGCAGTAATGAGGACACGTGGTGAGCCTCTCCACAGAGTGCCCCGGTAGAGAAAGTACAAACACTCCCCCCTCTCCATCACCCCTCATTTGTTTTCTCCCTCTCCCTCATCACTGTCCATCAATATTCACTGTTCCGCTAATAACACAGCCAGGCGTGTTTGGTTTGACGGCAGAGGGACACATTTCAATTCTAGGAAATTGTCTCATCCCATCCTGGAGGTTATCAGGAGCAGGATGATAGATGTGGATTAGTCAAGGTTATGTTGTGGAACTTGTGGACTGACGATCTAATTAGAAGTGAATTGCAATTATAGTAGGGCCAATATACCTCTATCCATTCCACATGCAGTGAGAACAAGCATCCAAGAAGAATGTGGCGGCATATCAGGCTGGAACAAGGTCCAGGTTTTCTATTACTGGAGCACATTAAAGGGTCACCCAATTTATAAAAAAGCATATATCCTCACTCAAATAATTTTGGTTTTATTTGACCAGTTTTGAGATATCCATCTTTGGAATTTTTGCCTCTTCCATTCCCTCACAGAGTATATTTCTTGCGTAGAAAGTAGCTAAAATGAAAACTGTCAAAAAAAAGTTAAAGTTGTCAGAAAGCTGTTGATTTTTAAAATGTCAATTTTAATGATGGAAGTGCCACAAATAAAAATACCATTTGCCATTGCGTTGGGGTGGCAGCAGAAATTTTAGACTGAAATCTGAAAACCTGGGCAAATAAAACCAAAACTATTTATGGAGCTGTAAGAGAAAATATGTTGTTTGTAATTTGGGTAAATTGACCTTTCAGTGTAAACAGTACAAAAATTCAAGACCAAGAGTGTGAATTTGTTGTCTCATAGGCTGTTTCCAGGAGTCTCTAAGTCACAAGCCTGTGCTTTTAATGGTAGTTGAAGGAGCAAAGATTACAGTTCCTGTATGGACTGATTGAACCTGCTCAGCATACAGTCAGCATTGTAGGATTGGTTTTTGCAATAAGCAAATCCTGTAAGCCAAAAGTGCATTTTATCCATGCTTTGTGTTGATTCTGTCAATCGCATGGGCGCTTGAAATCAATTCAAAGCTCAAAATCTCTCGACTTTGGGTCAAAGCTTGTCAGATGGTTGTTCTCTTTTGTGGGAGGCCTAGACACAAATGCACAAATCCACACACACAAACATGGACACATGTACACGCACACACACAATTTCCATCACCTCAAGCTCAACTTTGCGTGTCCAATTTCATAACCTAATCATGTTTGCCATAATTCCGGCACACTTGAAGCAAACAGCATTACATTTCCACTTTAAGTGCTCCCTAAGTATCCCTGATTAAACAAATGTGAAGAATTATGTCTGTGTTATCTATGTTATGACACCATGCATTATCCTAAACTAACTCTCTATAACTGGGCAGGTCATATCAAACACAGCCTCAAAATCTTCACAATATGCAATTATCCGGCAATTAGACAACTCCCATAATCCACAGCGCACTATGTCATTGTGTGGTGTTTAATTGCATGTCTTCGTTGACAGTAAACACAGAGTGTACTTTTCGGGGTCAGGGCATGTGGTTCTGCAGAAACCAGAGGAAATGTCTCTTTTCAGACTGACAGACAGGAAGAGCCTATGAAGCTCAATCTGGCAGACACATCTCTGTGACAAATTATTGATCTTGGCTTTGTTGTCACTCCTCATGCCAAGGGCCCCCTGCTATGGCTGTCTTCCGAAAACGCCCACTGGAGAAGACATTGTGTGAATATTGAATCTTGAAAGCAAGATAGGGGAGAGGAGGAATGTGTGTCTATCTATATATGTGTGTGTTGAGGAGGCAGTGTGGAAAAAAAGGAGAAAGAGGAAAAAAGAGAAAGAGAGCGACTGATAATCCTCTCTTTGAGCACTTCGTGCTTTGTGCTCCATTTGTTTACTGAGTTCCCACACTGGCTGGGGGGCTGCAGCTTTTCTCCCAGATTGGAATTAGCATAGCCAGACTTGTAGTCAAATCTGTGCAGCGCTTATTCATGTGCACTTGTGCGTCCCTGTTTATTTCTATGTATGTGTGTGTGTGTATGTGTGCAGTTTAGATGAAGTGAGAGCGTACCCTCATCAGCTGGGGCAACTCGACTTTAATGAAATCTTCAAAGCGTGTGGTTTTACATAGTCCAATCAAGCCTGCTAACCTCTCAGTCACTTTTTGGCTGCATTTTGTAATGAAAACCCATCACACACCCATCATGCTTTCACTGTGTGCTGAGTGGGAACAGAGTCTGTGTCAACAGGTTGAGTGCCGCCTATGTGTTGCAGTAAGACATAATATGACCAAAAAAAAAAAAGGAAGATGAGGCATGTAAGTATCAAAACATGATACTGTTGTTTTGTACATCTATTTCAAGCTGCATTTTGAGCAATCCTGGCATTTCATTTCACTAATTAAATCAGCAGTATAAAACAGACTCGGTTCAATTCATGTCTTGTGCTCAAAGAGGTAACCTTTGCATTGTCGCAGTAGCTTGAATGATGTGAAACCCAATTCAAACAATACATGAAATCTGATGACTGACTAAAACATCTAACCACCTGTTAGAGTTGATAGCCCTTATCTTTGCTACACTGCACATGCTTGTTCTCTACTTTGGAGAAGACTAAAGATTTCAGAAACATTTTTCACAGACACAGGCTGGTATCCCTGACAATGGAAATTATGTTACTTAGTGACTCACTATGCAGTTAATTGTTATGGATTATCCTATATGTATATATGTGTGCTGTCACCAGTGCAGTGTCCTGGGGAGGGGTCTTGGGGAGCGCTACTGCATATGCGAAGAAAAGTTGTGTAAAGCCTTTTGTGGCTCCAGAGGGAGCTGTGCAAAATCTGATAAATTGTTGGTTGGTTGGGTCTGAAGACTACAAGTTTGAAAATGAAAAAAAATCTGTAGGTGTGGAGTTATAAAGAATTGAGCTTACCAGACCTTTGTAGCCCGCTCCTCATCTCTGCTTGAGGCTAGCAGCTTGAGGCTACTAGCATAGCACACCCGACTTTCTGACAGAACTGTTGGAGATACGACTCTGCAGTTAAGTTGCATCGTGGGTAATGTAGGTACCAAGTTTTGATGAGGAAGAGGAATGTCTGTAATATTATAATAATTGATCCTTTCTTAAAAACTTTCCATCGTGAGTCCGACAGTGTTGTAGTAGTGCAATGCTAAATCGGTGGAGTACCCTTTTTAAAAGCAATTGATTTTGTGCACAGTCAAGATGCAATCTGCCCTCCGTTTCCACCTGTGTTGTGCTGCTAGGCTTGGATTAGATGGCCGCTGTTATGTTCCTTGTAGTCGACTGACAGTTATCCCCAAGGCACATTTTGCAGTTAACAAAGACATCCTAATAATCCCCAACCAATTCAAGGGCCAACAACTTGGGCAACACCCTTCAAGAGAAAGTTTGTAGCTCATCCTTAACTAGTGAATAATATGGAAGGAGAGATATTTTATAGAGGTAATGACCTCATTATTAGACAGATAATTATTTGATGTACTGAGAGATACCTTTATAACGAACCCTCTAACACTTTTTTATGATGTCTATGCACAGTGCTTACTAATACAAGAAGGCCTCTCTGAAAGTGCAAAGATGTTACCTTAGTGCTGGGCCAGTGTTTCTGTAGCGCTAGGCCAGACGGCACAGTGGTATGTTTCTCAAAGAGAATGATATCTGATTTGTCCAAGTCCGAATAGAGGCAGAAGCTGACAAACAAATGGATTTGCTGTGTCTAGAATGTTCTCTGGGGGAGCTGGATGGGCTGAGATACAGAGACGCTGCCTTTGTGTTGAAGCCAGCGCAAAGTATAATAAGACCCTTTGGGGAATGAACCAAACACAGAGTGATAGGGACACAAAGGCACACATGCTCATACACTCAGTCAATTTCACAATCTCTCTGCCTCTCTCTCCCTCTCTGTTTTTCACCCTACCTATCTTTCTTTCTTACTTCCCTATAAACTATAAACTGACCTTTATATTACTGGCTACCGTGGTTGGCCTATCATTATGTGTTTTGGCTTTGCAGGTCTGTTGAGTTTCTTGACTCTCGCCAAGTTTATTGTGTCAGCCAAGTGTCAGGTCAGACTTCCACAAACAGGACTCACAGCAGCCTTTTCATAAGGCTATTATTGTGTGTGCATGTGTGTACATGCACTTATGCGTGTGTGCGTACAGGGATGTCTGTGTGTGCTTCACACCCATCACGGCATGAATGGGCCAGCAAATCCTGTTCCCTCCCTCCCTTGTTTTTCCCTCTCTATCTCGTCTTTTCTGCCTCTTTAATTCCCTCTCAACCACTGTCCTCCTTCTCTCGTGTTCTGCTAGGAGAGCAGTCGTAGAGGGAGTGCGACAATAGGGGTATTAACCAAATGTATATTGAGCTTGCCTGACTCACGCAGTCAATGTGGTGCTTTTACACCCCTAATGCCATGTGAATAGGGCTGCTGCTGCCTGAGAAACGCCTCTGTGAGCACTCGGAGTGAGGGGCCCTTTTACTGACTCTCGTGACCCTGGTCCACTTCGCCTGTGCTGGCCCCATCTCAGAGCACACAGTTCTTCATTTTCATAAGCGCTTAATCTGGATTGGAAGCCTCTCCATTGTGGAAATGATTTGAGAGGGGGACCTCAGCCAGACAAAAGGGCTCGTCTTTGGCTGAGGCTGGCGCCTCCTCAGCCCTGTCCCTCCTTTCCCATTCTTCTATACAGAACCCCCAGCAGGAGCGGCTAATTGTTGTATGGAGAGGAAGAGTGATGGGGTGTTGAGTGGATGCTTAACAGTGCGAATACGAATACGAATGTGACGAAGAGGAAGATGAATGCAGACTTGAGAGCCAGATATAGGAGAAGAGAAGAGTTACCTAAAAAAAAAAAAAAGATTTATCCACCTCTCGCAGTTTATTTATCATTTGATCCAGGTCAGAACGGATCCTGTGATGCCAGCTGATAGTAAAGTTTGGTTTGATTCCTCTAGGTTACAGTGCATAAGACTTTGGAGCTGGAATGTGTAACAAACTCAGAGTGAAGCTTTGAAGTGTTATGCTGTTGCCCAGGGCTACTTAGCTCCAGGGTCAAATGAGATTACACCCTTGATCTGTGTTAGTGCCTTCTGATCTGAAGGATTTCTACATAGAGGTGTGTGTGCGTGCACGTGTGTGTGTGTGTTTGCAGTCATATGCACATTTGTCTATATGTCTGTGTTATAGAAAGAGTTTGCATATATCTAATGGCATGTGTGTCTAATTCAAAAGTACTGAAAGCTCTTATGATGTGCTTCTACAGTGTGTGTGTGTGTGTGTGCGCGCGCGCGTGTGTGTGCGCGTGCGTGCAAGACACCCACATGTTAGTGTGCTTACATGGTCTTCTCCACATAGAAAGGGGTTGTTAACTAATTAGTAGTGTTGTTGGTCTGATCTTAGTGCTTTGTTGGTGTGTCTCTCAGGCTGCAAAGCCTTTTCTCTCTCTCCCTCTCTTTCCCTCTGACTCTATCTCTCTCTCTCCCTCTGTTTCTCTCTCCCTGCTCACTGCTCCGGAACACCTTAATCCAGTGTGAAAGCAATTGGCTCTCTCAGATCTAATCAATAGAGGGCCAGGGCAGCGAGCCAGGGGGAACATCTCTGGCCCCTGCTCAGCTACAATCAATTTAGAACCATCGATTCAGTGATTGAAATACAAAGAGCAGATGCGCTGGACCGTACAGGTGCTTTAGTGTTTGGGTGTGCCAACATGTTATATATCTCCCTGTGTGAGTGTTTCTCTGTATTTATGTGTGTTTGTTTGTGTGTGTATGTAGTGTATGTGTGTGTGTGGGTGAGTGTGTGAATTTGTGGGCACATTTCTTCATGTGTGTATATGGATAGTATGATTTATTTTCGAGCCATCTGTAGTAAAGTGGGAATGGCATTTAATCTAGCACCTCTGAGACGGAGCCAAGAAAAAAAAAAATCACTCCTAATCCAATATGTCCAGCCCAGGGAAGGTATGTTTTCGAAGGTGTGTGTGTGTGTGTGTGTGTTAAGTTGGCCTGTGCCCTTGTGTGCACCCAAGGGTTTCCTGCTCACCATGTGTCAGGGTAGTTGTGTTCACCCCATGTGTTGGTGCATTTTTGGATGCTCATGCATGCTGAGTTTTGAAGGGCCCTTGCATAACAAAATGTATGCATACATTGAAACAACAAGAATGCGTGCATGACTGTTAACATGTGAAAACACACATGACATCTACAGAGATGTGTCCAACTTTTCTTTGCTATGCTTTGCATGGGTATGTGTGTATTCATGCATATATGATGTCACTGCATATCATATTTATTTGACCCTGTTTATGCTGTTATGCACTGCCTTGTGTATACATTTGTGCAATTTGTTGCTAGGAATGTACAGGGTTGTGGTGCATACTGTATGCCACTGTGTGTGTATTTGTGTTTGATGTTAGTTCCAGTCATGCTGAATGTGAACATGCGAGACCATACATATTCCTGGGTCATCACCTACATAATCACTGCATCAGTAAAAGAAGCATTCAGCATTTGTCTTGAAACTACTGTCTTTATAGCAACTGTACAGCATGTGTGAATATGATGTGCAGTTATGTGATTAAGATAGCAATGCCACCTGAGTAAGCGGACATGCTCAGTCCTTACTTACACTTCTTTTGCATCCTTTAACGTGTGTTAATATGGCAATGGTAGAAGAATTCTGAAGAGAAAATGTGACTGTGGCCAGTAAAGCTATGAATGTGAAAACATTAAAATCCTATCCTAAATTAGATATGTTATATTGTCATATTTGTACATTTTTGTCCTTAAAAGTGACTTATTACATCTGAAATCAAACCACTCTCCTTCATATGTATCCCCTCATGCACATACAGATGCACACTTCCTCTCTTTTACACGCACACAAACACACACTTGTGCTACTGTATCTTGTTAGACCATACCCTCATGTTAATGGCTTTCTGCCATTTATACAGTTAATCCAGTTCCCCAGTTGGTCATGTTGTGTTTTCCCCTTAATTCTCTGCTGGACAAGGGTTGATGTCTTTCACAAAGTCCACAATGTCACATAGACCTAATGAGGATGTGTCACACACACACTTTTAAGTAAGCCACACGCACACACACACTAGCTTTTGCTATACACCATCTTTCTTCCGGTTTTATCTAATTGCCTTTGTCAATTCTGTCCATGTCCACAGAGTAGAACAGTAGAGTCCCTTCACTGACAGACCTGCCAATTTCCTGGAAGTTTAAACTGGCCTTCATCTTGACAAAATCAACCCCTGAAAACAGCTAGACATTAGAGCTTAGAAAAATCAAGGATTTCAATAGTGAATTCACAGTAGTTCTACCACTAAACTGAAACTCACCTGAAATTGAAATAAATGTAAGAGACTTTATGTCATATTTGACAATACCTTCAATGTTTCCTTTTAAGATGTTTGATTAATGTAAGTAAAATTTGCCTTGCAATATAATCAAATTAATAGCCTCAATACCTCTCAAAACAGCAGGAGTTTTGTGACCTGCCAGTCTTTTTATTCCTTTTTTAGTCTTTAGTGTTGGACAATCTAGATTGATATATTTATATAATTTATAAGGTTATTATTATTCCAAACATCAGTATAAACCAATGCCAGGTTTTTTCGCTGTGAGACTGTAATTGGACTGCAATTGCTTTTTTCATCTACACAAACTAGAAATCTTTTCTTTCTTCCACCTTCTACTTCCCACCTTCAGTTTTTCTGATGTTCCATTTTTGAATGTCCAAGATATCCATTATCCACCAGCACTTGTCTGTCCACTGTCCATCATTCACTCTTCATCCAAATGAATGACTTCTGGACTCCATCAATCTGACAATGCGTGAAGATGTTCATGCAGCGTAAGGATGTCCCGTATGGCTGAACCCCCTTTGGGCACACTCACAAACACACATGCAATAATACACAATGGACAAATATGTTTGCTAGTTTCATAGCTCAGGGCATATTGACTAAGGATGCCTCATAAAGGTCAGTGCTGTCCAGATTTGGACAGGTGGGGGCTGCAGTTCACCATCACACACACCGTTTATGTGTGATAGTGCGTGTCTGTTTGTCTGGAGGGGAATACGGCTTTCTGATAAGGTTGTGTGGAGGTCATGCAGATGTAAATATGACATGAATATTGATGTGCTGTGGGCCCGGTTACCTTTGGAGGATTTCATGGCTGCAGGTGCGTTGCGTGCCAGGGAATAGGGTCAACCTCTTCTCATTCACGCTATGCAACAGAATGTTTGAAGAACACATCCGTTTGTCTTTGTACAGTACAAGCAAAAATATATTTCCATGCACGTCATTCATCCATTGAGCTTCTCTGGTCATGCCTGGGCCTGATGTCAACAGAATCGTTGTTTTTGTATGTATAAAAGCACACCCATCCTGAACCATGAATGGAGCTGTCTACGCTGGGCAGGACAGATGCATAGTCCCTCTAAACAGCATTTATTATCCAGCCTTTTGTATTCCCTGTTGCCTATTGTCAGCTTTAGAAATAATAGCTTGGCCGTCACTTAGTATGCAATGAGAAATGGCTCCTTTGCACAACACGCATATTGTGGGACTCTGCCACCAACAATTTGAGTGACAAGATGCACTCCTGAGTGCTTTCTCACTTTGTTTTGCTCTCACTTTCCCACTTCACTGTATCTCCCTTTCTCACACTCCATTTCCCTGATCCCAGTGACTTTTCCTCTCCCACGCTTCACACATAATTTGTGTCTTCTCTTTTGATGCAGAGCATTTTATCATTATTTCCCATTAGGCATAATAGCAGCAGGGGCGGTGAACAGCGGATGTGCTAGTACAGCTGGAGGAACATCTCGCTGGTGAATGCATAATTGTACTGATGTAGCTGTTTTTGTGATCGTTGATGTCATCACCATGTGCAGTGCTGCTCCTGATGACCTCTCCGTCACTGTGTTGCTCACGCCACCCATCCCCTCATCTCTTTCCCCAACCTCACCTATCCACCTCTTGTCCTGTCATCAGTGATGCAGTCTGCAGCCAGAGGGTAGGCTCTAAGCTCGCCATTGGATTTCAAAAAACCAGACTTGTGTTTTTCCTCCCCCTTTCTTTCTTGTCATCCACCTCCAAATCCACTCTTCCGCTAACCTCTGGCCTCCCACTGTGTCTGACAGCCTCTTTGCCATGTGTGAAAATGTCAGCATCAGCATGACGGGGTGCAGACGCTTACTAGTGGGTTATAGGTTGGAGCCATGTCACTGCACTCTTTTTTTGGTGATGGTGTTGGGGATGGAAGGGCCTCTTCCTCGGAGGGAAGAGTAGGCCGTGTTCAGCTGTGTGATACTGCCATGGGTGCTTGTCTTTGCCAGAATATTTTGGTGTAAACATTGTGTTATGTACGCTCAATTAGGAATCAAATTAGGGAATGGTAAACAGTAAAGGGACCTTCGGTTTCCAGTTGTTTTATCATTCTACTCCTCTGCTACGTTCATGTGCATAATTACTCATCCCCTTTCACAGGCCTCTACACTCATTAGCGGGGCCTCAACCCTGAGCCAAGGGGCTGGGTATTTTAGGATACATGGGTATTTGAAGCTATTGTTAAGCCTTGCTAGAACAATTCTCAAAGCATTTTAACATTAAATGGGCTGGTAAGGAATTATGTGTTTTTGAGATCAGGGGATTTCAGCTAGATTAGAATGGGGGTAGTTACCAGGGTATTAGCCTCAGATTTTCTTTTTTATCAAAATATAAATGTACACATTTAAATAAAATTCAGTTTAAAGTCTCCTTACATTGCTTATAGTTTTAAGCTGTTTTGTGTTCTAGTTAAAATCATTACAGTGGTAACCAGATGTCATTAGAAAAAAAATAAGCTAGGCAGGGAGAATGAATAATAAAACCTCCTCTAAGGTTTCACGACTGTTTTAAGAAACGTCCTTTGCTAATGTTGTCATGAATAAATAGATAATTGTGCTTATGACAATTAATTGTGAAAACGCAAATTGCCATAACAGTTTGTGGAATTTTCTTATGAGAAACATTTTACCATTTGTGTATTGTGTGTATATAGTCCAAGTGATGTTAGGTTCTCCTGAGAGTCTTATCTCACAGAAACAGTCTCACTGCAGTCTTGCTGCAACATAAGCACACAGGCTTCATACCATGTCTGTTGACTCACGGTTAAAGAGTCTGTTTGGGTGATATTTTGGCGACAGATTTGTAGGTACCAGCAGGTAGATTGTTTCCTTGAACACAGCCGCTGTGCAGCAATCACTTGACTGTTTAGAGTTTTCTACTTTTGGATTGCAAAGCAGGACAACTAGGACAAATATATTATATTTAGACATTTGCATACAATGAATCAAATTTGTTTTTTTATCTCAATTATAGTTCATAGGAATGAAACAAGCAGCCAGTAAAAAAATCAATCCACGGGAAAGGTCTTGTTGGCTCAGGGAGCAGATCTGTCAAAATCCTTGTTACTCTAATGCTACACCTGAGAGTGACTCATATTACATTGCTACATAAAAACTATATTTTATATTCAATCAATATTATGGGCACATTGCTTTAATGCCAAGCAACGTAGCTGTAAGCCTGAGCTCTATAGAGATATACATACAAAAGCAAAAACAAATCTAAAATTAGAATTAACTAATGTTAACAGTTTTCTCTCCATTTATTAGCAGCAAGATATATAATTTGTTTTGCAGTTAGCTGCTACTCATAGCTACTTAATTATACCATTCACCAGCTCTTTGTTTAGATTATTAGCAGAACAAGTTTTTTAATCAAATAAAAAGAAAATCAATTATATAAAAACAACAACAAAGCCTATCAAGAAGCTGATGGTTCTCTTTGATCATAAATAGCAAAACAAAATTCTCATTTGCATGAAGAGATTTCTTACCTGCACAGTCTATCCTTTCCCTTTGTTGTTTTTGGTAATGATTGACATAGACTACTGTGGCGGCTCTAAACTGTATTTCCTGTGCATCTTGCAGTACTGAATCACTACAAGGTAAGTCCATAGCTTGAAGCTGCCGCCTGAATCTTTGTTCACATCCACTTTCATTTTCAATTACACACATTGTGAAGAAATAACAAAAACAAAAAATCTAATTGGCACCAGAGCATATGCATCAGGCAAAGCTATGCAGGTAAAAAGGGTCCCTGTGTTGCCAAATGCCTGGATTAGCTGATAAAAGTCCAACTGTTGCTGAACTAGATTTGATCACTTCTTTCTTCTTTCTGGTTTCTAATTGTATACAGAAGGCAAAGGTACATTTCTGGATGAGCAAGCTTTTTCTTTCTGTCCCTAATTCTTTCCCAGCACAATGATTTATTGTTTGCAATCTACAGTTTCTCATCAGGTTAAGCTCTGCTCATGACAGAACTAAGAGCGGTGAAAAAAAGGTTTGAAGGCCGTAAATGTAATAGACAGTATTGAGCAGAGCAACAGCAAAGGAGCAAAAAGAGCAAGAGTGGGCATCTTTGGCTAACTGCTATAGATTAATTGATCTAGCCATGAAGTTAATGAGCTAGATCCTTTTTAAAAGAGACAAGTGCTGAGACAGTGGAAGCTAATGGCCTCTCACAGCTTGGAGTGGTAAGAAAGAGAAAGCTATTTATCTTGGAACATATACTTTATTCACCGTGTGACAGAATCGCAAGGTAATTGACGGGGCCTGTAACTGCTGATTTTATTACCTCATTCTGATCATCCTTCTTTGCAAGTCGTGATCCACAGACATTTCAACACAGGATACAACAACTGATTTCTGATTATAAACTCCCGAATATTCAATTTCTTTAAGAGAGTTGACAAACAGGATTTAATGTGACGGTTAAGTCTGTGAATATCCTCACACCATCACATTAATGTGTCTGAATTGGTAATGTGGAAAGGCTTTTGTGATTTCAGTTTGCTATCTGAGTGAAGTCATATTGATCGAATCAGTAGTGCAATCATGCCGCAATCAAACACTGACAGTAAAATGCTCCTTGCTCACATAACTTCCCTTGACTTATTTCACCCCTCATCAAGTAACTCTCCATCTCTCTCTGTCTTGCCCCTTTTTGTCTCTGTTAGTTGGCAGTGGGCAATGAGCCTGGTAAGTCCCCTGTTAGGTTCTGATTACAGTGTAGATTGTAGTGCAAGCACATGTTACTGCCTGCTGAGCGGCGGTATGTTTCGGGGGGCGGTTTTCTCCGCCACTACCTTGCCAGCCAGGGATGGATTGGCACAGTGGAGTTTCCTGGAATACCAATGCCTCCTCGTCTTCTCTATCTCTTTCCCCTGCTCCTCTCAGACCACTCCTCTATCTGAAAGATATGCTCAGTGCCTTGGCACATAGCTGCATCTTTCTGGAAATAAAATTGACCTGAGCCAATGTGCCATGCGCGATACAGAGCGGCCAACTGCCAACGCAACACTCGGTTATGACGGTTATGTCTGTGTGGAGCAAAGAGATTATATAGCTTGATCTGTATCATGCTCATATAATGCACACACGCACGCACATACACAGACATATATGCACATGCATGCGCATGCACATGCAGACACACAACTCATGCATGCGCTTTCAGTAAGCCAGATTTCCCAGTCGGCTGGTCTGTCATTGGCCGGCTGTTCAAAGGGAAAGTGTGGGCCAAAAAAATACTGGCTGTGAGGTTACCATGGTAACAGCCTGCCCAGGGGCGTGGGCTGTCTGCTAAATTGTGCGCTGGTTTGTTAAGGCTCACACACACATGCACGCACACACTCCTTAATTTTAACAGTGTGCCTTCCTACATTCATTGTCTAGCAGACACCTGCTCTGTTCATTAACATTAGCAGTCAGACTGTTGGATTTCAAATCCTTATGTGAAGCAAACAGATTATTTTGGAGAATTCACACACAGGCCTATTTATTTTCTTTAGCTGGACACTCTCATCTTCTAGTTATATTACTGCTGCACTGCCCTCTATTGAATCCAGTCAGTCATGGTTTTCATTCTACAGACATGCTCACATGGAGGACTATGGTGCTGAACTGCTATTATTTATTAAATATTAGGACATTAATAGGCGTCAAAAATTGATCAGAGGAATCAGTTTTTTTTTCTGTAATGCAGTCTACTTCTTCTCATTTTTCTTCTCTTTATGTGTTCTGTAATGCATTTCTCTTCTGATACAGGACTACACAGCAATATAGCACTGTGCGGAGTTTCAAAGGTAGCCTAATTGGAGGATATCTCAGCTTTCTCAAGGGGCTTTAAGTATTGTTCACTGGGGTTTCTGCAGCATCAGACATTGCTGTATTAGCTAGTTGAGAGGACAGGTATGTCAAGATGAGTGATGTTTGGTGAGGAGGACTAAGGCAGCAGAAAGTTTAGAAGAGTTGTATGTGTGTGAATTTATGTGTGTGGAGGTGAGTTTGTGTGTACGTGGGTGGTTGTGGGTGTAGGTACGTGTTTTAGCTCGGTAGAGAGGCTCTGACAGGGCCAGAATGGACAGATGATTAATGATCAGGGGGAGTGTTCTGTGGGAGGAAGTCTTCAGCACCGCGGCTCTTAACAAAAGCAGACGAGGTATGCTCCAAGCACTGCACTCTTTCAACCATCCCTTAATTCCTGAGAAAACCTCTCTGGCCCTCTTTTTATTCCTCCTCACATTCTCTCTTTCTGTGAGATTAGAAGGCGATGACAGGGGGTAGTGGAGGCTTACACTGACCAGACTTGCCAAGTGATGTCACCACTGTGAACCGTAGATGCCTTCAAGTGAAGAAGAAATGACCGCACTTGTGAGAAGTAACATACATTTCAGTCCCAGATCTTGGACTGAAATGTAGTCCCTGTTGACACGTGTTGGCAGTTTATGAGAAATATGCAAAACTGTTCTTGAATGAGTTTCTATGAATGAATAAATCATAACTCTAAAAGGCAGTTTACCCCGACTTTTAATATCCTGCGGGCATTTTCTGATGGTTCTGACAAGCCTTTGTTTCGAGCCATGCCTCTGTCTCAAATAATTGTATTGTGTTTTTCAATGACCTTGTGGAGAAATGGAACACCTGGGTTGGAAAAGCAGCTCATTACGTGGATTGTGGCTGGAAAATGAACAATGACAGAAGAGGGAGAGTGAATACCAATAGGCTGCAGCACTGATTGCCTTTTTGTTTTAAGATGTTGGCTGTCCTGCCACGTTTTGTCTCCACTCTGTCAAACAAACATGTTAATTTCACCACTCGACTGATATTCTCTGATTTAGCACATGAGCAAATCTATACAGGCATGCACTTGGCATGTAAGCAGCCTCCTGTGGTTTGAGTGGGAGAGAGCCGTCTTTCTGAGTGACTGAGCAACAAAATAGTGAAATAGGGGTCAACTGGGGTCCTGACCCGATCATAAGCCTGTCTGTGTGAGTGTTTGTGAGTGACGGGGTGTATGCATGACTCCAAAGCCTGTTAAGACTGTGATCCATCCCATGTGATGGATGAGGGCCAGGGTTAAGGGTGTATCGGGGGGCCAAGAGTTGTACTTAAGGGTCACTGACGCTAACTCATAACTTGTGCCGTTCTGTGGGTCACGCACCCTCTCTGCACAATGTTTTAAAACCTCAGACAAGAGTTGGTATTTCAAAGATGAAACTGGTAAAACAAAATGTATGAAGTTATATTTGAAGTTTTTAATTCCAAAAGACTGTGTATACATTTTGGAGAAAAAAATATACTTGGATTTCATCAGGCAAATAGCTATTTTACAAAGAAATGTGCTTAACCTTGGTGCTGGAGAATTTTTTAAGTGATAAATATCTCATTTTACAGAATGGAACTCTTTCCTTTAAATCTCAGATTTATCACATAAGCTTGAGTACCTTTCCGCACCAACTGCTGCATACGTTTGATTGCATTTCTGACAATTTGCTGCCAAGCCATTTCGGGTGGTTTAAAACCTCATACATACTTCAGAGCGATGCCAAAGGAAAAGCCAGGGGAGGGCTTAGTGTACTGTGACTTTGATTGGGTTTGAGTAGGAAAGCCATTTCCAAACCCAACCTGGTAATAATCCTTTGCATTGGCTTCCTGCAACTCCTAACTGTACATTTCCATTTTATCTTGCACACACCTGGTGATGCTTGCATGACAAGCTAATGTAATTAGTTATTCCACTGCCTCCATAAATCCCATGTCTCCAATTACCTCAGGTGCTGATAAGCTATATACATTCTAAACACACATGCACCTTATGTGACACATACCAGTGTGCTTCCATGTATGATGTATAGTCTGCAGTGTGCACTTTAATATACACTCAGCAAACACATTGCTTAGTCTAACCCCTGAGCTCTAACTCCCAGCTCTGCACATCAGTCATTGTTAAGGCCTGTTCACAGTGAATAGCTTATATCGCTAGTCTTCTCATGTAGCACTTGTACTGGCCAGTCAATACATCACTGTTTTTTAGAAAGAAAATCAAAGTTTTCCCCAAATTAACTTGGGATTTGGAATTGTGCAGTATACAAAATTAGTCTACATGCTTTTTTATGAGCTGCATTCAGATTGAGATTGTTGTCATTATCAGTAATCTAAAGAGGAAGACTACTGACAGTGAAGAGATCATCATCTCTTCTCTCCCGGTCAGGCTTGCTGTGACACGAGGTCATCACAGTTAGGCGGTGATGAGTAGCAAGCAGTGATCCACAGCTGTCATAGCTCCGTCAGCTCACTGCACAGTGAGCTAGAGACAGAAGGAGGGAAAGAGAGAAAGACAGCCAACCAACCTTAACAAGGATTCAAACCTGTCAATCAAGGCAAGAAAGCAACAAGGGGAGGAAAGGTGGGAGACGAGAGAGAGAGAGAGAGAGCAGTTCATTACCAGTGGGACAGACAAAAAAGATGTGAGGGCAGTGAAGAAGTGAGAAGGAGAGAAGGAGTGAACAATGCAGAGAGAATACTGTAGAGACCACTTGAAAGGGAGGAA
This sequence comes from Macquaria australasica, assembly GCA_005408345.1. Taxonomy (NCBI): domain Eukaryota; kingdom Metazoa; phylum Chordata; class Actinopteri; order Centrarchiformes; family Percichthyidae; genus Macquaria; species Macquaria australasica. The sequence continues at coordinate 248,471 of SEMN01000112.1, forward strand.
TGTTTTGTTTTTGCATGCAGCCAGTTCAGTCGTGGGTTATTCTCCCACTGGGGAGACTAATTGCTTGTTGATCTAATGTTCTATCCCCTCCTGTCCCCGAAAACCAACACATTTGATGAGTGATGGGTCTATGTGCTTTTTTTTTCTGCGGGACAGGAACTCCTGGCCTCCTCCAATCTAAATATTCACAAATCAGGAGAAAAGACTTTGGGCTCAGTTCCAAATTCATGAAGCATAACGCTATGCAGCCCACCGCTGCCTGCCCTTAGAACGAGACCTCTGAGGGTTCGCTAACATTGTTCACATCACTTTCTCATTCTCTCTCTCTCTCTCTGGCTTTGCCCATATCTGTTTCTTCCTCCCACTCGCTCCGTGAGGCAGATCAGTGAGCAGCTAATTAATGAGTTTAATGCTAGGATTCATGCACATATTATGTGTCAATTAGAGAAAGAGCCTCAGCTCCAAGGTAGGAGTTATAATCTAGACGGACATTCATCCTGCGCTGGGTGTGAAGTGTTTGCAAGTGTGTGTCGCTGCCTGTTTGTTTTTGCCTGGCTGTCACTTATTTCCCCTCCTGTAATGCTGATCGCAGCATCTTCTGTTGTCCAAGGAGAGGCATTAAATTATGTCAGGTTCTGTAGAACATATGCTACTCAAGTGGCGGGAAATGTGGGTGTGCCATTTCATTTAATGGGGTCAGCAGTGGTTACATGTCGCTGTGTAAATCAGTTCAGTATACATATTCGGGAGGTGAGGATAGCATTGATGCCAATATGGGAGTGTTTCTCAGGGTGTGTGTTTATTTGAGTGAGTGTGTACATGAGTAGTAGTAAGAGTGTGTGTATATACATCTTTCTGTTCACAAGTTTGCCTTGAGGTACTTTTGCCGCACTGCTATCTCAAGACGGCTGAATCAGCACAGCCTCCACTGCTTTCCTCTTCACTTTTGCCCATTTATGAGTGTCCATGCTAGCTACTGTCTGTCTGTAAACACACAACCCGAGGGCAGAACCCAATGCCCATACTCTGCTCACACCCCATTAAACACACACTGAACAACTTATTGTGATCCCTTTTCATAAGAGTCAGGGCAATAGATTTGAAGCTTGTGTGTGTGTGTGTGTGTGTGTGTGTGTGTGTGTGTGTGTGTGTGTGTGTGTGTGTGTGTGTGTGTGTGTGTGTGTGTGTGTGTGTGTGTGTGTGTGTGATGGCCATGTGCATGCGTGTGGGTCTTTGCTCACCCTGATGTATGAATTTTTTACAGCAAAGATGATGACACGTAAGTTCTCTCCCCCTCTCCTGCTGAAAATGATTTTTTGATCTGTGTTTTATCGTCTTGTAATCTCTGATATCTGTGGAAGTTATTGCTTTATAAAATGGCTCTGCAGCTGGTTTGTGCGTCCCCATATGGCCAGGGAGGATTTTTAAGAGTCTCAGTGTTCTTGTATTAGAAGGAGGTTGATCTTCTCACACATGAAATCAGTGTATTACAAGTCAAGAGAGGTGGCAAACTTTCCACTCCCACACACTAAAATATAGGCTCCCACTCCCCTATAGAAACATTAGGACCTTTATAGTACTCTCTTACTAACCCTGTAGAACTCTTTATATTCCTCCATACATGCATCTTTAGATACAAGACAGCTCTGGAGCATCCACAGCATAGCAATGTGTCTTGCTCACGGGGATTTCCTTGTGCGTTGTAGCTGTGATCTGCCTTACAGCTCCTAGGGTTGTTTTATAAGCTGTTTGTGGTTGTTGTGGTCTTGTCATGTATGTGTGTTTGTGTGTGATGGTCTGGCTGTGTGTGGACAGTGTTGTGTGACTAGACATGAGGTCAGTCAGTTAGCCTCTGGTGTGTCTGCCAGCCCCACCTAAGGAGATGGGAGAGCAGCCGCTGTTGGGGGCAGCAGCTTGAGTTGTGTGTGTCTGTGTGTGTGTGCATGATGCCTCCTCTTTCTCCTTCTCCTGCTTTCTTTATCGCTCTTTCTTTATCTCTATCCTTCACTAACAGCCCATCAGAGAGGCTGGCTAAATGGTATGAATGGAAGAGTCATAAAAACAGAAACCTGCTCTTTTTACAGCGAAATAAAGTAGACTCCGGCTTCCAAACTCACCCTATCAGTGCATTTTTTAATGAATTTTAAAAGCCTGTTGATACAAAGGTCTAAAGATTTTTCTCACATAGCTACTGTGCTACATTCTCCACTGTTAAACCCGGCAGTGAAGGGGAATGGCAACTCCTTGGTCATTATTGCTTTAAATAACCCTCCATTTACCAATCTCTTTATAAATATTGGAATAGAGGGCTTTTAGTCAAATACAATTGAACCATTTTGTGGTAAGCAAATTCAATACTGATTTAACCGATTTCTTTTGCTTTAAATATGTGAAACACTTAACCTATGGCTCATGATTTTGTTTACCTGATAAAGTCTGTCATTGTCTGCAGACCTTGTATGAAACCAGAGAAAAGGAATATATAGACAACATCCCATTTTTCAGTCACAGTCAAGCCTTCACAATCTTTCACTCAGGCAAATAGACGCAGCTGGAGTAACTGTACGAGGCTTGTCCCATTAAATTTATAACCCCTCCCCCTCTGGAATGCTGCAGCACCCCAGCTTCCTCCCCCATCAGTAAGCCTGCTGAAATATTAGACATTTATCATGGTTATTATAGTCAGTAAATCCTTCCACACAGTGCAGAAACTGCTCAGCTTTGTATTCTTTTGGGATATGAGGGTAAATGGATTAGGTTATTGCCTGGACTTAGGCGCAGTGATATCAGCCACAATAATCTTTGTCCTCCACCACGGCCTTTAGAATTTAGGGCTCAAACACATCAAGCCAACCTCCACAAACTACCAATGACGATGCCTCACATTGCCGCATGTCTTCTGTTAAATTTGTACTTGAACATACTGCAAATGCTACAGCTGATTGCCAGCTAACTACTGACAGACATGTATGTTCTGTGCCTGTGGGAGAAGAAATGTAGTCGGCAGGCTATATTCCTCATTTAAAAAACATCACGGAAAAATAAAAACCTAAAGTAAAATAGCCAACCATTTTCATGCCACTATTAATCTTATTTAACAGCTGTGTTAAATGATCAGAATACAAATTGAAAACGTGTCTGATAAAATGTTGCAACTGGCACTGCGAAGCTTTTCTTTGCTTTTTTGTTTCTTTAGTTCACAGTGGTGTTGTCAGCCTGTGGTCTTTTGCTTGTGGAAAGAGAAAAGAAACAGCGAAGGTGAAAAATAAGACAGAACCAGGGGTAATCGCTGCTTTGCTGTCAGACAGTTCTCCCTTACCGACTGCCTCAGCCGTTGATTTTGTCATACTGAATATGGCAGAATATGTGGCGATAAGGGTCAACAAATGCCAATGGTGACCACCACAATGCAAAAACTACCAATAATTTTCCTCAGACGCTCAACAATCGAGTCTACTGATTGTGCACATTAGGAGAATTATCACGATTGTAGACGGAGTATTAAAGGAATAGTTCGACATATAGGAAAATATTTGCTTTCTTGCCAAGGGTTAGATGAGAAGATCGATCTTGTGTCACTCTTGTGTCTTCTAGTCAGTTTCAACCTGGACACTTTTTTTTATCTCACTCTGTTTTCATCTCTGCTTCTGCATTCTAGCTGATATATTAGACCCAGGTGCCTGGCTCATGCATGGCACTTGGCACATGGATGTTTGTTTTTTTCATTCATTTTCTGACATTGTTTTTCTCTTCTCACAGCATGCCCGCCGGGTACCTTCAAGTCAACCCAGGGTCCAGGTCTGTGTCTACAGTGCCCTCCTAACAGCCGCTCCACAGCTGAGGCCGCCACCATCTGTGTGTGCCGCAACGGCTACTACCGTGGCGATGCTGATCAGCCGGATGAACCCTGCACCAGTGAGTATATCTTACATGACATTAGGCTACATACACGCTCTAGCACTGTCACACATTTACATTCTTGTAGGACAAGCACCCATATCCATGTATGCATTATCCATTTTGGTCATGCATATAAGCCACTATATTTTCATAACAACAGTGTAGAGATTGATTTTTTTTTTTAATCTCACTCCTTCTCATCAAACCAGCACATGTTGAAGCATTTAAATGAGCACGTATCTAGAGCCCTAGTTGTCTTCTCAGTCTGGTCATAATAATCACATTGCAGGGTTTCCGTCATTTACGTCTCCATCAATGTGCCAATGAGCTTCCTCTCTGTATCCCCTCAGTTATCTCCCTCTCTCTGTCTCCCTCGCTTGCTGTGGTTCTTTCTTTCTGCCTGCTATCATCCCCTGAAGTCCTAATTACTCAGGCAGATGCTGCGAAGCTTCGACACTGTCCTGCCGTTATCCGCTGGAGATCCAATAAGGCCTCTCACAGCATCATAGTTATCTTAATATGATGTAAAAGCAATATGCTAAGCCTTCCTGTCGTCCCTGCTGACACACAGTTACACAGAAGGAGAGCACTGTTAGACCCCAAAAAGTTTGTTTACCTCTCTACCTTAGCTGCCACTGGGGAGTGTCTTAATGGTTTGTTCTCCTCACAACAGCAGACGTGGAAGCATTATTGGGGAGGTTAGGTATTCATTTAGTCCTGATTTATTCACATAGACCTGGCTAATTGGCCTCAGCAATGGGCTCAGGACCACACTCTTCTCCTAATCGGTTAGCACCCTTCACAGCTAAAACGTGTATTGAATGCACCTCTTTTGCAATGTTTCCTTTTTATAACTCTGAATAAGTGCCTTAAAGTTGCAGAGGAACCCCAAATGCAGCATGGCTGTCTGTCTGACTGTTTGAACACTTCCCAAGTGTAGCCATCCACACCTTTAGGCTTTGGATGTTCTCAATGGATGACACCCCACTTTCACCTTGAGTTTTCTCCACCCTCCCATGGTATACCACATAGCTCTCTGGTGATTTAGTGAACGCTCCATCAAGTATAGCATCTGTCTCTACCTTGAGGCCTTGAATTTTCCCCAAGCAATCTCCACAACAGCTCCCCAGTGGAGCTTCTTGAACAGTTTCCAAATGCAGCCTGCGTTACGTTTTTTCTGTTTTCACGCCACTTCCTCTTTAGTCTTATCCTCTCTTTCAGGTTTGTTCTTTTTTCCTCTGCTTCACACTTCTCTCATGCTCAGTACAACTTCAATTATTTCAATATCTTAACATTTAGAATATATTTGGTTTTTAATGATAACACATCCTAGTTACCCAGTTACAAAATTGTTCATAAGTTTAAAAAGGAAAAAATGTCCACTACAGCAATCACAATTACACACTGCATTATGAAGTAAAATATTCATTTCAAGAGACTGTATCCCAAATCTTTGAAAAATGCTACTGAGAATTTTATTCCCTTTTAACATTCACATATTAAACCAACTTCAATTCCTCCTCAATTTGTGTTAACAGCATTCCTTTGCAACAGCAAAGCCTTCTCTGAAGGCTGAACCATACAGTAGCAGCCGAGCTTGATGCTCAGGGTGCCCTAGATCTCAGCAGGGGGGGCAGTGAGATCATCCTAGTAAGAATCTCTTTAATACTGGGGGTCCTGATAAGAGCACTGCTAGAGTAGCTTAAATCAGGCCAATCTGTAGCAGCAGAAGCTGTAGCTTTAGTGCTTCTTGCTGGCGTCAGAGGCGCGGGTCCCTGTGTGCTCCAGATCAGTCTGATTAGCTTGCTGATGGATTGTCCAGCGCCAGGCTCTGTCAGTGGGGGGCTTCACGCTGTACACCCCCCATCCCACCCCCCCTCTCTTTTCCCTCAGGGATATGCCAAGCCTAGGATGCACTTCAAACTACCCCTCCACCTCCCCTCCTCTCCTTTATCCCAATCTTCTGTCTTGTGCTGACTCCAGCCATGCCTGAGGAGAGGAACACCAAGTGTTCTGTCTCGCAGCGTGAAGCCCACTCCTCTCAGCTTGGCTATCCAGCATAATGCGCTTTGGGACAGTGGATTGCATTGCACTGCATCCCCTCCTGGTCACTTATTCAGGCTCCAGCTCCCAGTCTGATTTACCTCTACCTCCCCATGAGTGTGCACATGTGAAAAAGAATTAATGTGTACATGTGACGACGGTGGGGTGGGGGTGGAGGGGAGGTCAGCCAGCTCCAGCATGTTGGCCAGTGGGTCTCTCTCTGAATGTGTGAGTCAGAGGAAGAGAATGACAAGCTGAGTGGTAACTGAGGGGAGTCTAATGGTGTAACCAGTGCTGATTGGTCCGTGGGGGGAGAGGGGATGCAGTGATGGGGCATCCTGGTGTGAAGAATAGTGGAGAAAGGAAGGGAATGATGGGAGGGAAGGACTACTGACATAGATAGAAAACAAAATCCATTAACACAGTGGGAGGTATGCGACAAACTAAGATTTGAATGCGTACATTTGAAGGTTTAGTCTGAATATAGAACACTTTATGGACTAAAAGAGCTGTCTGGGGAAGTTCTACACATAGCCCACAGTAACACAGGATATGAGAGTCCCAGTGAGGCACAATACGATGTTACGTAAAAAATATGCTGCATATGCATGTTTACATCTTGGCAACCACACCACTGCCAGCCACCAAGCAATTCATGAGGAAAATCTTTGGACTGTAATTGAATCAACATAAATATAGGGAAAGAGAAGGAAAATAGGATGGTTCTGATGGGTTTCCACATTCCTGATCCGTACCACATTGGCTCTGAATCTTGCAGCTCTCACTCATATCTGTGGCCTGTCCCCTGAAAGTCTCCTTGAGCCCTGTCAAACATGGCCTACGCCACAACTCAAACAAATCTCATCAACATTCCTGACTGAAAGGACAGGGTTATCTGCTTTTCCATTCTCCTCATCATCCCATTTAGATTTTTTTTCTTCTTTGCTCTTCTATTCTCAGTCTCTCCTCTCTCATTGTTCTGTTTTCAAAGAGAAAGAGGAGTGAGCCATCAAAGTGCATAAATATTCAGTCCTTTTCTCCAAGTTTTTTTTTTTTTCACATCAACTCTGTGTCAGTTCTGGAATCAGTTGAAGGTGCTTCTCACTGCAGTCAGATGGCCAGTTTCCTCTCTCAGTAATGCAGAAGTAAATGGAGATAAATCAAGGTAATTGTCTGGCCTACTCTAATCCCTGTACTGGCTAGGAAGACATAATGCTGCAGACTAATGTGCACATGCATGCATGGCACGCATGTTCAAAAATGACACCAGTCTCTCTGTCACAACTAAAGCTGTATGGATGCAGAGTCAATGTAATTTAACGTTTGGAGTTATAGAGAGTAATGTGGGTGTGTAGATTATCCTTTAGTCAGTTAAAGAAAAGCTTCCGCATATTCAAATTGTGTCTCCTCAAACGAGTCATTGTGGGTGCACCCACATCTCCCAAGCTGCACTAGATGATCACAAACACACTAGCACACACAGTGTATCTCTGACTCCCTCAGTCTCTCAGCCTGACACTATTAGTCCTTATAACATGTTTTATTTCATGTCTCACCAACCCACACAACCCTTCTTTCTTTCTCCCAGCTCCTCTGGCTGTGATCAGTATCTCCACACAGGGACCTTCTGTTGGTCCCTCAAGGCCTGTTTCACATCATAAAAACAAACAGTTTGAAAGAAGAGAAGCACCGGCCTCAGACCATTCAAAGGGCGGTTGAGTAAACAATGTGCAGAAGTGTTTATTTTGGGCACTGGGGCACTCTTTATATTAGCAGCTGAGGGAGAAAACTGGGCTGTGGTCTTTTACAGCCCAGGTGGCACCTTAAAGCTCGCACACTCCCAGGGCAGCGATGCATACCTATCAGTCTGTGACTCCACTTGTAGCAGCAGCACCAAGTCAGGCAGTCCCTTTACCTCATCATACATATATGTGTGTGGAAGACATGGTGTGTGGCATAGTATAATTTATCATAACTCTGCACGTAATGATATTGCAGACTTTTAATATTTTGCTGAATGCCATTTTTACTTGTCCAGATGAGTTAAAGATACAGGGTAGCACATAACAATTACACAGCATGTTCATGGGAAGAAGAAGAGCACAAGGCTAGTTACTCTTTTTTTTTTTTTTTTTTTTTTTTTTTAAAGATTGGGTGTTTCACACACATCAAGTAAAATCTGTTTTCAGCTCGGTGACAATTTTTAATTTGATTCCATATTATTCATATATTAGACATATACTATGTGGAATTTATGGTTGCAAATCATCAGGTGTAAAATGCATTTTTAATTACAATATGATGTGATACAGCAGAATTATCACCGTTATGTTTTGGTTAAATTTAAGAGGGTGACTCAAGAAACATGTTAAATTCTTAGAAAAACCCAAACTCTCTCTAGATAGTCATGTAAACGGGATTATTATGGGGTATTGTTGGTCTATGCAAGCATGTAAACAGCTTACACAGACTACTCCTTGACTCACAGTTTTGGCAGTAATGGCATTGTTGTTGCATGTAAACACAAGCAAATTTAATTGAGCACAGCCTTATTAATCACGTAAGCAAAACAAACTAAAAGCAGCTAGAAAAACAATATAACATTTTAGTTTTAGTCTAAATTGTTTGTCCTTAGTAACTGCACAAAATTGTTATTATGTGGTTTATTGTCTTAAATGTGCATCAGACTTTTACCATCTCCACAAATTCAACTTAAAAAGACACATCATCTGGCTCCCTATTTGCTTTGCTGTGTATTTGTGCCTTACTGTTCTGTGCTTTCTGAACAACCATATTGATTTCCTACTTGGAGTAGCTGGTCTGCATTCTCCTGTCCATTTGGTTAGCCAGTATCTTCATGTGCCCCTGTGATGTACCCACAGCTGTTTAAGGGGTGTGAAACGAATAATGTGACTGGCTCAGGAGATATGGTTCATCGCTGCATGAGTCCTATTTACATTCCCCTTCACCAAACCCTTTTGTGCATAATGCAATTGCCCATGCTGAACAAAAAAAACGTGTGCATTGAGTCGTCCTCATTGGCCTTGTACAGATGACCTGACACTTGGCTCTGGTTGTTGTGATTGCACCATTAAAATAAAGCCCTTACTGTGTTGTGATACAGTGCATGTCACAAAGAGCACAGGACGTGCTTGGAGATGATGTTTTGCTCCTATAACTTGAGTGAAAGCAACATGTGTGTGAGCACAACCAAATCTGACTGGCATAGCTAAATGAACGCCAGCTGAGAGCCTGTAAGTAACGTTCTCAACAAATTAAATCCTATGGCAAATTAAAACAGTCAAAGTCTGCAGTAATAGCCTGCAAATCACTGGTTAAGTAGCAGTCACATCTGATTTCTTGTGCCATCACTGCATATGTGGAGCTTGGTTTTAATTGGGACGAAGGAGTGTGGCGCCTCGTTCACACCTCAGCCAGGCAATATTTTTTTTCTTCCACCGCTGTATGAATGCATTGATACGAACAGTGAAGACGTGAATACACGGAAACAGATAGTTAAGGCATGTGTGTTTGTGTCGCATGCATTTTCCACATGAGCAGATGTGCATCGCTTTTCCCAGCAATGCAAGTTTGGGGGCGAGTGCATGTATGTGATGGATGATACAGAGGGTACAAGCAGTGTGAGTAAAATATGAAATGCCTATTGTGCAGTTCCCAAGGGGAAAAGCTAAAGTGCTGCCAATTCCCTCATATGGCCTGTCCCTACCAACACATACCCTTCTTTGCTGTATTTTCCCTCCACATACAATACATCTGGTAGCATCCAAGGACCAAATCATGTGCCATTTGACCATGGATCTGGAGCACTAGCTGTCCTCTCAACCAGACCATAATAATCACACTATGGAGGTCACACCCTTCCTGTCACTGACCTCTCTGTTGTTGAGGCGCTGAGCCGAGGTCGCAGCAGTAACAGTGCCGTTCCCTCACCCTTGTGTGTTCTGCCGCTTTGTCCCAGCTCCCCAGGGCTATCCCACATGGCTTTGCAGCAACAATGATTAATTGTGTCTGTGTTGACTGAAGTAACTATCTGCCCAATGCACACAGAAATGGGAAACTCAAGTCCTGTATCATAATATGCTTAGAAATCTATATGTATTCCTCTTGTTGTCATGTTTTTCTCATAGGCAAAAAGAAAGGAGAAGAGGAAAGGGAGTACAGTATGTTAGAGAGCTGAGTAATTCCTCAAAGCATCTCTAGAATTGAGGGGATTTTTAGTTTCACAGCAGTCACAGATCTAACAGTGGGTCAGTTAAACTTCTCTTTAATGATAAAGGTCAGGCTTTATGGAGAATGAGTTGTTACCAGATCAGCTCTGCAGGGCAGCCTCACTTAACCTAAGCAGCAAAGAGTAAGGGCTTTGGCGAGCTTCTGCTTTATCGGCAGTGTCTGGTACCTGAGAAGAAAGAGCTGCCTCTGAGCAGCCGGAGGGACACAGAGCCTCAGTTAAGCAAAATTCCACACTGCCATTTGGACAGATTTTAACTCTTAAAGAATTGTGCTCCAATTGCGGCAGGCTGAACAAGCCACTTTTCTGCACTCTAATATTAAGCCACCACTCAACCAAAACAATAGTTTTATTATTTCTTGATTTCTTTCTGAATATCGTCTTTGAGGTTCTGCTCCAGCTGCGGGCTATGAGGGAGTGAATGGGAGCGTGAATCTCCAGAGCCACTTGGATAAGAATACTCCATGCAACACTGCATTTAGCTAAATAACCAATGTTTGATAGACACAAACGTTTCGCTGTATGATCTCTTTGGGTGTGAATGGAATAAATTAGCATTCCAATTGTGCTGGAGATGGAGAAAAAGAAGAAAAAGACTGGTTGCTCTTGGACAACAACACTTATATTTATTACAGGGTTGTAAATTGACTAAATTGACCTAACAGCAGGCTTTGCTTTGCTTTGAGGATGACAGCTTGCCTTACGATAAGATTTTTCTTTTATAAAATGTGTCTAGCTGTAAAGGTAAATGACCCTATAGCTACAATGGCACTTGGCTTACATCTTTTCTCTGTTTGTCTACAGGTGTCCCATCCAGCCCAAGGAATGTGATCTCCATTGTGAACGAAACCTCCGTGATCCTGGAGTGGCATTCTCCGAGGGAGACAGGCGGCCGTGATGACGTCGTCTACAACATAGTGTGCAAGAAGTGCCGGGCCGACCGGCGCTCCTGCTCCCACTGCGACGACAATGTGGACTTTGTCCCTCGACAGCTGGGTCTGACTGAGACCAGGGTGTTCATCAGCAACCTTTGGGCCCACACCCTCTACAGCTTTGAGATACAGGCTGTCAATGGAGTCAGCAATAAGAGCCCATACCCTGCCCAGCATGTCTCCATAGACATCACCACCAACCAGGCTGGTAAGTGGCTGCTATTACTAAGGTGTGATGATGATAATGATGGTGTGGTAGTGCCATTGATGATGATGATGACTATCCTTATCCATGCAATATCCTCATCAACATCATCATGCAACTTTCCATACTAGTATTATTGTATTTTTTTTAAACTATCGTCTCTGTAAGCAATCTGGTTTCCCCCTGCCTAAGTAGTTTTATTTCAGTACACATTTGCGAAATGCAAAATTGCAAATTATACTATTATTGCATAAATGTGAATCATTTCACTTTAAAAGAGCATCATCTTGCACAATGTGCATTTCAGAGTCTCACTTCATGGCATAGCTGACTTCAGGGCTACTAAGATTTCACGTCGCTCCACCGTGAATAATGACTTCAAGGCTTGAAGCGCTCGGGCCAGCTGGTTTAGTGAAAGTTATACATACATGCTCTCTTTCTAAGCCTTCCATCTGTGAATTAAAGTAATAGCTTTCCCTTTTGAAAACACGACGGAGGAGTTCAAACCCAGACCCAAGACACAGCATGTTACATTTTGTGGCAGGACAAGCGCAAGTAACTGCACCATCCCTCTTTCCTTTGTAGTTTATTTACAAATCAAATCCCATGATAGAAATAGCCTCTGTTTGCATTTCTATTTGGGCATTCCAGGAATTCTTGCTTTTTAACATTGGTAAAGGTAATCATCCCTCCAAAAACAACACATAAGTCATTTATGAAACCTCATCTTTTGAGGTTCACATCTGGAGGCTGAAGGCTGGTTGCTTCACAGACTGACACATCTCTTTGTTGTTTTTCTTTGGTGTTTTTTTTAATGAGACTTTGTTTTGTCAGCAACGCTGCACAGCGAGTCAGTACTTTTCTCTTCACGGAAGGCTACACCACAGTTGATACCTGCCTGTAAATCTTCAGATTTATACTTTGACACCATCCTCGTCTCTGAATTAAGAAAAACAACAAAGACAACAAACAACTTAATTCTGCCCTTTCCATATATTGGAGTTACATTGCAAATTAGGCATGAGCCACAAAGCCATCATTTCTTTGTTGCACTGTTCTTAGCTTAGCTGACAACAGACACAGGCATGTTGAACTACAAGTTTCACCTTTGGTGTTGTATAACAGCTATGCAGGTTCAACTCTGTTCACTGTTCAATACTTTAATGTCAGACTGGAGGAGACAGACCCAAGATAGATACATGGACAGCTGCTGTTTTCAGGCCACACTGAAATATTCTTGTCTTTCTGTCTCTCCCTCTCTCTCTGTCCGTCCTCTCTCTCCTTGTCTGTCTCTCTGTATGTTTGTGTTTGTGTGCATGTGTGCGCTTTCTCTGACTTTGCCTGTGATGGATCTGAGCCCAGCCAATGAAACTGACCTTCATCCTGTTATCTTTCTCTCTCTTTCTCCCTGTCTGTCTCTCTGTATGCTTGTGTGTGCTCATCCTCTAACTGCGCCCGTGATGGGACCTGAGCCCAGCCAATGGAAATGACAGGTCGAGGATATCGTCTTTGCCGGTCCTTCTTGCTACAGCGTTTTTCATGCTCTTGTAGATCTTTGACTAGTACACAGAAGCACCCATCAAGGGACAAGTATTGACCAAGTGAAAAATTTAAATGAGGCTCTCCTCATTTTTCTGTGTTTCTGTGGATGTGGCGGACCGTGAAAATCACAGCGTGAGCTTGTGGGACCCAATAACAGACATGAAGTGGAGTTACAGCGTGGCGAAAGACAAAAGACAAGAGATTGTTGGTTGAGTTCATATTGGCAAGGTTCCCATAAGGAAAGAGTTACAAGTTTGTCAGCTTGGGTCCCTGGAACCCTTTCTTGTCCACGCACTATGATTTTCTGTTATGTACAGCTGAGCACTTGCGTCATTCAAATATGTAGTCTGATTTAATGATGAAATAATGTCAAATGAATTCAGAATTACTGATACATTTCCACTTTAATTGTAGGATGAACTTCACATTTATCTCAAAGACCAGTGAAATAGAAATTGCTTTATCCAGATCCCTTTTGTATACGAGTACATTTTGAAATTAAATTTGGCCCAGTTGGTGGACGGCATACCATATTTGATTACGACGACTTTCAGAGGAATGTAATGTCCAACTGAACTTGCCTTTGTCTGAGAATGAGTCAGGGGAGGAGTGGGAGGGAAGACAGGGCAGGATGGAGAAAGGGAGCGTTTTATTTTTTTTTTTTTTTTTTGACCAGACTGCTAGACTGTGACAGTGAAGGAGAGGAAAATGAGGGAGTAAATAGGTCTGATTATCAGGGTGGCCTAATGGTGCTGACTGTCCCCATTTGACAGGCTAATAGCACACTTGACAGATAGATGTAGAAGAAGCAATGCCCAGGCCTATTGTTGAAGTCTGCTGCAGTAATGAGGTGTCTGCCAGTAATCTGCCAGGCCTATGTTCAGCCCTGCATGGCCCTTTGTAGCCAGGTAATTGCACTGTTCCTAGTTTCGACAGGGGGTTTCATTGGCCACTGAAGAGGCAGAAGGATCCAGAAGGGATTAATGTTGATAATGCACATCAAAAACTAAAAGCGGGGACACTCTTCAAAATGTATGGCTCTGTTTTTGTGGGTTCATGAAGACTGCTGCATTATGAAATACAACATGTTGCCATTTTCTAGAACCTTGAAATCCTCTCGTCCGCTCATTTAGTATTTTTGTGCACTGCGCCCTCACATGATGCAAGGTTGGGAGAGGTGGCGTAACAAAATGCAAAAGTTCCATGTAAATGAAGTAGCAATTGGAGAGGTGTTTGAATTCTTTAAAAACTGAGCCTGGAGGACCATTCCCAGTCATCATATATACAATGGGGTCATCATGTGAATCATACCCAATATATTGTTATTGTTGCAAATGGGAAGTAATGTGAATTTGAAAAAATACAACAGCAACAAACAAAAAAACAACAACAACAACTGTAATCCAAATTAATAGATAAGCACTCTTCTATTCAGCTGGTTTCCAGAGTGTTGGTATAAAGGCAAACTTTTCCTTCATCTCACTATCAAAGCAGCAAAATGACAACAGCACAATCAAAACCCTGTTGAAAGTTAATTGACTGATTCAGCATCAGAATGACAACTTTAGCACTTAACTGTGAGACAAAAGCAAAGCACGGCACTGTTTGGACTAAACAGACGAACAAACCACAATGTCCTGTCTATGCCAGAGCCAAGACCACCGGTACACTAGACAGATTTCTTTGTTTATGTCACATGGCCATGTTTATGTGCGTAGGGTAATGCACAGGTGCGTAGATATCCAGGATGTGAAAGTTAGAATTTGTCAGTTACCATGCCAAGTAAGTGTTTTTCTAAGTTTTAAAAGTGGAGTTCAGTTAAAGGTAAAGGGTGCACTGCTCCCACTCTCCTCTAAATCCCTCTTGGCTCTGCCTTTCAAGGTGAGCCATTTTCGTCGTGTGCTGTTGTGCTCAGCACAGCTGTTAAAAAGGATGATGGAGGAGATGAGTAATGTGATTGCTTAGCAGATAATAATTAATCAACATACCCTCTTATTTATTTTCCATTTCACCCATCCTTTTTGCAAATAACATGCATGGATGTGCCTTCGCTTAATATGAAAGTAAATTGCAAATGCATTTATATGCACTCATTTTCTGTGCAACTTGGAACACGGATTGCGGATGTCGGTGGGACGATGTCACGAAAATAAGGGCCTGTAATGTCAATCATATTTTGAACATCTCTATTTAAAGCACCACTTCACCAATTTTCAACCTTATCTTAATTTAATGCCCTTACAGTATATTGACTGGCTTTTATACAGCATTACACTTGTCAATAGCACCCCAAAACCTACAGCTGATGATGCTGTTTCAGGCCAAGCAAAACCAAGACAAACTGCAGTTTTCCTTGTGTCAAAGCTTAACTTAAAGTTTTTTTAGATTCAAAGTCAAAGGTTAAAAGAATGGCAAGAGGCCTTACTACCAAAATAAAACTTTCTTGCTTCTATTAAGCTCAAAACAACATTACCAGGCATGGAATTTAGGGCATAAATAGAGCCTTCCAATGAGATATAGACTGTTGACAAGGGTAATGGTGTATTATTACCCTTATAGTGCTATAAGAATGTCATTGAGAGGAGAGATAGGTGAAGTGGTCATTTAAGTCAGATTACACAGGAAAGAAAAAGTTCGTGCTTGTCTCAATGGAGTCTTTGCTTTTTCAACTTGACATGGCTTTAGTGTGGACTGTTGTGGGATTAAGGAAAACCAAGAGACCACCTAGAAATCCGCAAGGCAGCAGTAGTTGGAAGGGTTATGGTGTAGCCTAAACTGGCCATGAGAAGACAAAAGGTGAGAGGAGGAAAAGGAGGAGTGTGGATGAGGAGGAGGAGTGTGGATGAGGAGGAGGAGGGAATAATGGAGGTGAGGAGGGAGTGGAAGGGATTTAGTGTGAATCACCGAAGAGGCCATTTAACTGCCTTCGATCCCAGCGTGTGTCTGGGAGGAAGGACTGATCAATAGTGTGATTTAGGAGTTCATTCACGGCCTGTGCTCTCTAGGAGATACACGCACACAGATACAGACACAAAAAGGTTATATACTGCCCCCTCTTAGGCTATCATTCACGCCTGACCTGAATTTAGTCATATTTAACTATGTTAGCCACTGAAAAATAGCCACTTTATGTCTCTGTGTGAAATAGTGTGGTTTAATTTTAGGGGTAGGAGACATTGCTTCTAGTGAATTTATTAAATTGCTAAATGACCACAAAGATAAACTTATATGATAGTCACGTTGTGGGCGATTAAAGTACTTGTGGTGAAAACTACCTGTCATGGCAGCCATGTTTTCTTATGTAATCCATCCTGGACACTTAAAATACATCCACCACTGCTTCAGATGAGGAGGGTATTTTTATCTTTTACACATTTTACAACTCCTTTCTACTCTTGAGTGGTTGTGAGGGGGTGGTTTGGTGAACAATGCATGAGGAAAAAAAAGTCCATAAATCTCATAACTGGTGCTATATTTTTCAATTAATGCCTGATGCTCAACAGTTCTCCGATCTTACTGGCACAGCCCTCTCGACCTAGATTTTGTGCCAACAATCCCTCAGACCACAGAATGCCAAGTATATCTACAAACAATCCTCCTCCACTTAGCTGCTCTGTTTGGAGAGCTATTCCCACAGAAATGCAAACACCACTATCCTCAGCCTTCTATGGGCAGGTCCAACCGGGTGGGTTGCATTCAAGATACTAAGATGCAATGCGCTGGACTGAAATCCAAACAACCAGATGAATTAAAGAGATCTGCGCTCTGTGGGGTTCTAAAATCAGATGAGATGTTAGGCAAACATGTCCATGGAGGGTATTCAAGACACTACTCATTATGTCCTTTCAGTTTACAGCCTACAAAGTCTTTCCATTTGTTTTTTGGGGGTTGCCTTTTTCCTTGTTTCTTCCCTCTCGCTGCTGCCTCTATGTATCAGAGCTCGGGTGTCCAATAGTTTCATCATCTTAGACGGTTCTCCGGGCTCTCTCCGGGTGCCATTTTTATTTCATTTGATGCCTGTTCTCATATATGTTGGATCCTGTCCCTGGACCCAGAAAGTGAGGTATTAGCTGCAGGCAAAAATAAAAGTGTGGGCTTGAATGCCACTGAGCCCCCTCGTCAATTCTGATGTCTTTATATAGTGTATTAAGTGATGGCAGGATGCGCGTGTGTGTGTGTGTTTGTGTCTATGCGAAAGTAAGCTCATTCATACTGGTTCTTTTATTTCACACAGAGCTATGTTCAGAATCCTCCACGTATAATGTGATTTTTAAAATAATTCCAACCATGGTTCCTTGACAGAAATCCATGGTGCTGAACTGATCCCTCTTTATGATGTTTGAGAGAGGCCCATTACCATGTAGTCATGGCTGGCTTGGCCCTCTGAGCCCCTGCTAATAGGGAGGGTAGTAGTTAAACCTATATGTGTTTGACAGAGGCACAGCACATGACTATAGGCTGCTCTCCTCATCTGAGACACTGAGCCCCACTTAGGAGGCTACATGGTTCAATGGTGTGCCAGCATCTTAAAGCACAAACCGCAAGTGCACTAAAGAACAACTCGGCTTGTATATGGGATTGTGAATGTGGCCATATATATTTGTGCACTTTGTGTGTTTTTTTTTGTTTTGTTTGTTTTTTGTTTTTTTTTGCACACAGAGTTGAATGGGCCTTTTGGTACAAGATCAGCTGACCAATTATAGTACAACTTTCTGTCCAATCATTTCACTGAGAGTAATTGAGGCAGAGCAGGAAATTCCAGCTGGGAATTCAGATGTGAAAGCTGTGCTGCATGAGGAACACAGATGGAGTCACAATGAGAGAGAGAGGACACAGTGAAAGGAGAAAGAGAGAGAGAGAGCTGGAGACTTAAAACATTTATGCTTATTTTGGGGTGGAACTCATAAAACCAATATTGGCTACATTATAGGGGGTACAGAAGATAGAGTTTTTACTTACACTTATACTTACAGGGAACTTCACCAATTATACACATAAAGTTCAGTTTGTTGGTCATGGGGAGTACTTTTCAGCCTGTGAAAACAGTTGTATAATGTCAGTGGCTCTGGAGGGAGTTTTCTAAAGTCTGAGAAAATAACCCTGGTTCATTTGGCTTGGATACTACCAATTTTTAACAGAAAGCCTGCATCACAAACTTGGAGCATGGAGTTTGAAAGACATGATTGTTTACCAGTCACGTGTCTAATGAAGACACACTATTGAGTTGCATTGTGGGAAACGTAGGATCCTGACTTTTTGGAGCTTTACCCATACAAGGGACAAAAAGTAAAGGTATATCTCTGCATCAGTTTTGACCATTCTTTCAGTTTGTTTCTTATGAGTCACCCAACTTTATGAAAGTGCAATACTAAAACACTGGAGTACTCTTTTAAGATGTAGAACAGCACATTTGCTGCTCCCTTACCATACCATATGAATTTTGGTGACTGCACAATGAAGTTACAAACGAATGAAAACGGAGGCTCAGGTCTGTGCCAGACATGTAAAATTATATTCCAACTCATCTGTATTCCACAGTAGATTAATCGTACAAAGGTAAAGAAGCTTTTCATTCTTTCATCACTTTCTTTCAAACCCTCTCTCACCTTTTCTCTCTCTGTCTCTCTCTCCCTCTCTGTCTCCCCTTTCTCTCTGTCGCAGCCAGACACTGGGAGGCTTTGACTTTGATTAATGGTGAGCCAAGCTCTGCATTAAAAGCCAGGGGCAGCAAGTGGGGCCAGATAAAAGTGGAGCACAGGAGCAAGGGATGGGAGGGATGGAGGGAGGAGAGAGGAGTGCAGGACACAGTCACCAATCACTGTCAGCATCATCGTCCCAGGGTGACAGTGGGGGACGCAGTTGGAGGGGACAGCAGTGCTTCATTGGGCTGCACCTCACCCTCATACAGGCACAACACATTGTCTCTGACAGGCTCTTCACACACTGGCCACTAGGACACACAGACACACATACATGTGCACACACACTCTTTATCTCTCTCTCTGCTGCTTTTCCTCTCGAAAACACGGTCACTGTCTGTCCAGTGGGACACGACAGTGAGAAAAGATTTTTTTTTTTTTTCTTCTTCAGGAAATGTAGTGAGAATCTGTGTTGTAAAGAAAGAAGTCAGATGTTCAGAACTTACACTTGCTAGCCTTTTGACTCAACCAATCAGTAGTAACTGATATATCCTTCCCATCGTTGTTATTTCTAGTTCACATAGAAAATTTACTTTACAGTCAATACACTCAAGTTTTTTATTGTTTTTTTTTATTTTTTATAATAATAATATTGCATTAGCAGCTCCGTGATAAGAGTTGCTCTGGCACAGGAAGATGATGTCTTGATGTTCTCAATCCCACCTCCAAAGCTCTGATTGGCTCAGTTGTTTCTTCAAATGGGGTTAACATCAATAAGCTCAACACCAGACCTATTTGAATAACTGAAAGAGGTCTCAACCCAGCTATATACACATTTAGACATCAGCACTTGAACACATGCATAAAAAATTCTCCATGGTAAAAATTGATGTTTTTCTGTCTGTGCACCTAAATGCATGAACTGAGTTGGGACCAGGACCTGGGGCTGTGGAAATACCTCTCCTCCTCAGCCCCTTTTTCCACTGCAGGAATTTCTGTGTGTGTTTCTGAGTGCCCCTCCCTTGGGTCTGTCAGGAACAGTGTGTGCCTGTGGCCGGTAATTGATAATGCGGCCCAGGCAGCCCTAGCCCTGGTCAGTGGAGCGTGAACCAGCCTGAGAGGCAGAGAGACTGAAGTGCACCAAGGTGAAGCTTAGCCCTCACACTCTCTGTCTAGGGTATGAGAGGGAGGGAGAGAGGGAGGGACAGAGGACAGGAGGTGAGACCAAGGGAGGCAGACAGAGCAGAATCCATTCACAGGATAAACAGAGCTCCATTTACATTTTAGGTAATTATCTGACACTCAAATGAAGAAATACTTACCCTAATCAAAACTGTAGAATAAGTCGTCTTCCTAACGCGATTTATAAGCAACCACACTGAGCGCAAACGTCAGGGGTTTTTCTTCTTACAGAACTCCTGTGACCATGGAGTGGTTATGCAAGGGTGAAGTACGAAGAGAAGGAAAATAAATAGAATAACCATTAAGAGGTCTGATAAAAAGGATAATTTAGCTGAGAGAGGGAGCCATTTGCTGCCTTTTGAATAGAAGAGTTATTCAGAAAGCTGGTGAGTGGAGACCAGGTGGAGTGATGACTAGGCCTCAGCAGCGAGCAGGCCGAGAGCCAAGAGGCTGATAGGCACAAAATGTAGAGCACGGGCTTGTGTGAGGCTGTATTTATGCCTGCAGACATGGGGGTGGAGATTCCTTTCCAGCACTGTATACAAACACCAAGGCTTTGAACTTAATATGAGCAGTCGCAGAATCAGTTTTTAATCAAACTTACTTGTATGTTCACAAATTGGTTTGATGAGTAAATTTGGTTGGATTCATTTTTGAACTTTAAATTAGAGTTTATCTTAGCACCTTGGAGGAGTTTGTGAGCATACAGTAGATTCTGGGGCATATTCACATACCATAAAAGAGATTGATTTGTACATAAAAGCTAAGCAATTTGTATTTTTATTACATATTTTGTGACATTTTTATAAACACATTTCTGTCTCTTTCATAGATTGGTGTATTTATACTAAGGATTCCACTTAAAGGCCCTGAAAACTTGGTTTTAAATCCTCTATAACATTAAATAGCCATGACTCAAAACTGTGATTTGATCAGATTCTATTGACGGTGCTGGCAACATGAGCAAACAACCCCACAAATGTTGCTCTACCCTGATCGGTGCATGAAAGTACGAGACATTACATTTTTCCAGCCGAGCCCTGCCCACTTCAAATGGGTAAGAAGAGCACAGAGAAAAAAACAAATACAGAAATCTCTGCAATTATTAAGAGCAATAACTAAAACTGTTTTGACTTTGGCAGAAAATAGTGTTCATGTAGGACCACACCATTTATAGTAAGTAGCCGATGAGAGCATATGTTTTCATGGCCTTTAAACCCATTTCCTTAAATGTTTTCAGATTTGCTGCTCTAAGAATCTTTTGTTAGGTAGCATTTCCCAAGAAAAATCCTCTGATACACATCATTCTTCATGTCCAGCAGCAACAGCGGTTTGTTTAGAATAAACAGAGGGAAAAAAACTTGGCAGTTAGCATGACCGGTGAAAAGACGAAATACCTTTAATTTGATCAACAGGGATCCAAATGATCCCTGGGAAGTGTATAATGATTTGAACTGTGCTTATTTTAGAGACTCACTCACCGGCTACTGGCCAAGCCAACACTGTCTGTGACATTTAGGAACTTGTCAGCTTGCCCTAGATTGCATATATTAACACAACAAATGGATGTAGAAGAAGCATCAGCACCAGGAAAATGTACTTTTTTTCTCACAGAGGAGAAAGTCCAGGGTATTGAACCACCTTGACGCTACTGTCAGCAGTGACAAGATATCCGCAGATTTGTTAAATGTCAACAGTGAGGAAATCTGCAGAGGTATGATAGCAAAAAGACAGGGGGGTGGATTCAATGCAATGGCACATGACACCTGTTCTGATGGTAAAATTAGGGTCATTTTCAGTTCAGTTCAATTCATTTTATTTCAGACCTGTGGTCCATGTAGATAAAAGATTAAAAAAAAAAAAGTGTTTGAACAGGGTGTGGTGATACTGCACAGTATGTGAGACTTGGGTCTTTATAATGTCTATAATAATTTCATAATTTAAAGATTTGAAACCACACAGAAAAAAACACAAGCACACACACACATATGATATATACAGAGTTTTACGGATGATGTCTTCCTTCTGTCCAATAACACAATCTCTGAGCGGCATGTGAATAGCGACGAGGAACAGGGATGATGGCGGGATGACAGTGCAGGGAACAAAAATGATGGAAAGAGCAGGAAATTGCCGAGTGTCTGGGTTAATTGACAGCCCATGTGTGTGTATTCAGGTGTACTGAGGCTGAAGGATGGAATACGCTGCGCAGCTGGGCCAAAACGATCACAATGCTAGACCAATTTGATTCCAAAGGGTTTAATTGAATAAATAATGTGTGGTTCATATACAGATGGAGTCCATTTACCTGTTTTGTATTGGCTAGAGAATGTCCTCTTTATGAGTATAGTTTCTATATATAGAAACTTAGGATCCTTGTTGTGTTGTTGTGTTGTGGCAGTTTTGATGCATGCAAACTTATTTTTTTCCTGCCTGCACTGTTTAGCTCTTTCGTTTGCATTGAAATCAGCAGTGGAGTGTACTAAGGGGGGTGTCACAATAACTGACACAAATATTCGTAAAATGTTGCCTCTGCCTACTGTAAAGCTGCATATTATAACACAATCAATGTTTCAATTAATTTTGTCATTTCTGTCAAGTTACTTCTAGTCAAATCAGATAAACCTCTTCTGTTCATGTTATATTTGCCCATTTCATTTTAACATGCATTGCTAATTTAAGGTCTAACTGAATGGCTCCTGAATGAGAGCAATTTAATATGACCTACTACATGCTATTCTGGGTAATACATTGGTATTGTACTGTGTATTATATTGTAAGGTAGGCATATGGACATGCTTATTAGCTGCATTTACTTGTGCATAATCATGGTATTATTGTAACACAAAAGCCCAATTAAGCTATTTACATGACTGCATGAATTATTAAAAAAATGCAATTACAGTACATTAATGAATTACTTATATTTAGATTTTTAAAAAAAATAACAAATACACTTTTTTTCTTACCTGCCATAATCAAATTTTACAAAAACAATGACGGTCATTATAAAACAACATTACATCATGTTGTTTAGCATAGCCATATGTAGAC
Source organism: Macquaria australasica (assembly GCA_005408345.1). NCBI lineage: Eukaryota > Metazoa > Chordata > Actinopteri > Centrarchiformes > Percichthyidae > Macquaria > Macquaria australasica. Next base: position 271,217 of record SEMN01000112.1, read on the forward strand.
CTTTGTTGCAAATTTCAAGTATAAACCAACTGCTACTTTTGACAATTGAAAAAGCTTTGGAACAGCGTTAATTACTGCATCCACTGCATCCTGTGGATGCTACACTTAGTGCTCCTATATTCTGCTCAAGTAGCCAAGATTACTCAGTCCAACAGCGGACTGAATCCAACACGATTGGTTGCCAGACTCACGCCAGACTCGTGGTGACTGACAATTCTGGCACACAGGTAGCCTGAGTCCTGCTAACTGGAGCTGACACTCAGCCGAAGTACACACCCTCAAATCTTAGCCAAACCTGGCAGCCTTATTGTGGCCAAAGCCGGCACATATCTGATCCTGCAGTGCCAGAATGTGGCTGAGTGCAGCTCTAATCGGCCCAACTCAGCTGGCTACCTGGTTACTGATGAGAGTGGCAGTTGTACTGTTTAAACTTGGATTCTGTGCAGAGTACTGATAGCAAATGATGGTTTATTCTAGGTACACACACTGGACGGTATGTATGGAAATTGTGCACTATTTTTAAAATGGGCACCATCATTCCTGAAATTATTAGTGTGGATAATGTGCCAACTATGATTAGCTGTCATAAAAGTTGTTGGAATATTAGGCAGATAATGAAGTGGTTGTCCCATAGCTGGCTTGATATACCTATTTTGCATTTAAAGTAAAGAATATATATCAGTATGTCTACAAAAGGGCACAGTTCCACATGTTCAAGTTTTAGGTTCATATTAACTGGCTGGTGATCTATGCTGTACACATAATCTAAACTCTCGCCTAATGACTGAGGGAATACTGAACAATCAAAGGAGTCTTCCCAGACTAGTGTCTTCACCTCACTGTACTAGGCAGTCAGCATTAACAAAATAGACTCTCTAACTGTTACTACTACCTCTGGATAACTGCACGTTTTTGTTTTTTTACCTGGAAATAGATACCTTCTTATATTAACTGTTGTTACAGTGTGTGAGAAATATCTGTAATAATCAATGTTATTCTAGAAATGTACTGATTCTGTGTTCCTCTTCCTGTGCCCTACAGCTCCCTCCATAGTTCCCATCATGCACCAGATCAGCTCCACCATGAATAGCTTCACACTGTCATGGCCACAACCAGAGCAGCCCAATGGCATCATCCTGGACTATGAGCTGCGCTACTACGAGAAGGTAAGATAAGTTGTATGTGTGTGTGGAAATGCATGAATTTACATGTTTATGTCTTTCAGATACTATCTTTCAGATACTAGGTGTTATCTCCTACTCTTCACATGCACAGCATGTAAACTGCATGTAAAGCCCACAAAAATCTAAGCTCTCCCGGATATCTTTGAGCAGAGTCCCCTGGGTTGATAATATGTTCTTTCACTATGTTCACTCCATCTCTCCCACTGTTCTTTGGTTTCTGCTGCTGATGAAGTGAATAGGTTGACCTCTGCTCCAGGCCCACTCTGCACAGTGCAGCAACCTGTCCCGCTGTGAAAATGCATTGCGTCTGGGGGGAGTCACATCGACCCGTCTGCTCACACACAATACGTCTGCTTTATTAAGTCGCCAGCCCTACTCCACAGCGCCTATGCTGCTTCAGTATTGACCTGTAGGCTTTTCCCAATGCCTGGGACATAATGATACCTAGAGATCAGAGACTCTAGCTTTTTGTTTGGGCCCTTGTTTGTCCTCCTAAAGCTGATCGATAGGTATAGCAAGGTTGGCCATGCATGTTTTTCCCCAGTGTTTGTCATCTTAAGCTAAGACTTTTGTGTCACTTGGTGCACCTTCACCCATGTTCTGCTTTTGCAAATAAAAGATAAAAATCGATAGAGTTTAATAAATGTTTTTTAAAAACTCATTTTGGCTAAGGTTTGTGGATCAATATTCACAACTCCACCTTAGAATAGTGTTTGTCACATTTAGCATTTTCTATCAGAGAGAACAACAATCATGTTTTTAAATGATGTTTGCAGTTGGAAACTCAGTTATCCAATAATAGCTGCATTGCTTGCTGTTTCCCCCTCTGGCATTGCACAGGTCATAAAATTGAATCCGATTGCCATGGCCCTGAGAAACCTTATCTGCCAGACAGCTTAGTGTCGTGTAAATAACACTTATACAGCCTCCCATTAGCTCATGAATATCAATGAAACCTAATCCTATTGATGTTTATGTAGCGTGTCCTCATACAAATAGATGAGCACGGCATAATCACAAATTAGTGTATTAAGGAGGACAAGATTGCTAATTGCACTGGGATGATTCAGGTGACAGAGAGGTTGTGCTCTACGCTGTCTACCTCTGTCTTAATGTACCTTCATATCCCCCTGTACGTGTGTCTATCTACAAAATGTACCACCATGTGAGTGTGAGTAAGACACAGAAGGTGAGTCAGAGTGATTGCTTTGTGACACACTGGGCTGTGGAGATGAGATTTCCACATTGGTGGTCCTCCTTTGACACTCTGTATTTCGGATCTGACGAGGCTTTTTATAGGCTCTAAACAGACTTTTCTTCTGCCAGCCAATGCTGTCTAAAGTGTCACTGTAGATGTATTTTTGTGCCTGATTAAGCACCATCCCTCAGAAGAAGAAAAAAGCAGGTTGTGGCAAATTTGGGCAAAAGAATCAAATACAAGTATATACCAAGTGTGTAATCTCCATACCAGTTCAAATTTATTATACACGTGTCCACATAAATTCTCACTGTCACAAACGTTGGCTTGGGTTACTTGCATGCATGTTCAGGCTGCTTGTTGCATATGTAGAAGCAGGGAATTAAATTGCATTCCATCGAGGTCAGTCCATTGATTCTCTGAACGCTTGAGAGGTCCAGAAAATCTGGAAGTTCCACGCAGCAGTAATGTGATGATGTGGCCTTTTAGTCATAAAAGGCAAGTATGGAAGGGTGTCTCTCACCATGTCTATCACACACTCCACTGCACACTCCAAGCTTTACCAGGTGCCACGGGTAACTTATAGGCTGTATAAAAAAAGTATAGAAATGGCCCTGCTATTACTCGCCTTCTTTTTTTATGCATCTCACAGACGCCTAGATTAATCTGAGAGTAGTCACACTGTTATGGTTCTGGAGTTGATTGTCTCAGCGTGCCTGGCACAGTCAGCTAGTCCTTAGCACAGCAGAGAGCTGTCTGTCTGTACACTCCATCTCACAGGAAGCCCCCTATACCCATTTACAATAGCAACTTCTCCAGCAGCATGGCATTGTCACACTCTGTGTTGAGTAATACCTCAGGGTAATCACAAAATACTACTTTTATTTCCAACCTTTGCTTAATGTTGTAGTTTCAGCCATCAACCGTACAACATATTTCTCACAACTTTAACTGTTGTAGACACAGGAACACATTTTTTTGTTTTTGTTTTTGTGGCATGTTTGTCTTGATTTGACAGTTCACAGTAGAGAGTAAATAAAGTATGGAGAGCGAGTGGGGGACAACATGGGACAAACTGTGCTTACATGGCTGTGTGACCTTGGCCTTGACACAAGCGTGAATGTATTAAGACTAACTGGATACCATGTTCCAAGATGGTGCCCTATTCATTCCAATGAAAGCTGTTCACCTTGCGCGTACATGGTGTACACATGAATGGCACGAAATGTTTTCATTGATACGGCTCTTCAAGACGATCTAGTTTTTATTGAACCTAATGGCCTCAATTTTTACAATACAATAAGTCATGTCGGAGTGTCAGAAAAATGTATTCATCATTTTAAAGCTTTTTTTTTTTTTTTAATGTTTGTGCATGGAGAGAAGTATTTTTTGATCACCACAATGAAATACAATCCAGGAAGTCCAGTTTGAGTAACAGCTTAATGTGTTTAAAGGTATATCAGACGCCAAAACAGTGCAGAACGGATTGTAATACTCACAGACAGGATTTTACAACTCTGGAAAGTTACCATGGCGGCAACTACTTTATCTTTTGTCGTAAACTGTAGAAATATGCTGTTCATGTTACATGTACAAAGTAATCCACCAGGAATGTGCACTCACATGTACTTGATTGCAAACGTTGAGCCTCGTTCAACTTTTTTGCAGGAGCCCCCTGCGTTGGCCCCCACACTTCACAGACGGACTGGCTCCTTTCACAAACACAAGCATCACACAGGTTTAAACACTTCAAATACAAGCTAGTCAATGAAACTGTCCATTTTGAAAAGTGTATGAATATAAAAGTAAAAAGTTATAAATGTCCACATAATATGTATATGTACATATTTGTATACACATATACATATAAACAAACTTGTAGCCATGCCTAAATACAGCAAGTACAACGTGTTAAAGTGCACTAGTCGGTGCACTTTGACATGTTGAAGTAGTTCAGAGTAATTGGTAATATTGCAATTGTTAAAGCCTGTCTGAGGCTTGTGTTCTGTGGCCTTAATAGACATCATTTTAAAGATGCATTTGTTTGTCTACAATTCCTGGTGCATAAAATGTTACTAATAGTAATATTTCCCCAAACTACAAAAATAAGATACAGTCTTCCACCTACAGTACAGTGGCAGTTTAAGCTGTAGTTGCATGAAGGTAGGAGATAGTAATGACTCAAAAAGACTGCATTTTGACGGTTTCACCTGAAAGCTGTAGTGAGTGCTGAAGGCTGTTCTCTCAACAGGCTTCACTCCCTTCTTCAACCCACCTTCTCATTACAGAGTAAGTGGTCCCGGGACCCTTTAAATTGGGAAGCATGATGAAATGAATTAAAGGTTTGCAGAGAAAAAGTGGAATCTCATGCTCCCGGTCTCTCCATTTTTCTCATACCCTTTTTCCTCTGGCTGCCTGAAAATTTGGGGAGGGTGGAAATAACTCAGCATAGCGGAGGTCAGGCCTTCCATTAAGGCTGGAGCAAAGCAGCCACTGGCTCTGGTTACTGATGGCTCTGTGCGTGTTGGTGTCACAGAGAGGGTGTGTGCGTGTGTGTGTGTGAGAGAGAGAGAGCTTGCGTCAGTGTTTGTGTGTGAGCGTCAGCAGTAGTTCAGGTGTATCTATTCTGGATGACAGCAGCACTGTCATACTGCAATGTGAGAAATGCGAGAGGAAATAAGTTTACAGCATGTCACCAGGATCTGTAGCACACTGACCGTAGCACCATCTGCATTTCTGGCACTCTGATATCCCCCTTGTATTTTACATACAATTAGCAATTCCTCAGAAGAGAAGCCAGGAGAAAGTATTTATTATTCTTTTCTTCTCTCCCTGCCAGCCTTCAGAGTAGACCACAACACTTTTGTCGACACACACAGATGTTGTACATAGAAGTTTAGATTTTTAATGGAACCTGTGAAAAGCAGGACTTGTGCAGCACTCCCTCGTTCCCTAAGCAAGGGAATTCACATTTCCTCCTTCAGATTCTCTTCTTCTCTCCCTCTTTGTTTGTCTCCCACCCCGCTCACTCAGGCCTCCTAGTTAGTCTCCAGGTAAATAGAATGCATACAAAGAGTCATCTCAAAAGGAGGTGGCTGCAAAGAACAAGAAAAACAAACTGAAAGCACAGAAGCTTTTACTGTAGATTCTTCTCACCTCTCTTACCACGCACACTAATGTTTAGTGGGTGGCTTTTCAGAATCAGAATGAGAGGAAAATCCTCCAGTTCTTTTTGTTGCCATATGGTGATATAATTTTTTTTATATCCATTTTTTTTTACATTATTTTAGTGTCTTTATTTCCCAAAATGATTAAGAGGCTTTTATGGTCTTCAATATCAGATTTTATTACCATTGTATTTCCATACAAAATAATTACTACTTTAGTTTTAGATTAGAATTCATGAGGTAATTGGTAATTATTTTGCATTTAGTAATAAAACCCATCTAGTCTATGAGATTTAAATCGTTAGCCCATATATTCCCCCCCCCTTTTCTTTTTTTTTTATTCTTTTTTTTTCTACCGTAGGCAATACATTTTAATTGTAACATTAATGGGATATTTCTTTCTTTCATTTCCACTCTACAAACATAATATTAGAATGTTCTCCCTCATACACTCCCTCCCCATCTTTCCCTTTGTGTGTTGTGCGTGTATTTGCATGCATTCATGTGTGTGAGCCTGTGAAGAGGACACATGGTATGTCTGTCTTTGTGCCAGGTGGCCATGCTGTCCATTTTGGGTGGTTGGTGGTTGTCAACCCACGCACACACACCTACACACACATACACACACATGTCAAGTCAAGTCAAGTCAGGTTTATTTTTATAGTCCAATATCACATTATATGTCTCGGTGTCCTTTACAGGACCGCAACAGTAATGGTTTTTGACTGGACCCCACCACCACCACCACCGACCCCACCCCTGCAAAAAAAAAATTTTTTTTAAAGAATAAAAGTAGAAAATACAGGGTAAAAATGGCAAAAAGTGTCTAAAAGGAAATTCAGTTTGCTGGCAGCACAACAATAGTAATTGGTAGGAAATTGGCAATAACAAGAAAATGAGTTGAAAGTTTTAACTTCCAGCAATCTAGCAATATGATTATAATGGATCCAGTGCTAATGTAGTACATCTAGTAAATTTAGTCAAACCTATAAAATGGTTGAAATTCAATATGTCAAAATAAGTCCAGTATTAGTTCTCAGTGTGGTTCCAACTCCAAGTAGGTATGTAGTTTGGTTAAGTTACTGCGCATAGTTAGCTCACCGGTTTTTAGAGAAGGGAGAGGGGAGATGTATTAGAGCTCCCTCCTGGAGTAAATGTAAAAGGTGTGAGTGTGCTTCACCATCATTCAGTACATGGAAAGCATCTTGAGACAGTAACCAATAAACAATATATATTAGGGAGACCATTGTTGCTAAGTTTGTCTCAGTGAGTTTACTGATTGCCGCAGAGACCAAACTCCCTGCAGCGCTTCCTGTCTGTCACCCCTGGCAATGCTTTTGATTGGCTGCTCCACCATCTGCCTTCCCACCTGCAACTCTGTCTTTATTTAGCAAGTTAGGGTGTGGTCCTCCTAATCCCCATTTGACTTGCAGCAGGAGAGGACCTCTCATGGCTGGAAGTCCCTCCTGGCATGGCCTTCTATTGGCTATCCCCTAACCTGCTGGAGTGCCAAATGCTAGCTCATTTTTAAGTGGCAGTGTGTGTGTGTGTGTGTGTGTGTGTGTCACATAATCCCCATTTGACTGGCAGCATGAAAGGGCCATTCCTAGCTGGTGCTCTCTCAAGAGATGCTCCCCCATTGGCGGTTTGCCATCTGTCTGCTCACCTGTCCTCCATTCAAACTCAACAGATGGGGGTGTGGTCCTGAGAAATACTGGATGACTGAAAGCAGGATTAGGCTTTTCCTGACCCGAGTGGTCCGTGTTCACTCAACCATATCTTATACCAGATGAATAGGTGACTATGGTTTCAGTCTTTGATGGGGCTTTATGTCTTCTGCGGCTCTTTCAAATGCACAAGCTGCTGCTTTAAAGTCAAGTTTCAGAATTTGAGCATCTGTATGCAGCACATGTGAGAGATGACAGATTGTGTGATCTAATCGACAAAAGGTCTGTGAAATGATTAAACTCTCTAAACCAGTTACATCCAGCCTTCCATTTAGAAACCTCTCTTTCCTCTCAGAGATAGAATGAAAGCCTGATGGTGCGAAGCTCTCCCATCCCAAGCCCAAACATTTGTCTTCATCAAGCCCAGAGTGTCCAATAAGGGCTAATGTGATTGCACACATCATTATGTGGGGGGTGGGGGCAGATTTCATAGCTGTGTTTACCTCATCTGCTCAATGACGGAGCAACCGGAATGATTCAATTACACCAATCAGATTGGATAATGATTTCGATGTGGGTTGCTTCTGCCTCGAGTTTCTTATCGCTTCCTGCCATCACCAGCCCCCCTCCCTTGCTTCCTCCTTGCCTATCTACTTTTTCCACTCCACACTGTTGTCAACTCAGATTTTTTATTCATATTTTCTCAGAGCAGTCCTACATGTATTATAAGATGTAGTCCAGCATTAAACAATAGTGTGTTTACCAAGTTTTAAAAAAAACAGCATGCCTCAATTTACACTGTTTTACCGACACAGGGAATGTTGCCCCTTCACTTTCAACTGCCCCCCCTCCCTCTCTACAGTATGTCTGCATCTAGCAGCCTGCAGTAGTGGGTGTAGTGTAGGTGCAGTCTTATTTTCTGGCTGTCATATTCACTCTGGGTTATGGGAAGGTGACAGGCCTAAGTAATTACTGATCCCCCATAGCAGATACCTACAGCAAGCCCCAAACTACACTGCAGCAGACTGCCTGACTGGCTCTCTAGAGCCAGGAGATAAAAAGACAGAGATACAGGAGGGCAGGTTCCATAGTCAGAACCATGCATTTACATAATGGATGGCAATATGTGTGCATCCATGCACGTGTGAACAAATGCATACACCGATCAGCCATAACATTATGACCACTGACTGGTCATAATGGAGGAACATTGATTATCTCGTTACAATGGCACCTGTCAGATATATATACAGTATATATATATTCAGTATATATATGTGTGTGTGTATATATACACACACACACACACATATTTATATATATATTGTAACGAGATAATCAATGTTCCTTCATTATGACCAGTCAGTGGTCATAATGTTATGGCTGATCGGTGTATATTCATAATGTACGGCCATACAGACAAATGCACGCCCGTAACGGTTCAAATAAAACTTTTGAGAAGATCTAACAGATATTCAAATCTAAAATCAGAGCTTAAGAAAGAGGGCACATACCTAAGTAGAAAGTTACAGCAAGAAGTGATTGCACAAAGGATTTTATAGCATTCCCTTTAATGAAAAAATAAAATGTTTTCTGTGGGTGGAATAGGCCGCCATCATATTTAAAAGGCGACCTTCTTCAGACAACAAAACAAGAGGATGTAATGTTCAGACTTCTTGCAGTAATTAAACTGCCTCATAAAGCACATCTGAAGAGACAAATTTGCAATGCTATTCTATTACTGTTCAGAAGTAGCTATTGCTCTTTGTAATTTGCAAGAAATGATTGCCTTTAATTACCATACTGTGTATTTGTGTTACCGTATAAACAGGAAATATTGTATGTTTGTGTGAGTGGTGTGAATGTGTGTGCATTTTAATGTGTGTATTTGAAGTTCAAACTGACCAAAGCCTTATTAAAAACTGGAAGAACAAACATATCGTCTCTTGCCGTTTCAATGGGCCCTTAAAACATAATTTTTAAGAGAGCTTCACTACCCTTAACTGTTCTGTTCTGTCTCTTCGGTTTATCCACTATCTGCTGTTATCATCTGCCCTCTGTCAGTGTTGTTTGTCAAAAGTACACTACATTTCCTGTATCTGGTTTACAACAACTCCAATATACAGCCTGAGAAGCATTACTTCCAAATTTGGTCCACTTTCCCTGCACTATTTCCTGAATATACAATGCTTGAAAAGCCTGTTTGATGTCTCACTGTCAAACCCCTGCTACTACTACTGGATCCAGTTCTACTCGTGTTTTCTTAACTGTGTGGTTTAACACTTTCCTGCTGACATCTTCTCTGTAAGTCATCTCTGACCTGCTCCCTGTCTTTGCTGCTCCTTTCAGGACCATGCAGAGATTAACTCCACCATCCTGCGAAGCCAAACTAACACCGCACGCGTGGAGGGCCTCAGGCCGGGTACAGTCTACGTGGTACAGGTGCGGGCACGGACTGTGGCTGGCTTTGGCAAATACAGCAGCAAGATGTGCTTCCAAACCCTCACAGATGGTAAGGATCGCCGAGCCAGGAGAAACAGCTCTCTCTGTCTCTCTCTATCCTTCTCTGTCTCACTTTGTCTCACTCTCTATCACACACACACACACACACACACACACACACACACACACACACACACAAACCCTAACTCTTTATAACACTCTTGTCGCTTTTTGTGTTTGTTGTTGCATTATTATTAGTAGGTGAGATAGAGGGGAACCGTAATGTTTGATTGCACTTCTATTTCTACAGCAAAATTAATTTCCTTCACGGTCAGGTTTGAGTGTGTGTGTGTGGGTGCTTTGAATATGTAGAACGATGAGTGTCTTTTGTTTGTGCAACTAACTGTGCTTGATCCAAAATGCTTAGCTAATTGGTTTTTCACCCGGCCCTTCTGTTGCTGGAGAACCATCCCAGAATGCATAGCTGTGATTAGTAGTTGATGAGATTAATTTTTTGCCATGGGGGGGCTCGATTGTTGGGAGAGGGAAGGGGCTGAAGAGAAGCTGCAACACCTGCTACACTGGCAAGGTTGTGGATCTATGTTTATTAGTGTAAGCGCAAGGAGGTGTGTTTGCAAGGTTGGTGGTGGCAATGCATATCTCTGCCTCATGTAATACTTTTTCATAGCCTTGCCAGGCAGTGAAATCGGTGCTAAAATTAACACAGCATGATTCAGTCTGGATGGATTAAACATTTGACTGGATATGTGTAACGTTCACAAGATTTGCCAAAGTGCTGCCTTATTGTACCTTGCTGGACTAAAAGTCTACTATGCAAGTGTGGCCATAGATCATAATGTATCAAAGACAGGAGTGACATTTCCACATTGTACTGTGTTAATGAGGATGATAACGATGAATGAGACTTTGATGATCTTGAGGGAGGGGAAGATGAGAAGGATAATAATGATGATGAAGGTGATCATTGGGGCTATTTACCTGTGCAGAGCAGATGTAGTGGCGCAGTCATGGCCCCTTTGTTCTCCCTCAAGGTCTCAAACGGTCTTTCCCCTCAAACACATACGCACACACGCTTCACGTTCGCTCACACAAACGCTGTTAGCGGTTCATCTGTTGGCTCGCTGCCATAGCACGACATTCGTCAAGGCAATTAGCAGCAGACGCTAGAGAACTGGTGACAATCACACCCACGGCTCCACCTCCTGCCCCTCTACTGCTCTCCTCTCCCCCTGTCAAGCCGCTCCACTGTCTCATGAAGACGTCCAACCACTGCTCTCTCCCTCCATGTCTTTTCCCAAAACATGTAATCCCTTTCGTCTTCCTGTCAGCACAGTTTCATACACCTCCACAAGGTGTCCTTTTGCCACCTCTGCACAGACAAACACACACACAGTCGCATGCAGTGCAGACTTGATTGACAGTTGTGATGAAAAAGAGGTGATTGGTCCATCAGTAAGGTGGCTGATGTCTCAGTTCTCCAGTTCTCTAATAGGCTGAGGCCCAGAGAACTAACTGATTGTAATGGGACCCTATTTACCACTGGAACAGGTAGCTATGTGATTTCAGCAGGGAAAATCACCATCCTCAGATGGGAGAAGGGGAGATTTATCTGGACTTCTCACGCCTTATATGCATCAAAAGAGAACAGGAAGACTGCCTGGAAGCTTGTGTAGCTGGAACATCATTCACACTGTTTGCTTGAAACGTACTTGATAAATGTGCAAGTTAAAAGAGTGAGCAATTCCTGTCACATTGAGTTTCCTCATATATCCTGGCTCTCGCAATGCTCCGAAGATGCATTAGTTCTCCCTTTATCACTTTAATCCAATAGGCCCATTCTACACGGGGGATTGGATTTAGTAGCTGCTGATTTGCCTGCAGCATGCTAAATTGTGCATCGCTTTAACTACGGTGTTTGCTGGTGCCAAAGTCGCGGGCAGACAGGCACACAAAAAGATAACTGAAGATTCTGCTGTGTTGCGTTTTTTAGGCAGGCATTTAAGCTGTCCTCTGAACTACCACCAGCCTGCTCCGGCTACGTACATAAAACATATTTGGGCTGTATGTGTGATTGGCAGTAGATGACTTCCTTTTCAACACCTGAGAAACAACATTCCAAGGTGCACTTTCTTGTCCGCTCGTTTCTGACAGGTATTGCAACAGAGAAGGCTGAGAGGCACCCCTCGCTCTTTCTCACCATCAGTTTTATGCATCTCTCTCACTCTCTGTCTCTGTCCTGGTTTATCAAACACAACCTGTCAGTCAGTCTTGCTAAAGCTCACCGGATTTCAGTCAGCACCGCTCAACAGAGAGATCTATATGTTTTCTTTATCTATCAGTACACCCAGTCCACTCTGCCTCTTCTTCTCCCTATCTCTCCCTTTACCTCCCGAACACACACTCACATACACACCTCAAAATAAACACAGTCACGCTCCTTAAGCTCCACCTAAGCCATTCACAATACATGTCTGTCTGTCTTTCTCCTTGTGTAACACAGATGACTTCAAGTCTGAGCTGAGGGAACAGCTTCCTTTGATTGCGGGGTCAGCGGCAGCAGGAGTGGTCTTTATTGTTTCCCTTGTTGCTATCTCCATCGTGTGCAGCAGGTAACCACATTTTTCCTTTTTCTGTCCCACATTTTTCCTTTTGTTGCTGACAAATGAACTTAATTTAGCTTCTTTCCAGGCTCCCTACCTTCTCTCTTCAAGAAGAAAATAGCCACAAATCTAGCCTACTTTTGCCATTGTAATGACAGCATATAGCGTCCTGGGGAACTGTAGCAAATATAGGGGGTGGACATAATAACGTGAACAACATGCTATCCAATGCAGTAGCCCAGCATGCTCCCCCATTTGCTAATAACTATTGAGAGAGATGGCAACACTGCATGTAGATGGATTTCCTTCACATTGTGATGGATTGCACTGTTTTTAAATCAGAATCTGACCATATAAGACTACTTTGAATATAATACATAATGTCAAAGTAAAATTCAACAGTGATATATCTGAAAAATTGATCTTAAAAATACTGGAATTTTTTTGACACTGAAACTCATCCATTACAGTATGTTTTTGAGACATACTGTATTAGTAACATAGCCACATCCCCCTGCATATACAGTCAGTATGTCAGCTCCTTACATTTACTCATAGAGCATTTAGTAATAGCAATCAATTTGATGGAAAGGAAAGCTAAGTTGACATATTGGAAATGGAATATTCAATTCCATAGAGAACCTAACAACTCCTACTTTGCCCTGTTAACTTACTTAAGTCAAGCAAATTTAATTTTGCAGCAGTTTGTCACATTGTCACATTCCTATCTTGCTCCGCTTTAGATATATGAAAGTCGAATTTTCTGCAGTGCTGTGTGCAACTTTGAGCAAGTAAAGTGTTCCTCAAACGGGCCAGGCTCCTTTTGATGCTGAGGCAGAGGAGACAGATGAAAAGCAGAGATCCTATCAAGGTCTAATTAAAAATCAGCTCATTTTCATAAACTTCATTTGCCATCGCTAACCCTCTGCAACTGATTCAATTTCAGCAACGTTATTTTCAGGCCATACAGAGAAACATGAACAGTAATAAGGCCTCGTTTACACTTCCTTTCATCCTGTCATATCTCTCTCTCTCTCTCTCTCTCTCTCTCTCTCTCTCTCTCTCTCTCTCTCTCTCTCTCTCTTTAATCTCAATATTTATTGCTCCCTCAGGAAAAGGGCATACACCAAGGAGGCGGTGTATAGTGACAAGTTGCAACATTACAGCACAGGAAGAGGTGAGTCCACCCTAATACTTACAGCTCCTATAAGCCTAGTGGTTAGTTTTTGGTCCCATCTGTTTTGTTTGTCTGTTAATTTGCTGGATAGCTTTTTATGAAGCACTTTACGTTTTGGATCATAACTCCTGAAATGTGGTGGTTGAGATGAACGTGTCAGTATAGCCAACACAAATTTCTACCTGAGCAGAACAATGTTTTTTACCACTCCTACTGCAAATTTCATCCAATCTTTAACACATTTGGTACATACAATACTTGGAAGAACCAAAAGAGTAATAATAATATAATATATTCATTGGTCTTTTGATATGCAATGCCTATTTGGTTTGGTTGACAGATTAGTGAAGGCATGGTCTATTTGACATAACCTGTATTAACTTTTGAACACATTGCGCAATTGCAACAAATTAGATGACACATGCACATACTCTATGTACTCTATTACTTGTGTAATACTGTAGATCTATAGGTGACACCACAGATACATTTAAATGGCCATAACTTAGTAGTCATGAGTGTGACTCCTGAAATTTGGTGCCATTCATCCTTGTACAAATCCCTCATATTCCCACACAGGATTTAGGTATTCTCCAAAAATCACAGGAGGTTTTAAAGTTTGAAACTTTGTTAAAATAAGAAATTTAGAGGATTGTGCTGCCTAGGTGGAGATATGTCGGTTGCCATATATTTTACTGATATTTGCTACACCTCCATTTTCTCCTTTGTCCAGTCCTCTACTGCTGTCATAGCATGTATAATATAGGACATGTACGTAACGCACGCACTTTTACATAACGCATTAATGGAAAGGAGGTAAGGTAAAAGGGAAATTACCTCAGGTAGCAGGGGATGTAAGTGTCATTTTCTTTTCTTTACACAATGACAGTGACTGACAGTCATCTCTCGGGGCTGTATGATAGCCGTGATTGAGTCATGTTATAAGCACCACCCTGGCACCGACTGATGAGGGGAAGGAGCCTGGAGGGACACACATATAACCTCCGACACACACACTCGCACACATACACACAAAAGGGTGTGTATAAGATTTGTACCTCAAATGAAAGCCCTGTGTACTGCCGACCTAGCAGTCTGAAAAGGGGCTCACTCGAGGGGATAGAGTTTTGTTGATCATGACACAGCAAAGCGTTTCAACACAGTTACTTTGTGTCACAGCTACAGCAGTGGCAGGCGGGGGCTTATTAAAACTGCTGTGGGCAGAGGAGTCAGTTTTGTTACGGGCTATCTTTGGGAAAACCAAATGCAATTAACATAAGTGGTGAAAATAAACAAAAGATCAGAGATGCTCGCAGGCCTAATCATCGAATAAGCAATTTGAAGTGGAGACGAAGTAAAACGCTGATAAGGGATCCTATTCATAGGTTTATTCCTTCAACCTTCAAACTGCTAACACTCATGAAGTAATCCCCCACCGCACAATTCATTGTTTTCTTCTTTTCTCTCAAGATTTGACGGACAGTTTTGTAATTACAGTATTCAACGCAACAATTAAATAGCGCCGCTCAGCCAATTGTTTTGGGTGAATCTCCCAAAATGCGTTGCCTGCTTTCACCCAGCTGCTTACTGTTCCAGCTGTTGCCACACACGTAAGGTGAGCGTCTCCTCATTTCCAGCCCACCTAATGTGGCAGGCGTCAAGAGGGATGTTGTTCATACTGTAAAGTCTGTAGTGCAGTTGAGTGGTCATGGTTATTAAAGTCAGGCTGCTAACATTTCACCAAACACTGGGTGGGGATGTCATGACAAGCCGATTGGAACACACGCATGAACACATACATCATTCGCGCAGATTAATCAAGTGCTGCTTGTGTGGCTTGGAGGGTAATGCTTTTTTTTTGTTTTAATTGCCCACATCAGCGTTCATCCCAACATATTACACACACGCACTGCGTCACTGAGCATTTACAATTTTCCTTAGTGCATCTAGTCCCTTTTACTCTTTTCCACATGTCAACAACCTGTTAATTAACAGACAGACATTTCTAAGCGCTGCATGTTTACTGTACGACCTAATGCTTTTCTGCATATGAATACCAACACATCTTCAAATCACTAATGTTCGAACCCTGTTTGTCACTTTGTAGCTTCAGCTGTTGTTTGTGCTTCAGCATCTGGTGCTCCCACTGAATGAGAATGGGATTTGAAAGCCTATTTAACAGATCTAGTTATTGTTAGATGCCAAATGTGTTTTTACTTACATTATTTCTATTTTCTTGCCACTGCATACTGCATTCATACATGTGAATTCAGTGAGTTTGCTAAGGCATAAACGGAATTTGTAAGCATCTTTGGATTGTTGTGACATTTGTCATTGCCCTTCATCATCCAAAGTATTATAGGTCAAACCTTGTAATTTTATCTTTAACAAAGTGAGGACTTGCAGAAGGCCTCACACATCTATACAAATGTGACTGTTAATCCCACACAATCTTTAGATCCCCTCTGTGATTTCCATACTAAGAAGCTGCAGTGTCTGTCTGACAACTGATTTTCTGACATCAAACGATGCATAATTAGTTTGTATTTAGGAAGTAAACTCAACTCATTATATTCACAGAGCCACATAATAGATTAGTGTGCATCTTGGACCGACATGAAATTGGAATGTATTCGCTATAGGCCAACAGTGTCCTGCAATTGTTTGTGTTCATTTCTCAAAGTGGATAATCATATAATACATATAATTACTATATACTGAAATTGCTAAATTACAAATATTGTCAGGCAAAAGGAATTAAAAGAAATTATGTTTCCTTGATGAAAGACTAACATATGAAAGAATTCATTTAACTTATAAAGATGAGGATTTGTGAAGCTACTGTTTCACTTACTAACAATGCTGTTTGTCTTTAGGCAATATTTAAATTCTGTGTAGTGGGACCAGTAATTTGATTGTACCCATAGCCAGTAATAGATTAATGTAAGCATTACTGCCGTATGGTTGATTTGTGGATACATTAGGGCCATTCAGTAAATGAGCAGAGCAGACTAATAGCAAGCTAAATGCTGGACATTGGTGAAAATAACATGGTTAAGTGCAGTGCAGTAAACTGTAATGTATAATTCCGGTCAAATAAATACTCTCAACCGTTTTAGCAATTGTATCACAGCCTAGCCTATTTTGTTGAGATTTATAATCCAAATACAATAAATGAATGAATTTGTCCATTTTTCACATTTATGTTTTATATGCAGCCATCTAATTGAAAACGGTATGAAATGATGGCATGTGTTAAATGCCCGTGAATCATCGCAGCAGCCATGCATTCTCTCCCGACAGGCTTGTTGTTTTATATGTTGGGTAAAAATAGAACTGACATTTGGATACATTTGCTTCATACACTCAGATGAAGGACCTATGAAATATTAAAGCAGGAATCTATTTTTTATCTGATGGCCATAAAAAGATGAGTCCAGTTAACCAGGGCTCTGCCAGAGGGAGGGAGAGAGAGAGATAAACTGTTTGCATTTTAAATTATACATGAAAGTGGGCTCTGGACTGTGAATTAGAAAGTAATGGGTGCACACGTAGAAGTACGTGCATGTGTGTGTTCTTGAGATTTTGAGTGCATGTGTTCCCATATGTTTTGTTGCTGTGTATGCTCCCTGCTGAGATTTGAGTCCCACCCAGTGGTGCTGCTGAGTGAGCAGCTTGGCGACACTTGTAAATTAAATGACTTTATGGAATGCAAAGCTGTAAACCCTCTGATGGATTAACTTGAATCCAATCTGTATGGAATCTCTAATGAGCAATTACATTCACACAGACAGGGTTCAAGACAATTAGTGTGGTAACTAGAATCAGCTTCTAGCTTCTAGGTGAGGCACCTTGATCCCTCCAAGACCAGACCATATCCTCCTCCTGTCTCTTGAGACCCCTCCCTCTCTCTATGTGGCTTATGCAAATGAGCAGGCACAAATTGACTTGATGGAGATGGGTTTATTCCAATTATGGCTGCCAAGGTTTTGACTAAACAGCTCTGAGAAAGAGGGGTGCCCTTGGGTGTCACTGTAGAAATGATGATTTGACGTCTGCATGCTCGCCGTAATGTCCGTCTTGTGGCAGCGTGCATTGAATTTGTTTACAAGTGTCTTTTGGCATTCCTCCCCACCCGGCCTGTCAACACAGAAAATTGTCCTCCGTTTGCAGACATCTCCAGTCTGTTAACTGAGCTCACCTATTGCAGAACAGCATAAAGAGCTAGTTGATAGCGCAGTGGTTTTATCTCTATATGAGCTCCTATAGGGAAAGGCTGTGGGGAAATTGGTTCTACCACTATCAAAGAGCAGAGACTGCTAGGGTAAGGGATAAAAGGGTAAAAAAATCTGTCTACATTTACTCTTTCTATATATCCTCGTCCCTCCCTCCATTCCTTCATCTTTCTCTCTCTCTCTTTCTCTCTGTTTTTTTCTGGTCTGTTTCCCCCTTCCAAGTACTGAATCATCAAACCACCATTTTGTTGTCTGCTCTACTCGTAACTGAGGCTGTTCCTGTAATCATCCACCTATACTATTTAATGTGTGCAATATGTGCTAATATTCATTTACATACTGTAATGTTCTTGCCTGTCTCTGAGGAGGACCTTAGAGTAAATGGAGTTATTATCATTTACAACTGTTAAGAGCTTGTAGTAATTGTAAGTAATGCTGTGTCACACTGTGATTTAGGCTACGACTTGAAGGGCAATTGCATTCATTAATCATTAACACTAGACATTAGCCAAAGAAACAAAAAAAAAAAAAAAAAGAACAGTTTCTTCTGGAAACCTCATTGAGCGCTTTGGTTGTTCTAGAACTCTCTTTGCGAGCCGACATGTCTAACTGCCCCTCCCCACTGGGCTGCCCGACCCACTTCTCAGGCTCCCCGGGGATGAAGATCTACATCGATCCCTTTACCTACGAAGACCCCAACGAAGCTGTACGAGAATTTGCAAAGGAGATTGACGTCTCCACTGTCAAGATCGAGGAGGTCATTGGTGCAGGTATGATGAATGGGTGCTATGGAACAGTCGGCTTGTGTGTGTGTGTGTGTGTGTGTACTTATGTGTGCACGTGTATGTGTATGTTTATGTTTGTGTGCTTGCGTGCTTGCGTGCTTGCGTGCAAACAAGTTTAGCCCGAATCCGTTCAAGGTCGTAAAGCGCAGCCCTTTTGGCAGCCACATCAGATGGGAACATGTCAAGGGCCCATGTCAAGTGCACTAGCAGCATATAGGCCAGCTACCCTGGGACCTAATGGCATTAGAAATAACTCAAGCCTTGCGGCCTATTCCCTGTGCTTCTCTGTTTTTGGATCCTATTAGTGTTGCTCTCTAACATGTTCTACCTTGCATCATCCCTTTTCATTTACCTTACATGTAAAATAGGTAGACATTTTGTTTCTGTCCTTCATCTCTTATGTACTGTTAAAATGTCTCAGAATTCATGAACAGGTCATTAGGGGCTGATTGCTTGGAAGTAAATTCTGAGCAACTGGAGGCTAAAATAGCTTCAGCTTAGTATGTCCACGTGTCTCCAGCATGTCTTTTCCTTGGGATAGGACACACCTTTTTTTACAGCAGGGAGGGCATGCTGATGCCATATGTGTTGGTTCATACAGAGGCTAAAATACCCCTGGTAATGAGACTGGGCCTGGAATAGCTCCTGCGGACTGCCCTACTCAGCAAGCTAGGTGTGAGGAAGTGACAGAGATAGGATAGGGGTAAGGATGCAGGGGGACTAACTAATTAAAGATATCCGTTTTTGTTGATTTCACTGTGTGGTGTCTCGGCAGGACACCAAGGTGGTGATAATTAATCAAACAGGTTCCAGATATTTACCAGACAGTGCTTGCCTGTTATACTTTGATTGGGAAATATGAAGACACTTGGCAGGCTTTTAGGATAGATGACTACTGTGAGTCAGAGGAGCCACACTGTTAAGAATATCATAAAGGAGCAACACTAGAGGAGTTTTAGACAACACTCAGCATGCTTGATATAGACTATATCAAGATCTATAATTGCACTTTGGGTAATATTTCTGGCTAGGGACATGAGATACCAATAAGCTTGATAAATGAACAGATTTAGATCTCATCTACTCTACTAATATTTTGTCTGATCACATCAGTTCTTGTTTTTGAGCAATCACTGTGCACCTCTCTCTGTTTCCCCTCTAGGTGAATTTGGGGAAGTGTACAAGGGCCGTTTGAAGCTGCCTGGTAAGAGGGAGATCTATGTAGCCATCAAGACCCTGAAGGCGGGCTATGTGGAGAAGCAGAGGCGGGACTTCCTGTCTGAGGCGTCAATCATGGGCCAGTTTGACCACCCAAACATTATCCGTCTGGAGGGTGTAGTCACAAAGAGCCGCCCGGTCATGATCGTCACAGAGTTTATGGAGAATGGTGCCCTTGACTCTTTCCTCAGAGTGAGTGAATTTTTGTGAACACATACATTGCAAACAGTTATATGGGGTGATCAAAAGTCATATTCAGAAGTTGAACAGAAACATTGCATTATGGAACTGAGAAACTAATTGGAAATAAATCGTTAAACCGTCCCATAAAAGGAGTGTATGCTAAGAATTCCTCCTAATATAAATGAGAATGAGCCTTCTAAACCTATCTTGTGCCAACAGAGAATATGTTTCATGACAATGAACATGATTTCAATCATTCGTAATTTGATATTTTCCACTAGCTAGCCCCATCAGCCTTTAATTTCTCTATTAATGCATGGAGCTATTAATGGACTCTTCACTCTTTCTTTTATAGTCAGGATTGAGCGGACATACAGCTTAATCAATATTCAACAGGCTTTTTTTCCTCCTTCAATCTCATGGATTGGTGTTCTATTCAACTTTGATCTAGAGTGGCTTTAAAGGGGCTCTTTGAAGTTGGCTTTGCTAACCGCCACATCCGACTTGTGTTTCCATCGATCTATCTTACCCTCTTATTTGTTGCTCTGTTTCGGGGGTTCAAAGCTTGCTCTTCAGAGCAGTCACACAGGGGTAGGGGCACCATGCGTAGATGTTAAAGAGATGGATGCCTGCATGCCTGAATGGAACAATGCTCTAACACCTACAATGAGGAAGATTGGCTCCAGGAATCCATTTTGCTTATCTAACACAAGAATACTTTTCCTCTGGACATGAAGAGGATTTGAAATGCAAGAAAAGAGCTCAGCATGTCGATTTTGTAATGGCAAAGTGTAAACAACAAATGATTTAAAACAAAGGGAAGGAAAAAACAGCTCTAGCCTGAAATAAGTGAAAGGTAGCCCCAGGTATGACAACTCGTCTTGTCCCGTTGTCACTGTATGTACATGAACCCTCTGGCTGTAGTTATAATGATATTCTGCAAATTCTGGAGTCTCACTGGGCAGCCTTGATGCTAACTGAATTTCTGAATACATTAAGATTACATGTTGTCTGTATAACACATCAGATAATAGCACAAACATGTAATTTATTTTTGCACTGATATCACTGAGAATCAGATTCAAACAGTGGTTATTTAAAATAACATTCAAGTCTGGATTTTTTTGTCAACAAAGTATCTTTCAGCATTTGCTGAAATCTCTCTATCCTCCAACAATTCTCATGTATGTTAATCATGGTAAAGCTAATATCTAAATAACCATTTTTATTTGTTTTTCTCTCTCTGTCCTCTAGCAAAATGATGGTCAGTTCACGGTGATCCAGTTGGTGGGGATGATGCGTGGGATCTCAGCTGGGATGAAATATCTCTCAGAAATGAACTACGTCCACCGTGACTTGGCTGCACGAAACATTCTGGTCAACAGCAACTTGGTGTGTAAAGTGTCTGATTTTGGCCTGTCACGCTACCTACAGGATGACACCTCTGATCCCAGCTACACCAGCTCTCTAGTGAGTACTTGCAATGCTTATCTTTCATTTTCCTTGAGTGCTATGGGTAACATTATGTATTTTACGCAATCGAAACGTCTAATCAGTCTAATCAGTTTTTGCTTCTATCTGACACTGTCTCATTCTTTTTGAAGGTCTTAAAAACCTTTCACCTTTCACCTTTTCACTGCCTTTCATTTTATATGAGCTGTCTCTCTCTTCTTCATCATCCTCCTTCCTCCTCTTTCCTATACTCTGCAAGTCACGGACCGGAGGTCTGTCACATCTTCATTAGTGTGGAGACAAGCCTCCTCTGGGAAGGCTCCTCTCTCGTTGACATGCCCAGAGTGCAGAGAAACCAAAGGGCATTGCGGCCTCTCAAACTGACAGCTACCACCCCCTCGCTCTCCCTCCCTCCCTCCTCTCTCTCACTCCTCATTCATTATTACTGGGGCATCATGGGAGGCTTTGGCTCCTCATTAACTCCTCCACACTACAGATCTGTAATTATTAGCAGCCATCGTTAGTTCATCTTCTGCCTCTCCTCTTCCTAATTCAAAACACACTCTTACACACTCGCAAACACACGGCGCAGGTCATTAGGACTCCTGGCATGCCTGAGTTTGTGCGTGTGTTTTTATTTGAGTGTCTGTGTGTGTGTGTGTGTGTGTGAACATATAAGCAATGATGTGTACATGCACAGGCATGCATGTGTGTGGTCTGTCTGTGTGGGTGGGTGTGTGTGGGCCCATGTGCATGTGTCTAATTTCACCTCATTGACTGTGCTTTGAGACTTTGGTGCAAATTATTAGCTTGTTTACTGCCAGTGTATCATTTGTGTTGCTACCTGCATTTTGTAGACAGTAAGGTCCTCTTCAAGCAAAACTGACCAATAGAGGATAAAGAGCATGGTTCTATATTATTTAACCTAAAGGTAGATTTTTTTTATTCCTAAATTCAAAAAACTTACTGTATAAATATCCTTCCAATAGCCATACATTTTTGTTATACTCTTATTTTGCAAGTCACTGAGCCATGTCCTGTATTTTACCTGTCCTCTTATTTTGGGTCACCAGCCTCCAGTGACCCTACACAACCTATTCTGCCAGTTTTACTCGGGAGTCGAGATTTTCACTTGTTTCGTAAAACCGCCTTGGGGCCTCTTTCTGAAAATGATTCATTGTATACACTGTGGATGTACAGCATTGTGGTAGCACAGTTTCTATTGTGAATAAATATGAATATATTATGCTATAAAAAGGGCCTATTTTCGGATTAGTTTTAGAGGTATTTCAACACATGCGAAACTTGAGATCAAAAGCATGTAGTCAAATAGCCTGTGAGTCAGTGCTATTCAGGTATGAAAAGAGAGTTCTCAAAATAATTTGTTTTCATCTAAATATAAGTGAAGAAACAAAACAATAATACAAAACACACAATGCACTTTATTTCTACTTAATTTCCACCTTTGTGGCTGAGCTTAGGTAGAAACTACTCTGTTAGAATTATTACTTTAGGTTATATGCAAAAACACACATGCACAACATACAGTGTAAGCCCAAGGGAGGCTACCGATTGGCAGGAGGTGGTAGCCCAGGTGTGAACATAGTGTCATAAAGGCCAGAGGAGATATGACCTCACATTGGTGTGGTTGAGAGCTAATTGCTCCCCAGGAATAGCTTGCTTTGTATGCTTGACCCCTGTGGCTAAACCTTGCTGAATGGGTCTTATGTTGCAACAAAGAGGAGCAGCACCTCTGTTGTCTGCACCGCTGAGCTTGCTAATAAAACAGGGTGTAAAAGGTGGGGATTGGATTATAGATTGCGGTCGGCATTTTGATGTTGTTTAATGCAAACAAAGTCTCCTTGAGGGCATTATCTGCAGAGTCAATAGAGCAGGTGAGGTTTGAAGTTTGAACCTGGGGAGCTGTTTTGATGGTAACACACTCAGGTTTTTTTGATGGTGTGTTTTTTACTGATAGAGATTTTAAAATGAGCACATCAAAGCTTTGGCTGTGCTTCACTTTCATACTGAGTGCTGCCTTATTATCATAAGCGTCCAGATGAAATCTTCAGTTCCATAACTATCTTTGTTCCTTCCAAATCAGAAGAGCAGTTTTATTCATATCCCACCACGTAACGAGAGGCTGAGTCCAGCAATATGCCTGTTAAATTCTTAAATAGAACTAAATGTGATCAGCTAACATATGTGGATAGCTCATTAAGACTTTCATCTCACCTGTCCTCCTGATCACTTATCCCTTGTATTCAGGGGAACATGCAAACAAGCGTGGGTGAAAGGGGGTCCATAGGTCAAGTAGAGGGTCCTATACTGTAATTAAGCTATGCACGGTGCCCTTCACTCCATGACTTCTTCAGCTATGACCTGACGCTAACCAATCAGCGAGCAAGGCTGGCGTGGCAGACAAGGCCGAGGGAATCAGGGAAATTAAATTGCGCTGACATGCAGTGATTTACATCGCCATCGACCTCCTCCTCCAGCAAATTAATCACCTCTTTCCCTCTACTGCTTTTCTAATTTTTCCCTGCAATTCTAGGAACACCAATTACAGTGCCTGTGGTGTGATGCTGGATATATGGTTGGGAGGACATGCTGGTAATTGTGTTAACCCTGGATGTGGGTTCACTCTGGAGCAATGTTGTGGAGGTTTCAGACAGAAGGGGGCTGTCCTCCCTCTCTGTTGGCTGCTCACCAAAGTCTTGATTAATTAGGCTCACACGACAATGCTCGGACTGCACCGGTCTTGCTAAGGTGATGTGTGCTAATTATTTTAAAATCTGTGTGTTTCATTGCAGCTGTGGCTTTCTTGTATTTGTATTTGCATCAGTGCCTGATTACATACACATGGTTGCATGGTTTAAGAAGTAGCTCATAGACACACGATCACAGGTCCAGGTGAGATGAGACTGACCCTGTTTACCAGACAAAGAAGAGGATTGATTTTGGAACACCCGGCGAACCCGGAAGACTTTCACATTACTCTCTTTATTCACTAATCCATCCTTCTAAGGAGCCATCCATCCATGCCGTCCATTTATCTATCTTTCCCATTTCAAGGCTTTTCCCAGAGCAACACAAAGGCGCATCAGAACGGCATACTCAGTGTTGGCGTGATGAATGTTGCATCAAACTGTTTGCGTTGGTGATGTGTCATATGTTTTATTGTGCGTTTTGTGTTCATGGGTGAGTGAAAGTCAGAGATCCGTACATTGGTCACTGGGGTTTAACGCACAGTTTGTGGCTAAGATAAGGGAGCAAGTGGTCGATAGGGTGTGTGTGTGTAGGTGTGTGTGTGTGTGTGTAAATATGTTTCCAAAATCTGCCGTGTGAGTATAGCGTGTCAAGTCTATAACAGCTTAGACAAGTGGTGTTACCCTTTCTATTGAGCGTTCATGCCCACAGGGCCATGGTGAGGAGGGCAGGTATGGGTCAGGAATTTCTGCTTGTGCCTCAGCTGACGATGTAGAAAGGCTGTCATTGCCTTGCATGTCACGCAATGTGTACTGTATGTTGAGAGTGGGCATGTACTGTATGTGGTTAGAAGTGTGTGTTTGCGCTGTGTTCCTGGGTATACACATATATGTCCCCCAGGTGTCTTTGTGTGTTTGCGTGTGTGTGTGTGTGTTTGTGTCATTGAGGCTGAGAAGGGTTGAAAGGCGAGGTCACACAGAGCCAGTAACAAAGCTCATCCGTCAAATCCCTGTGACCTGAGTGACATTCTCTCAGCTCCGCTCCAGTGCTCACACTACGTGGACCGCGCTGTTGTTTCTGTCATTTGTCTGTTTTCTATTTGCATCCTTTCCCCCTCTCTCTGGCTTCAGGCCCATGCTCTTTTTTGGCTTGTCTATTAAACTTCAACTAGTGAAATATTTATGCACTGCAAGTTAAAGCGACAGAGCCACTGAGTAAACAAGAAGTGAAATGAGAACATGTCCATATGGACCAGGCCAAAAGCTAACAAAGAGACTTTCTTGTAGATTATTTTTTTCCTGATATATCACATTTGTATGCAAACATAAAATACATATTTACCTAGACATTAAACATGTAAAGCTACTGTATGTAAACCAGCAAACCCTTTGTGGCTGTTGCTATGGCTTCCCTGAGGCTCTGTGGCGTCACCACGATGGCAACAACTGATCTCACTGTTGGCCCATGTTCATACATCACACCACAGCGCATAGGTAAACACCTCAAAATCTCCCCATTATCACAGCCGATTTCAGGAAAACAGCAAGTTAATCTACACAAAGATCAGATAGGCACAGACCAAAAAATGGATAAAATATCTTAATTGTTTATTGACATTTCATGTGAAAAAAAGACACATTTTGCTAAATTTTGGGTTAAAAAGCATTTTAATAAGGCAACAGTTGTTTCGACCAAGCCGCTAACAGCGCTTGCATTTTAAAAAGACCAGCTGTAAATACAGATCTCACATTTGCTGTTAGTTCACACTACACCACATGGCAATTTCACACTACAGTATTGTTAATAACGGACATGTGCTTCACTCTTTGTAATATTAAAACATTTTAAGATCAAGAGCTCTTTATTTCTTGGTATAGGTAAAGGGAAGATGTAATCCACTGATTCTCTCCCTCCATAATTCCACAAGGCTAGGTTTACTGTAGGCTATTTTTGATGTTCAAAGACAACGTGTGTAGACACATACATTGCTGAAGTTCCAAAACAAATGTCTGCTCTTGTATTTTGTAGTTGGAACAACACAATGCAGCTGATATCTCCAAATGTATAAATTGACAATTGGATTACATCATGTCATTCACATGTGATGTTCGGTAGGAATCTCAGAACCTTTTTCACCCTTTTCTCCTCAAAATAATCGTTTGCATTTCCCACAATACCCTGCCGTTTCCAACTCCCTTTTTTAGCTTAGGGAGCACGTAGACTAGTACATACACATGCCAGGTACTTACTATTCAGTTTCACTGGGAGAGCATGTAGAGAATTTCACGCTCTCCTGCACAGATCCTCCACTTCCCCACCCCTCATAAGTATGAGTCACCACTGCAGTGACCAGGCATGAGCCCCAACTGGCTTCCCACCTAAGTGTCCTGCCAAGCTGGAGGCGCTGCTGCTGGGATTTGAACCCCAGTCACGCTCATTCATAATTGCAGCGAAATCCTCAACATTCTACCCTTCCCTGGTTTGCTTTTTTATCTCTTGGTTTTGTATTTGAAACTAATTAAGATGTTTCCAGGCTAATTTTATTCAGATTGTAGAGTTTAATTTGCTCAGTCTTGGGGTAAATGTAGCAGCAAAAAATATCCAGGAATGGAAATGAAAATGAATATGGAGGAGGTATAGGTTCTGAAAACAAGAAAGAAAGTAACATGATCCATAACTGGTCCCCACATCAAAGAGGGAGCAACCATCCAAAGCACTTCACCTTGATTTATACCATGTGTCATGTTTGCCAGAGTCAGTATAAGGTGGGCATTGATTCACCATCTGTGGCTGTTGGACTGCATTTGCATCTGAGCAGGATTCACAATGAAGTGGTTTGTAAACAACCTGATCAGTGAAAGAGATACCTTCTCTGTTGTTGAGCCTGTCTCCATAAAACCACTGCAGTCCCCTGCGACTGCAGTGTCACAGATTTAATTTGTTGGTTAACCAAAGCAGTAACTTCCAAATAAGAACTTCTTCTTTTAAAATCTTCAAAATAAAAGTGCTGACATAGCCATTGCTTTTTTCATATTGCCATCCCATTAAAGGAGCCTTCATAACTACCTTCCCAGTAGATTTAACAACATGAGGAACAATATTAGCCTCAGCGCATTCAGGTTGTGCTCCAGTTTGATAAGACTGTCTGTAGATGTTATTGCCTATTTCCCACGTCCTGTGAAGGAATCATGGGGCCGTGGTCACTGTCTAATATTAGCATGGAATAGTACAAGTAAGATGGGATACTTGCTATGTTTAATTTGATGGTGCCAGCAGATGCCAGAGATGTTGAGGTCTCTTGGTGAGGTTTCCCTGAGGGAGTTGGAATTACTGTTTAACAAAGCACAGGTATGTACAGGTATGATGCTGGGGAAGGCGGATAATCAATGGAGTAAATAAAAAAAAGATATAGAGAATGCTTAAAGCTAAAGAAAACATGGTGAAGATTTTTTTTTTCTTAACCTAATTGTGTACTAAGAAAAACATTTGAAGTTACAAAAAAAGAAACGTGGGTCCAGCTTTTCTGAGCGAAGCCTAAATGGTACATATGGAAATTTGTATTATATGCAAATTAAATAAAGAAAGACACAAAAATATTGCAAACAACCTCTAAACATCACACAAAAACAAATCCACATGGTTAGGTTGCTATGGCACCTTCACCCCTGCACTACACTGTAGCCTGACAGCCGTGAAGGCTACAAAAAGAGTCTGACAGCCTTAAACTAAGTTTAAGGTTTTCCCAAAGCTATAGCTATAATAGTAAAATATGTGTGGTGTACTAGTTGTCTTATTGATTCGGTGGACCCAAAACACTGTTAGCAAATTCACAATTCCCACCTGGTGCTGACAACAATGGAACTGTTGTGTCCTTCACTAAATGTTGTTTGCCAAGCCAAATTGGTTTTGTATTTGTGGCTGAAATGTGTGATGCATACAAATATGGTTCACGTAATCACTTTAAAAGATAATATTTTATATTTCTTATGGTCAAATGGAGAAGTCATATTCACCGTGCAACACTGCATAGAGGTCAGCAAGATGCCATTCTCTCAAGTCTAATTAGATAATAATTGACCTGCCTATTATATGATGGCGACCATCGATGACAACTGTTGCTAGCAGATTTTATCAGCTGCAGCTAGCTAGTTAATTAAGCTAACATAAACTCTGGAATCTAGGAATTAAAGCTGAACCAAGAATTACGAATTAAGAATTAAGATGACAATAAAGAGTATTGAAACAGTAAGTCCTGAACAGTTTTTAATGACAGAGGAGACACGTAACAAATTAAGTTACAAATTCATTATGGTGAGTTTTCTCTAGCTTTATTATTCTATTATTAGATGATTTGGATGCAGTTGGAGTTGTGCATTAGTCAGTGACATGCCTCTAAGATAAGCTGTTTCTCAGTTCCAGGCACACTCTCTAAATAATAAAGGATGAATGAAACGTATCACTAAAATAGTACAATATCAGTTTCTTTCTTGCTGTATTGTACTGTGATTTATACATTAACCTGACTGAATTTCAGTTCCTCTCAGCAATCACTTTTAAAAATGGGATCAGAATGCTACAGACAGAAGGTTCCCAGCAATATGAAGCATAGGTATTTTAATCTTGTTCACAATTGTATTTTTTCAGAAGTAGAGCAATTATGGCGGCTATTCTGGGTGTACTGTATTTTTTCATTCCCCTCTGTTATCTTCCTACACAGTATGGAGATATTTTTTTAGAATTTGTTAATCCAATCTAAAAACAAAAAAGCCTCAAAGAGTTCCCAGCCTAATGTGAGACTGTTTGGGATCTTTGGAGCAGAAAATAAAACTGACAAATGCTTCCCTCAAGTTATATTGTATATATGGCGAAGACCTGTGTCTTTCTCTCCACCAGACATTCCCATGGGTGTCTGAGAAACCAACATCTCTGTTACCAACCCCCTCCCTTTTTTTTTTTCTCGTTCCATTTTTCTTCCCATCTCTCCGTGTCACTCTTCCTCTCTCGGCCTCTCTCCATCTCTCTCACTCTCTTTCTCATTCTATTTGGGCAGACATCCAGGGCAGATCGTTGCTCTCAAGATTTCATTAAAAGGATGCTGATGGAGCACTCTTCCCAGCCCAAGTAAATGTGCTCAAGTCCATTTGAGTGTGCATTGTTTGGAAATGGATTACTGAAGTTGGAGGAGTAAAGGAAAGGAGGAGAGGGAATGGGGGAGAAAAAATGACAGGGAGAGGGAGATCTACATATTTGTCTTCCAGATGAAGGAGAAAGTTTATTTGGAATCTGTAAATAGCTTCTGTGGAGTGAAAACAAGACCAAACACTGGACTCTTCCTTTTCAATTACAGTAAGTTTATCTGGGCCACTGCTGCATGTTATAGTTTTGACTGTTATTGCACTCTGACAGGTATATTTGCTCCAGATTTTATTTTGCAGCATGTTAGTGACAGTCTACATGAAGTTATCTGGCACATTGGTGGATGCATAGCTCAAGCCACTGCAAATACATGACAGGTGTTTCATATCCTTGCTATGTGTATGATTGTCTACACACACATTACTGGGCCAAGGGACCATAACAGACACCAGTAAATACACACATTACATGGCCACCACATGTTTATCCTTCATCTTTCATACTTGGCTGTCACAGGAACACACTCATCTCACCGTGATACCTCTTAACCTGACAGTCCCAGAACATCTCAGTTGCAGACGTACTCCAGACATATCGCCAGCTGTCACAACTGGTCACAACCTGTCACAGGCGGTCACAACCAGGTGGAACCAGTCACGTACTGTAATCTCATTCTGGTGACATGAGGGTGACAGCACATTCCTGTGTCTGCTCAAGGTAGTCTGGATGGGAATTCTGTGCGCGAACATGGCTGGAGGTGTTGTCCACGTGCATGATGTGGGAATTTAGACAAAGAAAAAAATCCCAAATGTCAGAGAGTGCGGAAAATGGGGAAAAGGTTTTTTCACAGCATGAGGTAAGGTATCTTTGTGGCACATTTATTTCAGGTTTTCACACTTTTATGACCACTCGCTTTTTCTTCATAGTGCCAACATTTATCAACCAGAAAAAAGACCCATCCCGTATCTCTGGAAAATCAGGCACTGTATGTCACCCACTTTATTTATTATTAGTTTTGCAGAGTACCGCTTGATATCATTACAGATTACTCCTCTCAAGGCCTGGAAGTTCTGCAGCAGCAGTGGCTGTGCTACACTCTGGCTCATCTACACAAATTCTGAGTTAACTGTCCGAGATAATGCGAGTGTGTGAATTCTGTTTTAGGGGCGATATTTCACTTCAAGGCAAACAGAAAACAGCTTGTTCCTTTTTCAGTAGCCAGCACAATATACCATATCCAAAGAGCTCTCCCCATGCTCCAAGGCTTCACAGAGCACTCTTGCTTTTGTGTTGACATTAGGTCTGTTTTAATTCCCATCATCACTTCTACTACCCCCCCCCCCCCCCAACTCATTCCCTGTCTTTTTACTGAAAAAAAAAAAAGGTCCAATGCTTTTTATTATGTTTTTGCCTTCTTCCCTGTATGCATGAGCTGTTCAGCACTTCATGTTATTAAAGCAGGATTTTGGCAGAGCTATCACTGGCCCACAGCAGTAATTACTAAGGGTTTGCATAGCTGCCTCTGACTCACTAGCCTTGGAAATGTTATTACTAAAGTCTGTCTCATTGGAGGCGCGCAGGGAGCTTCTTGTGAAGCCTCTTTGCTCAGGCCATTCCAGCGACACTCAGCTCATATCCCAACAGGGTCCTGGGGCATGAGACCAGATGTACAGAGCGAGGGAGGGAGTAAGTGAGTAATGATAAAGAAGAGTTATAATAGACAGCATTTTGCTTGGAGCAGCTATTTTTTTTTCATGTTATTCTGCGTTTATTTCTTCGTTTTTCATCTTATGTATGTTCATCCAAACAAAATAATTGACTTGAAGCATTCCCCCTGACAGAGTGACAGATGAAGAATAAGGGGATTGGCCTTTTTATATTTTTGTAGGGAAGATATTTGGCTTGTATCTGTGTAACTCCATTTGCCCTCAGACAAAAGAAAGGGCAAGAGAAAGCGTCCTGGGGTCTCAGTTTAGATGAAACAATTCAGATATGAACTAGTCTGAGATATGAGAAAAGCATTGAAGTCGCTGGGGCTTAGATAGCCTTTATTCAACTATTGATCCCTTCCTCTCTGTATTTCTTTCTTGTTCTCTCATTTTCTCTGTCTGTCACACACTCACACAAACACACACTGCACCATTGCCTAATTCCTTCAATGCTTCATGTCTTTCTCTCCGCTGGCTGGTGAGCTCAGTGAGAGCTGAGTGTTGCCTCTGCGTCTTGCAGTGTGTCCTGACAGCAGTCTTCATTCAGGGTCAGATGTTAAATCTCTTTTCAGGGTCTGCAACTTCTCAAAGGTCAAACCCTAAAGAGGTGCTTATTAATGAGCTCAGCCTCTCCACCTCTGCAATGCTACACAGCCCTGACCTGTAACACCTACATAAATGTGTATAGATGCACACATAGTGGAAAACACAACCTATTAATGATTATTCATGTCCAGCATTCCAAACATCAGCCTGCAGTATGAAAACACCCCAGAAGAACCATGTTCTGTATCTCATTCTCCTCACATATCTGTCGTTTCTCTCGTTTCTCTCTTTCTCTACTTCTTCCGCCTCTCTGTCTGACTCCTCTCTCTCCCTCTTGCTCTCACAGAGCGAGCAGGGAACAGGGTGGTCTGTGTAGGTTTCTCCCTGGGTTTGGGTTTGTTTCCAACAGCGGCTTATCTGCAAATACTCAGGTTCAGCTAATTGGCATTATTAAACTGGCGGCGAGCTCAACTTAGATATAAGGGGAGGTGCTGTGTGTGTGTGTGTGTGTGTGTGTGTGTGTGTGTGTGTGTGTGTGTGTGGGTGGGGGGTTATGTGTGTCTCTTTGTGTACGTGGGTGTGCACGCCCAATCATCTATGTCTATGTCTGTGCCTATGCATATGTTCCCAACTGTGTATGTGTGTGTGTGGAATTTTAAACAAGCAGCTGTCAATTTCAGTCAACAGGGCGCGTGGCATGCCTGAGGCCCAGGTAGCCCAATTACAGGCAGACACGCTCGACGTACGAGCAGAAGCCCGGGCCTATCTTCCTTTATTCAAACAGGGCAGTGGGAGAGGAGACGCTAAATGTGATATCGGTCGATGTGTGAAGGGCGAACACTGTCGGGAGCCGCTGCTGAGACAGAGGCAGAATCTTGTGTATGTTTTGGCTGCTGGAGGAGGATACACTGGGTGGATGAGGGGGTAACGAGTTAGAGGGATGGATGAGGATAGTCGAGGCAAGCATGGTGGTGTTGCTGGGTAATGGCCGACTTAAATGTGTTACAACTGAAAATAATATAAAGAAAAACTGTTTTGCAACTCAACATTTTTTTTTTATTTCTCCTTCTCCCCCTCGTATTCCTTTCTCCTTTCCTCAGGGTGGGAAGATCCCAGTGAGGTGGACAGCACCAGAGGCCATCGCTTACAGAAAGTTCACCTCGGCCAGTGACGTGTGGAGCTACGGCATCGTCATGTGGGAAGTGATGTCATTTGGAGAGAGGCCTTACTGGGACATGTCCAACCAGGATGTAAGTGTTTATTTGTAAACATCAAAAGACCCATGAAATTATATCATTACTTTCTTAATGTGATGCATTTCCTTCTCAAACAGGATATTGGGGCGGGACATTAGATACTGAGAGATAAGTGGGCTGCCAGTTATGGGGAGAAAGGCAGTTTTATTTGATAGTACAGGCAGAAAGGTGTAATTATCCAAAAATGTGTTTTTAGTTACACCCACTAGTGCAGCTTTTTTAGGAAGTAGCAATTTTCTAGGAAGTGTCTATTTCATGGGATCTTTAAGAAAGATCATAAAAAGGAACATTTAAGTTTCGCGTTATCACTTTTCTCAACTTCCATGCAGTAAAAAAACAAGTTTGAATCTGAATAAACTGCCTCATTAAAAGGATGGCTATTTCCGTACAGATGTGGTTATACTGTCTTTTCACCCCATAGATACACAATCGAGGACAACTCGTAAGAGAGGAAGCTGTAATAAATCACACATTTTTTATCAGTTCCCATCTCATAGCATCATCACTGAAGATGTCCTTGACTCTGACTTTGAAAGCAGACTTATTATGGAGACCATCTCACACTATCCCCTTTCCTTCCTGGCTGGCTTTTGAGAGCAATGAATGATTGCTGAGAGCTCTGCTTTGTTCCCCATGTCCGTTTGGATAAGGTCCACACACACACAGACTCCCGCAAACACGCAGGCACCAACACAAACACACGCAGCCATTGGATGTAGTCCCATACTACGAGGTCTCTCTCCCTAAGCTCCTTTAGTGAGACAACTAGCCAACCATCAGGACTCTATGGACCCCACTCCACGAGGACCATCCAACCCAGCAGATGTTGCCTCAGTGGGCCAGCAGCAAACACTGCCCGGTGGGACTAATGCAGAGAAGAGGACTGGCACCGCTCAGCATGTCCGGCTGCTCAGTCCACGCACACATACACACTTAAAAACACACACACACAACCACTTCTCCATATGCACCATTTGTCAAGATTCTGCTGAGTTGCACTCAACTCCAGGGTGGATTTGGCAACCTACAGAGCAGCCTCTAATTTTTAATGATAGTATCTTTTACACTTGATATCACACCAGACCCTTATCTCGCAACTATGCATTTTTAAGAAAAGATTAAATCTACAGGCAGTATGGATATGGGTGAGAGCTACGTCCATCAATGTGCAATGCAGCAATCTGGGTAATCTTAAGTCTTTGCAGTATCTACGATGTGGCTTCATAGCTGCAGATGAAGCAGCTTTTATATCTGTTTCTATGTTTATTACAACCATACATTATAGCTAACAAACAGCTAGTGGAGTGTGAGGGTTGGTCGTTGAATTATAGGTACTCCACCTCTGCCTAATTCTCTAAATCTGCCTCAGGTTCTGATTGAACTTTATTCAACTCTTGCAAAACACTTGACTCTAACTCTGACTACCCTAAGGCTCTTAGTCGTAGCTTCTCTCTAACAAGGCCAGGATAGCCTGTGCAGCCTTTAAGAGATATGTGTCAAGTGGCTGTACTTCACAGTGTTAATTATATGCAATCTGCCCGTTCCCCAGCGACTTCTTTCTACAGTGACACTGTATCTGCTCTCCTTTCCATCTCTTTCCTCGCTCTGTCCTCCAGGAGTGACACGTGATTGGCTAGAGTCAAGAGGAAGGGCACATCAGTGGGAGTGTATCTGTATTGGGTTAGGGTAGTGGTAGGGATGTTGTTGAGGCAGGGATGAGCATGAGTCAGGATTACTTAATGTCATCAGTCACGCAAAAACTGAAAAAAAATGAAGTATATTACTGACAAGAAAAACACTGTAACAGAGAGCAGTTTTTACTGCTTACTACTTTTAATTACTGTAAGACTTAAGTGTGGTTTACAATATAGAATTATCAGTTATCCCAATTTCGGAATAAATAACAAACCGAGCTTCCCCTTCCCACCCTTTCTCCCCCAGGTGATTAACGCCATTGAACAGGACTACCGTCTTCCACCGCCTATGGACTGCCCCAGTGCTCTGCACCAGCTGATGCTGGACTGCTGGCAGAAGGACCGCAACGTACGACCCCGCTTCAACGACATCGTCAGCACCCTGGACAAGATGATCCGTAACCCCACCAGCCTCAAAGCTGTAGCCAACATCCCTGCAGTGTGAGTAAAAACGCTTTTTCAACAGCACATTAACGCACACATTCACCCTGAAGTGGTCACTATACACACAAATATGCTTTTCATCTGTTTATATATACAGTATTTACACATGCTGTCTGCACAAACTAACCCAGCACGCACATGCTTACTTTTTTATCCTCTCATAAAATAAACATGAATTTATTACTGTTGATTGCATCAAACCTGAACTTTTCCTCCCCAGGATTTTTTCCCCTGATGCTTAAAAGTCTCCCACCCATCCACACCCCCACACTGACTTTAGAAAGTTCACTTTTTCCACATTTTGTGGTGTTGTACAAATTATTTTTACCCCATCATGATAGAGCAAAAACATAGACTTTGCATACATATTCAGAATGTTTATTAGTTATTTTGGAGAGGAACCACTGGCCTTGAGATTCGTTTGGAACCTTATTGGGTACAATTTTGCCAGTTCTGCACATTTTGTTTTGGACAATTACTTCCACCCTTCCTCTAAGATCCTCTAAAGCTCGACCAGATTGGATGTGGACTGTCTGTGAACTGCGAGCTTCAGGTTTCTCCACAGATTTTCCACTCCAATCTCCAGGCTCTGGCCGGGCTACTGAGGATCATTCAGACTTGTCCTGAAGCCACTTGTTTTGGCTGTGTGCTTTGGATTGCTGCCATGTTGAAAGGTGAACATTTGGTCCTGTGTAAGTTTGTGCAATGGAGCGTGGTTTTCTTCAAGGTCCCTCCTGTATTTAGCTCAGTTCACTGTTTCTTTAATTGTGACCAGTTTCCTAATATCTGACTCTGAGAAGTGCCATCAGAGCATGCTTCATTGTAGGGATAGCATCAGCCACGTAATGAGTGGTATCTTCATTTTTGCTAGTTGCAGAACTTGGCATTCAGTGGAGGGTGGAGGTTTTCTCTGATGGTACCAGAGAATGTTTTTATGCTTTTTGCTCTTTTTGAACATTTTTGTAGGGAGGTAGGTAGGTAGGTAGGTAAGTAGCTGGTAGGCATGTGCAGTGTATAACACCAAAATGTGGTAAAACATGAAGGGGTCAGAAAACTTTCCAAAGCCAATATTCACACAGTACAAACACACAGGCACACTTTCTCCTTCTCCATCTTGCATCCTCTCACCCACACCCACGCAAACACCATAACCACAGTCTCTCTCCTTCTCTTTAAATCCTTAATATTGCATCAAAGCCCTGCTATATTCCTCCTCTTACCCCCCCCCCCCCTTCTCTCTCCCTTCTCCAGGCCTTCTCAGCCACTGTTGGACAGATCCATACCTGACTTCAACACCTTCAGCTCAGTAGAGGACTGGCTTGCTGCCATTAAGATGAGCCAGTACAGAGACAACCTTCTCAACTCAGGCTTTACCTCCCTGCAGCTGGTGGCTCAAATGACCTCAGAGTGAGTTCACCTGCTTGTATGCAAATTAAGGGTTCCAAACCTATATGGCACTTGATGGGCACACTTGTATAAAATGACTCAACATCAAGTGCGTGTATTTTTAGCATTAACGCGCCCAGTGACTCAAGTCTTTGAATGATTGCATCAAAGTAAAGCCTTTATGGGTAATGCATAAAAATAAGTCATTATAACAGAAAGTAACATATCCATTGTGGTAAGAATAGTTCCATCTGTGCTCTTCACGTATTTATGAGGATGTGAATCCTTTAAATACACATTTTTGAGAGGAATATTTAGTCGCTGCTGTTTATGTGGAATATTTCAAAGCGTGGGTCATGACAGTACTTCTCGTAGCACTTGTATTACCAATAGACACAAATATTGCACTTAATTTATTTTAATTAACAATGTTGCTTGGTCTACAAATTTATGTGAAAATGTAAAATCATTTTTTATTAAAAATGTATGCTTGGGGCTTGGTGACATTTATGCAGCCTCTTTGCAATGCAAAGCAACATGCATTACTAGGTCTTCTCTCAAGTGGTAGAATTAATTTTGTAAATTTATGTTTTGTGTTCATTGCCACTAGCTTTCCATCCTGAAATTGTGCTTTCATATATAGTGATGTTAGGCCTGTAAATGCACCAGAAATATTATTTCTAGTATAATCGCTTCATACTCAAATGCATCCATTCCATCTTCAATATGATGAAAATGCTTTCATCTATTGCTTCAAAATATGTTCAATTTTCTTTCTCTTTGCCTCTTTCTCTCTAGGGACTTGCTGAGAATAGGAGTGACCCTGGCAGGCCACCAGAAGAAGATCCTCAGTAATATCCAGTCCATGAGGGTGCAGATGAGCCAGTCACCGTCGACTATGGCATGACTACAGGGGGCGCTGTGCCACGGAACGGGCAGCATTCGCAGGACCAACAATAATGGCACCCTTCGAATGACCCCCGATCCATCGGAACGCGCCAGAGTCGAGACTATTGTCTTAATCTAATCCACTACCACGACAACAGGAGACCAGGGTCTACACTACCACATGGTTAATAGCTATCACACTTCATGCAATCCACGCCAGGAGTTCAGGGTCCAGACTTGATACTGTTTCTCCATTTATCCACAAGAGGAAGACAGACATCAGTTGCTGTGCCATTAATCTCATTGTAAACCAAAATAACTCCAACGATCAGACATCGACACAGGGAATCTCTCACAATTTCAGACTGTCTGGTAAAATGAGTGATATTGTACTTCTATATTATCTGGACTAGAGGATGTTAAAATTGTAAACAGAAGTGTGAGACATTTAGAAACAACGTGTGACCTGTGATTTTACCGTCGTCAATGTGTGCAATGAAGATGCCTTGACCTGGCCAGAAATAAATCCCATAAGAAAAAGCAATTACCAGTAGGAATAATTAGAGGGAGAAGTATACAGGGATGTACAGTGGAGCACCATTTTCAATTTTCACTTCATCTTTTGCTTGTTTGAAGAATTTGAAAAATGTATCGTAAACGGACTGGTGAAAATTCAGAGCTAGTTATATTTTTGTCTTTTACCATCTGTTTGTTTGTTTGTTTTATCACTATAGCAAGATGCCGCCCACTCGTATTTTAACTTTAACACTACCTGTGGAGTCCTGGGTGGAAGGCCTTGCCAAAGGACTTCTTAACCAGCCCCACCCAGATTCAGAGAATATAAATATGTTTATCTCTTGCTAAATATGATTATATCTTTCATAATAAACCTTCATATTGAAGGTGATATGTATGAATATGTATGTACAGAACTCTCTGCTTGCATTTTTGGCAAAGACAAGTTTGTTGCTAGATTTCTACGGTGCCCTGGTTCCCTTTGGACGACTGAACAACGGACACTGGGTTGTACGTCTCCCTGCTCCAGGGGCACAAGGACAATCCTGACTGAATCTTAACCTGAGGAAAACGTTAAAGGAATTGTGGGCAAAGAATTGGTATTGTAGATCTATATGAAAATTGCTGTAGGAGTTAAAATAATTGAGAAAATATCCATTTATTGGAGATCATGTTTAATGTGGGTGTACACATGCTGTCTCTTGCTGGTGAGGACTTACTTGTACAGATATGTTTTATGTTTTTATTTCTTTTTGTTCTGTTGTTGTTTGTGTTGGGAGTGCTCAGCACCATCCAGAGGTGAAGGAAACTCAACGCCTTGGCCGGCCCAAATCCACGGTAAGTACCCGCTGATCACACAGGAAAAACACTACTTAACATCAAATTGCTCTATATTTGGTAGATTTTATTTCAGGCAAATCCAGTTAGTCTCTCTCATGGGTGCCACAAATATCTTGGCCAAGGCAAGATTTTCTGCAAGTTTGAAATGCATAGGAGAGTAGCTAATCAAGGCACTGGAAATCGGAGTGAATCAGCATCACTTCTCTACACAGTGAACATGAACATCTGGGCTGAGGTTTGCCAACAGACGCCTGATGCCATTCCGCTGAACACACAGACTTAAACAGCCCACATGGGCACACTGCTCACAGTGTAGCACAGCCTTCCATTGACTGCTGTAGCTAAGCTGCTAAGTAAATCTATGCACTCTCACTATACGCTGCTGCCATATGGGTTGGCAGGTTGAGCGCAAAATGCTGTTGTGCCACAGAGAGTTTCATGCATATATGAATCTCACCATAACTCTTAGCTGCACGAGTTTGAGTTTGGAAATCCACTCTTTGGTAGGATTTGATTGCAAGATGTGTACATTATCCCCAATTGATGCCATGGATGACTGTCTAAGAAATTACTCTGCAGTATTCTGGAATATATTTTGAGGATAGTTCTGGGTAGTGCACAAGGATGATTTCTCTTTTTTAGTCTGGGGATGGTCCTTTATGATTGCACTGTGATTGGTCTGTGCAATACGATGGTGTCACAGTGGCAACAACTTCAGGATAGCTTGGTGATGAGTAGTGGTGGTTTTGCTGTTCATCTTACTTTTCTTCTGGTCACTTGCTTCAGGCTCAGGCTTTTGGAAAGCTATGAGGAATTGTTGTTATATTTTATAAATCAAGTTTTGTCAAGTGTTGATGAAATAATGTTAACAACGCTGGCCTTTCACTGAAAGCAAACTGACCTGAATGTTCCTGTGGCAATATTCCTTTGACAAAAAGCCATGGCAGCAAAGTCTCTTAGCTCACAGGCAATTATCATGAGCTATTGTAGTATCAGTTCTGTGCAGTAGCTGTGACCCTGCTGAAATCCCTTTTGGCCCCATTTGAAAAGACATGAGTGACGACGGTTCTAACCACCTTGCATCCAAAATTAGAAATTGATGGCAGGCCCATTAGCAGATTATTAAGTATACTCACCCCCCTCAAATCATCCTCCTCCTTCTCTGTCTGCCCTGCCCTCTCTCCCTGGCCACTCCCGTTGGCTGGCACATCTCCAACTCGTTTATCCTGGGTGTAACCAAGCTGTCCTGGGCTGGACTGGGCCAGGCCAGGGCCGGCCTGAGAAATCTTGGCTCCATGCTCCAGTCGGCCCAGGCAGGGGTGCAAACACCTGCTGTGACCTCCGTCTGACAGGCATCTGATCAGCCACAGGGAGGGAGACTGATGGGACCGTCAAAAAACGAACACACACACACACACACACTGAGGAACCTTCAATTATGCTGTTCTCGCGTCTGGTTTCCAGCCTGATGCTTAATGAAGAGAAAGTGGGCAGAGACCCGACAGAGCGTGTGCATATGTGATAGAAAGAGGGGGATGAGTCTGTTTACAGGAGGGCGGAGATGCAGGGCAGAAGTGGCATAAAGAAGGGATGGTTAGATGAAAGTCAGAAAGTTAGTTAATTGAGGTGCATCAGACCCTTTCATCTTGCAGTGTGGTTTATGTGGCAACGTCTTTGTCATTATATAAATGTTAATTTCTTTGGTTTAGTCTGGTAATGGAAAATACTGTAATCAAGCAACTGGTTTGCCTGAGGGCAAAATCAATAGTGTTTTCTTTTCAATTCTCCTAGTCATTGATTTACCAAGTATTCCTAAATATAATCACATGCTCCTTGAGATTGGCATAAATCCCTTTCGCTGAAGCCAATGATTCAATTTGAATGCATTAGTCCTCTATTCAGCTCAGTCTCATGTATTTTCTTTTCAACCCGAGAGCCTGTGAATGTGATGATAGAATGTATTCATTATGCAACAGTGTAATTCTTTTTTTTTTTCTCCATTTGCACTGTTTGTCTTTCTAAATATCTGACTGTAATGACACTCC
This sequence comes from Macquaria australasica, assembly GCA_005408345.1. Lineage (NCBI taxonomy): Eukaryota > Metazoa > Chordata > Actinopteri > Centrarchiformes > Percichthyidae > Macquaria > Macquaria australasica. Next base: position 311,715 of record SEMN01000112.1, read on the forward strand.
AGTGTGATGAATGGAGAGGCGGTTCACCATCCCTCTCTGAAAGCCATTTCATATGGAAGCCATTCATCACACACTGATACAAAACACAAGAGCAGGGCTTGTTAAATGTTTCACGGTGCTGTAACTGTCTGAGAAGTGACCAACGATCCTTTTAGTAGCCGATTTCATGCCTGTCATTTATAGGTCAGAACAGTAGAAGCCGTGTTCACCTGAAAATGACCTGACATGACACCCTACAAAACTAAACTTATTAAACTACTCCATTCTCTTTTTTTCCCCCTTCTGTTTCAGACTGTGGACTCAAAGATTTACACACATATAAAACCGCATACACACAATTCATGTTCTCACACACACACACACACACTGAACACAGAAGAATTGCTGTGGGCAGCCAGTGAGGAGGAAGACCAGGTGAAATGGGACCTTTCCAGGATACCAGTCACAGCCTCCCTCTATGGTACACAATGGATGGTGGAGCTGAATATGAGTCTGCACATGCCATAGTTTGTTTATTCGTGTATGTGTGTGTGAGAGAGAGTGAATGTATGTGTTTGTGCATAGCGGGCACATTTGTGTGTACAGACATTTATGTGTGCACAGGGTACATTGGTTTCCTTTTTTTTTTTTTTTTGTTTCTGTATAGCTACCACTTGTAAATTGTGACAAGTACGTGTCAAGAGTTTGTAAGCTGTAACTTTCTGAGAACTATTGTACTAAAATGCACTCAATAAACGCCTTGGAAAACAAGTCAATCACTTTATGGTCTGTGACTCAATGGGCGATAATTTGGGTGAGTCAAAAAAGCGGAGAGGAAGGGTTATTATCCAGTAACACTACTGTCAGCACTGTGCATGAGTGTGACGTCTAATGCTTGGTTTCATAATGGATAAGGAAATAAACAGCTTTTTGTCACCGCTGGTCTGGCTGGCAGCACGTGTTAAAAGCCATCAGCCACTAATAAACGAGCCGTCACTCGGATTACACGCAAACCCAAAAAATGGCTCTCCAAGGAAAGTGACAATATTTTGACAAACTAGTGGAAATTATCCTCCCATCTAAACTCTTATGTGGGTCTCAAACACACACTTGCACACACACACACGCATGCAAATACACAAGCAGTCACAGTAGTCTCGTAAATTCCAGTTGCCAGAGACTGAGACTTTTAAAGCACTTCACACACTGGAAAGCATGTTGCACAGTAATGATATGGTTAATGGGGTGAGTCAAAAGATATGGGGATCTATCCAAGTCTCAGCATTCCTCCAAAACTGTTTATTGGCTCTAATTGATTGATAATATCCAGCTTCATATTAGCAGAGAGACTGCTGTGCAGGAGCTGTGCCAAACCGAAAGGAAGCCAACAAGATTCATAAAACAAACTTTCTGTCTTTTCAAGTTTGCGATATTTAAATAAAGTGCTTCACTCGTCACTTTGTCCATTTATTAGGGTGTATGCAATGATGTCACTGAAGAAGTGGTGAAAACGTAAAAAATGTTTTGACATGATGTTGATGAAAATGTGGAGATCTTTGAATTAAAGAGTAACTTAACACCAGACTGAAAAGGAGCATTTCACTCTCTGGTTGAAAGTTTCAAGTCTGTTTTTACCTCTCACCGGGTGTGGTTAGGTGTGCCTGTAACCACACCCAACAGTACAGCACTACAGCAAGTTGAGAGGTTAAACCACTGGAGGTCAACGAAATCAAGATTTTCAGAGGGTCTTAAGTGACTCTTTACATTACAATGCCAGCTTTGTGTCCAGTTTTATACAACTTTAGTCTTATTTTTTGTAATTTTGGCCATCCAGCAGTAATAATAGCATTGTAACATTGTTAACTGCTGAGATTTTTTGAATGTAGTTGAAGAACAGGCATCTTACAGGTTTTAAACCAATCCCCAGGTTAGCCTAAAAGCTAATTGTCTGAATCCTTGTTCCTTGCCCTGTCAGATTTTTTTTTTAACAATATCACCATGTTCCCAGATCTCAGTAATTACTCTGGTGAGTAGGCTGTTTTCATAACCTTTAGAAATGATGGCCAAACCTACAATTATAAAGCCCAAGTGGTGTTAAAGTGGAATAAGGCCTTTGAAAGGAAATGCTTTGACACTAACCCTCTCACAGACTACCACGCGTTTCACAGGAGATGTCATATTGCTCAGGAGACAGTTCAAGGTCATGTGGATGCTTTAATTGCACTTTAAGAGCTCCACTAACAGATGTAATGGCCATTGATATGGTGATGTTCTTTATGGTATCCGTCCCCTACGCCTTTAGCTTAATTGGACCTGTTTTTCACTTTAATCAGAGCAATTAGAGAGATAGTGGAAGATATGTGTCCTCATGACAAGGAGTGCTACATTACATTGGGTGTGAAAGCTGACGTGTGTGTGTGTGTGCGTGTGTGTGTGTGTGTGTGTAGAGAGAGAGAAATAGGATGAGATCGACAGATTGAGGCTGACAGAAAGCCAAAGAGATGAAGACAGAGGTGAGTATGGAGAGCGTCCTCTTAAAGTACTTCATCCGTAACAGGGTGTTTATCACTGACGAGGGAGTCAGCTCACTTTATTTCACATTAAAGTCACAGGAAGTTTAAAAAGTGACTTCTCAGCAGCAAATCTTTGCCTTAATCAATATTCCTTGAGCAATCACCTGCGAGAAAGGGATTGGTGCACAGCAGGGAACTCCTGCAGAGAGAAGGGGAGAGAGTTGGAGAAAAAGCAATCCATCCAGCGGTTCAGATCAGAGTGTGGGAGTAGGAAACTTGGAGTGAATACTGAGTGAAGGACAGCAGAGGAACATAGTGAACTTGCAACCATGGGACAAAGATGATGGCACGGAGATGGAGAGAGGGAGTCCTGGCAGGTAGAGAGAGGAAAGATAGAATTGAAGGTAGGCATTTCTCAAATCCTTGTACTTGTGTGTGCATTTTTAAAAGAAATGATTATTTAGCAAAACACAGAGAACATAACATGACTAGAGTTGTGTCGATCCCCAGTGACTGGTTGTTCGCCTTGTGAGATTGTCCGAGGCCTAAGTCTAATCTCAGCGCTTGCTGGCTGCAGGGCCTCAGTAAGCTGTCTGCATATTTACAGTGATCTTGGGGGGCCTAGGAAAAGCCTGCAGCAAAAACTGCTCTAGGAGACCTGCGTCTGAATATGGTTCACAAGCTCTGTGGAGGATTGTGTTGTTTCCTGATATGTATAATTTTACAAATAATGAAATACAGCATAAAGATGGGTGACAAATTAAAGGAAAAACCATGAACCACCAGAGCAGCTTCCATGCTCCTTTGCATAGATTCTAAAAGTCTCTGGAACTCTACTGAATGGATGAAACACAATTCGTTTAGTTAAGAAAAACTCCACCCCAAAAAAAGCCTTTAATGTGGAGAAAAAGAAAGAAACCTCAGGAAGATGTCAAGTAAATACCATGTGCCAAAACTAGAAGGACCAGGGTCACATCTCTCATGAATCTCGTCTGAAAAGCTGGCAGACTACATGTACAAACAAGAGGCAAACCTCAAGGATACCATTCATACAAAGGGAGAAGAGATAAGAGGTGAGGAAGAAGATGAGAATCCCAGATGTCTGGAAGCATTTGTGGCGTATAGCACTGTCTGGCCATGTGAATTTCATAGCTGATGTGTTTACAGCTCGCCTTTTCAGGGAGACAGATTCTCGACTATGAAAAAAAAACAAAAAAACAACAGCCAATGAGTAGAAGACTGTACTCTGTGTCTGCCTCTATAAACAGTGTCAGGGCACATGTGGAGCTCTCTGACTCATGCAGCCACGTGTGGACTGGCTGAACAGGTATTGACCTTCAGCTTCCTTTTCTTGCTTCAGAAGCCAAATTTTGGCCTTTGCGGAACAACATAGCTAATCGTGCTCAATTCATTCCACCATAATGATGGAGAATTTGCATTTCACTTTTTCAGTAATTAAGTTATTGATGGACCTCAGTGAATTCGGTAAATGTGGAAAAACTGCTTGGCTTAATCAAGATGTCAGTTGCAAGACTCAAAGTGTATCTCTCTTAATAGTAGAGGACATTTCTCCTTTTGTGTATAGGAAGATAAATCCAGCACCTGGGTCAAATGAGATTTTATGTCTCGGAGGAGTTCATCAAATTTAATTATGATACATATAATTACCAAAAGCAATCTTCTGTGTGGTAGGAATAATCATTTCAGAGAGACGTTGGCACCTGCCGCTGTAAGGCGTAATTTAGAGACAGTTTAGAGTGACAGGAGGAAGAGAGTGAGGGAGAAAGAGACAGAAACAGGTGATTGTATACTCCACTGGGAAAACGACAGCAGTCGGCCTGCTACAGTCTCCTCTCTCTTACTGTGCTTAGAAAATGACAGAAAATGTGAAGTCAAGTTAACCAATGTCACTGTCGTTCTACTGTTTAGTATCCAGTGGGATTACAAAAGAACATTTTACAAGTACTTGATTTTGGTTGATTATGAAAACGTGGCCATCTTTCATCATACTTGCGCTTGGGGGAACATAAACAAAAGCCTTGCTGAATCCAGATGTTTGTAAATGAGCTGGATTTATCATAACAATATGTGAAGAAAGACAGTCTGCAGTTGTACAGCAGGTACGGAGTGAACAATGGGAGCTGGAGGAAGGGGTGAGTTATGATGGCTCCAGGATCACAGCTGTAATTGGTTCTTTCAGAGGGTGAGAAGGGGTAGGGGTTATGAGGAGGGACATTACCCCCCTTTCACACACACACACAATGCCTCACATGCTCCCCAACCATCCCAGAAACCCCCCGCAGAGTCTAATCCCACACAGAGCCCCTCTCAGCTCCGCCCGCCTTCGATTGCTGCAAAAATCAATGAAATATTTTCCCACCAAAATAAAAAGGAACAATGGAGGAGATCCGCCCGTCAAGGTCTTCCTAATTAGAGAGTTCACACAAAAGAGCTCCTTTGCTTCATGGCTTGCAGAACAGAGGAAGAGAGAGGGGAAGAGGAGAAATAATGGATAGTGAGTGATGAAGGTCATGCACTTCCCACTCGTTGCTCCCATCTCTCTAATATCAACTTCATAACTCATAACCTTGACTGCCAAAGCACATCCGATCGGCTGACATCCCTCCATGTTTCCAGCCATAGCTGTGCACACAGCATGCCATGCCAGAAGCTACAAGCTTTTCCTCTCTTTGTCTCCTTCCCTGATGTGTAAAGAGACATGTCACTGTGTTTTTATCACATCTAACCCTCAAAATGGAAGTGGAAACCCTGCCATATTGTTGTATTATTGAAAGGCCTTCTGATGTCTTTGCTCTGGGTAAGTGCAGAAGGTAAACTGGGTCGTTCTTGTGCAGAAATTCTACAATGCCCTTCACTTGACTGCCCTCATAGGGTGATGCAAGAGAGCAGACGATAACAGACAATGCTGACCTCTCTCTAATGAGGGCGTTGGGATAAAGATATGTAAATTTCCCAAAGTTGCCTTCAAGGAGGACATATACAATTTACCTCTACTTCTGCTATACAGTACATACCTGTATTATCATGACTGCAGACGATTAATGAAAACCTTCCTCGACTGCATGATGCATAAATCGGTTCATCATAAAAATAAAGTGCATCACTTTTTCTCCACACGTCTCAAAGTGTGTTCTTATGGCCGAGCACTACACAGTAGTGATGCATGTGAAGCAGAATTATGTAGAGCAGTGAAACATTGGTTAATGGCAGTCATTACTGCTCTTAACCAGCACCTGCCATCTTAACAGATGCTCATGGCATTGAGAGCTACGTCCCATAGATGCACTTCAGCTGGTATAATGGTATTCATACTTGGTAAAGAGTGATACACTGCACAGTCATACTTTATGTGACTCTGTTAACTGGCTGTTGCAGAGCTCCATAGGGAATATACAACACATTCAGCTTTATGACTCGCCAGTGTGGGCATACTGACTAAAGAATGTATAAAATGTATACTTCCAGTCCCCAGTTCTGATTGGCTAAAATACCCAATAAAAACAGACCTGTATCAGTTCAGCACAAAAACAAAAGTGCCTCTATGGTATCTAGCCACACGGATAGATTTGGGTTTTATTTTCCAGGCTTACACATATCCATCTCTGAGATTTTTGCTGCCAGAACAAATATAATGGAGGTGAGTGGAATTTTCGTTTGAGATGATCAAAGCATTGAAAATGCCCAGAAATATCAACACTCAAAAGCAACATGCCTTCCCAGAAAAGATGTCCTATATTCATACTTTTTACAAGAGAAATGATCCCATGACAGTTGGATAGTGGCTCAGACAGGCAAATATCTCACTCTGCATTCCTGCATTGTCCACCAAAAGCCTTTTGAGAGGAAAGAGACTACAGGTGTATGTTGGATAACTTCCCCGTCATTTTACCCACTTCACTTAACAAATGCCACTAGAATCTGCCTATTGCTGTGATTATTGTGAAGAGTTGTTATGGAAAAATGAGTCGTATCTCATGGCTGCAGGAACCTGAGAAGCTGTCTCATGACCTCATAGGGTCAATAGAGTACTGTACACGTTGCCGTGTTCATGGATGCACATATATGTGTCCATTTTTGAGTGTTTTCATGTGTGTGCGAGTTTGTGTATGTGTATCTGTGTGTGCCCAGATGGCGGCTCCTCTGGTGGGAGTGTGTGTGTTGGTGAGTTGTAACTCAAGAGGCTGGATGGAGGACAGACTAAGTGGCTCTCAGGGGAGAGTCGATCAGTTGTTAAAGACAGTGGAGAGGGACACAACAGCCTCAGCGCATGCTAACAGCCAAAACAGACACACAGTCTTGGTTAGTGTAATTGCTATAGACAGGCAGCCATCTGAATGTCCTCTCTCAGTTGCTCTCTGACATGCTCACAAAGGCCTTTCACCTTCCTCCAGTCAGTTATGCCAAAGGAACAGGATGGATTATAGTGACAGAAAAGTAGAAATGAATGTGTAAAATATATTGCCATAGAGTCTGTGCTCGCGTTTTGGCCAGTAATTCACCCACCAATCCTCACATTGGACGTTTGCAGTTGATAGAGCTCCTGCTCTTTTAGCATGATATCCTGGTAGATGTACTTTAACAGCTAACCGGACAGCCTATGAAAATTTAATGTAGTTTCAAATGAATCCATTCCTCTCTCTTTGTCCAGTACTACAGGATTTTATTCTTCTCAACCCTGGTGTGTATTCAGTGCTTCCGTCATCGACAGTGATAGCTTTAATTGTGCCCAAATCAGATGCCTGTGGTACGAGTGTCAAAGCTCAAACAGCCTGGAGGAACAAGGGTAGGGAGGGGGTAGGAGGCGTGGTGCCTTCAAAACTTCAAAACAATTCAAAAATTGTGTCTACCTAGAACAAGATCCCTCCTCTCCCCAACACCCACCCCTTCCCCATGATACCTCCCAATTCCCCCTACACCCACATGTTAGGCATTATCCAAAGTGATGAAAGAAGAAGAGGAATGCCAAATGATAACTAAGTCCCTCCAGACATCTCCATCCCATTCCCAACCCTGCCTTCTTTTCTACTGTTCTCTCCACTTACCATCTCCACCACCACCATCCTCATATGGCTGGGAAATGCAGCTGCTGTCAGCTGCCTAGGGCCTCCAGGCTGATCTCTCACTTTCTGGAATGTGCGGTGCCATAATGAGCACTGCCCCCTCCTCCATCTACCTTGTTCTCCCGCCATCTTGTTTTCCAAGAGTCCCACTCTCCTCCTGTAGTGCAGCATAGGTGAACGGCACACACAAGCTGATAAATGCTGAAATAAAGACATAATGAAAAGTATTAATTTTCCAAATTCATGAAGCGCAGCTTGGAAGGGAATCCATTTGATAAATTAATGAGTTTTTTTTTTAATAAAAGAGATAATTCTGTACTCCTCAAATGAACCAATTATAGTGAATGAAAGTGCAGCAAAATCATATAAAAGATATGAATTGCTTTTTAGGAGTGAAAATCTGTTATTATTAATTACCATCTTTTGTTCACAGGCACTACATCTGCAGAGTTTTCATAAATGACGGAAACTCTCACTAAATGATGGAATCCTCAGGGAGGTAAGGTCTGCATGCAGCTGTGCTTGGCCTGTGTGCTTATGTTGACTCATGACCTCTGAACCTCAGTCATTACTTACACCTGTCAGTCAGTGGAGGCCTGGCCTCTGGAGGGGATTTGTGACAGCTGAAGGGTGAATGAGGCATGCCTTGCACCCTAAATCCAACACTCCGTACTCTCCTGTGGTCGCAATAATCATAACTCAAGGGCTGATCTCTGACACTTAACTTATTACACCAGGGAGATGTGGGCCTATATAAAGGGCACAACGTAGGATAGTATATCCAGCAAGCATTGCTGAGGTGTTTTCATGTTGGTAGCCGCCATCTTGATATATTCGCTGGTCTGAACCTAGATATTAGTATATACCTTCTCAAAGTGAACTCAAAGCATTCCTTGCTCACTCTTTCAATGGGATTAGCTTGCTTTACATATTGACTAGTGTAGTGTTTCTCATTTTGAACTGTAGAACTGGTAGCAAGGATTAGGTTAGATTTCAGTGTAGCCCACAGGCCAGGAACCGAGATCCATGCAGCCCACGCTCATAAATTATAATAGGCTGCATTGTTCAGCTGGGTAGAGACTTGCCTTCAATTCAATTCAATTCAGTTTTATTTATATAGCGCCATATCATAACAAAGTTATCTCAGGGCACTTTTTCGAATAGAGCAGGTCTAGACCGACTCTTTATATTTACAGAGACCCAACAGTTCCCACCATGAGCAAGCACTATGCGACAGTGGCAAGGAAAAACTCCCTTTTAACAGGTAGAAACCTCGAGCAGAACCAGGCTCAAGGTGGGCGGTCATCTGCCTCGACCGGTTGGGTTGAAGGGGGAAGGGGGGAGCGGGAGAGAGAGAGCAGGAGGAAAGAGAACATACAGCAGCTCAATACAGCATAGATATGGTAATGGCATTGATGTTAACACCAACATACACCACCTTCAGATCCAGTCAGAACAGGAAGGTTTAATCTCATGCACTTGTGGAGCTCTATATTACCAGGATAATTTGCCAAACACGACACGGTGGGTGTCGACTAACTTGACAGTTTTCTCAGGCTTGAACTCAACCTTATCTTTGTTTTGTTCTGCAACATTGGAAACCATTAGCACTACTTATTTTCTTCTTTCTATGTTTGTTTATCTGTGCATGGAACTGTACGTATTCTCTATGCATTACATTCTGTCATCCCATTAACATATTTGTTCATTCCACTCTCAGCCCATCGCGTGGCCCAATCTGTTGTCTATAGGAAATGATATTTGCTAAAATGAGCCCCTGAAGCAGCCACATAGTGTTGATAATAATGATAGAAATCTAGTTTTCCTTTTGATGCATGAACGCCTTTTAGATTTAATAGCCATATGCTGGAGCTGTTGCTGTGGCTGCTGCTATTGTTGTTGATTGTTTTTAATCTTGCCGAGTGTTGGACATCAAACGGACTATCCAAGGCTACCCCTGACTGGGTGATGTGGAGGATAAGAGAACTAACAGACTCTTAAGGCAGTGTCTGTGCATGTGTGTATGCGCATGTATGTGAAAATGCTTTAAAAATGTGTAATGTGCATGGCTGACTTTTGTATTCATGTGTATACACATTCCTGTCTGTGTGTTTGTATGAAGCCTGTCCTAAATGTGTGTGTACTGTACGCTGCAGAACATTCTATCAGGCATTAGATAAGCTGCATCCTTGCAGGGTCAGGTCCTCTGAGAGAGCAACCTATGGCAATCTGCAACCCAAGACCATTGCTCAGATAGGAGATTTCCCTCTGGGTCAGGCCAATTACTTCACGTGGCAGACATGAGGTTGGATTGGGGGAATGTGTGTGTATAGTATGCATGTGCAACTTTTATATGAAGCAAGTTTTGTTTTGTTTTTTGAAGAAAGAAAGGACCATGTGTCCACCCGTCACTGATGGGCGCAGGTGCAGTTGAGGGTGGACACATGGCGAGATTGTCTGAAGGTCTTCAGTATGCTTGTAAGCTGAACATTCTGTTTTTGCCTTAGGCATGTTCAGAAACTTGCTGTTATAGCCTTCCACAAAAAAAAACAACAATTTCTCTGTATTCAGTCCCTGCTGTGCTCATATTGGTCTGTCTGGTCTTGACTGCTCTGTCTTCTAAAAGATGGGGCTTTGAAGCTGTTGTGGTGTCGTGGTATTGAACCTTAGCACTTCATCAGTTTCCAGTTGTGAACAGACTTGTCTTTACCTCGCTTTACCATTGGGTAGTTACATGTAAATCTTTCTCGGTGAGTGTGGATGCTGGTCTATTGAGCATTTCATATATTCCACATATTATCTCTTCTTGGGTTTGCTGTTGAAGTAACACTCCAACTGATCCTTGTTCCCTTTGACATGGACCCTTCTAATCCAGGCAACATCTGGGGCAGCATGGCTCTCTTTGTTATTGTCTTTCTTATATTGGATTGGCAGGTGAGTTTGGAGTTAGAAGTGTTTGGAGAGGCACTCAGGCATATTTGAGTACCGATTATTGAACACTTGTCCCTGCTACATGAGTTTTACTTATTTAGACATAATCTTCTGTCTTCAGTAGTCTCATAAGTGGTTCCACATACTGCCAAAAAAATGCCAGTAAACCATCAATACATTACAGAATGAGACACATTTACAGATCTAATGTAGTGGTTCTTAAAGTTTTACTAAAACATTCTTGAAAGGTCTTACAAAGTATTTACATTATGTGCGTCAAACACTAGATCTTCTCACCCACCACTGCCCAGCAACAACAAAAACACAAAAACGTCAAAAAAACAAACAAAAAGTGAGACAGCGGACAAATTATTAACATATTTGCCTACGACATTCACGATGCTTACAGAAAAAAGTAAGATGCAGAAAAGTCAGCATTATTTTAGTAAATAAAAGAAAACCAAAAGAAAAATGTCCTCCCAAATTTTAGCAAATGTGTGAAAAAGAGTGTGCCACCCATAAATCTATTTATCACAGACAGGTGATATTGATTAATAAAATGTGTTCACCTTTATTTTTGTGTAATCGACAAATCACTTTGAACTGGATAAATCAGACTCTAGCATTTACTGAACATCCTTTTCAAACTCCCCTCTCGCACACACTGAGATATTTCTTTACCTAACTCTTTGCTCCAAAAAAAAAAAAAAAACTGACTCACAGTTCAGACTCACAGTGGACAGTTTAAAAAGTCAAAATCGATGCAGTAGAACAATATATTCTGATATTGTCTTTTTTATTTCACGCATTCTTCTTCTTTGTCAAAACCTGGCGCCTACATTACCCAAAATGCAACTCAACCACCAACAGTTTGGTCTGTGAATGTTACGGGTCTGGTATGCTCACTTCTTTCTAATCCCACACCCCCATATTTTGTTCATTTTCAAACTTGTAGTATTCAGACCCAGCCGACAGTGACTCAAGTGACATCACTTGAGGCAGTTCATTAGATTTCACGCAGCTCCCTCTGGAGCCACAAAAGGCTTTATACAGATCATCTTTAACCTCAAAGACATTTCTAATAAAGTCTTCTAACCTTCACGAGCGTAAAACACATATGTGAGGGGGGAAAAAATTCACATGAATGACAAAACAATGAATATGCTAAAGAAATTAGGAACTATATGACAAAGAAATTAGAAATTATATGCTAAAGAAAAGAACTTGTGTTAACAGGTAGTCTGCCAGACTATAGATTGTGATAATCCAAATGTTAGGGGAAAAAAGAATCTAGTTAATGAAACTGTCACCTAATAGCAGATGCATCAAATTACCTTGTCAGATCTGCTCTGATTTAATGAAGAATTTGATTCCCGAAGCCCCGGGCCTTAAAATAAAAGGATAGAGTTGTCAATTACTGTAATCTGTAATATGGGAAAATATTAATCTAATCACTTAAGGACTGACTTGGGTGTCTGATCAGACTTGAAATGAGTGGATATAAAGTTTGCAACTTTAAAATTGGTGAGGAAGTGTGAGTTATTTTGTTACTCTGTGGGTTATTTCAATCCAGGACATCATGTTCCACTGGAATGATTTCCCTGGAACCAATCAGTGGCGCTGTGCATAATCATGCAGATGGGCCAGGCTGACTGGATTTCCTAGAACAAAATAAGACTCTAACTGCTTCGAAGAAGAGGAGGAAAAGGTGGAGAGGTAAGGAGAGGAGAAGAGAGGAGACCACAGAGTAGGACAGGAGGAGAAAACAGGACAAGAAAGAAGGGAACAAAAGAGGCAAAGAAAATATGACAGGAAAATAGAAAGATGAAGGGGGTCAAGAAGGGCAGGAGTGAATAGTAAAGGAGATGACAGGCCAAGATAGGAGAGGGAAGCAGAACAGAACAGAAGAATGAGAACCGAGTGCAAAGATTTTTTTTAGGAGAGGAGAGGAGGAGAGTTAATGTAATGACCTGTCTAAAATGGATGGAGAGAATAGTGGAGCAAGGATGAAAATATAACAGACCAAGACCTAAAAGCAAGGGAACAGAAGAGCAGCAAAACAGAGAAAACAAACAGAACAGGCGAAGAAAATAAATCTAGGATGTATGCAAGAGGGGAAAGGGAGGGAACAAAAGATAATAGCAGAGCAAAGCTAAATAGATCTCTTGCATCTGTACCCTGGATAGGGAGATATATGTGTCTGCACAGCCCTGCCAGATAGATAGGACAGCACAAGATGAATGAGACGGGTAAATATGCTTGTGCTCATCTTATAACCATCATGGACATTTTGATGATAACAGCAGGTGTTATCATCTGTGTGAGTGTGTGTGTTCTTCTTTATCTGTATGTATGTGTGCATCTGTCTGCAAATGTTGATATGCTGCTTCTAAGTTGTAGGTGTGTATAGTTTGTGTATAATACTATTCAACAGAATTAACTCTGTGTTATAGTTGTGCCTTAGTTTGATTATTTTAAATAATTCCACTGCAAAGTCATTGTAGCTGTTTCTATAATAATATTATTCAACCTTTGTTTAACAGAGTATCTCTGGTGTCGCAGTCATGTTTCGTATAATAATCACATAATCAAAGTCAGATAAGATGGGTGAAATTTGTTTTACTGGACAAAGTTGGAGGTAGTAAGTACAGACTTTGTAGTAGTAAGTTTTTCACAATGTTCTATTTGATGCCAGCCGTTGTATTGCTTTGCAGGATTTGTGTTGGGAGGGAATATTTGCAGTCCAAGGTACTGACATATGTTATTGACACTGGTACAATATAATATGTTCAACACTGAAACAAACAAACAAACAAAGAAACAATAGGGGTTGGCCCTCACTGGATTACTGGAGAGCAGAAGTGCAAACTGAAAGGTACGTCGACAGTCAAGTCTGGCAAACAGAGCTTTGCTGTTTGAGATTCACATCCTCACATGTACTGCAATGAAACACACACACACACACACACATATGTACTGTTGGTGTATGCTGTGTTGCATAAATCTGAACATGTAGCTCTCGTTATTTTTGACTCTGATGTATGTTTTGCATACACAGCCTTTAAGCGTCATACGTTCTTTACATAAAACATGGTAAATGCTAATTTGTCAGGTTGAGTGACATTTATCTTCAATCAAACTTTACTTTCTCAACAAGTTGCTGTTTTTATTTTGTGCCTGTATATGTGTGCATGTGCTTGTTATGCTTGGAAAATAAAAAAATAAAAAAATGCTCCATCAAAGTTAGCCTTTGCCGTTTGCTTCACTTCTATGTATAGATCACAGGCAGCTTCTGAGACTGTTTGTAGCCAACATCTGAGCTCCGCAGGTACACAGTGGGGGGCAGGTACTCATGTGTGCACATCTCTACAGAGGTGTGTTTGTGAATAAAAATGTGTTGTTTACTTCTATATCAGTCACACCCCGGAGTAAATGAGTTGTACATTATAAAGTCTGAATGAAAAAGTTGTATTTCATTGTTAAGAGTTTGAAATTCAGATTTCCTGAAGATGTCTGAAAAGTTACTTAAGTTTACACAGAATAGCATAGTATTCTTGTCAATCCATCCATCCATCCAGCCAACCAGCTAATACTGTTGCTAAATCCTGTGCCTATTACATGAGCACAAGCCTGAATCCCATGCAATCTATCTGTCTGAATGGTCAGGAGCAGAGAGATTATTATCATTCTTATCCCATTGCGTGAGTCGTGGAGCTCTGTAGTTGTGGAGTAAAAAACTCCTTATCGACGGCTCTGTCTCTTTCAAGAGTGTATACCCAGGTGACTTAAAAGAAACTGACTTCAAAAGCTGGAGGAGTCAGCCTGGAGTGTGGAACACTGAGCTGACCAGCCAGATGCCGGTCTCCTTGAATCTCTCTCCAGCACCTTCACTATCTACACATATCAGCCTTTTGATGTTTAGACTACAAGGTACAAAAAAAGGTGTTCACACTCACTTTATTTGTTACTGGCTCAACTCTTTTATTATGTAAAAAGTCTTGATAAAAGAAGTCGACAGATGTTCTTTTGTTCTTTTTGTGGTGGCAGATGTCTGTCCTAAAAACTTATGATGTAGAACTGGAATTTGAATTCTCCTCACTTTCTGTGGAAGGAAATATAAACCATGATGATACTGCAGCTATTTCATCAAAAGCCTCTGGGTGGGTTATCTCCATGGCAGCTGTTGACTGACATTTGATAGCCAGCGTAACTAGGAGACGTGCTGTCATCTTCTGTGGTGCACTACTGACTGGAACATGCCATAGCCCTGTATAGCCGGCAGACGTTGACAGCTTATCCCCTTTTTCAACAAGCCCACATAGTATTGGTTACGTACCATTAGCAATTTACTATGTCTGTCTTTTACAACGTTAAACATTTTCGAGGACCCATTGTGCTGTTACATTTGTGTTCCACTCGCTGTGGAATAGTGGAAGAATAGTCAATTGCTGTCACCTGTGGCCCAAAAAGTATTTTCCCCATAGACCACCATTATAACAGAGACGTCAGTAAAACTGTTGAAAAGACACTTCCAAGTGCAAACAAGGTCAATTATTACTCTTTCTAATGTGAATTTTTAATCCATGGAGGTTTTATGTTTGTTCAACATCCCCAGAGCCTAGAAAAGCTTATTCAATTCATCATTATATTAATTATTAAATTTTCAAGTGCGTGACATCATCCCAATGTAAAGTCTATGGGCCAAGCAGGAACGCACGGGCAGAACCAGCAAAAGAAGCACTAATGTGCATGTGTAGTAGGCTGCACAACACGAAAGCAAAACCAGAACCCAGAAAACATTTTTGGATTATGCACTGGCCGAGCAATTTTCATCCATGTGACTGGGCGCCCTCTTTGAGTCCGGTATAATACATCTGTTCCCCCTAGACAGTACTTTTCTTTCATAAAATATCAACACCTGCTGAGGCATCGGCAGCTTGCGCACTGCTCAGTGTTGTGTTCTTCTCACATTATACAAGGGGGGGGGGGTCTAACTAGCATTAGTTATTTCTCGTTCATGGGTCCAGTTGTGGTGATGACAAATGACCAGACTGTCAAAACTCACGGTAACGGGTAGTCCTGTAACCTCAGCACTTTGTATGTTACTCTGTGATTTGAATCATGACATGACGTAGGCTAACGTACGGAGTGCTAAATTTGCAGATGAGACTAAGCAGCGACTAACAGCTTTGACCATGCAGCTGGTGGTTAACTGTCTGTGTGACTGTTAGAATTGAAGTGATATTACAAACTATTTTTAGTGCCTGCCCACACAGATGTAGCATCAATCATATTACAGACATTGTCAGCTGGAACAAAAAATTCATGCCCCTTGAAGAACACTAATGCGGGGGGCGCTGTCACTGACACAAACAGTCAGCTCTGCTATGGATATGAACATGTGCACATATTAGAACAATTTTAGTTATAAAAGTTTCTTCGAAAAAACATTAGTTTCGTTTTTTTTGGTTCTTTTTTTTTTTCAGCTACCCAAATCTGACTCAGCTGAATTCAGCTTCATCACATTGTCCAACACGTAACTGCCATGACGGGAGTATCTCTAGCTGGTGTTTGTAAACAAGAGTGCAAGGTGAAAGTGAATAATAAATGAACTGGGAATCATACTCTGAATGTGAAAAAGAAATAAGAAAATAACAAGAGAACAAGGCAATAATGGATGTTTCAAAAACCTCTTCAGACTCCTAACTTAAATTGGATTTTAACTCCACAGAGTGCAGGTTGTAGATGTTTATTTTCAAACAATTGTCAAGCGCCGCTGATGACAAGTTAACAGCCTTGCCACAGAATGCAAATCATGTTGGCTTTCTCATTTTGCTGCCAGGTGGAGTTCTCAATATGTCGTTCAAGCGAGGCTTGCTTCCACTACAGAGCCTAAATAATGTATAATTGAAAACTCTGAAATGGTTCCATTGTCAGGCACTGTTGTTAAGTCCCGGCTTCAATGTCCGTCATCCTGACAAGCTACCAAATACCTATTTTTAATACCTCTGGCACTTCTACAAATGAAACATGCCATTTCTTCTTGAAATTGCCAGGATGAGAAGAAAATCTGGTGCCATAATCAACCATGCATGGTTATTTGATATTGTATGATGTCAGTAAGAGGCACACACTACATTAAAACATTTTAATTGATCATACATGAGAAAATTACACCCTAAACCCAAGGGTAATCCTTAGCATCACATCAAGGAAGTACAGGATAATGCATCTATTTGCATCGACAAAATCACATTACATGTAAGGGAAAAGAACAAAAAGCCTCAGGAATAGAGCTTTGACTAGGTTTTCTTTATGAGAACCTCTTATTGCACAAGCACAAAACATAAAATAAGATGTCGTTTCTGGGATTCTACGCTACTTTACAGAAATTCTGACCACTCATATATACCCTGCCTGCAGCCTGAGGTATAAATGGCTCCCCTGATGACAGTTCTGTGCATTATAATCCCACTTACTGTCATGTAAATCTCGCCTTACAAGAGACGACATAGAAATTCAGCATCAAGTGCTGAGGACTAGGTGTAATTCTCTGTGAGAGGAGAGAAAAGGATGGCATTGCAAGTCTTGACAGCTCTGAGTGTTCTCTTAACATACACACTCTTGCCTTGACCACCTGCTACACGCTCCTTCTACTGTAGAGAGACAAACTGATAATGGTGTCACTTCAGAGGAAATTCTCTGAGGCAGCAACTTGGTTATAGTCAGTTTTTTTCTAACAGACAACAGATGCATTTGAACAAACAGGAATTTATCAAAGTCTGGTGATCATGCCTTCTGATGCAGAACAGGCATCGCTTTTCTTAAGGGTATAGCTTTGTGTGTTGGTGTTGGTTGCCATTTTAGGTCAGCTGTAAAAGCACATTTTTACATTCTTTAAATGAAAAGCAGAGAGAGAAAACACAGCCAGCAGCACTTATGGAGCGACGCCTGCGAGCTAGTTCAGGCAGTCAACTCGAGCTGCATTGCTACACATGTGACATACCTCACTCTCCTCAACCATCTACCGAACACACCCTCTCAATTTGGCGGTCTATTTAAACTGCAAAATTTCCCATCTCTCCCTCTGCCTGTCAATGCCACTGCTGCCCTGTATCAGCATTGCCGCTTGTTCTTTCAGCCCCACCACCACCCCAGCATCCACCTGCAGGCTCCGGCTAGGGGGTTTAAGATATCATGTAAATACATTTGCTGGGAGTGATGAGGTCGGAGCCTAGACGCCAAACTCTAACTATGTTCTGCTGCATAATAAACATTTCAACATGAGTTGTCTGACTGAAATGTAAATGTGTATGCTTATGCTCAATAGTACTATGCCTTTTTTCAGCGAGTGAGCTTAAAATCTTCAGCGCATATGTGATTTCAGCAACAGTTAAATCATAGAATCATCACACGTGGGATTTGTGGACACGTTTTTGCATGTGTATCCATCTTAGCATGCATGTTTTGCTTTTTCTGCTGTTTTTTTGCTGTAGTTTTATCAATGATGAACACTGTCTTGACCACAGATAAACTATCTGTGTTTCAAGTGATACAAGCGGCCATTTATCAAGTGCTGTATCTTTTTTATAGAGAAAACATATTGCAACACCCCATGTTCTACATTGTTAAAGCTACAGCTAATGCTCTGAGCACTCTGAGTTTTATTGCGATATTTGTACACAGTACTCAAAATGGATAATGTGCTTTTTCCGGACTGAGTACTCTCCCTGTACAGCGGGTCAACATCTGTAATGCTAGAAAACACATTGATCAACATACTGCATGTGCAATGAGCCAGAGGCAGCCAACATCCCTCACTCCCATCTTGGACCACACAAGAGTACAGCAAGGCAGATCATATTTACAAATACAGTATGTGTGGAGGGGCTGTCCTGAGCCATGAATCAGACAATAGCTCCATAGCATTGAAAAAGGAATATAAATGGCATTGTCCTATAAGAAATCCATGGGTCATATAAAACACCTTGCAGGGTTTGGTTTGACAGAGATGGAAAACAGCTGATGGATCAAATATCTTTCACTAGTCATGGCCAGCTAATAATACACAGTTCACAGGAGAATTGTTTGATACTGCAAGGCTGAGAACATGTATACATGAATGCCCACTTGCAAAATGCCCTGCAGTTCTGTAACTATAGTGGAGAGAGTGATAGTCTTTTCAATATTTGAATGAAAATGAAGAAAACTCATTTTCTATCCTTGCATCCAACAGAAGAAGTGGAAGAGTAAAAAAAAGAAATGACTGGCTACAGTGAGGAAAAAGGAAAGCACGAGTTAGGGACGAGTAGCAACAAAAGAGAAAGAATATTATGTTCAGTTGATAAAAAAAAATGGATTATTGCCTCAAGGCAATATGATGTCCCCACCCAGGGAGCCACCCAGTTGAGATCTGTACATTCTGACACCTGCAGCTCCCTACATGCAGCCTCAGCATGTGAGGTCACCCTCATCCCCAGTGCCTGACAGAACAACCAGTTTTGCCATAGACAACTTGGCTAATAGAGGCTTTTGTAGGGGCCACCATAATGAGGCATACTGGTGAGGTAACAGCTTCGTATTGGTGGTGAAGTTAGCTGTCCATGTGAATCACTCAGTCACCATAATGCCTTTTGAAATTGTAACAGTCACAAGCAAAGGCATGCCCATCAAATGCACACATGTGCGTGTCAGTCTGTTTCTTTATTATTCCATGTGTGTCGAGCCTCTGGAAGGAACATCAGTGTCCGTGTCCCTGTGGGGGAGTGGGATCAGCCATTACAGCATCATGTGGCCTTGTCTAATTGTCTCACAGCATTTTTCTTATCATTTATCGCCCCTGGATAAAAGGAAGAGGAGATAGAGCCGAGAAGAAGGGACTGTTGATTTTGCATTATATCTGTGTGAGAGATTCAGAATTCAAGGTGGGAGCAGTGAGCAAGAACAAAAGCCACCACAAAAGGCTGAGGTATGGTGAAACTGAAAGGGAAAGAGAGATAGAGAGAGAGTGGGAGGGAGAGAGAGACGTTCATAAAAGCAGATAAATGAAAGGATGCTCTTGTAACAAAAAAAACAATCACACGTGTGAGGGTCAGTGTATTCACACTCGCACTCCAGATTTTAATGAGAGACAGATGTGTGTGGCACTACTGTAGACAGTGTCTCCAGTGTGATCAAATCGCTCAGATATCACAGAAAAGAGAGACGGAAGAGTAAAAAAAAAAAAAGAGCAGAAGGGGAGTTATGTTTCTTTTTTGTTTTGAGAGCATGTAGGCAGACAAACACAAGTTAAAGGCAGCTATCTATAGTGGAACTCTGTCACCTAATCAATACCCCCCACCTCTTTTCATTTCCCTCTTCGTTTGAACTTCTCATTTCTTGAATTTCCTTTTCTTCTATGATTAGTAGTGTCCTGTCAGCACCTGCCATACTGCATTTCTCTGACAAGTCATCATTAAGTGCAGAGAGAAATTTGTTTTAAATTGAATACTGAGAGTGCTCTAAGACTGTTTCTGCAGTACTGTCAAGCTTTTTAATTAAGGTGGCTTAACAAACATGTTTTCCAGCAGAACAAAACAATACAGGTCCTTTCAGAGTGTCTAACTGTGAACCATTGATAATGGCTGCACTCTTATTGCTAGCACTTCACATTGGACAGCCTTGACATGGATGGTATATATCAAAGAAAAACAACAGGCATAATAGAATCTCCTCCTGTAGGCCATGTAAGGCACACTTCATATATGTGGGTGTATGTACATACAGTCTTAGCCATGTAGTGCAGGTACAGTAAAACAACAGTGGTGGAAGTAGTACTCAGATCTTTTGCTTAATTAAAAGCAGCAATACCACAGTGTAGAAATACTCTGTTACAAGTAAAAGTCCTGCATGCAAAACCTTATTTGAGTAAAAGTACATAATTATTTGCATCAAAATATACCAAACGTAAAAGTACTCATTATGCAGAAAAGGGCCATTTCAGAATAATATATATTGTATCACTAGATTATAATTAGCGATGCATTAATGTTGCATCACTATTAGTATCACAAATGTTGCAGCTGGTAAAGGTGGGGCTAATTTCAACTACGTTGTATACTACCGGGTAGCTTGATCCATAATAATGCATCATGATTTATTAGCTGATTAACATTTTGTGTTAATAATCTGAATCTGCAAAGTAACTACTATTCACTATTGTTGTCAAATAAATGTAGTGCAGAAAAAAGTACAATATTGGCTTCCAAAATGTAGTGGAGTAGAAGTGTAAAGTAGCATAAAATGGAAATACTCAAGTAAGTACAAGTACCTCAAAATTAAGCACAGTACTTGAGTAAATCTACTTAGTTACATTCCACCACTGTGAAACAAGCAATCCTACTGATACAAGTGTGTTTTTCAGAGTTTCAGAATATTTTAATATGATTCCTATTCCTATACAAACATAAACCAGCTTCATAATCTTTAAAAGAACCAGAACCATACCCACCCAATTCAATTAACTTTTTAATAAATGTCACAGTAATTGTAACTTCTGAGTCTGAACATTTCACTTTGAGAAACAAACTGAGTGTTAAACAGTCACACTTAATACTTTAGCGGGTAGTGGGAGTAGATGACACACAAATAGATGATACACATATTAAATAGTCTTTATTACAGCTTTTCATTAGCATGCAGTGCACTCTGCAAGCTTTCATGAATTCTTCATTCAGTAGGAGATGTAATGAAGTCTTTCTTGTAATTTGGCCCATCAATAATTAGGAGACTTCACTGAATGGTCTCTGGAAATGGTGGCTGTGAGAAATCCTATATCATTAATATTGCAATGAACTCTTTCAGGCTTATTAGCAAGGCTAGGTCCTTAATGAGCCAATAGTCCTTAGTATTGTCAATATTTTATCCTTATGTACCTTTGTCGATTGAGATGGGACTTCAAGCATTAAGGTTAATGACCCTGAACATGAGGGTCAAGAAGGTAATGGAGAGCTGTTTTTCAGCCATAAGAATAACTGAGTTAAAGACTGAAATGTTTAAAAGATGATCTCTATAGAAGTTTGTAATTGGGTCACTCTTACTGTGAAACACTTTTCAAACTTTCATATCACCTTTGCTGCAGTATGCAGTATCTTTTTTTTTTGCTGAAGAGATATAAGAGAACTGTTATCCTCTGATGTGGCACCATGCAGTTTTTTTTTTATAATACAGTACTGTTTTAAGTGCAAGGCAGCTTAATTTCTCCTTCACTTTTATTTGAATCTGGTCAAGATCCATATGGGTGCCTGTTCTCTGTCACACAGAAAAGAAGTCTTTCATTTCCCTGCAGCATTCTAATCAAAACTCTCCTAGTAATTACTGACTGAGGAGAGTCCAGGTACTGGCAACAGAGTCAGGGGCATTCATACGCTCTTTAATGGCACCACTTGTTTATAAGCCTGAGTCCACCTACACACACCACTAATGGGCTGCACGTAGCCCAGTCATGAATTCACACTTTGGCTGATAGTTTCAAAAACTAGACCACAGAATGAAAAGGAACAACAAATAGTGTCTCTCTGTAATTGGCTGTCAGCAAAGGTAATATGCAAATTTAGAGCCTTTCTACTCATGGTATTGTATTGAATGGACAGCTGCTTTTTGATATGTGTGAATAGACCTTGATCAGACAGCAGTCACTTGGATTAGACTGGCGGACTTACAAAACTGCTTTACAACTTGTATGTGTTATTTTGTTGTCAGTTCTCCAAAACAAAGGTTTTGCTCCTGTATGGTCTGCATGATAATACCTTTTCTGTCCAAAGTCATAACTGCAATGTATTGCTGCTACAAAAAAAAAAGGAAATTAAAAGCTGCTGACCTTTAAAGAAAGCACATTAAAATATGTGTGGTATCAGAAATTAAGGGGCTGGGTGACACAAAAAGCAACCACAAATTTGAATAACCATGACCATTAATCGTACATCAAACCCACCCAGAAAGAAACTTTTTTCATTGTAAGTCAAGGCTCTGTCAGCATACAATGATGGAAAACAATAAAGATGTTATCCTCTACACAGTACCCTGACAGCTATTGAGCTGTCATTATACGATCATGAAGTCATTTCCATGCCTAACTTGAAAGCATATTATTATGAATAAAAACAACAGTGAAATGTCAATCAATGCCGTGCCATTATTGCCTCATATTCTGTCTCTGGAGATACCCACATGCTCCAGTTTCATTTTTCTGTCCATTTTCTATTATGATCCTATTACCATCACAGTGGGGGGCACTTTATTGCATGCAATCCCGAAAACCTGGGCAAAGTGTTTTCTTAAACTTATTCTCTTGGAATTCCTAGAGACGATAATGTTGTGTGAAATGAAGGAGTCATTTATCAACCATACTAGACAGGCATGATGCTTGTGAAGGTGCAAGAAAGACCTGAAAACTTGGTTCATTTCTCAGTAAGACTGAATATTCATGACTAAATAAGAAACAGTTGAAGAGGCTAAAGTTAGGAAAAAAACATCCTTAGTTATCATTTATTACTCCAAAACTCAACTAATCAGCTTCGTCGGACTATGTGGGTGTGGCTTGATCATCACATTCTAACACATTCTGATTGCAATTCTTGTATTGCTAAATTCTGATTGGTGCACAAAAAGATGTAACATCACCTTTTTCATACATAACCATCCTGTGGTCCACAAAACTAAACGAAAAGACACCCAGGAGGAGTGGTTTCAAAAATACATATATATTTTCTGAAATGTATAATCCAATTTTAAATATCTTTTTCCTGCAGCACTTTGAGAGAAAATTCAAGGCACACTGTGTGCACTGAAACATTGCTGACTACACCGGTTTTACTGCGTGACAGTGTAGACCTTGACTCGGACTCCAGAGTGGTTAAAGCTGCCCGGGGTGCATTCCTTATCTGCATATTCGTGGCTCTGCATTTCTCCTGCTTTTCTACATAAAAGCATGGGAGCTGGCTAATCAGGCTTCAAGGGTCAAAGGTTACAGAGCTGGAGGAGAGCAGGGTCCTCCTGGGAAGGGCATGTCCAGATGTGGCTTTCCATTCATTCATATATCCTCTATTTTTCACCATACCTGCAAGTCGTGCAGAACAGCATGTGGACGGCTGCACACTAGACCAACCAGAATGGTTAAGTAATCCGTTCACGGATACATGAATTCTGTATTTGTCTCCAATATGTTGAGATGTTGAGGTTATTTGTGGGGTATATGTTACATTCACACACCACCACTTCAACCATTGCTTCTGACAAAGGATTTGTCATGACTGTTATTATTATTGTCAGTCAAACGATTTAGAGGTGACGCGAAGGCTGCTCCATTCTATATCTCTCTGGCTGCAGTTAATTCATGCTATTGTGTAGAATGAAATGTTTAAAGACAGTTGTATTCTACAAAACACATCATCAATTACTAAACTCTGTCTCTTTGATTTATAAGTGGCCCATGAGCAATATCCCCACACATGGGCAGCCTCTTCATCATCTTCAATTACAGAGAGAGGACATCTGTATCTGCAAACACATGCTGAGTTTGCCTGCTTTAAAACCCTAGCAGCAAAAAGCTGAGTATTTGGGATATTTGCAAACAAATATTGATACATATGGTTTGTGTGTGCAGTCTGTAAGATTGAAGTAGCATTGCTGACATAAGTACCACCAGCAGTGTTGGGCAGTAATAGTAAGTCATAATATTACTTTCCCCAGTAATGAGTAGTGTAACAAATTACTAAAAAAATAACTCGTTACAACCTTAGTTTTGTTGTCCCCGGATTCGTTTTCGTAAGTATCTATGTCGCGTGCATGTCACCAAGCAGCAAACTAGCTTGGAAGATGGAAATGCTTACATTCAGCGGCTGGAAATATTCCCATTACTTTGATTTTGTTGGGAGGAAAGATGACAAGAACAACATTGTTAAATGTAAATTGTGTGCAGGTAGTGGTACTAAGACTCTTTCCACTGTAAAAAACACAACCTCAAACCTCCTGAAACATCTACTTCTATGACAGCAGCACAACGTGAAGCTGGTGGAAATAAACCCCAGAAAAGATGAGCTCTCTGCGGCTGTGGAGGATGGCTGTAGCCCTACAGTGGCTAAACAACCAAAACCGGATTTTAATCGTGGACAGCAGGCTATAAGCAACAAAGAACTAAAGAAACTTGTGGCTGGATATGTGATGGATGAAATGTTACCTATCTCCATGATTGACGCTTCATCTTTCAGATGGAACCCCAGGTAAAAACATTCAAACAGAGGTGCTCATGCAAAGTCCAAATTTTGAGAAGAAAGGACGCAATTACCAATTTTGTGGGTTGTAACAGAAAAGTAATATAATGAGTAGTGTAACGAAGTACTGTTTTAAGGGAGCAGTAAGTAAAGTCATAATATTACTTTTGAAAAGAGTAACGAGTAATGAGTAATAACTTAAATTTTTTTGAGTAAAAAAGCCCAACACTGACCACCAGGCATAATGGGACCAAAAATCATGATTTGAGCTGTTTTGCGTCTGATTGCAGAAGCATGGCAGGCACGGGGTGAGAGCTGAGGAAAGCTTGAGGCCAATCCTCACCCACAACATACTGCTTAGAATGAAATATATTCCCAATCCCGACTAACTGCATTATCCAATTTCCGTCTATAGCAGTAAGAGATAATAAAGCGAACAAATGTGAATGTAAATGCTCCGATACATGATGCATAATTGCCCTATTAATTGCTTGTTTGCTGCAGAGCTGTTGCTGGGCTTTAGTACAATATCTCAGAGCTTGTCCCGGTGGGGTGATACTCCCCTCTTCTCCCAGCCTTCCTCGCTCCTCTGTCCTCTATCTTCCTTCCTGTAGCCTGTGTTTATGTACTGAGGCAGAGAGCAGCAGTCTCATCACCATCATTTGGATGAGAGATGGAGTCATCATCAGCCAAGTCCCATCGCTGCGGCCCCACCACAATTGGAAGGGGGGGGGGGGTGCTGTGTTACCATGACGACCACATCAGATTGGTCAAAGTGAGACCAGCCAGGCCAAAAACTTTGAGTTTTTTTATTGCATTTTTTTCACCCTCTATGACTGTTCTGATAGCGGTGGTGGGAAGGGGGGTGGCGGGTGAAGAGGGGGAATAAAATTGTAATGAGGCAGCTGTGAGGGACACCAATCTGCAGGGAAAGCTACTTTATGCAGAAATCCAATTTAAGAGATTGGCTTAGCGACTGAGTCATTGAAGGTAAATCCAATGGTAATTATAGGTAAATCAAAGGTGAAAGCATGCAAAACACTCCCGTACACAACTCTCTCTCTTTCCCTCGCTCTCATCCGCTCTCTCTCCATCCCCCACCCCTCCATACTCATTACCACATATCACTATGTTGCTTGCCAAAGAGGGACAGGGGCAGGGTGCATGAAATATTGCAATAAACATAGATTTTTGTCTTCATGGCATAAACAGACTTGACACTCATCATGCTTAAGAAAGTTCAGTAATTTAACAATATCCTCACATTTCAATGCCATTGGACAATTTAAATAGTATGTTAATACCTTTGCCCCTGCTAATCAAATTCATCCAGTTGCAGTCAAGGTGAGAATACTAGTAGGGACATTTTTGTCTTTCGATTGTGTTGGCATCTGACCTATGAAAACAGCCCTGCCTTTTCCAATCACCCCCATACTATATCATTAACTACAGCTAAAGCAGGGATAATGATGATAGCAGAAGTGTGCCAACTCTCACGACTCCTGCTGGGTAAGCGCCAGCTTCCCACTGGGAGAGGATGATTGTGAGTGGGAGGCAACAAAAACAGTCAAACACTTCATAGCCAACGAAACCGATTTATCAGACAATAGCGACGCAATACTAAGAACACAAGGTACTCTGACATAAAATCCATGGTATGACATTATGGAATGACATTTCAGAAGTAGCTTCCCTGCTTTCCTATTTGTTCTGCCCTCTGAGACTCACACAGGCAGTCATTTGTTAGATTGTAGATAGAGGGCTAATAAATAGGCGAGCTAGCGGCTCACAAGTCATTTATCCTGACCTTTTATTTCAGGCAAAATCAATTTTCTGCTAATATGTCACTAATAAGGAGACACCTTTTATTTGTTTGGCTCTCAAACTGCATTGATGCTTTTTAGCAGGGTTATGGCCAGACGTCCCACCATTGCATTTTGATTTGTTGACTGAAACCAGCCACTTTGAAATGGTTCACTGAAAGCTGTAAAGGTGAATGTTAATGCGACAGCCGCAATGAAACCGCTGCACGGCACAGGAGTACAAACACGAGGAAACAAGAGCACAGAAATTCTCAATCTGTTTTTTCACCAAAAGCAGCACTGCTTGAGGTTTGCAAGGCCACATTATCTGTTATATTTAGACAATAAATTGCCAGATTGTGTCTAATTAAAAGCTAAACTTAGCACAACTGCGGAAAATGTACACTCTTTTTCTCTTTATCAATTTGACAATTTCTTGACAGGTTGACTTCTTAGACTTAGATGGATGTCATCTAATGTCTAAATGCAGCCCACATACTGACAGTAACATTAATTAATTATAAAAATGTAACAATAACAGGTTACATTACTGTACCTTACATGCTCCTTGAAGTAATAACTGTAACTAACACTGCTGATTAGGCAATGTTTTATTTTCACATGACTCTATCATTCATTCATATGTCAAAAGGGAAAAGTAGTGGCATAACCCGGAGGGTATTTCAATGCCTTCATATCTGTTCAGTGTGCATTATCTGTTCATATTTGAATAATGTCTCATATTTGAATAATGTCTCTGTTTATGGTTTCATTCCTCGGCTGAAAGCTGTATTTGGTTACACCTCTTGGAAAGTAGAGTCAACCCTGGTATAAAAGAGAGGCAACCCTGTGACAGAATAATTTATTTACGTTGTCAACATGGCCTTTATTCTTATTTCAGTCTATTTCCAAACCTTCAAATGTGTAAACAGTGGGAGAGTCACATTAAAAAGTCAATCAGATAGCAAATCAGATCACAGTTAACATTTGGTCAAACTTCCCCACTGCACCACTGTTGCTAGGGAAACCTGTTACAGGTAAGCTGATTGGAATCTACAAGGCTTGGGGAATACTGGGAGAGATGGTTGAATATGCATGGATACGACAATGCTGTGATTAGCTTGGGTTGATAGAGACTGATAAAAGCCAGTTTGAGGCTAAGTTTCTCTGACAAAACAATCAAGATGAGCCATAATGCACAATTTGCCGGCCATGCATGAATCGAAGACAGTTTGATAGGCCAATGATTTGGTTTCAAGGCAACCTGGTTAAAGGTCCAAGGTATTGGGATGAAGACATATCAGCAGGCCTATTGTAAACTATTGTCTCCATGTGATTTATTCTCTTCCTCTCCCTGGAGAAACATAAAGAGACTGTGAGGGGGATCTAGGAGGCCCAGCAGCTGTATTATGGAGATTTGAGCCACCAAAACATTCCTGCAAACATGCGTTGAGATCACAAATGCCAGCCTCGCTCATAGCACAACAACCTTGTATTGTCAGTGCCTCCCTCCTTGTCTGCGTTTTTACCCTTCTCACTTACCTCCACTTCCCAATTTATATGTAAATTCCCTCTTCCTTAAACAATGCAATATGCACATCTATCCTTTAGTGGCAGAGACCCAAAAAGCTACAATAAATAGCCCGAGCCCTCGCATGGAAAGCAGCCATGTGAGTCATGGCAATTTAGTACTTTAACTGTGGCCTTGTGAAAACACCTAATGGCACTTAAGAGTGTACATTTTCTACCATCTGTGGCAGTTTGTGACTAAAAATATCATATTGTACATGTTGTAACAACCAAAGCTGGCAATAAAAAAGAAATAGGAACAACTCTGTTAAACAAGTGCGTGCGTGCTGCAGTACACATCTTCTCCCGTCCACAATGTACCATTTGCAATTTTCAGTAACTTGGCAGTACAGGGAAAATCAGGTAGACGTAACAGTCAAAGATGATGTTTCATCTTCTACTGTACAAACTTTACCACACCAGTAAAACCAGACCTTACACAATGTCAAGACGACATCTGACTCTATCTATCTATCTATCTACCTATCTATCTATCTGCTTAACACTCTAATGGTCACATACTGTTCGGTTGATCTCACTTCCTTCTATACATTTACATGAGAACAGTTACAGTTAACAATACGATAACAGTAAGACAGTATAACCCTAACACACAAGCAGCTGCACTTAAAGCAGGTATAGGATGTGTATTTGCATTGACACCCACCCACACAAATGCATTCACACCAGATTGGCAACTCCAAGAATTCCATTATTTTTTTCCTCCAAGGAGTACTCTACCCTAATGATCATTTATTGATACATTCATTAAACATTTATCAACATTAACTAATTGCCATTTGCTAGCCTTTAATGATTAATGACCCCAAATGAATGTGGAATTCTTTGTTTGATCACACAGTATTGGGAGTCCGTGTAAAAGCACCTGTTAAAATTTCACTTCTATAATCAGCCGTAAACGCATTTGTTTTTTTCTCTTTTTTTTTAACACCTCAAGTGGGAAAACAGAGGAGGGCTTCTAATAGGACTGTCCAAAAAAGACATTATATTTGTAAGATTACCCCATGCCGAGCTCGAGGGCTTTGAGAAAATAACTTGATAAGAAATTCTAAGAGCTCGCAAGCTTTATTTGATGCCCTACCGCTGTGAGGTGAATGGCCAAACAATATTTTGATGGATATGTTTTTAAACTTTTCACTTTGGATAAAACCCCATGGCTCAAACTGCAGCGTCTGTCAACAGATGGTGGTCAAAAAGCGTTAGGTTCATCAAACATTTATATTTCACCTCTTACAGAGAACAAGCTCACTTATATAGCAAGCAGTGTTAAAACAGTGGGGATTATTTGAATGTGCGTTAAGTTCCACTTGAGACTAAGCCTCATGGTTTTGATTGATGTTGTGATTTTGGGTTTATAGTCTTGATTTACATGGTCACCTTGACCACAAGTATCCAACCCAAATATATATTCACATGATGTTGCACAATTTAAGACCTCATTCACACTTGTAGAATATTTGAGTAATTGGCTGAAGAGCAGGGGACTGGTGTGGTCTGGATGCTCTACGAAGCGTTAAACGATGTTGAGAGGGTCTGCTGTGGTGCTGAGCTAATACAATTTGTTTCCTGTGCCTCTGCTGTTTTGCTATGCTGGATTAATTTTCTGCTTTCACCGCTCTCCCTCTATCCATCTGAAAGGGTGTAAGCCACCAACCACCAACAGAAACGCAGAGACCAGTGTCAAGCTAGGCTCAGCACTCTGTTTTCTTACACTGTACACGCACATGCAAGGGCACGAGCACGCACATCTCTGCTGTGTGTATGGTGACCGATTTGCCAAACGCTCCATTGCTCAAGCACAGAAAGGGATTAATGTGTTGGCAGCTGGCCCTCTGGATCTCAGTTCACAACGCCCACCTCCCATACCCTTCCTTCAATACGAAAACACATCCTCAGCATCATCTCATCTACATTTGCCTCTTTGTCAGCATTCATTCTTAAGGGCAAACAATAAATTGTGCAGCTCAGATGAAGAGAGGAGCAAATGGATAATGCAGGCTGAGGCGTCAGATACAGACTCGAGAGCAGCACAGCGGAGAGGGATTTAGCAGGGGAGAAATTCATGAGTGTGTGCAAAAGGGGAGGGAGTGGGGACAGGGATGCAGTAAGGACTAAAGGAAAAAAAATGAGATGAGAAATCAGAGGGAGGCAGAGATGGATTCAGACGGAGGGCTCACAGATGAGGTGGGCTTCTGAGAAGCCAGACTATGGGAACAAGGTGGGTGTGTGGGACAGAACCGTGGTGAGCAGGTCAAACCCATTTACCTCTCTGTGCCATCAGAAGAGGCTGTTGTCGCATAGATGGCGGGGGGCAGGTCTCCAATTCCAAATTTTAAATTCACTTTTGAAATCAACAACTGAGACAAGTAGCCCATGAACAACTGTGTCTGTGTGTGTGTGTGTGTGTGTGTGTGTGTGTGTGTGTGTGTGTGTGTGTGTGTGTGTGTGTGGTCATGTAGAGTGGAAGGATTATTGATAGCACCAACGACTCCCTCCCATGAAGCACTGATATAACATGCCTCTGGGGATTAGCATTTGCTCTCCGACTATTAAATATTCTCAGGGTGATTTATCACTGCATATTTATCATCATATTCATACAAACAATACATTCCAAAAGTATTTATTTAAGGATTACAGCAGCAGAGATCAGGGGCTTTTATTGTAGCACGATTTACCACTGGCTATACACTTAAATTATGCAGTAGCACCCCCTGTGGTTATAGTAGCTCATACAGCTGGATTACTGTGTAAGTGCACCAAAGCCATACAAAATTCTAGACAGCCAGTAAACTGCTGCTCAACACAATATAATTTACATCTCCTCTGTATCAGCCTGATATACTATTATTTTTCTTATAAAGGGCTTAAATTACCACATCTTTTTGTAGTATGTAGGTGTATAGTGCCCATTTCTTGGTCTCACTCCTCACTGAGCAAAACACGAGTATCTATCCTTGATTGCTACTCATTATCATACACTTAAGGGCTGAATGAAGGATGGAGAGAAAAAGAGAATAATTTGATGCCGGAGGAGACCTCTACCTTTAAAAGGCTACTTATGTGAGATCATGCTTTTGGAGTGTTTTGATATGTCATTCAAGTGGCTGGCTCTTTTTCACCCTGCCTCTGCTACTGGCTGAACAGGACCCCAACACAGATGGACCGTATCATTCTTTAGTGCTATAAATTGCACAGAATCAGTCCTCTTTGGCTACAAGGCTTACATTTGAAATTCAAGGATACCAAGACACTTAACTTGTAGATAACAGCAATATCAGTGCTTCATTTGCAGTCGTGCTATTTTATAGTGCCCATCAAGCCAGTAATTACTAAAATTGCATATACAGCCATTTCTGCATGTACAAATATGTTGCAATATACTAATTTACCTATTTTCCTGCTACTTTGAATAGTCTACTGAGAGTAATGCATGGTCATAACACACTAAAATACCTAAAGCAGTCATCACACATACCTTTGTAGAGCATATAGCCAAAATCCAGGATTTTCCCATATCTGTGAGCCTTACTGTGCCTTTTCACACATGTATCCATCACACTTCAAAAGAAGATTGAAACGGTGCTTTATACTTAAATTTTGCACTTTGCTCCTACATTTCACAGGCACTCAACCTCTTAGTTAAAGCCCAAGTTATTAATATGCTGTGCTCAGCTCGTCACACACACATATACACTTTTGTGTGAAGGGCGTTTCATAAAGCAGTGCATTATTGTTATTAGAGCATGGGCGCTGTGCCCAGTTGCCAGTGCCGGGTTGAGCAGAAGCAGTCATTAAATTTAAATTGAGCAATATTTTTCTTTTGATGCTTCGGGAGCTCATGTAGGGTGGATTCATATTGCCTTGGCACTACACGTTTATTTGTTGCATAAACTCAACTTTATTTGCTTCACCCATATGAATGCGTGCGTTCATCACTGGGACACTTTAATAAACCTGATGCATGGTGCTAAATTGCTAACTTATTAGCATCCCATTGATAATGAAGTTTATTAGTTGAATGTAATTTCTAATCTAAAAGGGTTAAACAAAGGTGCAGTTTGAAAAGTGAAGAAAAAAATGTCCATCTGAAAATATGCTTCCACATGAATATAAATTGATACATGGACATACATACAGGTGTACTGTATGTATGGAAACAGCTGCATCTTCCTTATTCAAACAGCTCCTACAATATGCAGCTATTTGACATGTGGCTGCATCATGTATTATTAGTCCTGCCCTCCTCCTCCTCCTCCTCAGTTGGTCAGGTTCACCCTCCAACACTTGCCAATCATCCTGCTGTCTACTTTGAAATAGTCTCTAGCCTGAGGCTGATTTAACTGGTGTTTCTAAAGCCACCACAGGCTCTGACAAAGCAGACAGTCAGTACAAGCAATTGCAGTGTAAAAAGAAAAAACAGTGCTCACCTACGTTTCTGAAAAAGCATGGTCTGCGACACATTCTGCTGTAACACCTTTTTCTTATTGCTTTCTAACATTTGTGAGCGTGGAATTTCAATATTGGGTCCGGCTGGAGTGCAAGCCTGAGACTGATAGCATCAAAAAGTTGACATATGAAGTATCTTTGAAAACCTACATACTTTTTCATTTTTATGCTCATATCTTTTTTAAAAATAACAACAAAACACTCATGAAACACTAAAAAGTAATAAATGTAAGGAGGATTCAATTTATTTCAACTTAATTTTAAAAAGCCAGATAGAACCTAGCTCAGACATTATTATTGCAAAATCTGACCTGCTAACAATACTAATAGCATCATCTTCATAGCCACTCACCCAAAGGAAAAGGATGTATTACAGTAAAAGAACTGGATACAAGTGTTTGAATATGCTGCCCTGTTCATTTCAAAGAAAGTTGCTCAGTGATTCTGACACTAAGTATATTTTCTTAACTGTTTAACAGCTTTTTGTTTGTGTGTTTGTTTCTTGATGTTGTTGTTTCTGGGCCCAAGCGCTTCATGTGACCTGCAATTTCACGATGGCCTGTCAAAATCGCTGCATAGCCTGGTGGTTTTCCGCGGGCTCAATGAAAAGTCAATTTCAGATCACATGATAAAGCATGTCCTATTTGTCAATTGTTATGTTGATGTTGTGTATTGCAGGTTTAAGTGTGCTTTAATGCCACATGGCGTTTCTTAGATGCCAACAGAATGAGAGAGCACCTCTCCTATTATCCATTCAGTGAAAGACTGGCAAAGCAGTTAACTGCATGGCTCTTCTGCCCCTCATGCTTTGATCTTCCCTTGGCATTCTCTCAGCCCTCAACCCCGTTTTCATCGGTGTGCATTAGCTAACAAAAGAGAGCGAAGAGAGGATAGATATCTCCCTGAGAACGGAGCGATCTCCACCTAGGGACTTCAAAGCAGGCTTTGAAGTTGGGCAGGAGACAGCAGCATCCACAGAAGAGAGGAGCCGCTCCACTGTCCCAGCTACTATGCTGCGTCATTAACTTTTGACTGCTATTCAGTCCACTTAGTTATTGAACGAGGTGTGGCTCCTCTAAAGCGTTTTGTGCAGGCTGATCATTTCTTTACTAGGACCTGTTTTTAAATTTCAGCACCAATCTCAAAATATGTCAAGGTCCAGGAGCATACTATCATTTAATCAAAGAATGAAGAAAAGCAGTGACAAAATGGAAAATGGGTCTTATGGAGGAGTTTAAAAGAAAATAATCTGATACAAACCTGCTGACATTCCCATCGGCGTCAGCAGTTTAGTGCTGTGTTTAGTGCTAATCAGCATACGGGTTAGGGTTAGCATTTAGCTCAAAGCACCACTGTGACTACGTACAGCCTCACAGAGCGGACGTAGTGTGGGCGTACTCTTATGGACTACCTTGATTTGCTAACTCTTTTATTGCAGTCACTTATTTACTGTATGTAAAGCAGTAAAACAAGCAGAAAGAGCACTCAGTACATTCTTACTACGTCTCCCTTTTCACCTCGTAATGTCTCACTTCCAACATTAATTCAAACATAGCAGTTACACAGTTTGTTGTTATTCTTTAGGCACCAGGTATTGTTCTTATATTGACCCTGAAGATGAAAATGATGGTGATTACTAAGCAGTTGTTGATGCTCTACTAGATCTGTATAATTCACCTGGGCATTCTGACTATGTCTTTCAAGGGTTTGTCTATTTTTCTCTAATGAGATTTTCGTGAGAATTTCACTTGTCCTCCTTGGAGGTCTAAGATCCAAGGTGTCACTTTCATTTACTTTTTTTTATTATTATTTACTTTTTTTTATAATGTGTGTTTGTCAGTGTGTTTTATAGATGCATTGTGTTCGTGGTGCCTTTATTTTCCCGACGCCAAAGAGAAAAATCTATCTAATCTAACCTTTGGGCCAAACACTAAAAACAGATCCAGCACCCAGGTACCGCTGGGTTTTGAATAACCTTTGCTGTTGCTCTGTGCGAGTGTTTAGAGGTTCTGTTTGAAGTAAAGCTGGAAAATAGCTGAGGTGCCTCCATAAACCAATCCCAGAGGACTTCTTTCTTTCTCTCCGACTCTGGTTCCACCTCCACCTCTCTCCCTGCTTCCTCTCTACCTTCCTTCTTCTCTCTGTCAAAGCAATAGGGTAGATATTGATTACTTCTGAGTGTGTGCCATACCTAGGAGTCATATGCATCTTACCATCCTCTCTCTGAGTTACCCCACATCCCTGTTTTATCATCAGTATCCCACAAGGCAATACACCTCACACAGAGAGGTTTTCTTCTTCATAAAGGGAGTTCTGGTGGAGTTCTATCACTAATACACAAAACTGCCAGTCTAATGTGAGGTAAAACATGATCATAATTAGAGCCCCAAGCCTCAAT
This sequence comes from Macquaria australasica, assembly GCA_005408345.1. NCBI lineage: Eukaryota > Metazoa > Chordata > Actinopteri > Centrarchiformes > Percichthyidae > Macquaria > Macquaria australasica. The sequence goes on from SEMN01000112.1 coordinate 346,707, forward strand.
GATTTTTTTATGCCCTTAAATTTATTTGGAAAATGATGGTTGAATCTGCAGAGAAACTACTGTTTGACTTTTTCTAGGGGCAGCTATGCAAAAGGCTTCACTACAAATGGAAAAAAACAAATAAAACAGCAATACAATAACCTGATGGTACAGTGCGTGCCAATATCAATATGACAGTGAATATACATGTGATATGTTGATTAAAATCACATTAAAAAATTAGCCCAAATTAACCATTAAGCATATCTGCACTTTAGCCATTTACCATTAGTCCCAATCCAATGAAGGGGCAAAGATGTTCTTGGAATTTAAGGAGTTTGGAGGACGCTGAAGTGAGTCATGGTGGTTCAGTGATTAGCATAGTCATCTCACAGCAAAAAGGTTCCTGGTCTTGAAGCCGACAGCCAGCTGGAGCTTTTCAGTGTACAAGACATGCAGGTTAGATGGATTGCAAACTCTAAATTACCCATAACTGTGAATGTGTTTGTCTGTCTATATGTGTTATTTCTGTGATGAGAGTGGCGTCCAGCATGGAGGCCAGGTTACATCTGCCTTTTACCCAACACACCCTGGGAAAGGCTCCAGCCCCCTGTGACCCTGGACAGGATCACAGGGGGCATAGAAAATGTACAGATGGATGAAACATAAAAAACATTCCACAAAATTATTGTATATCAGAAACGAGTATATTTTTTGGTTTTCTTACATACAGTGTTAAGAGAGACATATTTCTATTATCAAACATCCAGCATGAAGGGATTGTGTGTGTGTTTCAAGGGATCTATCAAAGATAGTGCAACCAATAAATCCTGCTTGTCCCTCTTAACAAGCAATAAGCCCAGAGAATTAGTAAAGATTTTCTCTCTCGTTTGTTCTGAGTCTTATTCCCACTCGGACCAAAGAGACATGGTTGGTTCAGCCTAGGTGCTGATGAGCCATGTCATCCCAATTAGGCCAGCACCAAAAAGCAATCTGTTTTCAATTGTTATCTGAAGAAAATAAGGGTGGAAAGGCAAGACAAAGTACAGAACGAACCAGAAGGAGGTGTTGATAAGCAGTGGTGAACTACTGAACAAAGAATCATTCCTCTAAAATGTGCTACCACACAGTGTAATCATGTTGATTGAAGAAGGGTTTATTTTGCCTGTGCACAATTTGTTGTTAAGTATCAGTATTTTGAATATGGTCAAATAAAACATTTGACATTTCTGATCTTTTAGGGCAATAATCAGCTGGCTTGCCTTTTTTTGGCTCAGCCTTTGGCTTTAAAAAAAGTCTGATATTGTAGTATCTTAGGTTATGTGCATGATTATAGTGAATATTAAAAATGTCCCCGCTGTGGGACAATAAAGGCTTATCTTATCTTATCTTATTAAAACATATGATTAACTATTTGAACTTTCTTATTATTAAGGCTGCAACAATCAATATTTTTTTCTAACAATGTTGTATGAAATGATTATGTGGTAGGTGGAAGTGACATGTTCATATCATCCAACTATGTATTTTTTAACTCACTGTCTTGGTTTTTACGATGCCAACATTTACTATATGGTTCAGTGTCACCACTCTCAATAGCCAGCCATTTTCAGCAAACAAGCAAGATTTGAAGGAGAACAGTAGGGATTAACATGCATCTTTATAATAATAAATCACACTTTATGAACTACAAGAAATTACTTTGTTGAGTTTTTTTGAAAATAAAAGAAGAACAAAACAAAACACTGCAAATATTTCGCACCCCCAACAAGTTTCAATTAATCTAACCTGATATATTTCAGCTTAAATTCCTTTACAGTTTCAGATGTTATTCAAATCATCCAGCAGACTGTCTAGGACTTAAAGGGTTCCATTAAGTGCAAAAACCTTAACAGCTCCATCAGTCATCACACTGATCTGATGGAACTCATCAATCAGAAGCATAACATGTTATTTCATTATTTCCACTAGTCGTTCTATAGAAAATAGCTTCTTGTTTTCTTTTAGGCAATGACTCTGATCATTGGCAGAAGGTAAATAGCCCCTCCTTGAAAAGTATCACAAGGTATTAAAGATATAGTGTATAATCATGATAAATGTAATCCTTTTCATCCAGTATTATTCTTTGCTAAAAGGGATGACATGTTCTTTACTTGTACTGCTTCATTTTTTTGTTGTTGTCGTTGCTTTGGGCTGGTCGGAAATTAGTATGCTAAGAAAAAGGAAAACAAACTGACCACCACCGTTTCCTTCCTTTTTTCTGTACTGTATTTGGCTTTATATATTTTACTATCTTTCAAGTAATGTCCTTGTCTTTTATTTTCAACCTTTGCCTCAGTTGCAAACACAGAAGCAGACCAGATGGGGGCTGGCAGGATTAGGTTTCATTTATGTATGTGAGTAAAATGAGCCATTTCCACTTTGGCCTTGACTAAGGTCTCCAAAGATTATAAACCTTCAGAAACAGACAAAAGATGCACTCACGGTATGCAGTGAAATTAATTAGATAGTTCTGGACGGTTGCCACTGCACTTCTGTGAGTATGTTTTTAATTTTTCCTGTCCTCCTGGCAGAGTGGAATAACAAATAGACAATTTTGCATTCACAACTTTGCTCCCTGTCATATAACAGCCACAAATACACATTTTAATAAGACAGATTAAAGCATTGTATGCAGAAACCACATACATCATGCATAGAGCACCCAGTGTCTAAATCCACAAACTACAACACAATATGTATTATTTTCAACTTTGCCTGTACCCTTCACGTTGTTAATTTGAATCAATAGTTTGTAGTGCATAATTTAAGACTGTATTGAAGGAGATGAGGCTTTGATGCCATGTTGCAGCATGACACTCCTTCTCCAGTTAACACTTTACCTGATGTGCACTTAGTGGGACCTCAGGAAGCCACCACCTTGAATATGCAATCGAAGTGTAAACAGAGAGGCACTTTGTACTAACGCTGAAGCCTAAACAACACTTGTCACCTTCCTTTCAGATGGAGCAATCAGTCTGTTCTTGAGTGATACAGCAGCCTTTAGAAAATGCCTCCGGTGTCACCTCTTTTCTGGACGGTTTTAGCTCATATTTTGGGTCTGCCATGAATAAATAATGCAAGGCTTTTATGACAGTGACAGCGAGGAGTCAAGCCATGGTTGAGGGGAGAATGGGAACGGTGTATGTATGTGTGCGAGAGATACAGAGCACGCATGTTTGTGCATGTGATGTGTGTGTGTGTGTGTGGAGTGTTTAGTGGATGCAGCTGGACTGGATGTATTATTGATGTGCTGTTAGCACTCCAAGGGAGTTGCAGTCTCATCAGAGTTTGCCAGGGGATTAACAGACTCAAAAAAGCAAACTAGGGAAACAGAGAAATAGCACGGAGCATATCCCTCATCCGAATCCCACCGCCCTCCTCCTCCCCCTCACAGAAATGAGCCATCATTTAAAAGGCAAAAGGCATTATCTTCATATGAGACATCTGGCTGGGTCCGACACAGTAGAACTATATGATTAGTTTTGATTTTATTTAACAGCCTGCTACTGTGCTACAGTTTTCAAATGAAGCCACATTTGTAATGACTTTCCACATGATTACACAGTTGGCACACTTACGGGTAACCATTTCTAGTTGTATGTGCCTTTCCTGTTTACTAAGTCTCCTGTCCTTCCCCAAACAGCCACGCAATATGGCCGCACACACAAGCACACACATACAAACAGTGATCTACAATACACGTCCAGTCAGTGTATCAGTGAAGGCCGCGTTCCCACCCTGCTTCCTGTCATCTTCTATTACGGTTTCATTAGGCCGGGGAGAAGCACAGCCTGTGGATGGATGGATGGAGGAGCACCATTCCTTTTCTAACTCACCAATCAGGGCCAGACAGAGCACCACAGAGACTCATACATCCACCTGCTTCACTCTCTCTTTTTTCTTTCCCACTTTGCTTATTTGTCTCCCACACATCCTCTCAATGTATGTCTTATTTTACATGATAATATAATAGAAGTCACTGTATGCAAGTCGACAATACGTTTAGTTTTTTTGTATTAATTTGGTGGCAAGTACATTGACAAGAAAAATATATCCCCTTTATATCCCCTTTGTTCACAGAACAGTGCAATTTACAACAAGACTAATGCTAGCGCCATGCTATCGTCTCTGTGAAGCTGTGCTTTGAGCTACATGCTCAGCATTCTCACACGCTCACAATGACAAAGCTGATGTTTAGAAAACAATAATGTGTTTATTATCTTAAATTAGTGTGTTAGGATGCTAACTTTTAGTAATTAGAACAAAACAAAAAAAAGTACAGCTAGGGCTAATGCAAATATCATCATCATTATCATCATCTCACGATGAGTCAGAAGATCACTAAAGTCAGTAGGCTTCATCCTGAGGGGAACATAAATGTCTGTACTATATATCATGGCAATCTATCCAATAGTATGGACCGAAGTGGAGGACTGACTGTCTCCAGAGCCATGCCGTTAAAAATGGCCATGGCTAAAAATGCTAGATTTGTTTCTTTTCTCTGAGTTATTGTGAGGGGGCGGATATGAATTTGTGAATTTGTGAGAATTTGTGTATCTAATGAGAGATGATTAGTGCTAGCAATGGGTTTATTGTCTTTCTTAACTCCTATTAAGCATTACTATCAGTTTTTTAGGATAATCGTCTGTTTGAAATGTATGTGCACACATGTCAGTGTGTGAGAGCATATCTATTTGTGTACTACACACACACACACACACACACACACACACAGGCAAAAACAAACTGACTTTTTGTCCATGGGTGTGTTTGTACGTGTGTATAAAGCTCCAAGGTGTCTCAGCACAGCAGGTGAAATACGTTCAGTGCGGGGGCACCTTCAGAGGGTTGACACAAAAGGCAGATCTCAGCCTCCTGCCAGGCCCAACTCGAGTAAGCTGGGAAGAGGGAAAGACTTTAGTGCTGGGAATCCACCCTGAACCCACATTAAAGACTGACGATGCCAGACCGCGCCAGCCTTGAAGATCAAATAGAGCGAAGATGCAAGCTGTGAACCAAGAAGGTTTTGCCATGCCAGTGTTTAATTATTGACATTTCCAGCGCTGCAAGTCAGTTTTGTCAACTCAGCAAGAGAAAATACACTTACATTTTGCTTTAACCCAATTAGTTTCATCAGACCAAGGCTTGTCTGAACTGCAGTATGATGAGCTAGCTGTAAATAAAGTAGAACTGGAGTGCTGCTGGATGAAAGATACCAACACTGCATTTACATATACTTTGAAACTATGAATAAACAAAATGGAGGAAAACAAAGTTTCAACACAGGAATAAATGCATATATTTTTTTACATTATGAGAGGGACGGGCTGACATTTATGAGGGGCATAGTGCCTGCATCATTCAGAAAAATACAAGTGCTTATTAAACATCAAGCTCCTAACATGTACTTTCAAATGTGTGCAATCCTTCTTGATAAGCTGTATTCTGTCAGTCGGAGCACTTAAGACATTGCAGGTTTTTTTGAAAGAAACTATATGAATGATTGAAACGACAGTGTGAGAGCCTTGGACACCATAGATACAATGTCTTTGCCTCAGTTCTTTTGACTGACAGCTGACAAGGGTTTCCTCACAGTCTAGGGTCTAAGAAGCCCACATCCCTGGGCACCATAATCCTAATATAATTCTCTGTACTCTGTAAAAGCCTGTTGCACTCTAAAGCAAATCACATTAAGGTGCTATGGGTTTTAGACATGTGCCTTTATCCTACCAAGCAGGCACAGTATGTGGCCGGCTCATGTGTCATTTCCTATAGACCGCAATCTGACTGACATCCAGGGAGATGGCAGTTCCCTCCCACAGCTGCTTTTCCAGCTGAGAGCAATGGGAAACGGAGCTATTGCGCTATACTTCACTTCTCCCACCATGAATGTGGTTGCAGCAGCGGCGGAGGAGATGGGAAATGTATTACTTCAAAAATATTTAAAGACCACGGCTAATAGGGGACTAACTGAGAAGGTCAAGCAGCAGGATAAATATAATGCGGTCCAATGATAAATGTGGAGTTTCAGTTTCTATGAATCTTGTGCACAGATCTTGTTTCCTATGCAACCATTAGGAGGACTGACTGACCGATAGTCCCCAGAGTCAGTCCTTCAACTACTGAGCAAAATGCATATGTTTATTTTGACAGTTTTATGATCTTTAAAGTTAACCCCACTGATGAACCCATTGTATACATGGTATAAGCCTACAAATCACCACCGATGTAGGGATTCCCTGGCTGACAGGCAGGACTTTGACGCTGGTGGAGGAACAAAGTGGCATACACTGGAATGACAACACGGACACCTCTTACTGTTGGTAAGCTAGTTTAAATGCCCTACAGCTACAGCTTAAACACTGGTTGAAAAAAAAGCACAAGGAATCACACCGTGTGATGAGAAAATCTGACTGATTATTGTCTTCCTCCAATATTAAACTTATATTGAAATATTTATTGCTGTATATTGTCCAGAGAGAGAAGTTAGTCGTTGTCTTTCTCTGATTAGCCCTGAAAGGCACTTGGCTGTGATAAACTGTGTGTGGTTCCTAAAGTGTGTGCCAACCAGCAATAAAAGGGATAACGTGAATCTGTGAAGAGACTCTCTGAGCTTGCCATAGCTGATCAACTGGACCCCTTGCAGCTTACAAAGCACACGGGGACATGGACAATGTCTCTTTCACCATGGTAAATATGTTGGCCAAATGTCTACAACAAACTAAAACCTAGGCACAGCTTTTATCTTTACCTCCAGAAACTCCTAGACCTTAATGTAAATCAGAGCCTCATTCATGTGATCAAAGCATTCTTAAACAATCTTCCACAAAGAGAAGTGTAGCCCACATCATAAAAAAAAAAATGTTGGGTTTTATCCCCAGGACTGATTTGTATCATGCTTTATCACCTCCGGTTTTTGCAGTCTATACAACTGAACTGAAAATACTCAACCTGTGATGAATCCATGTTTCCAGGAAAAGGAGACAACAATCTCAACAGGTTGGCTGAACAGAGTAAGATTGGATGGTATATCTGTTGAGAGTAAATTGCTTAGTTTTGTCCACATTTATTCATTACAGGTTTTTGCAATTAACACTGATTTTATTTGTACAAAAGACAAACCAATTCATATTTCACTCAGACGTCTGAGTTGGTTTGGTGTCAGTAAGGCTCTACTACAAAGAGTCTATGTTAGTCTGGCAGCCAGCATTCAGATATTGATTCTTTAATATTTGTCCATGGTTGAGCAATCTTAGCACATATGTTGCAGGAACCAGTTTTAGCCAGAATTCTTAAACTGCTGGGAAAACATTAGACAGCTGCTGTATGACTTACATAATGTAACCATATACAAGAGGCCTCAGGTAGTGAGTGACAGTTGTCATTTCATCCATGTCTAAGGACACCCTGTAAGAGATCCTTTGTCCCTACAGCAGTCAGTCATCTGAGCAAAAGCAGATGATCTTGATCTTGTGTATATGAATTTAGGTATGTATTTAGGTGGGTGTCTACCGTCACTGTATGGTATTATGCTCTGTTTTCACACATTTACTGTGATGAACCTTACTGTCCCTGAAGTGAGACTAAGGGCAGATTTCTAGTCATAATAAGACTAGTTGTATTCTTTCCTATAGGGGTGTTTTTTGAAAACTTCACAGCATCCTTGAGCATGTTAAAAATGTATGTGCAAATATCTTTAAGTACAAAGACCCGCATAGTGACCTTTGTGGGTGTGCTTAAGCTCAAAATAAAAAGAGAAAAAGAGCCATTAGAAACAACTGATGGAAACAGCCATTTCCTACATCATGATACCATCCCACTAAAAGAAGACAAAGCTGACAAATAGCCTTCCTGCTGATGCACAGCTTTTGTTGAGAGGACACTTTCCAGTATTGTCTTGAAGGTTTAATGTGTGTTGTTGTTAGCCATATAAATCAAGCCATCTTGAGAGAATTCTGGCCTCCTCCTCAGCGAGAATGATGTAACCTAAGGATGTAGCTGCCAAGAATTATTTAAAAAGTTCTTATTTTAAGTTCTTTGAAAGAAGTCATGATCAGAAAGACAGTGTGCTGTTATGTTAGCTGGTAAACATGACACCCACTTCTCACTCACTTCTTAATGCAGTGTGCACTGCAGGTTTCAACGTGTATCATTTAACAGACAGGATTACAGAGTGCTGACAAAATTCTGCCAGGATTGTATCTTAAATGGCACATTTGTGGTTCAGTCTGCTATGTGTCCAATCAATAGAGATACAGTACAAAGGTAAGCACTGAGTTCTCCCTCTGTGACTTTATTTTACTCACCGCCAACACAGCTAGCAAAAGGAATGGGGACAACCTTCAGTGTAGTTACTGTTGTTTGGTCTTACTTTGCCACTCTGTGTAACTGTATCACTTCATGGTAACAGCCTTTGTGTCCAGAGACAACTACATGAATGTGTTGGAGTGGAGGAATTCACTACAGACCTGCTGCTGATTTTGGCCAGTCTATGCGGTTTCAGTGTCTGGCAACACAAGCAAAGGGACATAATGCTAGTTCTAAAAGTTGAGAGATGTACTGTGGTTTATTGTTCCCGAACTCTAAATGGCTGAGGCAGAGAACATGTGAAATATTTTTTTAACATGTCTTTATGTCTCTAGAATAGAGTCTTTCATGGTGACTTTTCAGCCACGCTGGCAAGATAACTCATCCGTGCTAACCACATGCTCATTGTCAATAGGACTATTTGAATCACTGCTCCCATTTTGAACCCAAACTTTAATAGGTGTTTACTGACTGTTGATTTTTTTTTATAGCCTTGTAGTGACACTTGTCTGTCCTTTTATTACAAATATTATTAAGCTCTGTAGATGTACTCATGCTCTAAAAGTTGAAATTGCAGAAGATATACAGTATGTTCTCATCATTACAGTTTGCTGTTACAGTGCACTGCTGCTACTGAAAAACTGTAATTATACAGTATGTTTCAGCTCAGTCATGACAGTACAGTGTGAATTTGGCTTTATTTTTCTACCTTTGCCCATTTCATTATCCTCCTGAAAAAAGAAAAAAAAAAAAACTTACAAGAACCTTTCAAACTGTCAGACCTTAGTGACCTCTGTCCATGCCAAACTGTTTATCCTGCATCTGCATCAGCTTAACCTTGTCAGTCTCCAGCCTTATTACCAACTCTGCTTATTCCATACATTACTAGTGCATGCAGATGGAGAATGTTCAGCAAACTCAGTCAGGCATAACTAATCACTCTTGCAGATTGGTTCTTGGTTTTGACAGGTAGCTCTGGTGGCTTGAGTGTATGATTATGTGCATAAATATCAGTGTGAGCACAGGTTGCCATTGTCCTCACTGGTTCTGTAAAAACAGACTCAGAGGCAAGGTCGTGACATTAACCCTCATTTTTTTCTACCTGCTGGACATGTGTTTTAAGTTCCTGAAAAACAATGTGAGAAGTATTGTGAAATAACTTTTTTCCCTGGGGCAATAATTGACCCACCTCCATCCTCTCTTTGTAGGAGGTTTACAAAGACTTCTTGTGTTTTGTGTTCAAGAAGTAATACAGTCATTTTATTTCAGCTACAGCCTTAACTCTTAATTGTCAGATATCCAGAGTGGAATACTAGAAGACTTCAAACTAACAGCACTTAATCATTTTTCTTTGGATTTAATCTTCTTTTTCTTTAGAATTGATTTGATTAGTCTCACAGAGTGATTGTTGAGGGACTATTTCTCCAGAGTTTTGTGCCAAACACCCAAACCCAGACACAGATAGAGTAAAGATGTTGTCATCGATGCCTTTAGATACAAGACAGAGACTGTTGCTGTCTCATCTTAGGCAGAGACGCTATTCCAAGGGGAGACTGCAAGTCCGTCTTTCATTGCAGAGTGGCTCCTCTTAGTATGGCTCCAGCCTGACAATTCAATCCACTGTTCGTTTTCATGCACTGAGCCTGGCAGCAAAACCACATCTGAATGCATGGAGTGGTCTCAGCAGCCCTGACTGTAAATGAGGCCCAGACATTGTTATACATCACATAAAGACCGATGGGAGAAAACTCACAGTTTTCAATTATTAAAATGCATGGGGAATTTCTGAGGTCTCATACGTATGTATTTGTATGTGGGTGTATCTGTCATGGTTGAGGCTGCTCTCCTCTCCTCCTGTTTTCCCTGCCCCTTGTGTTTCTGTCTGTTTGTCTCTTGGTGTTTGTGTGTGGGCGTGTGTGTGTCTGTGGCTGGGCGTGGCGGTGGCTTCCCGCTTCTCACCTGAGCAGCTGTGGCAGATCTACTAATCACCTCTCCAGCCTTCATATACCGGGTCCTGCTATTTACTTGTCGCCAGATTGTTCCGTCTACCAGTGTGGTAACTACGGCTCTAGCTTTCTCCTTGCGATTTTCCTCATTTGCCTGACTAACCATTGTTTCCCTGTGCCACAGGCTTTCTTGTGCTAGCCACCTGCCTGCCCAGCCTGCTCGGCTTGCCATCCACCGTTCAAGCCTGTTTCCTTGCCTGCCTGGACCTCCACCGTGTCTCGTCTCCGCCCTGCCTGTGTTCTGGTTTGGACTCACCTCTCGTCCAGGATCACCCCTGAGTTTCTCCCCTTCCCGGGCTTCCTCTGCTATAAACTTGCTTGTGAACTGTTGCTGCTGAGTCTGTCGTTCTGTTAATTGGGGTCCTTCCTAGCCTCCATAACAGAATCGACTTATAAGGAAGCCTGGTCTGCCAAGATTTTGTAAAAGAGGCATGGTGTCTCTACCTCCTGTTATGTTGCCATTGACCCGTTCCAATTTCTTACACTGAGAAAGTGTATTCCTTTCAACATTGTACCTTCTTTGTTTGCCTCAGTGTAATGAACTTAGAAAAAATAAATTAATCTTTTCTTGAACAGTGCTCCCCCAGTGTCTTAATATCACAGAGATAATCTTTGAGTGAATTTGACCCAGTAGCAGGTCTATCTGCTGCAAAACATTTTTCCTACAATATGAAAAGACCTTTTCATTTCCTGACTTCTATTTTCCTCCTCTTCTCTCTTTTACCGAACTTCAATATATTCTCTAACAGTAGTCAGTTTTCAGTGAGAGCAAACTAGATAAATAGAGGAGCTAATGTGGGGGTCCTACCATCATTACACTCCCCCCAAATCATTTATGAACTACATGAGGTAGAGATAAGGTTGAGTTCCCAGAATGCCCTAAAGGTAATCAATAAAGTCCAAGATATTGTTGGTTAGCTACCAATATAGAGCTGCCTTAAGGCTGGTTAATCACGTGGAACTGTGATTAAACAGTGATTTTCTTCATCTTGTCCACCCATGATTACAGCTGATCTGCAGTATCGAGCAAACTGATCCTTTTCTGCGGTTTGAAGCATGGCTGCCTTATGTGATTACTATCAAGCTGTACATTTTTTAACCAATGTGTATCAACGTCTGTGTTGCTTCATCATCCCTACATTTCCATGACACCTACTCAGATACACATTTTTCTCACTAACTCAAGCTCCTCACTACCCAATGATGTCAACTTAGACTTGTTAGATGGTTACAGTGTGGCACCAGACTGCAAATCCAATATTCTTATCAATCACTCGTGCAATGTAAATGACACGTGTCATGACACACCAAGCTGACTTGAACACACTGCAAAGACCACAGTTAACAGCTAGCAGACATGCACATGCCAACATGCACACATTCTGTTATAATAATAATAATAATAATAATAATAATAATAAAAATGTTTATAAAAAGCAAAAAAAGTAATCTTAAAGAAAAAATATCTTCATAATATGGTAAATCTAGTTTAACAGTAAAAGTAAAATTTTGCCTTGATTTGCTTTAAACTGATGTCAGCCCGATATCTTCAGCTTGTTGTTGAAGGAAAGAAAAGGCAGAGGCGACAAATAAGAAGAAGCTGCATGATGAAATCACTGATTCACTAGACTGGACAGTCAGTCAGAGAGCTCTCCCTCACCAGCAGCCTCTGAAAACTATTTTAAGATGCTGAATCGGCTGAATTGCCATCAAAAGGCCTGGCGAACAGCTCTGGACACCCTGCAAAAACTACATAAATGGTTGCGGACACATGGCCCAATGGCATCAATGGCTTGCTGTGGCTTGGTGTGTCAGGGCCATGGATGTATAAAGAAATATGAATACTGTGTTCCAAGAGGGTGTCCTGTTCATTCAAGTAGGGCGCATACACCGAAACAGTTTTTCAGGCTTCTGCAGGTTTCTGCATTGTTGGGCCCATAGAGCATACACATTGTAGTCCTTCTCCAGCTGAATGGGTTGAGAGCATGCGTGTTAGTGACCTCCTCTGGCTGTGTCAGCTGACTTTTCAAATTTTATTGGACCAAATGCATCAAATTCGGACTATACAAAGAGTCACTTTGGTGTGATTGTGATGCTCAGAAAATGTACTCATCATTTTACAGCCTTTTCTTTTGTTATTATGGTGCATGTGACAAAGTAGTTTTGGGCCAGCGTGTTTCATGATACTGCAATAGTGAATGTGGCCACTACGCCAAAATCACATGACAGCCCAGTGCTGTTCCTGGGGCTGGGGTTACATGTTGGGAACAACAATATAGTCAGTGTAGGTCCTCATAAATATTGTAATGCTAGCCTCTCTCTCTGTCTCTCTCTCTCTCTCTGTGTGTGTGTGTGTGTGTGTGTGTGTGTATTTATGGGAAATCTATAAAAGCAAAGCATGGCACTCTGGAGAAACCTGATTAGGTTTGAGTTGAGCTCAGAAATCAAAATTAATTTGGGAGATGCTCCGGCTCTCTACCATTACCTGAGGCAGAGCCATTTAGTTAAGAAATAGCTGCTCGGCCCTACCACGTGCACGGTTAATCTAAACTAAGCTGATACAGGTTTTCTATTGGTCGCTAGTGCACCACTGATGTGGGGTTCTGGTATGTGAAGTAATTAACATCCATAGCTGTATCATGGGGTACATTCCTCATCGTCATGATGTCTGAGTGCAGGTTACATGCTGCATGGCTGAATAGGACATTACTCAGGCTTTAGTGACAAGCCCCAAACAAAATAATTCATTCTATAGACATTTTCTCTTTTAAGCAATCAGTAATTTGCTCGATTGTAGTCTGAGGTTATATGTTTTAAAGGATAGTCATTAGGGACTAATGGGTATTCATGTCTCTCTGCCAGTCATTCATTAGCCAAACGTGAACCCATCTGAGAGCTGTGTGTCTGTGTGTATGCATGCATGTATTCACATATGCACTATACTGTGCTTTTGTGCTTTGGTATGCAGTGACATATTTACATTATTCAATTTCCCCACAGGAACTGGGTTTGAGAGAGACATGCTCCTTTGTACTTGAACACAAGCTCCAATGGGACTTGTGCTTTTAGCAATTCTCTCTTATCTTCTTTTACCCTTTGTGATGGCATATAGGGTGACATTTTCATTTGCTAAACTTACCCAAGTAGTACAAGGATGCAGCTTTTACAACGGGACATATCCATAAAAGGGGTTGGAGATAACTATGAAAAGGTGACATTGTATTATTTATTTTATATTTTAGTTACACTTACGAGCACCTCGATTTAATGAAAGGTTGTTGAGACATTAGGTTTTAGTTCTCCATTAGTGAGCTATGATGGAGACATATCTAAGGCTTGTGCTCAACCAAGGACAGTTTGCCTTTGGAGTGGACTCTCTTAAATAAGAGCAACTTGTGTTGATATTGTAGTAGAAATCAAATATGTTCCTTTTGGAAAAAAAAAAGTCTGGAAACTCACTTTCTACCAAGGTTGATTCATGATACATCCTTTGATTATTTGTGGGCTTAGGTAGATATTAGTTTTGAGCTGTGAGTCCACATATTCCCTAGCCTTAACATTAAGCCCAATAAGCCAGCCTTTACTCCAAAGATTCATGATTTTCAAAATCAATCTGTTCAACTTCTCCAATGGGTATAAAATCTAGTTATGGATGGATGAGAGATAGCCATGGATGTGATAGGGATATGTGGCCAATCCCAGGACCTTTTTACAAACATGAACAAAACACCCATCTCCCACTGACAACTCACAGTATTATGTCCCACAGGCCACCCACTATCAGCCATATCATCATTGTCCTTGCACCAATTCAAATCAGTACCAGCGTAATGACCTGAGGGTTTTCATTCCAGAGTAATGTCCATTCAGCAATATGTTATAAATCTCCGCTGGAAGATCCAGTCCAGATGTGGCCTCCTTACATCCAGAAATGACAGATCATTACCAGTAAGTACAGAAGTAATCCTTTCATATGGAAATGTATTGAAAATCTCTCTATACCACGAGGCAGCAGAGGGGTTACTTAGATCCATTTAAGCAGAATACATTTCCCTGCCAGAAGCAATAACGTATCAAGCAATTCATATGTCAGACAGGGAACTGACACATCTTTACGGGCCAAGATCAGCAAGAAAAGTCAGAGACCTTTCTTGGTCTTGATTATAAAATACTTCTGAGCTTCTTAGCAGTTCCAAGACCATATATCTACACTGCAAAAAAACACAAAAGTATTTTCCTTGTTTCTGTTATACACAGACAGAGGAGAAAAACTATGATCCAATTTGTTCTGGTTAATGGGAGTTACGCGCACCTGTAGTCTGTGAAGAAGTTTCCCTTAATCTACTGCAAGTCAGGAGTGTCCTGGAAACCCGGAAGTGGAGTGTAAAGTCTGACCCACCACTGGATTTGATTCCCCTACTTCCGGACATCTGAGCAAACTGCGCTTGAATATTATTCTGGCATAAAGCTTTCTTCTTCTTCTTCTTTTTGTGAAACTACTGGGAGGAAATTGGGCAAATTGGAAGAAAATGTGGGGTTGAATGTTCCCACATTCTATTAAAATTTGACATGGGCGTCACGCCGCAAATTATATTTCCTATTTAAATTACTGACCCTGATGAAGTTAAATTACTCTTTTGCTGTTAGTTTTGTAGGGATGATTATTATTATCGAATGTAATACTGTTTGGAACATGCTAGTTTATTCAGTAAGTTGAAAACAATATAACTGCGGTGAATATTAGCTACTTCATCAATTGCAACATTGCTCCTACAATTCACGGCACCTCCGCCTGTCACTGAATTACGAATAAAAGCATGTGTCACATTCCACTGCCCTTTATGTCAGGAATGATAACAAGATCTCTTATTTCTTACTGAATAGAGCTGTTTGTTTTTAACCGGTTCAGAATTCTTCAAAGGAATTGCAAGAAAGACTCTTTAACATCCTCATTACGTTGATCTCTCCTGGCAGAGGGAAAGACAGAATGTGACAGAGAGAAATATGAAGAAGAATAAAGTTGAATGAAGAAGAGTAGAAGTGTGTGTGTGTGTGTGTGTGTGTGTGTGTGTGTGTGTGTGTGTGGTAGGTGGGCTGGGAGTGTGGACTGAAAGCAGAGTGAGATGGAGTGAGATGGGGTGAGATGGAGTGAGACGGTGAGAGCAAGAAAAGTTGTGGAACAGCAAATTTGCAGTAAGCTAATGAGCGTACCAAGGGGCACATTAGTTATTTATTTCCTGAGCTTGTTTCGTTAAGAGAAGGGCACAGCAATTAGCTTTGAGGAGATGACATCCCTAAGCGCCCTTGTGCTCGGCTGCGATGTAACACAAGAGCCCTGTCTGAAATGCTAAACAACCTGTAGGGCCTGGCACGAGGGGGGAAGGGAAATAGCGTCACACACGTGACCTGGCATGACATCTCTAAAGCAGCGCGGGCAGCTGGAGCTATATTTGGGAGTGAGAGAAAGAGATAGTGGCGGGCTTGAAATCCACCGTACCTCAAAAAGAGAAAGGTTACATGGAATGATGGCTTAGAGGATGTAGCTCTGCATATGAAACAGGGTCTGACATTATTGTTTCTCTTTTCACATTTTTCACTCACTAAGAATCTTTAAATGAATCTCAGTTCTATTCAGATGAGACGCTATCATGTTTTCTATTAGCCTGTGACAACTGTTTGAATTTTTATTTTATTAGCAATGAAAGTAAACCATTAGTGCTGCCTTTTAGGTTGCAATTTCTGGCTCAGGAAAAAATTAATATTGCGATCCATAATATGTTATTAAAGGACAAGATGGGGTTTGAGCAGTTAAAGTAATAGAGCAAGAGCTGCGACAGTATGTGTAAGAGTCCCAGTTTCAAGGAAGCCCTTAGACACCAAGGCTGAACAATTTCCCCTAAATGCATTGTCACTGAGTCTGTCCCATATATAAGCTGACTCTTGTGAATAAAATCACATTTAAAAAGAATACCAGGTGATGATATTTTTTGAAACGGAACACATTCAGTACACTTGCTGATACGCACAGCCAACATTTAAAAAAGATCAAAGGAAAACGCCTCTTGTCTTCCACACCAGAAATTCCTATTTGTGCACCTTCATTAAAGGAGGCGATGTGCTCCAAACAAGAGAGGATGGAGCCTCGTTTGAAATGTCAGCCTTCTAAGATATTAATTGGAGCTGAGGCCCTCCAATCAAGGGAACAAAACAGTGTGTCCACAGAGGTGAGTGGTAATGAGCTGCGCTTTGTATGTGGGGGAAGTTTGGCTGATTGAAATTACACAGCAGTGTCTGACCAGACCGTAAACATAGTCATTTAGTCAATAATAAGTGCAGCATCCTCCTAGCTTTCTCCACTGTGTGATTTCAAGATAGGGAGGCTAAAATAGTTACAGTGTATACATATTAAAATCATCCCTCCTAGTACAGTATAAATGTATAAGGAATCATATTGGTTTGAATTGGTTTCTTTGACCCAGTACATTTGTGTAACAACCACATTCTGTCAGGAACAATAAAGTCTTTTTACCATAATCACTAAATATTTTAAGGCTGGCCAATTTAGGAGAAACACTTGCTGTGTCAGTTCTAACTAAATTAAGTATTGTTCTAACAGTGAGTCATGACGCATTTTACAATGTAAACCAGCTCCCCAACTGTGAAAAAGTTAACAGTGGTCAAGAGGTCTAAATCAATCTAAATCACTACAGACCTATTTCTAGTCACTGCTGGCAATGCATCTGTAAAAGATCAGCCTTTAGCTAATAATGCTCAGCTTTTAAAATATGCCACTTCAAATGTGAGAGTATTGTCATGAGAGAAAAGCAGGAGCACATGTTGGCTTGTCTCAAGTAAAGAATGGTGACCGAATGCTTTGGATGTTTGCAAGCAAGAAATTCAGAGAGCAATTAACTTTCTTTTTTTTAATTTATGACTGCTACTGTATGTGCTGCACAAATTCTGTGAGGCAAAAAAAAAAGAAAAACAAAAAAGCTATGCCTGTGCAAAATGTTACAGCCGCTGTGCAATATGACAGAGAGTTCCAGCCACCCACTCAACCTAACAACTTCAGAACAGAGTGCAACAAAACGGAGGTGAGAAGAGAGAGAAATGTACTCACCAAACTTTTTGATCCTGAATTGGCCACTAATAAGTCTTAAGTTTACTTAACAATTTGCTTTCTTGCTGTGACAACAACAGTAGTGGCCACCTACATGTGAATATGAAACTACACCTCTGAATACAGGTTTGGCTCAAGAGTTGAATAAGATCTACATGTGACAACAAAATATATTTTTAAAATGGTGCCATTTTTTTTGAATGTGTGTGTTGAATATGTTTTTGAACTTTTCCGATAGTTTGCTCTTGCATGTAAAACGCTACATGAAAAAATGTGCAGGCTGCTTACATGTTGGAATCATCAAGATACAATTTCTAGTGAAAAAGAATAATTTCTGATGTATTCTTTTGATAAGTAGCTTAGATTTGGCGAATGGTATTATATAAATCTTTTTGTTTGGCAAAGATAATATGCATTGTTCAGTCAGACACCCTTCAAAAAAAAAAAAGTCCTTCACAGTTTTGTTTTTATATGCAAGTTATGTCAGTCAGTAATGTGTGATGGCTAGACTCTTCTTTGTATGCAGGGTAAACAAATACAAACGCACATCTTTTCAGATAAACCTGTACTTTTCACCTGTGATGAAAGAACATTTCTTTGTGTGGACTTGAGATGATGTGTCCTTAGCTGGCAGTACTTAATGTTCGGAGGTCTGTTAACTCCTTTGTTTGTGGCATCCATTCCTACCAGTATCTGTGTCTTTATTCTGACCTCCTCCTGGGTGAGTACCATTAGCTGCCTGTCATTAGGAAGCTTTCTCCACAGTCTCTCCTGTCTCCTGTAACTGGACAGCCGTGTGTTTAGTTTTTCCTCTGCTGCCTCAGACCAATGCAGACATGTCACCGCCATCTGCTGCTGCCTGGTCCAAAGTGTCACAGTCAGCCAGCCTGGTGCAGACACCAGCCTGAAAGTCTAACACTGAAGCAGAGCAGTGGCATTTTAAGATCATACACATTTTTTAAAATAATTCTGTAATGCTGAAATGGATTATATCTTCATATGTTTTGTTTGTTTCTCACCAGTTTTGTGCATAGAATTTATTACAAGAAACTTGTTTTACTAGCCAAACCCTGCGTGTATGTATGTGGCATTTGATGCCATCTGCATTCATGCTTGTGTGTGTACATCTGCACCTGTCAGATAAACACCTCTAATGAAAATGTTTACCATATTTTACTCTGTTTGACAAGGTTGTTATGGAACCTCTGCTACTCTAAGGAAATAGAAATGATCCGTATTCTCTTGGCTTGTCAGGCTCTCTTGTGTCTGTGCATTTGCCCGTGTGTGTTCTACCTTTCACCACACACAATCTCTAAGTAGCACAATAGCTCTGCTGCTGTATAAGTAAAAGCTACTATAACAACTGATACACAAGCACCAAACAAAGCATTGTATGCCTGCAATCAAATTTGTTGGTCCTTTGGTGACAAAAAGCATGCAGGCTATAATTTATGTTAGTTACTTCATCATTTAGCAATTTGAGAGGCACAGAGGTTGATTTTAAGAGGAACACACACCACATGCTCCTTTGTCTTTGTAATTACACCAGCAGCCCTCTGCCCCTGGCTCGAGATGATGGACAGAAGAAGGAATACTGAGCAAGGATAGACAGACTTTCACACATACATTGATTGATGTAAAATGTGCTATTGTGCATTGACAGCTGTGTGCATAGCTGCGTGGCCTCTGATCACTCTCAGTTTTCATAATAAGCCACAATTTTACTATTATATATATTATTTTGTGCCTGTGCCTCAACTGCTTTTGTTGAGTTATTCCTGTGAACACCCCTATTTAACATCACAGCAAGATGATTCAGCCTCCTTGTCTCTAAACACCACACAGTGAGTGGAGAACGGGAGGACATAAATAAGGTAAGATGTGGAGGCTAAGGTAAGTGGCGGACAGAATCACTATCAAACAAAAAAAATGGAAAACATGAACAGACGAATGGAGTAAAGAAATCATGGGCATGTAGTGAGGGGCGGGCTGATGTGTTTAACATATTCCATTGCCCAAGTTGCTGGTGAGAACAAATTAAAAGGACAGTAAAGAATACCTGCTGCTGTCCTTTGCTTGATTAAATGGCACCTGGCTGTGTTTGCTCAGGTATGTACTTGTGTACATGAGGGTGCATATTAGGGCGAACACTAGAGCCTCAGTAAAGGAGATCCTGTGATGTTTTTTCATCTGCCTGGTTAGGTTTTTGTCTTTCTCTTTGTTCGTTGCTTCAATGAAGTTTGCCATCAGAGAAGAGAGCGAAGAAGAATTTTCTCCAGCAGCAGGGTGGAATGACGCGAGAAGCGTAAGTGAAGAAATTTCCCTTTCAACATATTTACTTCTCAGATAAGAGGATGTTGCTGAAAATGCAGACGACTGTCACCGACTATGACTGTTCATTATGATATAGGAAACTGTGTGAAGCAGTGTCTCACATTGGACTTGCCAAGAGTTGCACCATATTGCCTGCAGGGGTTGATTGCAAGAGCACTTAGTCATCAAGTATACAGTACACATGCACACACATGCAGCTCTACACATGCAGCTCTTCATACCATTAACCTCTTCATGTTAGAAAGACAGCTAATTCATATTCTGCAGGGATTTCAGATGCACTTTATTACTGTGCTGAGGGAAATGAATAGAATAATTGGATTCAGTATTACTGGCTAAAATTAAGTCTGATTATTTTGATGTTCAACCCATTCTTTGTGATAATTCATTTACTTTTGTCCTTTGCGTGAAATACTTGGATTGAAATTCCAATTTTTCCTCAAACAACATTGTCCTCGAACCATCCTCTTATCGCAAAACACAGCTACGCGAATCAATTACGCACAAAATTTACACAGCAGGGCATTAGCTTTGATGAGGGAGCCACATATCCAAACTATTTACATCTGTAATGTTTACCCTTTCTGTTTATCCTCCAAAATACATTACCCTGTTTGTTTTTTACCCTGCCCATCTCCAATTCTTTATCACCAGAGCATTACAAAGACATTTGCCACACTGTATACATTTTCATTAAAATGCTCTTTCCCTTTTCAAAATGCATGAATGTCTTTAATTTAAGTGAAGAGGCAGTGAACCACTGCAAAGCTTTAATTTCAGTTTCTTATGAACCCCCCACCATCCCCCACCCTCTTCCATCTTCGCATGCTCTTTATTCCCGAGGGACAGACAAAGAGAGGAAGAGATTTGGGTGTTTCAAGGCAAGACCTCACCCACCCAGAAAAAGCTAACCAACTCCAGCTATAGAGCATGAAGGGAAAATAAATGCTTACATTTGTATAAATTAGCATGCAGCATAAAAGGCAAGGTCAGAAAATGTTGGCATTCACATTGGGTGAATGAAAATTCAAGGTGGGAGATGGTGGTGATATGTGAATTTAAATCAGATGTGCTTTTTTTTTTGCTTTTTTTTTTCCCCTTTAAGATACATTATACAGGCTCTGTGGCTTCACTATCAAAATGTGTCCCATCCTATTCCCTTGCTCCTGTCCTTTAAAAACCCTTCAACTGCCAAATACTTGTCAAATTAGTTCTACTCTCTCTGTTCTGATGTCATGAATACACAGTAAAACACAGGGGCCTCAAGCGGAAATGTACAAAGTGCTTTCAGACGTATTTTAAGCATAATTTACACAGTGTCTGCTGGTTTGCATGAGACGGGTAGCAATACCAAGCCATTAATCATAGTCAGGTCTGGCATTCTTATCTCCCCTTCTCCTATCAGCTCAGCCAAGAGGAACTAAAACCATCTCCACGGACCTTTCAATCAGCCACCTTTAGATGGCTTTTTGAATTAAATCTTCATAAATTCATGGACATAAATTCAGTGTCTGACCATCTAATTTCATAAATACAATAAACAGCTACGACTTCTTCAACATTAAAATACCCCCAAGGTGATAAACAGTGCGACAGTGGTCCTGGATCTCTTCAAAACAGATGGTTTTCATAATGTTTGGCAACAAGGAAATGTCAGAAGAACATCCAGAGCAAAAATAAATAATGCCAATAAAACTGGCCTGTGGATTACTTTGGCATCAGATTAAAGACTACATACAGTATATCTGTGTTGAAGGGACATGTTTATGGCACTGGCAGTTATTAGCAGGGCACTGCCTTGAGGGAATTGGATTGGATATTATATTTGGTACAATATTCTGCAATGAGAAAAATAGCATTTTCTTAAAGGAATAGGAAACACTTATTTTTGCTTTTTTTTGCCAAGAGTTAGTCAAGAAGATTGATACCACAAGCTACAGCCAGCAGCTGATTTGCTTAGCTTAGTATAAAGAATGGAAGCAGGGGGAAACAGCTAGCCTGGCTCTGCATACGCTCACAAATTAACACGTCTTATCACTTTTGTTTAATCTGTACAAAAGCAGAAGTGTAAAAACGACACAATGTGGTGTTATGTGCCCATCTATTTCTTGGCCAGGTGCAGTAACTTCTGTGAGTTTCCACTGGTAACCTCACTGTGACAGCAAGACTCCTGGCCAAGAGATTTTTCTTTTTACAGTTTATATGGATTAAACAAACACAATATAACATGTTAATTTGTTTTAGAAGTTCTGGTAGGTAGATTTTGTTACCAATGGACAGAGCCAGGCTAGCTGTTTCCCACAGTCTTTATTGCTAAGCTAAGATAACCGGCTGCTGGCTGTAGATTTATATTTACATATTTTGATATCAACCTTTTCATCTAACTCTCAGCAAGAAAGTGAATAAGTGTGTTTCCCAAAATGTCAAAGATATACACCACTGCAAGATCTTAACGAACACACCCCAGTGTAAGAGCTTTGTTTTTTTCTCCTTGCAGTCTACTGACCTGATAGAAATTAGGATAGCAGAGTCAGCGTAAACTCTGTCACTTCAGCCTGCCAAGCACAGTTAACATCAGATCATGTTTGATTTCTGTCAGCGTCTGTAACCACAACTCTTGCTCGCTGGCAACTCGTTCCCTTTAGCACTCCTACTAAGGCTGTCCCTCACTTGACCCGTAACACTGTTTGGGAATGTGCAGTCATAACATGTTATGTCCCAATCATAACATCTGTGGACAGAAGCATATGGGAAAGCTCTTATTATGAACACTAATGACAGCTGAAGCCTTGAACTGGAGAGGACGAGAGCCTCAGAAGAGCAATAATATGCACATTGTGATTTTTATTTCTCTTCACTGCTCAGGTCAGCTGTTGGAGTTTTAGAGGTTTGATTTGGCTTACATAAATCTGTCGCCCCAGTGGGCAGCTGTTCGGCGTGGCCGCTTTTTGTATCTCCGCAAGGTCGTGTGGGAACTAAATGGCAGGGGTGGGAGCCCAACTCTCACTTTAACGCTAACTTGGCTCTAAAAAGCTGGCATGTAGACACACAATGGAGATGGGAGGAGAGTTTGTCCTCACAGAGTCAATGGATGAGGAAGCTTTTATAGCCACCCGTTCAGCGTCTCTCCATTTCACCACAACACCGGGATTATGAAGCTGAAGTTCACCCGACTTCACTGTTATCTTTAGATCTTGCACATCTTGATAGCTTTATTATTTTAAACTTCCTAAAGTGCCCATGTATAGGCTTTAAATAATGACTTTCATCTAGTAGGGATAATAATGTAGTCAGTGTCTTATTTGCTCCTTGGTGGTGTTTAATATAATCAACATGTTTTGCTGTTGGACGGCCACGGTCCACTGAAAATGGGCTGGGTCTAACTGTCTGGAGATGGTAATGTTACATTTAAATACAGATTAATCATAAGAGCCTAATTCATCACCATGACAGCTGTGAAAACATCCTGCCAAGCCCCCATCCACTCCTTCCTCCTCTTCGTCCCCTCCGGTCTTTTCAGATTCCCCCTTAAAAAGGACCACTTTTTGAAATCCCCATGCATGACTGTAGAATATGTATGGCTATGAGGATATTCATATGCTAATAGCTGTGGAGCTGAGAGTGCAAAATTAACCAAGCTTGACAGAGACCCATGTGACCCCAAGAAGATGTCGGGAGGCCAGGGAAAACATCGATCATGTGACACCAGCACAGTTGAGGCCAGCCAGGGCTCGGTCAAGATGGATGCTCTTCCAGGCAGGACATATAAATCTCCGGGAAGGTTTGAAAATATTGAAATTAGAGCTGAATTATAACAAATAACGTTGGTTGCCTCTCCTCAGGAAATGTGTCATCTATCCTCTTCCCTCTCACTATCTGCATCTGTCAGAATTTGTGTGTGTGAGAGAGAGAAAACAGAGAAAAGGTGTTTTTTCTGAGACACAGAGAGAGAAAAAGAGCTTGTACATGTGTGTTCTCAGCTTGTGTGTTCAGTAATGTGACTCTAAAAGGGGTCGGGGTGTTGAGGTTCTCAGTGTAAGATAGGACGAGTGCTGTAATGATCAAAACATGACAGAGGACCCCGCAACTGATTCATAACCTTAGCCAATGTGAAGGCAGTGTGAAATGTGTGTGGGAGAGCAAGACAAGGAGAGCAGGAGCCTCTGGTTGTGTGACCTCACTGAAGCCAGGCTGCATGTGACCTCATTTTCCCCTCTCTAAATGCTTACAGGTAATGGCATCTGTGTGGCGTGAGATGTAAAACTACAGACTCAAAGGCACTGAGTCTGCTTCAGACAAGTGCTGTACAGCAGCCCCTAGCCTCACTTAGGAGTGAAACACTCCATTTCTATAAGCACTACATTCACACACGGCAAATTGATTCATGAATCATTCAAATCTTTCAGCACCTACCTGACAGCGAGGTCTGAAAATGGTCTTCTTTAAGATCAACTCTGCCGTTAAAAGGGTACAATGCTTTTGATGTAGAATAAAGTGTATTTCATCATCATACTCGAGCCGGAGCGGTAAGGCGTTCTCGCTCGAACTTTTTGGTTTCTTACCAAAAGTCTACAATTTGCAAAACATCAAGACAGTATAATGGCAGTCTTCAAAGGGCTGCTGAGTGAAATGATATTCTGTAGTGGTAGAGTGTAATGTCACAACAGCATATTAGTCTGTTAAGTGCTCATGCAGCCTAATAACGTTGCATTCCTCTCTTATTGATGATACCAGGGAAGAAGTCCTACCTCTTCTATTTATTCTAGTGTTCACCCTCCCAACAATACAGATTACACTTGGTGTGAGCAATAGCTTCTACACAGAGAGTAGGAACTTCCCCAGCTTTTTTGCTTGTGTGTGCGCGCGATGTGCTTGTGTGTGCCACATGTGCCGTGTCTGTGTACATGCATTTACCTATTTGCGTGTAAGAGAGAGAGATGTGTGCATCCCTGGCTTCACGCAGCATCAGCAGAATATAGATCCCCTAGCTCCCCTGTAAAGGCAGGTTTATCAGTAGCACAGATGCATGAGCTGCAGTCTTTACAACCTCAGCACACATACTCTGTGCCATAACTTTTGTAGGAAAGCAAAGGAGTGTGTAGGCGTGTGTCCAAGTGTGACAGACGCGTGAATGTGTGTGTTCGAGTTCACATGTATGCATAGCGAGATGCTGCACCTGACATCCAAGATTGCAGCCTTTCACTTCTCTCAAAATGAATGCAGCTGTTTCATTTTCTTGTTTGCAGCAGTTACAGGGAAATAATCTGGATATGGCTGCTCAGGTCCAAACTTCCCCACTCCAATCACAGCACGGATGGCAGCAACCATTTATTTCTTGAATGTAAGGTTTTACTCAGCTGCCACCTCTGCTCTCCTGATATTTCACCTTGGAAAAAGACGATTGAATAAGACAAAACTGAATATGGGCGAGTATCTAAATTTGAACTGCCCTGAGAGTGTAGAGCAGTCAGATTGACCACTGCTATACTAGTTGACGTTTTGGTGGGATCTCTATCCACTTTAGCCCCAGGTGTGTCCCCAGGCATGTACTTAATTTAGTGATAACTTCCTCGAACTCCTACATAGAATCTAATGACTGTGCAACTAAGTAACTAGGCATCTACACAGGCTTCTCCATTAAGGGTGTGTGTATGTGTGTGTGTGTGTGTGTGTGTGTGTAGGGGGCGGCTGCAAAATGGGAATGTGCTGGGGGTTGTGAGTTTGAGAGATAGAGAAGGGAGGTGTTTCTGCACCTCAGCATGTTTCAAGAAACCACCAGATGAAGCCTTTTTAAAAATCAATATCCTCACCTTAGGCAGGTTTTATTCTCCTTTTTTTTCTGTCTTTTTGTTTATTTATTTTATTTTTTTACAAGACTACCACTTTCCAGTGGCTACAATTGTCTAAGACTGTCTAAATTTACTCCAAATGAGCCCTCACACAAAGGTTTACATTAGGAAGTTATGTACATTTGTAACATCTTCAAACAGTTCAGCTCTCACGCACCCCACTACACTACAGAAAATATATATACTCCACACTGGTGACTGGGTTCTCCAAATTGAACAAACAACAGGTCACAGTAATTGATGCCACAGTGTGGCCTATTCAGTTTGCTTTTCAGGCTCCTGTCTGCATGGCAGCCTCATTACATCAGTCTGTATGACAGAGCTGTCCAGAAAGGTAAAGATTGTGTCACAAACTTGATGAATCTCTATGAATACATCATCAGTGCAGTCAGAAAGTATTAGGGCAGTGAGACATTTTCTGTTGTTTTGGCTCAGTGCTCAAGCACGGTGGGTTTGAAATGAAACTGAAATATGTGATGTTAAAGTGCTGACCTTTAGCTGTAATTTGAGGGTGTTTACATTGACATCCAATGAACTGTGTAGAAATTGTAGCCCTTTTTATTTTTTTATTTTTTTTTACATAGTCCCCCCGACTGATGTGAACACCAACCACCCACAGTCAAAGCTGAAAGTCTGCACTTTAACCTCCTAGTCATTGTTTCATTTGAAATTCAATGTGCTGGAGAAAAAAAATAAACAATGAAAAACACATCACTGCTGTGATACTTTGACTTCACTGTATGATTGGTTGAGAAGAGCAAAAATCTCTCCTTACACAAGGCTTATGTGTATGTCCTCTACTGTTTGGTTTGTGCAGTGGACCAGACAAAGGCTCAGTTTCCAAAGACTAGCGATGAACAGAGGTCATGGGGTGTCACCAGTGTGCACCCAGTAGTAATTGATGTAAAACGGGGCATTAAGCCCTACGTCAGAGCAAACCTCTCACTGCCTTTCTATTGCACTGCCTGCCACACAGCCTGCTCAGTATTTATTGAGACACCTGCAAAGCAATCTGGAATGGCAGGCACAGATGGCTCCTCTAATCCAGGTAAATTATCTTTGAACCTTTCAGAGTAAGCAGACGTGCCATTCTCCTGAAGTCTGGGCTCTTATCGGCATGAAAAGGGTGGTGGATGTGGGTGTGCGTGTGTACATGCGTTGTGTGCATGTGCATCACATAAGAAACTGCAGAGATACAAACATTGGCCGTGGCTCTGTCAAAATATAACTGGGTATGTACCACAGTTATTGATGTGAAAATGTTCCAATGTCAGTAATTCTGAGAAAAACTCTGAGCATCTTCTGTTTGCTGCTGGCAAATGTTCAGCACTGCAAAGGATGAGACTGAAATTTTAAAGGTCTGCTTCTGGATAATAGCAAAACCTCCTTCAGTTTTAGATGAATAATCTAGCAAATCCTTTCTTTAAAGTCTGGGTTTTAGTAGAGGTGTAAAACAAAGCTACTGTCTGTATCACTGAAATACTGAATACATTGCGCTTGCATTAGCTGATTGGCATCTGCTGCTTCATTCATGCTTCATAATCACATCAATGTGGGCGTCCAGCACAGCCACTAAAACCTGATGCTCACTATTACTACGCTGATACACTAATGCAGACGCTGTTTCCTGCCAGAGTTCCCTCCATCACCTGACCTCCTTCATATGTGCCATGTTTTTGCTATTGCTGTTTTAACTAAGATTTTATGTTCATTAATGTTTTTATTAAGGGGTATTCTTTGAGAGCTCCCTCAAAGAGCACAGCCAAACGTATTAAAGTGTCTCTGACTGAAATAAAATCTTTATTTGTATCTGTATTTAGATGCAAAATGTAAGTGGAGGTAAATTAAAAAATACAATGTAATAGCCTAAATGCTTAGTTTTAAATTGTTTGCTATTGTCATTCACCCTATATGGATTTGGTAATTTGGCACATATATTTTTGATAATTTAGAACATCTATAAAGAAGCTGTGCAATGGTAGTACTATTACGCAAACATAACCATGAACTGAACTGATGTTATGCAAGTTCCCACTGAATTCACTTTAAACCTACAGACAGCACACAGACGTGCGTTTGGGAAAAATAATAATAATAAAGAGAAGAAAGTGAGACAGAGATAAAAGAGGTAGCGTACTGTTTTATGGGAAAGTTTCGTATGCAGGATGTTATTCACATGGAATGTACTGAAATATGTCCAGAGAAAACAGTAAGGCAAATAACTCTGTATTTATAGAATACCGCAGAGAGCTGGACATGGTAGCTTATTAGGCCAGCACAGTGCAGTGCAGTGCAGTCTTCCTGCTTTGGCTCTCTCCTATGTAGCTGAGGCAAGATCCATTTGAACAGGAAGAAGTCTGATGTTTCTGTGTTGCACCTTGGAGGGACACTGTGTAGCTGTGTCAGTGCATGATAGAAAGGGGCAGGAAGAAAGGGGTTGTCTAAGATGGAGTTCAGTTTAGTCCTCTTCCTCTCCTGTGCTAAGGCCTCCAGGGTGTTCAGACTCAGCCCTGCAACAAAGACGGTCTTTATCACCAGCTTGTTTGTCCTGTCTGCATCCCCAGCATTGATGTTTTCTCCCCAGCACACCACTGCACACAACAGTGTGCTAGCCACCACAGATGAGTACTCTGAAAAACCAGAGACTCTTGGAGAAGACATACACAGTGAGCACAGTGCACAGTGCCTCCATGTTATATCTGCACAGTCCAGAAATGTACTGAAATAATTGGAGAAAGATTCCAAGACACACAGCACTTTGTATAGTGGTTGTGTAAAATATGGATCATTGGGATTTAACAGGAGTTATAGTTAAATCTTATCTGACCAATACTGAAATGAAACATTGGGTTTAAGGATTATCTGCTAAGGTCAAGTGTGATTAGCAGAAAGGGCAAAAAACACTAATCAAGATAAAGCAATGCATAATGTTTCAAAAGACATTAGAATGAATGCCCAGTGTCCATTCATATGAAACTAACGATCAGCCATAACAATTATGACCACTGACTGGTCATAATGGAGGAACATTGATTATCTCGTTACAATGGCACCTGTCAGACACACACACTATATACATATATATGTATATATGTATGTACAGTATGTATGTATGTGTATGTATATACAGTATATTAAAAAAAATTCCCCACTCGCCCCTGTGGGCGGTCTATTCCTCCTTCAAGTTCGGGTCCTCTACCAGAGGCCTGGGAGCTTGAGGGTCCTGCGCAGTATCTTAGCTGTTCCTAGTACTGCACTCTTCTGGACAGAGATCTCGGATGTTGTTCCTGGAATCTGCTGGAGCCACTCTCCCAGTTTGGGGTCACAGCCCCGAGTGTTCCGATTACCACGGGGACCACTGTTGCCTTCACTTTCCACATCTTTTCTAGCTCCTCTTTCAGCCCTTGGTATTTCTCGAGCTTCTCGTGTTCCTTCTTCCTGATGTTGCCGTCGCTTGGGATTGCTACGTCTATCACTACTGCCTTCTTCTGTTGTTTGTCCACCACTACTATGTCCGGTTGATTCGCCATCACCAGTTTGTCAGTCTGGAAGTCCCACAGGATCTTAGCTTGGTCATTCTCCACCACCTTCAGAGGTGTGTCCCATCTTGACCGTGGGACTTCCAGCCCATACTCGGCACAGATGTTCCTGTACACTATGCCAGCTACTTGGTTATGGCGTTCCATGTACGCCCTGCCTGCTTCTTACACCCCGCCGTTATGTGCTGGATTGTCTCAGGGGCATCTTTGCACAGTCTGCACCTGGCGTCCTGCCTGGTGTGGTAGATCCCGGCCTCTATCGATCTTGTGCTCAGAGCCTGTTCCTGTGCTGCCATGATATATATATATATATATATATATATATATATATATATATATATATATGTATATGTGTATATATATATAAACACAGTATATGTATATATATATGTGTGTGTGTACATATACACACACACACATATATATATACTGTATATATATCTGACAGGTGCCATTGTAACGAGATAATCATGTAAGGATCCGAAGGACTCTCAGTTGGACTTGTGTGTGTTTTGTGTGCTTCCTGTTTTATTTTGAAGTTCTCTGGTCTTGTCTCTTGTGTATTATTTACTTCCTGTCTTTGTTCTATTTCTCGCCTTTTTTGATTGTTTGCACCTGTGTCTAGTTCCCCACCTGTGTTTACTTCCCTCGTTGTCTCCGCCTCTATTTATACCGGTCCCTTTCCCTTTGTTCTTCGTTGGGTCATTAGTTTGAGTTTGCCTGCCTTGTGTTTCATGCGTTCTGTTCCTCGTCATGCTATGTTCCAGTGATTGCCTGAGTGTGTTCGCCTACATTTGCTCAAGGAGATATTTGTGAGTTTCTGTTGGAAAATAAACCTTTGGACATCGTCACCCTTCCTGTCTGTCTGCATTTGGGTCCTCTCTCTGTTGCCAGCATGGCTCACCGTAACAATCAATGTTCCTCAATTATGACCAGTCAGTGGTCATAATGTTATTGCTGATCAGTATATATATATAAGTACTACAGCGTCTGTCAAGGACTTATTAACTCAGTGCATTATGGTATAGCACTGTGATTTTCACAGTAGAATGCCATGATTAATACAGACCATCTGTGACATATTTCATAATGTTTCATTTCATTTCATTTTATACATATTGTCTGGGTAATTGCTCCCAAAGCGCTTACTCCTGTGTCTGAGATCCTTGGAAATAACTGAATTGTCCATTAATTGTATGAGTTTGTATTCTGTTGTATTTCCTTGATAACTGAAGGACACAGCTGAGTTACCATAGCTGGACTTGTTCCTCATCCTAGTATTCATATCCATGACTATGTTCTCAATAGGTTGGTCAGACCTGTTGAGAGAAGGATGTATCTTTTATTTAGTCTGAGGTCAGTATCACTGATCAACCTACAGAGGGATAAGTCACCAGTCACAAGAATGCTATTTAAAAGAGACACCTGACAATATTTGAAACATCATTATTGATGTCATTTCAGTGCTGTTTCATGGCCTTGTCGAGGTTGTTACTGTGTTATTCTATTCTCAGTTAATGAGTCTGTAAATTTTATAATTGGCTACATTCATTTTTTTATTGTTTATACTGCAGATATTACATGCAGTATCTTTAGATATTTTATACTCCCACCTCTTTGACTATGCTGTACAAAGGGGTTTTTAAACTGCAAAAGTAGCTAAGTCATTCATCTTATATTATGTGGTGGGCCTACTCCATTTACAATGTGTAAAAGATGAGGGCAGAGTTCATGGTAAAAGATGGCTGTCCTGGTGTGTGTTGTGTAACTAACGGCTGTAGAGATGAGTGGTCCTGTGATGAATGGTGCCGTCATGCGCAGCTATAATCACGCCTATGCATGGCTTCCTGCATAATTGATTTTTAATCCCCTAATAGAAAGTAAATCACACGAGCAAAGCCTGCTTTAGCGCTGCCCTGGAAAAAAAGTGAATAATAGCAAAGAGAGAGAGGGGAGGGGCAAGATTTGGGGGTAGAGGATGAGATGAAAATGAAGAGTAAACATATAAGGGTGTGAAATAGAATTAAATATCCTTTGGAGTTGTCGCATTAGAGGCAAAAAAACTGATTTACTATATTTGCTCCTACATTGCAGTGTGATTACTAAAGTAGCCAAACATGATATCACTGGGACTGAACATATTGTGAATCTCAGCCAAGATGATATTGTTTGGAAAGAGTAATGAGATATAGATTGACCCGTCAGCTGACACAGGGGCAGATTGCATCTGTCATCCAAAATAAACATGGCTGACACACCACTCACAGGCAGGACAGTACACTGCCAAGGAACTGTCATTCGGACAGAGGAAACAGGCACAGAAGTAAATGTTGCATAGTGCACAAAGGTGATGCTGAAAGAGGATTCTATTGGAGCTATTTTTCTTTTTGTATTTGAAAAGTGAGATTTTTGGTAAATATTTGCAATTTGCAGGTGTCACGAGTATTTCGGTCAGCATATGGTTTTCTAATGTTTATAGCTCCTCTGTTAGGATGTTTCATCATTTAGTTCATTGGGGAATTGAGAGAGGACAAATGCTTTACCACAGCAGCCAGAGCTTTAGATATGGAGATGAGCTGGTATTGATTTTAATGGTCTGACCACTGGGGAATGTGGATTTACATCTAACTCACTTGTTTACTGCTTGTCCTATTGCGGTCACGGAGCTGAGGACTTAAATTGACCAAATGCTCTTACTGTAAGCAAGAAGGACAGGTGGAAGGACAGAAAGAAGGACAAATAATAACAAAAACAAGAAGTCAGTGCAGACACAGCTCTGATAATTGTCAGCACGCGCTCGGTGCTATGAAAAGGAGAGCCAGTGTGAGATGGAGCCAAGGACTTGCTGTCACTAGACGTGCCAGCCACCCAGCCTGAGGAAGATGGAGGAGAGGGGAGGAGAGAAAGACAGAGAGGAAAAGGCACAAGAGATAAGAATGAAACACTCCAACAGCTGTCTCTCTGACTGTCTTCATAACTGATTAGATTAGGGCAGCCGTGTAATTGCCTCCAAAAGGTGGGAATTATAAATGGTGTTATTCGATGGGCCATGTAAGGACAAGTCTAAAAGGCACCAAAAACTAATATCTATATTTATATTATGTCTATATTTAATTGTCTGAAATAAAATGAATCTTATCAATAATTCAGTTTTTCAGGTTTTACACTGTGTATAAAAATATCTGGAAATGCACAAATTAACCAGACCAATTCACAAATGCGAATTAGTCTGGAACCTCTCAGTTAATTTTCAATTTCCAAGAGGCGTTATCAACGGGCACAGACCAAAATGCCTCTGGACGCAACTGAGAGACCTACAACCAATCAGAGCAACGAAACGTGTGACGTGAGTGAATCCTGTTGGAAGTACAGCAAACACGTCTTTCTTATCAAAAAACAGCGCTCCTCTGTAGTCTGTAGGAAGAACCCACATTTCAATTAATCAATTAGTTAATCAACACTAAATTGATATATGACCATTTTGACAATTAGTCATTTATTTAGTAAAAATACCAAACATTTACTGGTTACAGCATCTCATAGGGGAAGATTTGTTTCATTTCTTCTGTTTCATTTTAAAAGATGTCATTTGTGTTTTTACTATAAGAGTATAAGCAATTCGAGGATCCAACTTAGGGCTCTGTCAACTTAACATTTCCATATTTTTACAGGTTTTACACTACCTGATCAATGAATTGTATTCGGTAACGTAATTGATCATTAAAATATTAATTTCAGCCATATTCAGTACTAAATCTTGATAAGTAAACTTTTCACTTTTTCATAAGCTTGTTGTTGCCACCTGTTGGTTTGAAAGCTAAACTGCATGTCACTCACACATGAGTGGTGGGGGTGGGGGGTTCAGACTCGCATCTGTGGCTCACTTGGATATGGGCTGGGACCAGAAAGAATACTTTCATCCCCTTTAAACACAGGGCTTTCCCTGTCATGACGGTTTGATGACGGATGACAGTTTGCAACTCCTGTGGATTCGTTTCCTCAGAGGAAACTTGTCAGACAGGATGTACAGAGTTTCAAATATGAATACAGCACCTCAAATATGCTGCAAAGGGAAGATGATGTCTCTTTTTAAGTAGTTAAAGTTTCACTTTTTCTGGACATGTTGAAGATCTGACAATGTTTTATTGTGTGTAATAGTGCACACAGTGCACTATCACAGTGATCCGTACAATAACCATTTCCAGTGAAATACCACCATAGCTCCATAAATAAAATGGATGAGGAATTAAAAATGTGATAGTTTTTTGCATGTTGGATTTTTTATTTGTTTATTTTATTCAGTTACCTAGATGTGACTGTAGTAACAATAACAATTGTTGCCAATCTGGGAATCTTCATATCGCCACGTGAACGTGATCCTGGTAATGATCCACAAATAAATGAGCATATCAATTACATTTTGTTTCTGGGAACACCGATGTAAAATTCAACCCAAAAAATCTCATCGAAAATCTCAAAATCATCAAAATCACATCGCGTTGCTCATCACAACCACACATCTATCTGTATTGTAATTAAAAATGCAGAGCTTCAGGCGCTACTTTGGTCAGACCCGTTAAAAAGAAGATGACGCACGCACCCGTTGTCCCGGTTACTGGCAGGAACAGATGGTCCTGAGTGAGTTATTAGCGGAGAGAGAAGTTTTAATTGATCTACGATTCTTCATGGAAGAACTAAAGATCTAAACTTGCCTACAGACTACAACTATACATTATGTGTCACCTTTTCCGAAGAAGTTTTTCTTCATTCTCTATGTTTTGTTCATCTACTGTATGTTCATACCACCACACGCATGCATACATATGAAGTCACGTTGTTCTTGCTGCACTTTCTGAACAGTATGCATTTCTGACCTTGGTGACGGAAAGACAACTCCACTTAGCTGCTCTGAACTATTTTTGACGTCCTGCATAATGGTTAGTGACTGCCTGCCTCACCACGTTCACCACTCTGCCATTGGGTACAAAGATACTGTATCTATTCACTTGAAATGCCTCACTAATAGAAATCATTCAAGCGCCAGAAAAAAAGGGGACAAAAAAAAAAAAAACACCTGCTTTTCATGCACAAAAAGCTGGAAAATCTTTGGATTAGAAGATAAGAAGGTTCGACACATCCTCTCATTCATGTAAGTAATATTAATCCATCAATGAAAAGTGTATGATCTTTAGAAGGAAACTGTCACTCTGATAGACTCTGACAACATT
Organism: Macquaria australasica; assembly: GCA_005408345.1. Classification (NCBI taxonomy): domain Eukaryota; kingdom Metazoa; phylum Chordata; class Actinopteri; order Centrarchiformes; family Percichthyidae; genus Macquaria; species Macquaria australasica. Next base: position 381,111 of record SEMN01000112.1, read on the forward strand.
TGTAGATGGTAAATTAACATCACAGGGTAGATCAAAGACATTGTATTTGAATGTAGATGTCATAAAGTGACAGTGCTTACTCTGAGCCCTTTGCATCTGGGAATGCTAAGGAGATTTCCATCTGTCTTGTGTGGGTTTAATCCTGATGTTGACAGTATGCATTCAGCACCCAGATTAGAATAAATAGCCCACCGAACCAATTTTCTTCAAATATAGCAGTGGTGAACCGAATTCCGTTGGATCAATTTTAATGTTATGTTAATGATTCCCCGTGTTGTACAGTGTTCTCTGCAAGCATACCAAAGGAAGCATTCACGCTCTCAGCTCAGAGTTACTTTGTAAATAAAAGTTCATTTTGACCAGAGTTACTGTTTTCACTGACTTTTGTTTGATGTCCTTCATGTATTTTCACATATTCCACACAGGAAAATTACTACGGGTACTGAAATATTTCTAGCTGTAACCTGATTTCTTAAACATGTAAAGGAGAAACCTAGTTTCCTTAATCAGGGTAAGGGATTGAAGCCCAGTTAACAAGACCTATTTTTATGGGAGAAAAGATTTCTTGACCATTTATATATGCTTAACCAGGCTTCGAAGACTTTTTTTTATTTATTTATTTTTTACATGAGTGCATGTATAAGACAAAGGCTTCAAACAAGGACGTTTTCACTGTAGTGTTGTGAAATCAAAAGAAAAATAGTGCTGCACCCTTATAACCAAACTACATCAAAGCCAGACTAAAATTAAAACAGAAACTAAAATCTCTCAAAATAAGCTGATTTCCACAGGTGAACAGTAGGTTATTTGTACAACTTGAACATTTGCAACTAAGGAAGAACCACTCACGTAGAACCTTTGGTGCTTATATCCACAACCTAGCAGGAGTATGTAGGTGTGGTTGAACTATTGGGGTAGTTAAAATAAGTAGCTCTGGATGAGGTAACAAAGGCTATCCTTGTTTAAACATAGAAGCACTTGTATTTCTAACAGCAGTGTTGTACTGGATGTTGTTGCTGGCTATGTATAATTAGAGTAAAGAATGTTAAATATTTCTGTTTACATAATAGCTCAATTTCCCATACTCCTGATATTATCACAGCAAGTGCACTTTGTTTTCTCTCTTACTTATTCTCACACACATACACTCACACTCATACTCTCCTTATCCAAAAGCTTCATGAAGGAATGAAAAATGCTGCAAGATGGTAGAAATGATAGCACAGAATTGCATATATCATTTATAAATATAAATAATGGTATTATTCAAATACATACATGTATAGCATTATCACTCCTGCAGAAATCTGAACCCCAGGTGATCCAGTTTTAACTGCAGGAACTTCAAGTTGACTTTAAGGCTAAGGAGGTCTTGCATAGGTTAGCCACTCTGTTGGTATATTAAGGAAGTGCAAAGGTGCTATCCTCTCCTTAACAAAAAGTAACTAAGTATGAGGTTACCCTTTTTAAGTGCATACGATAAGTCATAGCAAACATACCTTTACTGTGTTGTTGGTTTATAGCAATATCCTTGCTAATGACAAACGCAAAGACAATGATAAGCTCCCCTTTGTGGAGCAGTGAGCTAAATATGAACAAACTGACTGTTCGCTAAGTTCCACCCCCATAGTTACTGTTGCTACATCTGTCAAGCTTTCCATTTGGCACACAATGCAGTTTACAATGATAACGGGGGCACACCACTGAAAAGCAGGTCGCTGATTCTAAGCAGGCAACCATCTATTCTGGGGCCTGAAATGACAACTGTAACTATCAGCTGTAGCTAGCTAGCTAATTAATGCTAACTCCGTGAGTTGGTTTCTTCTAACATAATCCCTATTTGGATGCTTAGCATACTATAGAAAAACATACTTGGACAAGCAGCAGAGGTTGTGCTTCATTGTAGAGGATGAGCATAAGTTATTTTGTGTAACAAAATTGTGTTGCTGGAGTATAAACATCACAAAATCCAGTCAACTCTGACATAGTAACATCCAGAACCGTCTAGCACACAGTGGTAGTTCCAGTCCTTAAAGGGGATTTTTCTAACATAACCTGCAGCCCCCCAAAATAATGTAACATTAGTTGATGATGTGCTCTTTGACTTTGGAAATAACACCACATTAGTGTTACTACTGTCGGTAGTGAGCTAGTTAGCCGGACATGCTACCTTTGCAGCTTACGTAAGAGCAGATGAACACACCTTTTCACTGTTGTGTTTCTGGTTTTACAAGGCAATAAAAAAGACACCTCCTTTCTCACTCTACAGTAGATACAGAGTATCTCTTTGATTAGAGCCCCATGCACAGCTCAGTGTTTGACAGGCCTACCGTGCCTAGTTACCGTTGCTAAGCTATGATTGGACAATCGCTGTTCGAAGGACGGGTTAACCGAATGGACACTCGTGATTTACAAGCTTGTTGTGAGATGGTTCAAAAGTGTGTTTTCTCACTACAAAGCCTGTTCTCTCACAGAAAAAAAAAAATCTTCATGCACGTTAATAAGCTACACAGAAAATAATGCTGCCTTGGTAACAAAAAATAGGGGAGAAATTGCAGGGGAAATATCTGATTAGTGACCTGCATTTGAATGGCGATTATTTTTATTTCTCTGAGTAACCTGGTTCCTTTCTGTGCATGTAAACATAGCGAATCCCTTTGTTAACAACCTTAGTGCACAGGACAGTGGTGAAAGGTAAAGCCATCCTTACGTGAAAGCTTTGTATTAAAACTGACATAAACCCAATGGAATGGAGCTCAAGTGGGTCCCTCCCACTTAGCGCTGAGCCTGGTTAGTCATGCATGCTATGGGAATGGAACAGAATGGAATCACTTTCTCTTTTTTAATAGAGCTGTCAAGCCAATCACAAACCTATGCCGCCCAGAGAAGCCGAGGGTGTGTGAGGAGGCACTAAGCCAGCTGATGGGCCCTGGAGGCCTGATCACTTTGCTCAGAAATTCGGCACACATGATATTACACACGTGAGGAGAGACAATGCTGAGAGCAGGAACATACGTGTGTGTGTGTATGTGTATGAAATTGAACACTTGGGTGTAGGAAAGTGTGTGCGTGTAGTCAAGGGAATTCTCTAATGTTTGTTTTATGAGTGTGTGTACTGTCTGCGTGCCTATGTATACGCACGCACGACCCATAATATTGAAGTACACATATGGATATGGATATAAAAAGTCAGTCAAATCCTTGTCTTTGCCTGTGTGCGGATGTCACGGACTTGTCACTGACGATGGTCTAGTGATCGAATCGCTAAAGGGGTTTCTAATGAGATCCTGGGAAGAAAAGAGCAACATCTCCACGATCAGCCTTTCAAGTGGAGGGCGGTTGGGTCAGACAACGGAAATTAGACTGGGAACATGAGAGATAGGGCATGACATGACTGACATTACTGGACTGTATGCAGAAGCAGAGCCATCACCAAGCGAGGATACCTCTCAGCTCAATATAACATGGATGAACATTATGCAGCTGTGTTGGACCGTACGAGATCATGTCCAGAGCATGTATTTGATGATTAGATTAAGTGCTCTTGATAAGGTCTGGGGTCATCTGGTTTACTCTGTTATAGGCAGCAAAAAACAATGATAACTGTATTCAAAACTACAGGATAAATGAAGGCTACATACATACTATAAATATTAAAAGAAGATATGTTAATGAGATAGCTGCAGAGAGAAAAAGACAGAGGATGGGTGCATGAATCACATTTCATAAGGTTAATTATCAATAATTAAAACCACTGGTGTTTTATCTGGTGATTAGATAAGAGGACAGAGCCCATATAACCTTAGGGTTACAATATTCTTCCTTCAGTGGAAAAATTAATTTTGTGCAATGATTAAATCTCGAGATGGAATAGGAAGCAATATAATTAAAGGTTGAGTCCAGAATGTTTTATCTAGTTTATTCTATTGATTGCAAAGTAAGGTTCCTTTTCAAGACATTGAAAAGATACCAGTATTTTTTTCTGCATGAGACCTGATTGATGCGAAACACAGAAGTGACACCGGCTCATTATTTCCTTAATCATGGAAATGATGCCAAAAAGATACTGCACTAACAACGGCTGACTGGTTTCTGCACTGGATATTGTAACAAATTGACTAATTTGTTTTAAAGACAGGAATAAATTGTGCATCTCTCTGCTTCTATATTACCAACTTAATTTCTATATTCACGCAATTTCTACATGTGTCTCATTGGAATGATAGATATAGCTACACATAGTCATCAAGTGGGATTGGAGCTGTTGGTATGCGGCATCCTTGTATGCTTTTAGTCAGTGCAAAAAGTCAACACGCATTTTCATAGATGTACTCCCTTGGATGAAAATACTAAGGCTCTTCCCAACAGAGAACTGGCTGATCTGAATATCAAAGCACAGTGTTTTTCAAATGTATTCAGCACGTGTTGTCTCCCAGTGTAGCTCTGACCCTGCAGTAGGAGCCTTCTGTTAGGATTCACACAACCCCATCGCAGAATTCAAGCTGATGCTGCCCATGGGGACCAATATCAAAGACTTCAGTTTCTATTACCAGATTGCATGTTTGTGCTGTGCATACCCTTTGAGCTGAGGATCAGCATTTGACTGAGGAAACCACCATTCTGTCTCAACTCGCTCTAATTGAGGAACCTAAAACAATAACAAATACGGTCTAAATGCAAAGGTTATAATCGTGTAGTTACACGTCTTTCATATGCTGTTTGATGTCAATATCCCCCTCGATGGAAACCGAGTAACCAGCTGAGGATTGGACACAGTTACACTAAAGATTTCGAGCTGTAACTGTTTGCAACAGAACAGCTTTATGATAATCTATGGTGTGTTTTGTGGATATATTGTTGTAATCTGCACAATTTTATGAACGCAGATTCTGTGCGCAAGAGTTTAAAGCACTTTGATTTGACAAGGATAGTGTACCCTGTAGAGTACTGTGCATGATATTACTGTGAGCCAAAATCTGGTTAATACAGCCAGATCCACTGAAACAAATTTTTATCATATTTTAAAAAAGCCCTCCTCCAATTTTACACATGAAGTTCAGTTTACTCGCCATGATGAGTACAACTCAGCCTGTGAAAACAGTTGTTGTCTGTGGTTCGAGAGGAACTTTGTCTGGGTATGAGGGTTAAACCTACGTTATAAGCTGGGGTGTGAGGTTTGAAAGAAGTGGACATTTAGAGGACAGTGGGGATGTGATGAAATATGCTATCCAGTTGCACTATGGGAAATGTAGGAGCTTGATCCATACTAAAGACAGTCAGGGCATCTCGTCCTCTGCTGCATCGATTCTGACCGTTCTTTTTTTAATCTGTCTCATGTGAGTGCAATGCTAAATCCCTGGAGCTATATCCCTTTAACAGAATCTGTATACGTTATTTGGATGCGTGATGATTGTATTTTGTTTTGGCCCAGTATTTCTGGTATAACATAAGTCATCTAAATATTCGTTTTTTTTCTTAATAACACCCGTTTATCCAAAGGAAAGGAAGTATCAAATTTTGCCAGGAAGCTGAGTGAGCTTCACTCAAACACACTGCTTGTATCTTGCATTATAATACACTGCGCCTCAGATGGTGCTGGACCACAAGTTCTCTGTCTCCCCATAGAATTGTACAACATTATGATGCATGTCTGCTCGTCTCTTCCTCATCCAAAACTTTTTGGCCTTACTCAGCGTAAAGTATTCACTACCTGCCAAAATGACTTTTGCAGAGCTCGCTCCCATGACTACCTTCCCTCTGTGGCTTTCCCTCTTATTCACCTGATAACCGTTTGCAGAACTCTAAACTTAAAACTCTGCTGGCACAGACCTGCACTACAGCTCAGCAGCTTTTTCTTTAAATAAGATACACAGTAAGCTGCATTTTTGAATCACTATTTAGCTTGTGGTTAAAATACAGTAATTGGATTAAATAAGATGTAACAAACTGAGTTTACTTAAGTATGGCAATACAACAGGTAATCCAGTACAACCATTATGGATAATGGATGAATGGATATTAAAGGAAGGAAGGTAGGAGGGTATGTGGGTAGGCAGGTACATACAAATATCTTTTTTTTCATATATGTATATCTATTTACCTATCTTTTAATTAAACTTAGAAAAAAATGCAGTATTTTCTCTAACTGACTGCACCTGCTTTCCATCTTGGCCCCCATTGTTTCCTCATTATATTTACATTTGTAATATCTGATGATTTAGCAGCTTTTCCTCAGCATCTGCCTCATGGAGCGCCCCTCCTCTGTGACATAGGTACACAGAGACATTTGGCACATTATTTGACAGTCACAAACCAGTGAATCCCCCTGTTTTATTCCAGTGAGTGTATTCAGTTTGATTCACCCTGGGAGAACACATGCTATCCATCATCGCAGTGAATCAGAGTGAAATGCAAGCTGGAACCTTAGCAGTGATGTATTTGAAAACAGTTGCTCCAACTACGGTATATACTGTTTGACTTCATTTATATTTTTGCACCAACTAACATTTACTGTACACCCACTCAGATAAATGTATGAGCTGACGTTTTGTTAAACTAACAAGGCTATTTTAATTCTAGAGCTACACTATTTGATACATGTAACGGTGGCTTTGTTTCTATGAACCTGCACTAATATCTCAGATGTGGGGAGGTTTAGTGTATTAGATGTCACTGAAAGATGACTAATACCTTTGCTTATCTGATAAACTACTGTCAAGTGTCACAGGAAAGCATGCGCCTTTAAACATCTATTGTATTTGCAGCTCTGACCATCGGTTCAGACAAAATTTTTTAGTGTACATGTGACTGAAATGTCAAGGTAAAAGCCTTTTTGGTGATAATATTAGCTTAGAAAATGCTGCCTTCAAAATTTTACTATATATTGTCTCATTTTCTTTATTAACCACTCCTCAAGCAAGGCTAGATAAGTCAGCATTGTGATTATACACCAGGCTTCCCACGCACTGCAATTTATCCTTCATTTTTTACTCTGAATTACCTAGCTGATGGGACTAATGAAATGTGGCCTATGGCGGAGGCAAATGAGAGAAAGATTCCTTGGCATAACAACAGACATCATTTTTATTTCTTGATGCCATTAACAATGACCTCCACCCATTTCGAGGTGACTGGTGAGAGCGTAAGCTAGTGTGTGAAAGGAGAAAAAGGACTGCTTTAGATCTTGTTTCATCTCAAGTCTACTGGCTGTACATTAAGTGTAAAGTCTTCACACATTTAAATCCTATATTTTTTCTTGCCGGTGCGTTTCCTTCTGAAAGTGTATGAGTGGTACTGATGAAATCCAGTCTGGTAGTACATTAGAGTCATTGTGAACGTGATGCAGTGAAGAAATCCAGCATAAAGCAGGCTGCCAGAGTGCCGGTGTTACACCATAGGGAACGAGAGACAAACAAAAACTTGCGCTGTTGCCTACATGTCCTGTGCAGACAGCGTGTTGTTAGTGGTATTGAAAAGGATCACATTAACACCTAACCGGACCCAAGTGACATCTGCAGGTACGTTTATGTGCTGTTTAATGTAGCTGAGCTAATTATCTGTCTAGCCTGCAAACTGACGTTAGCGGTGCACTTTTCACTTTGTTTGTTCGCTCATTCAGCAAGCTAAGGTGCAGCGCAAGACGTGTGTTCATGTTTGTAAGTTGGATAAGAAGGAGACTTTAGCAGGGGAGCTAATGTGGGTTGTTGTTCAAAGTCTGTGGCTCTTGTGTTGTGTAGCAGGCTGCTGTCTGGCTCAGTGTGACTGTCTGCTCTGCCTCTGATAGACCGCTGATGTTACGGCTTTATGCAAGATTGTATTGGCTGTATCTAAATAAGGTCTCTCTGGAACAGTATCCCGTTGAATTACTGTCAAACTAAGGGGCAACATGATGAAACCAAAAAATAGAAATTATAAATATCTCCCTTTAGGTTTCTTTTTTATTTCTCAATGGAGAACAGGACAAGTGATTTACAGCGCACAAAAAAAAATGGCATTTAAGTTTTTGGCTTAAAAATGTCTTTTGTGTTTGTTGTGTTGCCAACCCTTCTCATTCCTCACCAAAATACTCCTTGCTTATATCACGTTCTATCATCTCACGGAAACTCATAAAAGCTCCTTCTCTTTTTCTTTTTCTCCACCTTCTTCCTCACACACAAACATAAATAAACTTTTCCAATATATCTGCCACCCCATTGTTGTTTAATTTTGTTTAAAACTATCCATCCACCCGTCTCCAATCTAAGACGAGCTGCACTTCACTTTCCTGGCAGCTGTGAGCTTGATTCGTACCGGCAACCATGTCATTGATTCCTTGGCAGAGGCAGAACTATGGCATCAATCTAGGCTGCAATATCATCACCTGTAACGAGACACCTCTGCTTTTACTATTTTCATATGCACCACACACGCACACACACACTTAGGTTTGCCTGTCATTCAAAGAAGTCTGAATAGAAAGGCATGTGATGAGGTTGAGTGCTTGCATGCTTGAATTGTTGATTAGAAGTTCAGTTGAACATTTTAGCTGTAGGCTATGTTAGCCTATCCAGGACAGAAGCTACACTGTTCCAAGGGTACATTTAGTAGAGTAGGAGCTGTAGAAGGAAATAAGGAGGTGAAATATTTCACAGTGTTCCACTACTTTTGTATTGTGCACAGGCAATCAGTGTTGGCTCTTAAACCATCTTATGTGATCATGGCTTTAACTTATAAAAGGTATTCTAATGTTGTAGGAGATTTAATTACACCATAAACCTTTGGCTAGTTTAACTCACGTGTCTGTTTCATCAGGGTGCTCTGATTTCCTGTTACAGTCGAAACATGGTATAGTCGACACTAACGGGAATGTGTTTGTCTTTCTGTACAGCATTGTTGGCTGCGTGATGGATTAGCAACCTGCCAAGGATGTATCCTGCCTCACATCCAGTGCATGCTGGGATAGATTCCAGTAACCCATGACCTTAAAGCTGCCAGTATACTTAATCAGAACTGCTTGTGGGATGGTTGAATAGCTTCGGTAACTCCCTCCCCTCTACACCTTTCCGATGTCGGATTGGAGGGGCTGTGCCCGACTATTTCTGTAATTTTCAGAAACTGAAAATCCGACATTCACATCCACTTCATGCCGTAATTGGCCAGCTGTGCGGAGGTGAGAAAGAAGCCAGGGTTTGAACTACTCTCTCTAGCTCTCTTTTTTCATTTGCTACACAACTATTTGTGGCACTTTTCGTGTGTACAATCAACTGCAAAACTATGAAGGCCTTCCAGGAGAGACTGCCTGAAAATGTGCGCTGTTATCCAAATATCTAAACAATATCACGTCTCCTCCCTCTCTATGACGGCCGGCTTTTCACTCCACCTTTGAGTGTGGCCATTCGGAACACCTATAAGTACTTTTGATTTCGACATGGTCGGACAACGTGTCTTACAAACTGTTTGAACATAACCCGATCCTGACCCATTGCTGGATTAGCCTAATAGTGGGACCAATGGGGTAAAATGAGCTGTTGATGCCTGGGTTGTTCAAGAGATTCAAGATCCAATAGAGCTTGTCATTGTCTCAGACAACGAAAATGCTTCTCCAATTAGGCCCCAAGTCACTCAGAGATATAAAAATAATGCAGACATACCAGTATTTGTAAATATTGTGGCAATCTGTTTAGACATAATTTTATTTAAGAATATGCACCAGGTAAATCTTGACACAGAACCTTTTCACAAGAGAGGTAGACAAGACAGTTAATAATGCAGGATCCGTTTAAGGCTCAAACAAATTTGCAATTAATCAAGTTACCACAAACAAACTGACAAACTTATGAATATGGGGCCTCAGGGGCCCCTGAGGGTCTGGGGTCCTCTTTGTTTGGTTGGCAATCAAGCCTTGACCAGCAATAATGGGTACAGAAAATAGAAGGATGGTTTAAACCCTAACAGTACTTCAAATTTTAAGAGCTCATCATATACATATGACTACAGCCTTCATATAAAAGTAGTCCAGTAAAAACTTTAATATTTTCTTTTGATATGTAGAGGATTGAAATTATAGTCTCACAAAATGGTACTGCACCCAAAGTACAGTACCTGTATAAAAGTACTTTCTCACTTTAGTATTGGAAAACGCAGGTGATTTTGATCATGCCTTTGTGCCCTACAATAGATTGTATAGTGATCCATACTTGCTCTTAGTGTGACTCGACATGTGGGAAGTATATTGATTCTCAGGGACCTCACATTAAGGTCAGTAAGTTTAATAAATGGTGAAAACAGATAGAGCAGGAGCTGTACATGTGAAATTAAATGTCATCTCTAGAATGAGAAAATTGGGTGGATTTGTCCAAGTGGCGTTCACTCTTCGAAATGTGCTAATCCAAGCTGGGAGCAGTGTCTGTGTCCATGGAAATAGAAGCGATCAAGTGTTTTTGGAGTACTTTTGAAAGCGAAGAAACACCGGGCAAGAAGGGAAAAAAACACAACAAGATGAAACGGAGGGCTGGATTGTGTGTTCACACCATCTCCCTTTGAAATGATTCATTCCATTTCTGTTAATTAGCAGCTACACTTATAAAATGACCTCTGAATTCTGCCTCTGTCTGTACCTCCCACTGCCTAGCGACACAGGTCTATCTATACACAGAGAGCGGATCAGAGCAAGAAAGAGAAAGGGAGGGATTAGACGGAGGGGTAAGGGCAATAAGAGAGGACAGGGTAGAATTGGTTTAAAAGGAGAGGAGGGAGAACAAGTGATAACAAAGTGAGAGAGACAGAGAAAGAACGAACACAGCAAACCAAATAAGATTTCCATGCTCAATCTCAGGCGGTGAGTCTAACAATCCAATTATGTGTGGCACTTGGTGACAGGATGCATGAGTGTACTGTTGCTTTGTCCATTTGGCACGAACAGAGATAAGGTCAAGAGACAAGCGGATGATGCAGAACAATGAGACTTTTTGAACAAAGACAGTGAGAAAAAGTTCACAGAGTGTGCGTGTTTTCCTGTTATTGGTGTGGCCAAAAATACGAGGCAGCACAGAAACTACAGAACATAATGAATCAGAGAAAGCAAGTATGAGGATCTGAGGAGACATTTCACCACTGCTGTCTAATTTAGCATGCAGGCAGTGGCCTATAAATTCACGGAATGATACAAAGGGAGATCAGTGACTGATAGATGGGGGATTGGTAGTGCAGATCCAGTCGCAGATTATTTATTGATTAGATATCAGAGACCCAGGGTGAGGCAGTAGGTGTCTTAAAACTGACCTCAACATGGGCATGAAACAAATTGCTCGCATAGCCACTCAGACAGAAGTTTGGTCTTGTCTCCTCTCAACATGGAAACTGTTTTTCTTAAAACACATATATGAACCTCTCATCCCTCTCTCAATTGTTGGCCATCCAATCAAACGCTCCACGTTTTTAAGACCCTTCAGACCAACAGAGCTCAGTAATGATTAGTATTTGAAGTTAGATGGAATATTATTAGTCACTACAGACTATTAAATAGTTGAGTAAACTGTGACATAATGAATCTTTAATAAGCTCTGTCTTGCCCTGCATTAAGCACCACAGAAAGCTTTGAGTTTGACCGCAGTCCAACCAGCAAAAATATTCAACAATTGACACCTAAATATTAAAATCATTTCAGGATTTGCTGCATGACTAACTATATAAGGCACAGCAGCAACAGTGAATGTGATACTGGTCAAATGCTGAAGCCCCATCAATTACTCCTGCTAATAAATTGATTTGTGTGTTTACAGTCTGATAGTTATTCGCAGTCCATCCTTTCATCTCTTCAGAGTACACAGCAGATAATGACCTAGCTAGGAGGCCCTCCCTCTCTGTATCCATAATGATTGACCTCTTTCGATCATATTATACACATATGAATCCTGCCTTGTGTAGTTCACAGTGCACACAATAACACACGGCGAAGGAAGTGTGTAGAATGTATTCTGTTAGTATCAAATTACTGTCCTCAGCATTAATGAATGATGAACATTTGCATCACCCCCTGATGTGAACATAGAGTTTCAACACCATCTGCTATTTGTTCTATTCCCTGTTACCATGCCTGTGCTCCTTTGAAGAGGTCCTTTTAAAGGCATTCAAATATAATGCTAAATAGCTGTCACTGCCGGCATCCAGACACAACCAGAATACAAATGTACAGCGCAGAGGAAGGGGAAAAATCACAAAGAATGAGTTGCAGCAGGGCCAGGTTCTTACTGGGTGAATCCCCAGGGTTCAGGGACTTCAGGTTGAGAGGGCACCCTGCCGACCTGTGCCTCCATGACACCTGAACCACACTCACCTGCTTTAAAACAGTGCATGCATTATGAAATAGCAACAGAAGTAAGAAACCCTGTTTGAAACTCCAGAATATTTGTGCCTGAAATTATATTTTTACCACTCTACATTCAGCCATATTTTTTATAGCACTGTTGATTTTTTTGGTAACACTTACTTTAAGTCTTCCTATTCAACATTTATAAGCAGTATACAAACATTAAATACATGGTTTAACACACTATAATGTAGTTGTAAGCAGCTATAAGGACATTTTAAGTGTTTATGAATGTACAGTATTATAGCTTCCCCTCTGAAGACATATTTTACATTATCACACCTGTGTTTATTATATTGTCATTTATTATCTGTTAATACACCAGCCTACACCTATGGGTGTCCACAGGAGGAGCTATAGTTGTTAATAAATATATTAATTAACACTTAGATCGACTTACAACTACATTATACTGTGTTATAAACCATTTATTAAATGTTTATACACTGCTTATGAATGCTAAATAGGAGGTTTTAAAGTGAAATTATCCTGGAATAAATATCTTCCTGTCATAAAACCAAATGACCAAACTGTTTACCTTACCTAAGGAAAACACTTTTATAGAAATTAATATTTAATCAAATTATTTTGGAAGAGTCCAGAAAGCCAGTAAATAATCTTGCAATATAGGGCAGCTACAGAAACATCTCCAGTATCTTATGTTCATTGTTATAGGGGGAAAAAATAGGTCAAACAACAGCATTAATACTTTATAATTGGGCAAGGCCCTTGTTAGATGTTTCACCATTTTTGGTGGTTAAAACCAGCTTCCCCCACTCTCATGTCTTAATTTAGCTTTTGATTTTCACACTGAAGTAAGTCATCTTAACACAGTGGTTGATGGTCGTAAGATGGACTTAAAATGTATATAATAACATGTTAGGATCAACTGTATATTCTTCCATGACCTATAAACAAGGTGATCTGTAAACAGTATGGTTTCCAGGGACAATGAAGCTTGATAGAGGGCCAGGCCAACCGTGACATTTGTAATTGGGACTAGCTGTCATTGTCACAGTGATTTATGATATAGTTAATGAACAATTAGGTGACATATGAGGGTGGTCTTTGTTTTGCTCAGAATTTGTTTTAGAGTTATTCTTTCTGATTTTATTCCCCACAACCTCTCTGGTTTCAGGCAAGGCTCGCAATAATTGGAGCTAACATCACTGTAAATACATATTGTAAATGTTCAAGCATACATGAGTGAAAATCGAACAAAAATATTTTATCTTACGTTATTAATACTGGCAAAACAGCATCAAATATAAATGTGTTAGTTGTTTAAAAACTGTTGATTTTTGTTTCAATGTATTGTGTCCAGTGCATGTTCCTAATGAAGTGAAAGCCCCTTAGACTTGGGAAGCTTACATATAATCCAAACAGCAAGGCAACCACCAATGTGAATGCATTATCCTCTCTGGCTTTAGTTGCGCAGCTATAGTACTGATAATTACTCTACTAGTGTAGATCCCTTTTTGATTACCTTTAAATCAATTTAAACACACATTTAATGTTCATTTGAATGTCTTTTAATTGTCTCCAACCATACTAAATGTCATCCTTCTATAAATAATTTGTGTATATAAATATAAATAATGTGTATGTTATATCATGTTAATTAAAACACAAATTAACCTATGCCCTTGGAATTTATCAATTTTGGCCACTTCAAAGCACAACAAAACCCCTCCGTTTCTTTGAACCTGTGGTAAGGAGGGCTGGAGCTGCATACTTCCTCGGCTTTCTCAGACTTGACAAAAACAGCAGGAGATAATCAATAAGCTTTCCCACCACCTCCAGGAAGATGAACTTGGAGCATACCACAGAACCTGCAGCCTTAATTTCTCTCAAGAGATTCAGCGAGGCTACTCATTAGACTAATACACCTTTGTTAATTACTCCTACCACAACCGCTATATAACTCCAACATGGAAAAAAAAAAAGTTGTTGTGTTCTTTACTAATGGCCAGTTCAGCTCGGGTTTGTTAACCGATCTATCACCAAAGTACCAAATCAAATAGACTCCGCACACACAGCCAGATACATGCCTCAGGTTTCCAAGCAAAGTTAGTTTCCACAAAGAGTTTTACTGGACTCTACTTTTCATTCAGGATTTGTTTATGTTAAATATTGTGTTATTTCAGATTTTAGGATGGAGAGGAAACTGATTAGTTCTAATTAGCATCTAACCCACGACTGATAAAATTTGCTGGATAGAGAAAATGTGGATAAGAGATAATTGGAAGATCAGCTTTGCTTCTGTTAAACAGGCTTTTTTTTTATTATCTCTCTTATTTGTTTCTGGCCACAATAATGAGAAAACATTGACAGTCCTGCTGCAGTGAACACAACTGAGCAACAATGAACATATGCAGCATGTCACTCAGGGAAAAAAAGATTTATTTTATTTTTACATGTGACACACTAGCACTTCACCGGCAGTGCTGAAGAACCCTGGGTGGATACAATATTAGTGTTCTCTGCCTTTCTCCTCACCGATTCTCACTCCAGCTCTGCGATATCCATCTGAGGAGTCCCTCCGCCACACTGTTGGTTGAATGTCAGTATGGTGGAAAGATTAATCGGTGGTCACCTGCTGTGGGTTGTCAATTGAACGCCTCAGGAAGAGCCATATCAGCATAACAGGAACCCATTTTCAGACATATGTCATATTCTATGAACACAACCTGCCTTTGTTTTCTCTTTTGAAAGGGGATGTCGGCCCCTTTGCTTGCTGCGGCTAAAGATTAGAGTTAGTGTCAGGGAAAACTACGAAGCACAGTGGCAACCTGGCACTGAAGGCCGCGGGGGGTGGATGAGGTGTATTTGAAAGGGAAACTATCAATACAGAATAAGACACAGCAGGAGACAACAGCTACCCGCCGGCTATCGGCTCATTACAGGAGAAATAAAAGAACTCTTCAGAATGCATTTGAGTTCTTCTCATCTCAAGGGACCACAAAGATAGACACACCTGGAGAACAGCACATTACAGCCACCTTCACCCCCTTTGTTTTAGCACTGGTAAAAATAGTCAAGTACCCTTGAAAATGTTTAAGACTAGAAGCTGTTTTGAATGCCTTTATTATGAATGTAGCGACATCTAAATGGTACTGGGGTAGACAATATTTTTCTAAGAACTATTCACAGCTTCAAAATAGATCTTACTGAGCTTGCATTTGCTCCAGGAAATGCCTGAGGATGTGCCAGCGGCACTTCATCCATGCTTATTAGATAAGTTTAATAAAGGTAAGAAAAACCCAGGTTAGCAGATTTCCTAATGAGGTTTGATATGTATACAGTCATTTTACATGTCGTACTCGCTGTCCATTACTCAGCAATGAAGTCCAGCTGTCTTCCATATAAACCTGCTGGTAAGTCATGCTCCCTGTGGATATGATAAAATATGTCATCAATAAGAAGTGTAATCTTATAGAACAGACAGGATGTGGGAGAGCTTTCAGGTTTTATTGTTAAATTATCAAAGAAATTGCCTGGTGTTTCTAACCTTTTTCTATTATGTATTCATGCGTCTGCTAAAAGACATATGCTACATTCATCCAGATGGTAATTAAGTGAGAGGTCATGTTAAACTGAGGTAATTCACTGCTCACATGATGCCAAATAACTTTGATGATGCAACCTGTGGCATGAGTTTCATGTTCATTTGTTTCAACCTTTTTGATGTCAAGTTATTGAAAGAAATGCTGGGTGGATTCATGTTATTGTTTTGTAACCCTCACACAGTAGGAAAGTAGACAATGGATTCAACAACTGGATGAATATCATAGAAGAAGAAGAAAACTGACCATGCTGATGCAATGTTTAATTTTTTTTCTTCTCTTTTTTGTTCAAAGGACAGGAATAAAAAGACTTGAAAGCCACACAGCTCACACACATCAGGCCTCTGGCTTTAATACTCTTATTCGTCTTAAGAAATTCAGAAATTCATTCTTCTTTGCTTTTGTGTTAAAAAAATCTCAAGTTACAGTTGTCCTCTCATTCTACAACTTATAACAGCACAAAACTTTGGTCAATATATTTTCTATTTAACCAGGTTTGTGATGGGCTGCAAGACTAAGATGACTAAAGTTTAACCACTTTGGTTGCTTCAGTAAATGCACAAAACTCCCTGTTTAGAAGATACGAAGATACGAGTGTATCTTAGTAACACATGAGTCTTGCAAATCCAGCAAGCATTTTAACATCATTAACATTTAAACATCGATGATAAGAACATTGATTTTTTAATAAATTCAGTACTGATAGGATGTGGGAGTTTACTATTTCCTTTTGCATGAGTTCCTTCTACTATATGACCCATATGCCTGCAGTCTGTTAGCTTAGCTTAGCATAAAAACTGGAAACAGTTATCAGGCAACCAGCTGAGACTCCAGTAAGTTACTTATCCCAGCGAAGAAATAGCCTCACACATAACCCTCTATTAAACAGCAAATTATCATTTTTATGCTTCGCTTTTTGTTCATATTAAACAAACAAGATAATATAACGTGTTAATTATTGAGATTTGGAGGTGCTGATAGGAGGATTTTATTGCCTTTGGACAGAACCAGACTAGCTGTTTTCCCCTGTTAAGCTTTATGTTAGCTTAGCTAATTGGCTGACACTGGAGAGTCGTATCAATCTCCTCATTTAACTCTTAGTAATAAAGCAAACAAGCATATTTCCCAAAATGTCAAACTATTGCTTTAAATATCTAAAAACAACAAGACAACAACATGACCACCAATGTTCACTTCAGAGTTTAGCAATGTTGTTTTTTATCAACTAACTAATTTGTTATGATCAAGTGAACACAGTGTGAACAGAATTAAATGAAACGTATGATCCCTGCAGTGTTGATATTTAATCATTATCCACATACTTCATTTCCAAGAACAGGTGTGTGTTAAGTGTTAGCCTATTTGTTGTTGGATTCTTGCTTATAAAAAACATTCTGCAGAAGCTTGTGAACAAGCGGTATGGTGACAAGGCTAATTCCTTGGTAGCAGTGTCAGAGTGCTGCAGAATATTCTGTTATTTAAGTATTCGAAAAAGCCAATTGGAAATGTCACAACCCATACTGAAGTTGAAACAAGAAAAAGACTGGGGTGCAAGGTTTTCACAGTTCCTGTTCCAGTTGCTCGCAGACTGCACAAAGTGCTCCTTGGAATAAAGAGCTCTTCACTTTGGCCACTGCCACCCGCCTGCTCCCCGTGTCACACACACTGTGGATTATACATGTGGCTGTCTTGCATATGAGATACAATACGTGATGTTGCAGCGCGGAAGTGAGCGAGCACCAGAGAGAGATAAAAGTGAGATATCACATCAAGGAGATACATATTTAATCCAAAGCAATAATGTATTATTAGCCTTCTAATGTATTATTTCCTTTTAGTTCCCCCTGTAGCTTATTTCAAACTCACTGCAGGGAACGTTTGATGTCAGGTTTTTCCAGTCGCAAAGAAAAGTTCAAGAGTATGTGATTACCTCGTGGAAGTGTATCCAGAAAATGCTGATTTGATATCTTTTGTCAGCGTTTGTCATCCATTTCATAGATTTTCTTCTTCTTCTTTTTTTTTTTTTCTTTTCGATTTACAGCTGTGGGAAATTAGATAGAGGCTGCATCTCACATCCCATCTCGCTCTCTAATACAGCATGTTAGTGGGACTGTTGAGTTGTTCCTGGATGATGTGATGAATGCCGACATTCAGCTGAACAGGGAGCTGGTGGAGGGAGTCCTTATTGCATGACGGAGAAAGACGAAGAGGGAGAAGAGGGAGAAAGGCTGTGGACGGAAAAAGAGGAAAAGAGAATAAGAGGAAAAACAAAGTCGAGTACGGTGGTTGAGCCAGAGAGGGACACAAATACATAACACAAAATGAATTAAATTTAGTTACAATGTAATTACCATCAGAAGAAGACAGTAAAGAATATACGTCATTAACAATTAAGAGATGGAGGTTGGCTAAGGCTTTGTGCTCTGCTGTGACTCCAGTATTTGCATAAAATCTTACGATAAACCAACCGTCAAGAACAATATGTGTACGCTATAGTAGATTAAAATTATATTTGTTGGCAGGTGTGTGAAGCAAAAGGGCTTTGAGTCAAATGTATGCGCCCCATCGCTTTGTGGATGTTTGAGGAAAAAACTGAGTAAACGGCTAAATGGTCGTGTTCGGAGGTTTCTTCCTGTGTAACCTTGGTGAATTGCCTGAAAAAACGATTTCACCAAGACTGACTCTGCAGAGAGAGATTGGGAGGGGGGGGAAACTGTTTTTATTATTGTGAGTGTATGTATGAGGGGAGCACAGGGGAGGATAGTAAGAAATGGAAAACTCAGAAACGGCAGGGTAAAATTTCAAAAACATCTTGCTTCTTTCGCTGTCTTAAAGGCACATTGCCACACACAAACCTTCCAAGAGGCCTTTCATTTTCCTTCTTTGTTTTGTTTTTTTTTTCTTTCCAGGAATCTTTCTTCCTCCCTGTGCCTCAGACCAAAGGCTATGTCTTTATCTGCCCCTTCTGTGCACCACATCGCTATACTGAACACCGTATTTGATCAGTGTCTCCACAGGAGGCTCTTTCGCCCTCTCCCACAGCTCCATCTCTGGCCCTGCTGGCTCAGCAGAGAGCCTACATCAAGAAGACCTCATCATAACTGTCATTGTTTTCAATCAGTCACTCTTGCTCTGACTTCCAAGGACTTGCCCCCACCTCAATCACTACCTTTTCCCACACACAATAAGCCCTAACTGCCATAATCAGGGGGTATCTATCTGCTTCTGCCTCTTCTCCCCTTCGCTCTCCACAGTTTCATTTTTATATAC
Organism: Macquaria australasica; assembly: GCA_005408345.1. Classification (NCBI taxonomy): domain Eukaryota; kingdom Metazoa; phylum Chordata; class Actinopteri; order Centrarchiformes; family Percichthyidae; genus Macquaria; species Macquaria australasica. Next base: position 400,293 of record SEMN01000112.1, read on the forward strand.
CCGCACTTTGAATCTCATGTCCGATCACAGTTCCTGGTGAGGTAAAACATGAGAGTAATAACTAAGACCGGTGGTTCCACGCTGAGCTAATGACAAGGACACGCCGTCCTCATAGTCTTTGTACTTGCTGAAGAACAACTGTCCAAGAAACAGGACGTAACAGAGTCTTATCAGCAGAAAATGGAACAATGGTGATGCTATTTCATGCCTTTGAGTGAAACACACCAAAAAAAGAGGTTTCAATCGAGTGTCTCACATGATAGTATCAAAAGCATACATCAAATCAGGCTTTTGTCTCAGCTAACAGATAACTGTGTTTGGTGAAAAACAAATTGACACAGCACACACAATGGGGAAAATGTATATGGTTTGCAGCCCCTTTACTGAAGAACCACATGGAGGTTTTGCACCGGTAAAATGGAAGAAAAGCTGCACTGCTGAAAATTGCGTGTTTGGTCGAATGCAATATCTATTTCAAGGTGTTCCTGCTGCATTTGATTCATCACAGCAGACTGGCCGCTGCAGCAGACGAAATAGTTTTATCGGACACACACAGAGGGTGAGAGGCTATAGCCAGGTCTAAACAGTGAGAGAAATGCGAGTTAAAAGATGCAATACAAAGCTACTTAATGAGAGCTGAAGACTCAGAGCCACAAGCAAATTTTCACACGATTTTGCATTTCTGTTTCGCTCAGTTGCCTCCTATTTATTTTTCCTGACTTTTAAGTACTCAAATCCAGTAATAATAGTCATTAAGAGTCTAATCTAGTCAAAATAGTTCAAATGTTTTTCCAAAAATCATTGATTTTTCATCTCATTCAGTCTCACTTTTTGTTGTGTTGACAACATCAGGCTATTGAACATTTCCTCACATACAGCCGTCCTTTTGCGAGATGAATGCACACTTGCATTTCCAAGAATGTCTTCTCTTCAAGTCTTCAGGTTCAGCAGCAGAAAAGACTTTCTTTTGCACGCTTCAAAACAGCCCGGCATCTGATCTTTTTTAGCTTTACTTCATGCAAATCAGATAAACTGCGTCTGGGCTCATTTACATCTCGAGTCTTTGCAAAGACACCCCACTAAATTAAAAACATTATGGTGACACGAAATGCTGACGGTACTTTAGTAAATAAGTAAATATCTCCTAGTGTGTGTTAGGACCATCTTACACAGTGTCACCAAGCCACTCCAGTCACAGACAGTCCTGTTTGCATCTGAATAAACCTCCAGCATGTCAAGGGAATCAATTAAAATGACATCTGTGTTTCATGCTGCAATTTCTCTATTGGATCTTTGTACCATTATGTCATTAAAGCCACTAAACAGTAAATCTGTGTGCCTTTGCCCCTTTCAATACTCTGCTGACACCGAACAGTTTATGGTCTACACTGTATCTGCTATCTGTCAAAGCTGTGCTCCTCTATCAAGAAAAAACATCACAGCAAAAACATTAATCGTGTGCGCGAACCTCGAGGGATTGTCACTACTCTTATCATGTTTATATACATAAACAAACACACACACACAATATCATTTTTTATCATGTGCATCTGAATCCCCCTGGCTAGGTCATATTGTATTAAAACAGCATGAGGTTGTGTTGGGGGGACCTCAGTCTGGGCTGCCTCCTCCAGTGCCCATGTCATGTCTGGTACTGCCTGGGACCACAATCCAATCAGACAGATGGAGGGCTGTTTGAGGAGCAGAGAGAGGCTGCCCCCCCTTGCCAGTAAATACTGGCAGCCCTTGGATTTAATTACATTCACAGTATGGTAAACGGAACGGTGCCACAGGGTCCAGAATACACCTCTGCTCTGCACAGCAAAAGCAAAGACATCTAGTGATAGACTTCTATTCAGAGTGCTGTGGAGAAGATTAATGAAGAGTTATGCATGACTGGAAAACAAGGCTACTCTCCAACACTGCACGGCTATAAAGTCTGAATTTCAGGGATTGGTACGTGTGCTCAGAAGATTCAACAATCTGCAGTTATGTTGGAACTGTCCAGTGCAGACTTTGACAGACACCTTTAATGCTTTTAAGTAAGGGTCAATGAGTGACTCAGGAAGGAAAAAGCAAGTTGAGAGTTTCTGTGATCCTTCAAAATCAGCCAAAAGCAGAGTTCAGCATGGGTTATTTTCACCATGCCCTGTGACTTTACGCTCCAGTAGCAGTACACGCTCATCATGTGCTGTTAGTATACACTCTGCCCTTACCCCTGTGCGACCCTGACTCTGCTCGGCAGGCTCAGACCCAGACAAATTACTGTGTCTCCAAGCTGCTCTCTCCTCTGCGCCAAACATTTCCTCTTATTTCTACCCCATTCCCTAAAGAGGTGTCTGTCTGTCTGCTAATACCGGTGCGGCAGCAGCTTTCCACCTGCAGGGTCATTGGACAGGTTCCCATGAAGGTCACAGCTGTCAGATCATTACATGAGAAGATTGGGCCCAGGTTTACATTGCTGCCTAAACAACCACTTCATCTCCGGGGAAGATGTGAAGGCGCCACTTGAGCATCTCGAAGCTTTCTGTAGGATGTTTGGGAGCTGGAAATGTTGGAAAAACAAGGACTGGGCAACCACTGGCTCCATGGTGGGCTGACATGGCTGCACCTCACTCTTCATTAGGGTGGCCTCCTTGTGTGTTTTTTTGGCAGAGGAGAATTAGAGCTGTATCTGATTAGGAGGGTGAAAGCAGAGCAGAGCCCTTGAAAGCCTAATTGATTAGACTGTCTTTTTTATCCCTCCGCTCCACTCTCCACACACCTCCTCTTAAATAAAATGAGATGAATACAAATACAGGCAATGCAGGACCACACACCTGTCACCTCTGAGCTGCCAATTTAAACCTCACACTCTGCCACTAACAAGCTCGATTGTGGGCAAATCTTTAAGGCTCTCTAAACTTTTGCCTTTTTGTCAGAAAGTTAAAGCCACATAAAGCATTTGCTGCGGAAAGACATTGCTGAAATAACTTGGGAAACAGAGGTTATGGTAATGTTTTTTGGCATTAAAATTCAAAGCAAAAGACATTTTAATGGGATAGCTGCAAAGAGACAGGCATTCTAAGGCCAGCTCAGTTTAAGTTGTTGTTGTTTTGGTGGAGGAGGACATTGATTCTGGGCAGGCGGGAATGTTGAGAGCAGCATCTACAGTACAGCTAGCTAAATCAGCTATGCGCGCATGGCTGCACAGAACTGAATGAGCCAGCGGCTTATCAGGACAAACAGACAGCACATTTTTAATGAATAATTAAGGCTAGTGAAAACATTGGCGTGCATCTTCAGTATTTCTGCTGATGTCATTGCACTGTTAGGGAAACTTGACACTTAAGTCCACTGATAGTAAGTTTACAACACGATGGCTGTCATTGGATGGGTTATAGGACCAACACTGAGACAATAAGACCTGGGAGAATATTAACAATTACAGCCAATTAATACAGTCAGTTAATGCTTAATTCAAATCCATTTGCTGCTCAGTCTCTCTGCCTTTCACCAACAGCACACCATTGTTAGCTCTTTGAAATGCAGCAATGCTAGTGCCAAATCAAGACCAAACTCACACCAACACAGAGAACAAATAAAGTGATCAATTTCCTCATTGGTAACCTTGGATTATAAATGCACTCTATCTCTGTGGTTAAGGCATATACTCATAACCGCAGCCTCACGGTTCAATTCTGAACAGGCACCTTTGTTGCCATGTTGTCATCCCCCTCACTCTCTCTCCCCTTGTTTCCTGTCCGTCTGTCAATAAAGGCTAAAATGCAGGAAAAACAACCGAAACAAATGGTGTTCCTCTGGCGTAGACTTCTGAAATGCATTCAGAATAAAAGCATTTTTTTTTAAATAGTTTTAAAGTAATGTCATTTGGAATGTAATTTTCATTGAGCCCCTAAATAATGCACAATAATTGGTGTCAGACAGAGTGAAAATACTGCAATATGCTTCCTTTATGAACAGTGTGATAATCAGACAGTCAAAGTAGAGATAGTATAAATATTTTAGTCCTTGTATTATTTATTGATATGGTTAATTATAAGATTTTTGTTTTCTTGCTTGCTGTGTAAAGCATCTTTGGGCTATATAAATAAAAAAACAAACTTTTAAAGTGCACACAGCACAGTTCATCTTTGATTGTTGCTGTGATGCTCATATTATATGTGAGGATAATGTAGCCTACACGAGTATTTTGTCAAAATGAGGAATAATCTCAAAAATGAGAAAAGCTGCTGAGCTTTTCCCTCTGAGTCAAGTACATTTCTTCAGAAGTTAAACTATTTTTTGCATCAACATTATGTTAATACAAGGAGCCTAATAATACACACTGTTTGCTCTCTGCTAACAGTGCCAGCCATAATATATCAATCATATGTTCTATTTAGTGATTATCGTACTTTCTCGTGTTATATCTGTCAACACTGTTCTTTCCTTTTTCAGCGAATTTCCAAAAAGTCCTATGAACGCTCACTGAAAACATATCATCAATTATTAACACATACAATTTATTATCCCTGTTGTTTGAACTCCAAGAAATCATTTCATTTCTGTCTCTCTGGCTGGGTCTGTGTGTCCTCTCCCTGGCCTTTGGCTCCTTTCTGCTCTCTGAATGCCAATATTTCAGCATTGTTTTTCTGGTGCAGAAAGCATCCCACTGAGCGGGAAGGTGACCATCCCTTGTGTCTCTGAAGTTTGTGTGCATGTGTGTGTGTGTGCGTGTGTGTGTGAGCGACAGAGACTGTGTGAGTGTGTTAGGTGTGAAGGATTGTGTGGTTTGCTGTGTTGCGCTATCTACATTTCAGTTTGTGAAATGACTGGAGACACACAGAGATTGCAAATAGCGATAAAAACAAATCTGCATGGCACTGTACGCAGGCTTAAAGTAGATTAACTGAAACATCAGTGCTTTGCTGTAGTATTTTAGAGGTTATCTTCACTCCTGTCCTACATGTTTAATATTACATCACTCCCACGTAAAATATCCCCAGTGAGCAGTTAGAAGTCTTGAGGGAATGCATCAATAAAGGTGATATATTGTTGTACTGTGTAGCTTGTACATCCTAAGGACTCCTGTTCTGACTGTAGAAAGAAGCTTTACCTCCACTTCCCCATTCAGTAGGAGGAAGCGGTTATGACTTCAGCCGTATTGTAAAAACACTGATCCTCTTCCTCCTTGTTTCTAATTCTATTGCAGAATTCTCCAAAGAGGCCATGTCAAACCTGGTTGAAGGATAATCAATAACAGGTAAGGACCATGTATTACAATGCACAGGCTTTTGAATTCAAAAGATGCACTGTCACAAGAACAAAGAAGACAAATACAGGCTAGCTGTTTCGTTCACCAAAGGAGGATGGCAATGAAAAATGAATATATAAAGTTTAAAGTTTAATACAGGTTGATTATAAGTGAATGTGACTTGTTTTATAATTCAAAAGATTAAAACTCACCACCATGTAATAATAAATGTCACTACTTGGACATGCAAATCCTCAAGTCAGTAGCTTGTCACAAATACTTACTTTGTACTTTGAGCGAATATGCATGTTTAAATGAATCTCAGAATTACTACAACAACCTATTTCATGCATGATCTTCCAAAATTAAAGTATTCAGCTTATAAACTTTTATTGTGTACACCTGGCATCCACTGCATAGCATTTCCACAAAATAAATCTCACTGCATTGCCAATAAAAGCTTTGACACTGATGGCATAATAATGCTGTTTAGTTCCAGTGTCAGAGAATGATCATGACACACTGGAAGGTCGACTTTTGACGTTGTCTCCCATTTAATTTGTAATATATATACAAAGCCCACTGCAGCACATTTATCTGTGCTGGAGCAGCTGATAGCAGGACTCTTTCATTACTCTTTACAGATGCTTGCCTTTCTTCTCTTTAGCCAGTCAGCAAACACAGGGCTACAAGCTAATCTTATCATCATTACATTATGTATTTGCGCTGCTGAGATTACCGACATATCCCCTATAGCTTCTAGAGGATATCTCAGACTAAAGTAAACACTCTTTAGACACATAAACACGTGTATTCAGAATAGTAAGAAAACCCCCATGCACATAACCCCATAGATAGACGTGCTCGTGTGTGTGCATGCTCATACGCACACACACAAAACACAATGTCAACCAAAGCAATTTAATGAAATATAAATGAGATAGCTATTTACACAGCAGGGACTGTGACATTATGTTGGGTAATGTTGAGTCCAGGCGATTGATACACTCTAATATCACTCTAATACTCAGACTGTCAGCATGCAGGGGCAAATGCTGTGACTGCATGAAAGACACTCGCACACGGCACAGCACAGACATGCAGTTTTTCTCTGAGATAAGCATGACACAACTGCCACCCGAGCAAGTCACTGCAAAAGCAACATAAACCAATATATTCGACAAAATAAAGCAAATCGAACCACTGCCCTTAACTTAAGCTATCGTATTGTATTTAAAAATTTGCTTAAAATTGGCTTATGCTCGTTTCATTTTCTCAGCTCAATTGTATTTATCAATATAATTTTGAGTCAGTGCCTTCTGTTTTCTGATCACTGTGGTTAAAGTTTTGTTGGGTTTAGGTACTACAACTACTTGCTTTAGGCTGGGGAATGTTAGGTTTAGGCAGAAAAACTATTTGGTTAAGGTTAGGAAAAGATCATAGTTTGGGATTAAACAAGACTGAGGGTCTACGGCCATGCTAAGCGGCTCTGTGAGGCTGTGCTTAGGCACAGTGGCACTTTCAGCTAAATGCTAAATTCAGCATGCTAACATGTTCACACTGACAATGATAGCATGCTGATATTTAGCAAGTATAATGTTTACCATGTTCACCACCTTAGTTTAGTGTGTTAGCATGCTAACATTGTCTAATTAACACTGAACACAAAGTACAGCTGAGGCAGATAAACCAAATTGTCCATATTGGACAGGTTAAAATATTGATCTGTTGATGGCTGTAGATAAAACATCAGGGAATCACCAGAGTCATTAGGATTCATCCTGTGGGGGGTCATGGATGTCTGTACAAAGTTTCATAATAATCCATCCAACAGTTATTGAGATATGGTGGTAGACCGACCAACAGACCAACAGACCGAGATTGCCATCTGTAGAGCCACGGCAGTAGCGTGGCTAAAGACTATTTGGTTGAAGTTAGGGAAAAATCATGGTCATGCTTAAAACAGAATTGACCAAAACACAAACAAGAAACAACTACACACAGGCCTCCCAAACCGATACACCCACAGACATCGGTCTACCAAAGAAAGAAAAAAAACTGTCCATGCATGCACTGTATCTGCAGTGTCCATAGCCATCGTAATGTCCATCATTGTCACAGTCGGGGGATGTACAATGAGTAAATAAAGAATAATGATAATAAAGAAATGATTTAAAAGGTAGCTCAAATAAACTGTACATCAAGCCACACTCAAGAGGGGCACATAAATCAACATACACTACTTAGTTACAGTAGCGTAACTTTCTGATATAAATCAATAAAGGGATCCCAAATCTTAACAAATTTACAGTATGAGTCAGATGTGGATTATCTAATCTCCTCCAAATAAAGACAGGAAACCATACCGTACCAGAAAATTCTTAAAACAAGGAGATTTAAATCCCCATGCTCTTAAAATTACCCTTTTAGTTGTAACCATACAAAACATTAAAGCACTCAGGGTCTCATGTGGTAGTTTATAGGGAACTTTCAGAACAACCCAAAACAGCATGTACACAGTCTGGGTCAATTTGTTTTAATTGTACTAAGTAAATGAAATATTTCCTCTCAATTTTTTTTTTACTTTAGGGCAAGCCCAGAAAAGATGAGTCAGGTACCCCTCACCTGATTTACATTTGTCACAAATAGCTAAAACTGATGGGAAAATCCTATTAAGTCTGGTCTTTGAAAAATGATTGCAATGCATGGCCTTAAACTGTATTAGCTGAAGTCTAGCATTAATGGAACACTCTTTGATCAAGTCACATGCTTTTTTGAGTCATCCACCCACCCCGACCCCCCTCTATATGAGGTTTTGTGGTTCTATAACAACGTCACGCTGCTTCCACCTTTGTCTCAGACAGACGTCATAATTCACGTGACCACTATAAGTCATGGTCAGGAAAATGTAAACATAGATTTTTATCAGGCATTTCAACAAACAACAAATGCTGTTTTCTTATGAGGGCAGTCTCAGAATAGTAATTACAGTAGATGTTGGAGATGTAGTTGGCACAAATGGATATTGTAAAAATGTTGGGACTGAACATGAAAAAATGTGACTATTGAACGTAATCCTGGGTTTTGTAGCATCCAATACCAATGTTCTGTTTGGCAATAGGGTTGGTCTGCATGTGTGGTCATGGTTTCTCTGCAAAAACACATTCATACAAAACAATTCTAACACTGAGATTTTTGTAATCAAAAGAACAACATATTAGTTGTGTAATCTACTATGTCCTCTCAGCACAATACATCTGCAAACATGGCTCACAGTAACCTACTTTTTATAGTGAAAGGCAGATTTTCTCTGGCTCCAGGTGTTAATGTGATAATGCCTGAGTGTCTGTCTGTCATTCCCCTTGGACTGTGGGGCATGCTTTTTACAAGGCTGTATTATCCCCACCATAATGCTTTCTCACAAAGGACTCACAGTGCCATGCTATAGCATTGTAGGGGGAAAATTGCAGGCTGCACTCCACTCCTATGTAACAACTTTATTCAGCTGTCCATCGAGCACCCTACCTGGTTCTCAAACAATGGTTACAGCAGATGGATTCAATTGAGCCAATTGAACAGCACGGAGAACACAATGTACTGCAGCAAGGGTGGCGCATAAATGATAGGAACAATCTGTGTAGCACCTATAGTGCTTGGTTGATGCCACATCTTTTATTCAGCGATGACATGCAGCGATAAACTCAGATTGTAAATGTATATAAGTAGTGAAGTGGATACCAAGATTTAGGCAAGGAAAAAAATTACTTTTACCTGAAGACATCATCATTGTTTGAGCGAACTAACATCTTTAAAAAGTGCAATAATAAGAAAATATTCTAAATCTGAAAATTTTAAGTGGAAGAAAATAAAGTTACAGCACAAGACAGATCTGACTATACCAGAGGTTTCGCAAAAGGGCAAATGAGAAAGTCAGAGAAGTATTACTCCAGCAAGTATTGACTTCTATCAATTTTAAAGTTCTATTAATAAACTAAAAATGTCCTGCAACAAATGTTGAAAAATAAAAACTACGATTGGTTACATTTCACAATAAAAACCCATGCTAATCGTGAGTTGAGCGTGTTGTGTCTTATTTTTTTCTGCAACAAATGTTATAATAGGCAACAGACGGTTTTCATTCGTCAGTGCTAAAAGCTGATGATTGGCTTTGATAGCATTTTAATTTGCAACTTCAATGACTCAGCTTTTTATTTACAGTTTCTGTGGATTGGAGTATACAAGTCAAAGTATAAAGAAGTAAATTAAAGGCCTTTTGTGGGGGGGGGGTTTTAATAAAATTATGGCTGGTTTGAAGATGAGAGCGTCTCAAGCAAAGCCATTCTAGATGAAACAAATTCACAGTGCATTCAGAGCCCTGACTCCACTTCATTATTGGCCTTGGGACACAATGCAGGGAGCAGTGCAGTTATTATGACCACAAATTAGTCTCATACACATACAGAGACAGTACGTGGCTCCAGCAGATGACTAAGCCCCTGGAATTAGCTCTGTCAGATATGCAGATCAGGTGATTGCGGCAGTGTTTGGTTGACTCTCATCTTTGTCCCAGTCCTCCTCCTGTCATCCTCTTATCAGTTAGCTCCTGAGTCTACAGAGCCCAAAGAAGTTTTTCCTGACTTGACAAATCACTGTTGTAACACGAATGCGTTTTATGATGTGACAACACTATGGTTAAGGTTTGGTAGGGTTCAGGCACAAAAACGACCTGGTTAGGTTTAGGGAAAGGTCATGGTTTGGGTTAAAATAAGTACTTTGTTAAGGTTAGGTAAACATTGTGATTTGGGTTCAAATGAATACATCGCTAAGGTGAGGGGAGCTTTGTCCTCATGGTGACAATAATAACCCTCCGTCACCTCACTTCCTCCTTTGCCCCCATCATAATTACTACGGCCACTAGAGGGCTTTGTCACATGAACGTAAACATATGTCATTTTGGGGCACTGGCTGAAACGTCTGATTCTGTCATTCTTCTCGGGTGGACAGTCTCTGAATAGCAATTTTAGATGCAACCAATGCTTAATTGGTTACGAGAGAAAAGGCCGTTTATCACTAAGATATGCAGTATACATATGGAACATGATAAATATCAATTAGACCGGAGGAGGCAAGTGTGGTGGAGGAGGGAGAAAGGAGCACAGTAGCAGCAGAGTTATTCAAGAACAGTAGGAGTAAGTAACACATGCAGGCAGCAGTGCCGTTTGACAGGTAGGAACAGCTGTAAAGAATGAGAGGAGTTCACAGTTTAAGTGCTTTGCTTTAAATGTAAACATGACCGGCATTTATCAGGATCAGCTTGTGTAGCACATAATGACTTAAGTTTCTGTCTGACAATGCTGGCAATTTTGTCAAACAGTGTCTGAACCTCTCGACCCTGCTAGTTTTCTCTATATAGAATCATGAGAGTGAAATTCAACATACGGCACAGCCTGCTGTTTGGGTAAATGTAATAAAGTGACCATGGAAAGTTTATATTAAGAAGCTGATAATATCTGGAGGAATGCCTACACCAGTGGAGTCATTATGGTATAGTGACATAATATTGTGACAGCAGATGATGAAATGCTTCCAGTCAGGTGTTTTACAGAATGTGAATCCAGCTGCTCTTAAAAAAAGAAGAACAAAAAAGTTCGAACTATATGACAACTTGAATAAACTTAGGATAGACTTAGGAGATGCATCATTATGGTGAATCTACTTCCTTTCTCTTTACTTTAAAATGTTCTTTTTACTTTGGAAAAAGAACAAAGGCCATATCTACATGTATTGATATTGCTAAGTGACTCTAGTATTTTCATGAGGGCTTTGAACTGTCCATGTCTAAAATGCCAATGGTAGTAATCTATTTCTTATAGAAGCATGTTGCTAATTCATATAGCATTAATATATATTAAATCGTACTGTATATTTTAGGTCTAACTGATATTAAATTGCATGTTTTTCTTTTTCTTCTTCTTTGGTTTCTCTCTCTATTAATATACCATTTTAATCTGTATTTGCATGAAGTAGCAACCTCCACAGTTCTATCACTGGCTGGAAGTAACACTGACTAACTGCCAGACAGCAGAACGCGACATGACACAAAGAGAGCCAAAGACTTTGAAGCGCTACCCACATTAGCTTCCTAGCTAATGTTTCCCTCTTATCTGCAAGCACATATGTTTATCTTGCACCTTGGATTGCTGAATGAGCTACCAAACAAACATCCACCTGGGGAAAAGTGCATCTCAAAGTCAGTTTGCAGGCCACAGTAGATAGCTAATTAGCCACCAAGCTGTAGAACATTAAACTGCTTTAAACATTAAGTGCAAATTTGAACATCAGTCAGTTTTGAGTCTTGCCTGTCCTTGGTTTCAAAGCTACAGTACAGCTCACCTACAGTTAGTACCTTTGCTGACTCAGCTGCATGTCAAACATCAGCCTGCCCACTCAGGGGCTTGGAGGAAAAAAAGGAATTTCCAAATATCTGTGTTTCTTCCTTTTAATAATGAGAAAAATATCAAAAATCATTTTGAAAATGACTCTGACTTGGTTTTGGACTGAGAAAAATGATGAGATTTTAAGCTGGTTTGATCCCCTACTGAGGATATAATTTTACCATAGTAAATCCATTCTAGTACAGCTAGCCACAACATTAATAAGCTACTATTGATGATTGTGTTTGCAGTCATTTTAAAATAGAGCAACAGCTAGTTCACTGGTTAGACGCTGAAAGCAAAACATTTTTCTGAAGATCTAGTCATTGTGTTACATGTGTAAAGAGATGTGTGAATAGCAAAACAGTTGTCTTACTGTGAATAGAAATCACACTGTATCACTCCATGGTGACCCCATGCCATGATGTGTCATGAAACTTATCTGCACCTATGTATGTAAGTGAATTGAAAAACGACCACCTCTTGCTCTGTCATTCACCTGGGGCTCTTCTATTTCTGTGTGCCACTGCAATAAAAACCTCTCCCCTGACTTTCTGAAAGTGACTTTCAGTGCCTAACCATGTAGGCCATGATAATGTTGGCCATTTTCATAGGGGGGAGTGAGGGGTACTTGGCTTTTTCAATAAACCTCTGATGTGTTTTGTAATGCATTGGTTATACTTCACAGTAAAAACCCATTCTGTTCCTTCGCCAGCCAGTGCACTTCTCCCTAAATTGCCTTTTCTCCAACTGCCATTCGTTATGCTTTCCACTCCGCTGCGCAGATATCATTTATTTATTTTATGAAACAACAACCCTGTCAAAACAAAACAACCTCAACCCCTACCCACCTACAGACTGACAGTTGGATGGATGGATGGACAGAAGGACAGACAGACGCATGGATGGATGGATGTTTGATGGATGAACAAAATCATTGTTGGACTGGATAATAGGGATGAATGAATGGAAGAATGGAAAGATCAATGGCAAGCGGTAAGAAATTAACATCCAGTCGGTTTGTGTATTTGCCAAATACTTCATAGAAACATGGTGGAAAAGGGAAAAATAGAGTGGGCAAAAGAAGTGGTCCCGAGTTAGTGATTCCCCATTATGTGAAACTCAATTTTCCCTCCTGCTTCTCTTTTATCTGGTGCCATTATGGAGACTGTGTTTGTCTGGTGGCAGGGAAATAGGCCTGCTTTGTTTAGACTAGTGTCAGCTATAATGAAAAAGCACCATCAACTCAGAATGGGGGCTCTGTGCAGTGTCTATCGCGACACTCAGCAGTTAATAACTATTGATTGCCATCCAGGGACAAGAAAAAAGACAAGAGTGGAAGAAAGAGCAAAGGAAGATAGACAGGGAGAGTGAGGATGTGGATCAGACATCTATTTTTGTCCCTTCTTTCACCAATTATATCTTAGCAGTGAACTAAAATTGCTATTACACAGAAATGCAATAAAATAACTTTGGATTTTGGAGGAAGCATCATTCACACTCCTCTAACAGATAATCAAACACATGATCACGCCACATTTTTATACAATTTTAATCCAAAATCTTTAGCAGGCAGCTGACTTCAATTTCCTGAGGCAAAAGTGTACCCCATCAGCTTTAATCCAACTTCCCTATATTCCTCCAGCCCTCCATTTGTCTGTATTCCAACCTCTGGCCTGTATTTTAAGAGCTGTCAGATTCCTGCTGAGGTGCACACAGCTATCGTTAAAACTCCACTTAATATTTTATACCTGGGAGTAAAGAAGATAGGTAGTGTTTGCATTTCCTACTGCCTTTGACTTGGCCAATCCTTTCAGCAACACTGAAAACCCACATAAAAAGGCTCATTGCAGTAGATAAAGGTGACACTCCAATAACTCATTCTCATACGTCAGAGGTGGACTCTTTGACTCGGCAACTCATCGACCTGACCCTAGGAAGTAAAAGCACTACCCCATGGCGCTGTTTTTCCCGTAATGAATGTTTGTGGCCATTGATTTTCCATTCTAACATCCCTCTGTGCCTCCGTATCGATCCCAGTGGTTTTCATATGTAGATACAAGGTGAAGGTGTAAAGTGTTAAAATAGGTATGACAGTTGGATCTCTGTCGGTCATGAAATTTGTAAGCCGTTCACGTCGGTCCAACATCACACCTCTTTAAATCAACAGCAACTGTAATCAAATCGTTTTGTGCAATGGTTCAGCTAACTGCATGCAGTAGGCTCTTTGTGATTGATTAACTGGGTTTATAGAAGTGACTTTCTCATCAGAATTTTCATTTTTCATTACAGTGTCTTTTATTACAAAGAGTGTAGGTGCTTAACAACGCATTACTGTACCTCAAACAGTTTCAGAAAAAAAAAAAACATTTATTCATTTCAATAACGCTGTTTTGTATTCATATATATGTGAGCTCAGCTACACCAAAGCTTTAGGTGCTTTAGAGCATGTACACCAAAATCCTGCAGATTACATTTAGCAGCATGTGTGCTACCTGGTATTTCCACTACGAAATGCACTGTTTGCCCTTGTTTTACATTGAAATGAAATAGAAGCCAAAGGATTGAGAGACCCAATTTACATAATTGTGGTTTCACACACAAAAACATCTGTGGTGCATATGCTAAATGTAACCATGCTGATCTTCACTGGAATGTGTTTGTCATTTTTTGTGTTGTTTATATAAAGTAACTGTGTTTTTATTGAGAGGATTATCTATAATGACAATCTTTAGTGTCTTTTGTCTGTGTTAGTATTATGTGACATGTAACATGACTGTAAACCAGAAGTTATATTACACACACCTTTGCCTCCAACAGTCTCATTAGGCTTGCCCACTCACTCCTGCAGATGAGGGTACTGAAATGTTTCATACTGGTTTGGACAATTAAGACTGGCCCAGGAGCCTTAGGTAAGATCTCTTTCTCTCTCTCCCTCTCTAAGAAATCTCGTATGTATGGTCAGTTGCATTTCATGTCTTGCTGCATCACCACCGCCACAGGCTATGTCCTAGCTTTGATCACTATCTGCAACAGACAGGTTTGGCTAAATATCACCACCCTGGAGAAGAAAGATATGAATTCCTCTTTCTCAGGGCTCATCTTTCTTTCGACCATCTGTGTAATCTGCTCTGAGGATGCAATGTGGTTTTTCCAACATAAGGAGGAGGACTGAGTCCAGTTTCGGTCCCACATCTCACTGGCACACAGAAGCGCGGTTTAACCTTCACCACCGCAGCCAATGACCAAGTGTCAGCATCCGAAGGCAGAGAGTCAGAGATTTAATCACAGACCCTTCGCTTCTGCTCATGCTACCAAAACTGATGAAATGCCGGCCAAGAAGAAGATCTCTCTATCCCGCCTTTCCAGGGTGATCCTCCACCAGTTATGCAGATGCCCACTTACTGCCAGCCCACTTCCTTTCACTAACTCTAGCTTAGAAAGAAGAAAGCCTGACTGATGGTGGGAGTCAGGACCTCTGGGCTCGGTCCAGCAGGCTGGTACGACCCAGTTAGTGGGGCCAAGACATTCCTACTCTTTTGCTACTAATCGCCCTCGCATCACTCCATAAAGCGTCGTGCTATTCCGTTCCAATATCCCTGACCCTACATGACAGGGTATGGGGTGAAGGAAAACTGCTGATTGGAGGGTTGTCTTGTTGCCAACTAAAAGTAGACTTAACAGAATCTGCAGTTTTTAAATCACTTAAATCACTAGATGACTCTGAGTGGCGTTTTCCACACCGTCAACCTCAATCACCTATGAATGGTTTCCTGCTTTGTTGCAAAAAGAGATGACCATTTCCCTAAATCAACATTGTTAAGATTACTAGAGAAAAGTGCAGCACATTATTAATTGGATTATTGAAATTTTTTCAGTGAATCTGAGGTAGACAAATATTTCCAAAAATGGACATGTAGGCTCCATTACCACAGAGATCATCAATAACCTGGATCTTTATTAAATAATTTCAGGCATTTATCCCACAGTGGTATCACCAGCAGCAGCAGCTGGTCCCCAGTGGCTTCCTCCTCAGTCCCCTCCTGCCCAAGTGTCTGGCACCCGGCCAAGGTCACACCAACAGGCCACCTGTCCTTCTGCTGGACCGCTACGAGTCGTCACAGGGTTCAGCAGGGGCAGAGCACTTGTTAAGGAGCCTTCTGTCAGAACCAGAAACCTTCAAAGTACAAAAACCAGCCAATGCTCTCCATCCATTGTTTCCATTGGTTGAAATGTATTTCTTTCCCTTCTCTTCCTGTGAACATTGCTCTAACACAAAGGGACAGCCTGGTGCAGAAAAGCTGCTCAGGTGGTCATTTGTGACTACATCCTTGACAAAAAATGTTTCCAGGGATGGATACAGACTGTCCTCCCAGCTTAGCCTTCCTCAGCCTGATTCAAAGACAGGGGGCACTCCTTTTATTCTAAAGTTGGCCTTTTCTTCAGTCTAGAACTCAGTAGATGGAAATTAGACTGTCGATTCAGACGCAGGATGGGGACCCAGCAGGAGCAGAGCTACTTGGCAAGAATGAAAAGTGTGAGCTGAGAAGCTGCCACAGGGTCAGTGCTTCCTGCAGCTGACATGGTATAATACAGTATGTATTCCGAAGCTCAAGGTACATCGGAGACCTACGGTTAGTTATGGAGCTCCATTTTCATGAATTAATTGCATACAGAGCAAATCTCAGCCAGTACTGCAGGGCACGGGCACACAGGGCCTGTCAACTGAATTTGTTAGTCTTCTTGCCAGAGGCATGTTGTGCAATTGTTGCACAATCACAAATGAGGTGTGATTAGGTGCAATACATTATCATTAGGTGTGGTAGGGACTGGAAACAATCAGTATTAATCAAATAATCTATTCTACTTGCCTTTAAAAGCAGCACACTCTGAACCAATGTGTTCGGGCAATTTTTCCTGAGATAGATCTGCTACAAAAGGCGGTGGAAGTGCAAAATCAACATAAGATAAGATAAGATAAGATAAGATAAGATAAGCCTTTAATTGTCCCACAGCGGGGAAATTTTCAGCGTTACAGCAGCCAGCAAAAGTGTCATATATAGAAATACAATAATAAAATATAATAAAATACAATAAAAATAAATAGAAAAATAGTCCTGTACACAGTATAGACAGGAATAATAATAGAGTGACTGAGTGCATTTGTAAGTATGAACAATAGATAAGATAAAATTATTGCACATATATAACATACATGTACATGAAAATATTACACAGCAACAGATGAAGTAAATAACATCATGAATAAAAAAAAAAATTTTTTAAAAATAAATAAAAAATGGCTGAATATACAGCACCATAATGCATATTGGCTGGGGAAGAGGGTACACATTTGCTCATCATGTTGTTCTTGTCCTTGGAGATCCATAACACAGTATCACAAAAAAAAAATTAAAAAAAAAAATTAAATAATATGCAGTGATATTTGGAAAAGAGCCAAACAGAACCAGTGGCAGTCCACAGAGACAGGAGGGCATCCGCTAGATGAGGCCTCCTTCACAATTCGCACTCTGCGTGTCTTGGTGCATACTGACAGCTCTATGTTGGATGACAGCACACCACATGTTTTCACCAAATCTGATATCGTGCTGATTCAATCAGAGATGCTTGGAGACATTTCTAAATATGGAGACACACACACACACACACATATGCTCGAGAGCTGTGTCTAGACACTAACGTTTTTCTGTTTACTCTTTCTTCCTCTCTTGTCTTTCTTTTTCTTTCTAATAATATATTTCTATACTCTCTCATGGTCTGCCTGTCTGTCTTTGAGTGATATATACAAAGATGAAGACGAAATAGATTTTAGATTGATAAGTTTTAAATGACCTTTTATTTTTCCTCTCATTTGTTTCTTCTTGCTTATCTATCAAAAGTTTATGTCAGACTACTGGGCAGTTTTAAGCAGTTAAATATTCTGTAGCCTAACCGTTAACCTTGTGAAGTTACTCTCCCACTTCTGTGGATCGAGTGTATATGAGCCTTGCTGATTCAGCAGTGTTCTTATGCTGAGGTAATTGAGAAAAAACACTGCAGCAATAGTCACATCTAAACAAGCTACTCGCAAGCTTATTAGAGATAAACACTGAAGATACCCTTGCCATTCAGGACTCTATTGTCAGAAAGATTAAGATAGCAAGAAGATCACAATTTAGTTATAGGAGAAGAAAATGCAACTCCAACAACGGCAAATAAACAACCACACCAGGTGTTTATGTAGCAAGACAATTCAGGACTACTAATATTACAATGTCATTTCAACTCAAATTTCATTGACCAATAATTAAAATTTTTAATGTACTCAAAAATATAACCCTGCATGATTACATTGACATCAAATTACAAAAACAATTTATGTTTTCATTTTTGAATTGGCAATCTATGTGACTATGACTACTTGGCTTGAAAATACAAACTGGGTTTTTGAATTATGTCCTTATTCTCATATTAATTGAAAAATGAAATGGGATTGTGCAATTTCATTTGAAAAATGGTGACCTTCTCCCAGGTTTGGCATGTGAAATCCGTCAACGTCCATCAGAACCAGCGGGCAGGATAAAACATCTGATTGGCTGAAGCGCACCAATCAGAGGAAACCATTCAAGGGAAAAAAATGCAGCTTGTAAATGATTAAAAACATATAAGTATATTAAAGCTCTAAAAAATTTATTGATTTATTTCACTGGAAGTTGACTTTTCCCTTTGAATATATATCTCATTTTTTATATTATAATGTTATAATATTTCATAATCTATTCATTAATTTTACTTGCATTTTTATAAAATTTTTATTTAAATCATTTACTTTGTACTTAACTC
Organism: Macquaria australasica; assembly: GCA_005408345.1. Taxonomy (NCBI): domain Eukaryota; kingdom Metazoa; phylum Chordata; class Actinopteri; order Centrarchiformes; family Percichthyidae; genus Macquaria; species Macquaria australasica. Next base: position 418,806 of record SEMN01000112.1, read on the forward strand.
ATATTATTTTGGCACATTACTTCTGTGGCAGAGAATATTTCTGACACACCAAATCAGGCATATTATCGTCACAGTCACCCAGCCCCACTTTCCTTCTCTTCGTCCTAAGCACATATTGCCTTACAGGTGGATATAAAGCGGAAGAGAGATTGCGTGATGCATGCAATTTTGATGGAAATCAGTGGGGTGCAGGCAACAGTGTTTAGCTGTCACACAGCATACCAGCAGGAGAGAGGGGAGAAAAGATAGAAAGGACATGGAGGGAGGGAAGATAATGCTCTATTCAGAGTGGTGAAGAAGCAAAGGGGATCTGCACAGCTGTGAGGACAGTTTTTAAAGATCATCCATATTGTTGACACGAGGCACTGCCTTTAAGCTTCATCCCCACCCCCCAAAAAAAAAAAATTTGTTGCTGGCAATAGTTGTTTAGAATAAATAATAAAATTAATTATAAAACCGAAATGCTAAGACTTTTTGACTTTGTTAGAGGTTTTCTCCCTATACATTTCCATGATAAACTAAACTGAAAATTGAGAAAATTCAATGCTGATATTCTTGGAGAATAAAATCCAATCGAGTGGACAGCTTGTTTCACGATGAAGAGTACATTACATGCACGTCTCAAGTCTCCATAACAACAACATGGCTATTTCTAGTGGTCACCAACAACGATTAATTCACATTGAGCAATTATTGGGGGAATAGGAACCATACTTGTATGCTGACTTTAAAATGCTACAATAAATGTCATCAGGATGCTGTTACTGACAGCCAATTAAAGGCATTGGGACAAAAATATTATATGCAACATGAAGCCTATCGTAATGGTTAGCAGCAGCTTTCAATTGGGAGAGCAAAACAATGTGTACTTAATTTAAAGCTGCATTCATAGATTATTTGGCCACTTGGAGGCAGCAGAACAAGCTGTACACATCTGACATGTAATCACTTATAAAGTTACTATGGCAAATGTCTTACCAAACAACTGCCTATTTACACATGCAGCAGCATTCATCTGGACTCCTGTTTTATGTCATAAGTCATAAGTTATTAGATAAATAAGCTACAATAACGGGAATAAATGTTGGCAAACAGAAGTAGCAGCTACTATATAGCTAATAATAGCCTACTTTCTGTCTTTGGACAAACTTTATGACGGTATGGTTGCCATACCTGAGTGATGAAATCAGTTCTGAAGCACGGCTTGAATGAAGCTAACAAGCAACCAGCACATCTGACACTACAGCAAGAACAGCACTGGTCTTAGCTCGAGGCTAGCACGAACAACTAAAAACACTGGCCTGTCTTTATGTGTTTCAGCAGCCTTAAGTTGGATGTTCTTGGAGTCTTTCATTCTTCTCCACATTCCCCCCATGATGGAGTTCTCCTATTTAGCCAAAGGGCTTTGAAGTCCCTGAACCCAAAGGCTACAAAAAAAAAAAAAACTGTGAAGGCCAAGCTGCAACCAACACAGCTCGCTGTGTGTTGATTTATTTCAATGTCTCACACCTGTGGCTGGCAGGCTCACAATGTGATGTCTTAAAGAGCAAAGGGGGATTGTAAGAATCCAAACAACTTTGTTCCTGCAGAAATGTTCATTATTAAGCAGTGCAAATGTGTGGACAAGGCACAGTTGGATCTGAGAGCTTAGATAAAAACAAGAAGACAATCCAGCATGCACAAGTTTATGCCTCCGTCTATTCTGACTTCGAATGCAAAGGATGAAGGCATGAATCATTTTTAGTGGAACCCATTCAAATGGGGAAAAAAGAGAGCAAACAGAGAAAAAGATAAAATGAGAGTTAAAAAAAACCCCATCAGCCTGTGACAGCCTCGGCCACAGCCCGAGACAAATTTTAGGCAGTATTGCTGCACCTCTACAGCAGTTGATCGCCCCAGAGGCTGCTGAGTGTCTTCAACACTCTCTTATCATCAAACAATGCTATGCCACAATGTGACAGGTCAGAGACCCATGTTACTGCTTCCTGACAGGGCACATCAGTGGCAGTGGAGTGAAGTAGCATTCGAGCAGATGGAGCATGAAGTCACACACACACACACACACACACACACAGACATGCATGGTTTATGCACACAGAGAATGTGAACATAAAGTATGTATAGAGATTGTAAGAGTTAAGCTAGACTCTCTTTATTCAGAGCTAACCAGACTGTCCTTTATCCACACATTCAATGTTTGAGACACCAAGAACAACACTAAATAGCATTTTGCATTCAGCTTTAGCTTCATCAATCTGAAGCAATTCATTTTGTGGAGGGAAAAATCGAATACAAGTGGAATTATTCTGTAATTTGTAATAGACAAAAAGCTTTCCATTAGATTTTAGACAGCACTCTCTTGCCAAATTATTTCTTAAGGGTTTTAAACGTAAGTGTTTTCAAGTGTCACATTGCTTGATTGGCCTTATAGTAATGGCCACTAATATACAACAGATTTCTGCAAGACATTTGGCAGTTTAACTCATATTTCCTTTACATCTTCTCACCTCTCTAGCATCTCTTCCCGAAAATCATTCCATTGAAATAGTTTGATTCCACACTTTATGACCATTAGCTATAGGTCAATGGGTGCCAGGGATGTAAGAGAAACCATGATTTTAAATGAGTAAATATTATTATGGCTGTTGTTACCGTAGGAGAAGTTACAGAGGGTCATTTAGAAAGTGAAACAGTTTTAAAATTCAAACCCCCTGTCAGCGGACTCTGGCTGGGACTGAAAGTGTTAAATCACAATCATCCTGGTTAAATTGGATTGTCAGCATCTTGTTAATTAAGCAGGAAAATGTCTAATGAGTTCACCCACCTAATCAACCATCTCAGCACACAATAAGAAAATCTGTCCTTGCACCATTGTTGTAATTAGAATTTCCTGTTTGTAAATCCTGAGCAGTACATCCATAAGCCTAAAATCACAGATAATTGAGTCATAGGAGAAAAAAAGAAAACTTCCAGATCTGTGTGGGGAATCAATGTGCACTGGTAATTTAAGCATTTTGTATTACATTTCCTCCTCATTTCCTGGTAGATTTATGCACCTCTGAAAACATTTTGATACGCCCTTGATATGCCTTTGATAAAGGTACAAGTGTTGTACCTAGCGTAGAAGTGAAGCTGCATAACCTAGTTCTTGTAGTTTTCTTTCTTTTAATTTAGTGTCGGAACAGAACGGAGGACTTGACGTTATTATAGAGATATTGTGAGGAGACAGAATCAGAAACAGACATTGACAGGGTTTATTATTAGTCTTTTAATGCAACAAAAACACAAGAAGCTTTTACTCTGAATAAAGTATGACCTCAGTGTTCCATCTTTATTATTTCATAGACAGCCAAGCAAGTATGACAGTGAACAGTGTCAGCATGCATTTGGCTTTCCCATTTCCTCTCCCTTTCTCATCGTCTCAATTTCAGCCCCAGGGGAGTTATTTTGAGAAATGGCTAAGCCAACAACAAATTCTCTCTCATTGTTGCTGTTGACTTATTCAGTTATTCGACCATGTGGCGAATGGACACGATCTCCACAAATGGAACCTTCAGCTTTGAATGATTAATTGTCAGAAGCCTGGTGGAGCTAAGGGTTCTTGGCTGTTCCTGTATCACCCACAGAACCGGCTATGCTATGGCTACTGCCGGGATAAATCAGCAAGAAAAGATGCTTCTTTGACTGAATATAATTTCACTTTATATAAAATATACTTGAACAGCAATAAATTTACTGAAAATAAACCCAACCTGCTAAAACAAATGTGTGAGTTACTGCAGGATGGAATTGGGCCTGATTGCAGAAAGAATTTCTCACATTATAAGCCAGTTATCTAATTCTCTGAGTGAACATTGACTGCCCCGGATATTTATGGAGGAATAAAAATAAGGATGAATAATCCATACCACTTTCCACTCACGTACTGTGGATACTGTCAAATGTATCTTTAATAATTCAGTGTATTTTAAATGCCTGAGTTAATAAGATTACGTTAGCCATGTTTCACTGCAGCTCCAGGACTACTGTGTCATCAACAGCACTGCACCACATACTGTCCAGACCTACCACACTCTTAGGGCAAAATTTATATCAGATGTAAGCAGGAATGTAGTTTTACTGCAAATGTCACTCTGCACATTTACTGTATGACACTTACTGGATCCAGATACGCAAAACTGTGAGTACACAGGTAGGAGTCACAAAGGTAGAAATATGCATAAGCTGTATGTAAGCATATTGTGCATACTTGCACAAACCCGATGTCCACTCCCACAGTTAGTCATAAATGCCCTTAAAAAGATTATTTGCATAAAAGCAGCTCTATCGTTTCCATCAGACTAAAAACAACTGCAAAGAAAAAGCGCAATTCCACCAAATACCATTGGCGAGGTCTTCCAACAGTGCCAGAGTAGCAATCCTGACGCACAGCCATTTGCTATTTATAGCACCAATAATTGAATTAATTCCTTGATTCATCCCAAATGCACCTTTACACCCTCATTAGCAATGATACTGTATCTCAATCATTGTCATCAAAACATTGGAAAGGTAATAAATCATTAAACACAGCAATCATATCAAATCAGTTTACAAAATGCTTCACAATAATACAAAGAACAAAAGTACCAAAAGCAGAATAAACAGCCCTAAAAATGAAGTTTATAATGCGTATAATTTAAATTGTTACTGCAAAATATCTACACACTCATTGGCACTGACAACAGCCTAAGAGAATAACATTGCATATTAGATTCTGTTTCTTGCATTATTTTCCATTTCTCCTTTACCATATCACACTCTAGAAATGTATGCATAGTCTAAAGTGCACGTGAGTGCATGCATTCTTACTGCACATTATTTTCTTACAAATATAACAAAAATGGTCTTTGTGTGTTTGTGTGTGCAATGTTCATGCATCTAGCCCCTGGTGATGAGTTTGCACAGGTTAGCGTGCAAAAGCACTTCCAAATGTACACTCATTGCGTGTTTACTGTATGTGTGAGTGTTTTGTATGTGCTGTGACAAATCTGCCCAGATCCTCTGCGCTGCCCTGAGGTCATGTGGTGAAAACTGGCACTGGTACACAGGGTGATGCAGGCCATCGAACTGCTCCACTGCCACCTACAGTGCTGGGTTGCAGTATTTTCAATGCATCAGCCAGAGCGGTGAGCGGAACCAATGCTGGTGTGATTAGACGGGCTGGGGGGTAAATGAAAACCATTATCAAGGTTTTTCTCTCTGCCGCATCCTAATGCAAAGCACAGGAGAGAGGTGATTTGAATTGCTAAAGCCGCACTGGCGATGCTCATTTGGCACTGGACAATCTTGATCGGAGGCTGGCTTTCTACGTGCTGACTTTGTTTTGTTTTGTCATGTGTCTTGAAATGAGCATCATTATCAACTGTGACACTCTCAGTGGGCTGATGGTTACTGGTTGGGTCCCGCTGTGCAGTGGCCTTGTAATTTTGGTTGAAAAAAATGCGACTGAGATAAGCCATTTCGTTCCTTTTCATCAATGACTGAGAAGTAAATGAAGTGAAAAAATGAACATGTCTGCCACATTGTCACTTAAAATACCTTAGAATGCCAAGATTATGCTGTAGTTGTATTTTTGCAGATTTTAACAGAATCAATCCTGAAGCACCTTGTTTAGGGACCAATGTCCATACATATTTCATGATCTGCTATCTGGTTGTTAATACTGTCCACAGACTGATTGTACTGTACTGCAAGTTATCTCTGAAAAAAGACAAAGATACAACTTCTGCTGCACAATTTCTTTCCTAAAAGCATCTCCCAACTTATAATGAGCCCCATATTTGAAAATGTATTCTAGTTCCTTAATATACCAGGCTCAATTACAATTGTAGTCTTGAAAATGTGTCAACTCAAAGTGAATCGAGGTGTTTGACTGGTTTGAGTTAGTAACTATATTTGGTTCCTAACAAGCATGACACCTGCAGGAATACAGCACACAACCAAACACACTGACAACAATGAAGCACAAAGTCAAGTGCACAAAACAAATTATCACAGCTTCTCTGTCATCATTTTAACATATGAAATGTATACGTGTGCTCGCCTATGCCAGTGAAGTATAACCATTCAGAAAGTACAGTGTGAATAAAGTGATCTGGTGCAAATTTGCACATGAAGGACCGAGGTGCAATAAATGTTTGCACCACGTTCTCTTGCTCTCACTGTGGCCAAAAACAAGCTTTAAAAAGAAAAAGATTATCTCAAGATGATTTGTTTCCAGGGTTCAAGAGTTCATTTCTCAAAGCTAAATATACAAAAGCTTTTTTTACAGAGACGGAGAACACAGGTAAGAATTTGCACAACAGTGATATTGAATTTGAAGAAACTGATTATGTTGTTGTTGTTTTTTACATACAGTATGTGTGCGTAACTGCCAGGGGTTGCAGAGGTGTGTCGGGCAACTTATTTGTACAAAACTGTTCTGGAAGAGTTGAACATTCAGAGTCTATTTGTCAAATAATATTATGGCTTACACATGTGAGTATGTTATTCTCTTTTAATGAGCAGTGAAGCATAGTGTGCTGAGGAAAGCTTAATAGTCCAAAAGGGTCCTATTTAGAATGATGAAAGAGACTAATCCTAACGACGACACACTTCCAAGCGAGAACAAAAGCTTGTGCATGAAGAAGCCTTTCTTTGGCAAAAATGATAAGCAACGGTTTGGACTCTATGCAAAACAAGCTCATTGTTAGCAGGAGGGTAAGTACACAAAACAACAACAATGCGTTGCGAACAATGCAAAATGGCAGAAGCGCTGGAGCTCCCTGCTTTCAGCAAAATTCCGGCTGGCTTCCTGGTGGTTGGCTACACCTGTTTTCTGTTTAATTGTCATGGTGCGAGGTCTCTCCCTCTTTCTCTTTCAGTCTTTATCCTATTTTTACCTCCTCTTATTCCCTTGTTTTCTCCACTCTCCCAATTTCATTGCTGGGCATTCTCCCATGTATAATTCATGAGTGACATGCTTGTTTTACACACCACGTACCAGCAGCCATGTTGTGCCGCCCTGAGGGGGTCTCAACTATGCCAGCCTGTAATCTGCTTACACACAGAGCAACCAGCTCACAGCTCTCCTCACCAATTACACTCAATTCCTGGAATGGCCCTCTCCCTGATACCAGGTTGGTTGTGATCATCATGTCCTTCAAAGAGGCATAGACGCAGAAAGTTACAACACGACGTACATGTTTATGTCAGACGGGGAGGTAATTGGTTGAAAGTTGGGGCACCGCACCAGGCAGATAAAAGCACCTCTCTGCATTTGACAGTTGGTCTACTCAATGCAAAGTTAGAGGGCCTAGGTAACATCAACACACTGCCTGACCATAGAGCTCACTCACCAAGTGAAAGAGTGAAAGCTATGCAGCTAACAGCAATTCACCTAAGAGTGCTCACAATTCATTGTGCACAAACAAAATCATCATAAGCTGTGCGCACCAAGATGCACACATTGGCGCACAAGCACTCAAACAAGCACACGCCCTAGACATTGCAGGTAAATGGGTTAAAATGTAGTGCTGTGTAGTGGGTAATGAGTGCTGATTGTTTGTGACGGGGCTGTAGTAAGGCTGATTTCCCAGCTGAGGAATGGGGGCTTTGTACACATCACAGGGCTGTCAGGGAAAGACAGAAAATAGGCGCATGCTTCACCGCTCTTCAGAAATAGACAGCCAGAACCACTTCACTATTTAGCTTTAGACAGCAGACACAGGCAGAGAGTGATGATGTGAGTATTTTAAATATTTTGTGATGCATTTCTAGCCCATTTGCATGGAAATGTGCACTTGGGTGTTATACATTTGAGATGTGAAAAAAAAACATGGCTGTTATTAAAGGGCACAGTCAATTACTGACTCAAAGGCAGTATTTATGCTGAGATTTGCATGACGCTTAGTTAGACACATATAGTGGAAAATCTTAATTCTTTCCTTTTTTGTTATTTTAATGGTATCATTATCACCCCTGTGATAAAGTATAGATTGTTTTTTTGTTTTTGTTTTTTTTACCATTCAAAGGCTTTAAAGCACCGTACATGCAGGGTAGCTTCAAAACAATGTAGACATTTCCCTGTTTCACAGAATCTAAAAGGCTGCTTTGCAATGTGTTTAAATTAGTGCATTGTAAAGATGATTTCTTTGTTTTCACTTTTATCGTGCACAAGTTAGATTTATATTTTGTCAGGGTCATAATTCTTTTGATTAGTGACCACATAAAGTTAATGGATTTTGTTTGCATACATGGCATTACAGCCTGCATCGATATCACGTTTTCATTAGGGGTTTCCTTACTTGATGACACATAGTCGATCATTTATTGATCTTGGTGTGTTTTATTCATGTGTCTTACAGTGTAGAGGGGATCATTAAAGAAACTTTTTGTAAGCTTTGGCTACCACTCAATGGAGGCAAATGATTCCTTCTGAATGTGTGATGAGAGCAGCAGCCTGCTTAAGCTATGCATATCTGCGCTGATGACCTGCAAGAAGCTGAGTTCAAACAGAGTTACAGAGTTACTCAACAAAAGTCAGCAACAGTAAAACAATAAATCTCTATTTGTATTTTAAATTAATAATCACTCCCAAGGCGAATGGAGAAACAGAAACAGTTCATGTGGAAACTTCTGACCAGGACATATATTATAACAAGGACGAGAACAGTGGGCCATTTGCAACCTGAAAGTGGGCTGAGTGACCTTAAGAATTAGTTTTCAGTTTTTAAATAATCCTTTATTGAAATTATTCAAAGGGATAAATTACAGAGATGAAAAAAAAGTAATTAGTACATCTTCATCACAATTGTCAATAGGGCATGTTTTAGTTTTAACAAAGCAGCTCTACTTAACCACTGTTCAGACTGCTAGTCTGCCAACTGATACAAGCCACGTAATATCTTGTTTATTTTCTGATAAATTTGTATTAGAGATGTTTTTAACACATATTTGGGAGTCAGAGTCGTCAAAAGTTTTGTGGGGGAAAACATCACCATAAAACTTATTACACAGTTTAGAATATATATTTTTACTCGACATTTCAACCCAATCTATATTTAAGTGGGCAACACTAGTCGTGAGATCACTACACAAGTTTATAATATGGTACACAGTTTCTTCCTTGTCCTTTTTTCTTGGTTCAGCTCAGCCGTTCTTTTAATACCTGATGCAGTGTTTTTACAGAAAGCTATCTTTAGTTTTAAACCCGGATCTATAGCATCATAGCCTCCATATTTTTTTTACTTTTGTACAATAAATTCCTTGTTGACTTCCCTGGTGATTCCCCATATGAAATTGACTACAGTTTTATGTATTTTCTTTATTGTCTCTTCTTTGGTAGGGGGACTAAATGACCTGAAGAATGTGTTTTCAGAGACAAGACATTAGACAGCAAAAATTGAAACTTAGATTTAACTGCACCCAGCAGCATGTTTTTGGCTAATCAGACAGAAGTAGGTTTATGTAAAATAGGCCTAACTAGAATAAAAATGGAATAAAACTAAAAACAGAGGGAAAAACTGCAACTTATATGAGATAAGCTCAGTCACTAAATGACTAAATCACATATCTATTAGAACCACCGAGGGCTTAAGAAATCCAAATTGAATTTAAAAAAACACTTTCTTCTGCCCTCACTATGCTAGTAGGTGCATAGCTATGCTGCGAGTTGAACACACTTCCAATAAAGGTTGAAGCCAAAAAGTTGAAGAAGTTCTCCATCTACCTAGAAGGATAACATGAACTTCTCCCTTTTGGTATCTGATTTTTTCTCAAAGGAGAACACAGGACAAGTAATTTACAGAACAGATAGTATGCTGTATCAGACAAAAAAAAATGCAATTTAATTTCTGTTGGACTTTAAATCTGTTAACAGCTTCCATACCATATATCACAGTTTAACTTTAAAAGCATCTTTTCTTTATCAGTTAAGTATCCTTTGATTTCAACTAACGTTGCCCCATATGAGCAAACTCAGCTAAAATGCTAATTATTTCAGTAACATATACGTGCAATAATGATGAAAAGCTGATGCAAATTATTGCATCAATGTTATGAGTAAACATAATTATATACTGCTTCAAATTTTCTCTGTTTTTTTTTTTTGTCTGGGGTGGCATCTGTCTCGAGCTGATACACTAGAATGAGAAGCACTTTCTCATGCAATGTTTTGTGTCTGCTGTGAAGAAACTCCCATGTGCTCTCTTGCCTTGCTTCCTGCTTGGATGCCTGGATGCTGCTGCATGAGGTGAACTCTTCTGGTAATTGTGTGTGTGTGTGTGTGTGTGTGTGTGTGTGTGTGTGTGTGTGTGTGTGTGTGTGTGTGTGTGTGTGTGTGTGTGTGTGTGTGTGTGTGTGTGAATAGTAGAAAGAGAGAGAGAACATCCAAATCAACAACCTGTTAGCAAAACAGAATGATATCAAAAAATTACCACAACATAACCAATGGCACAAGTTGAAATTTCACAGTATTTAACTGAATGAATATTCAAATACATTTTTGTAAAGCATGGCCCCATGCAAGTGCATTAAATTTAGCTTTCTGCAACACTGGATCTCAGGGATTATAAACATTCATTTCAGAGTAGTTTGGAATACAGCTGCTGTTCCTTCATTTGTTGTTGTTAAAGCTATTAATTGACAATCTTGATATGTGTTTGTAATCATTTCTAGAAAATGATAAGACAACACCTTTACTTTCTAATGCGAGGAAGAAATGCTACAGTGTAAATGCAGCATTTCTTACTTGGAGGATCCCTAATCCTACCATTACGTATTAACTGAAAGATAACTGCACACCTTACCATGTTGCTCGTACATATGATGCACTATGACAATTTCCAGTTTCCATTCAAGATGCTTTTGATACACTTGTATTAATTATATATCATCTTATTTGTATCTGTATGCATTTCTGCTCAACAACTAACACGAGGAAAAATTAGGAGACTTGCAGCAGGCTACAGAAATGTTCTGCCCATGTCTACAATAGAGTCGCCATAGTTCAGACTATTCTAAAAAAAATACTAATAAGGATTTACTTTTGTGCATGAAAGAAAAGCTCAACCCCAGCCTCAAGAAAGATTAAGGCTTGTCTCCAAAGGACTCACCTGTTTAGTTGTGTCTCACTGTATTTGTGAGGATTTTGCCTGACAGAAAGGCTGCGCATAACATTTCCCTTCAAGGGAGAATAAAGATAAAGATTGACTTGACTTTCAGCTGATTGATATGCCTGAACAAGTTGGATTATCGCCATGTGGTAGAGTTGAGCTCCGCTCCCAGGTGCCTGCTGGCTGGTGGGTAGCCCATAATGACCCCCAACCTGGTTAGGTGCAGTGTCAACTGGGCTGTGTGTGGAATATGAACCACTTCGGAGAGCAAGTCATGTTGTAGTCATTTAAGCAAAAGCAACCAGTCATCCAGTGGCCCTTCAAGCCCTCAAGTGCCATCTCCACTCATTTGGAGAAAGTCTGTGGGGCTGCCAGGGCACAGCCAAATGGCAATCAGTTGTAATGACCCAACCCTCTGAAAAGCAAAGTGAAGGAAATCTGTTGGGAAGCTACTGGAACATGAGGTAAGCATGTTACCGTGTAAGCCACCAGAACATGAAGTTAGCCTAACTTTAAGTCTTACGTGGTAAACCCCCATTTGGTTCTACTACTTCCAGTTGCTTTTTTAGTCTCAACTCCCACTGCTTTAGTGTGCACTCCCCTTCTGGCCATTTAGTCTACTCCAATAAGTCACTGGCAGGGTATATAAGGGGTGGGTGTGTGTGGCATTTAGTAGATGCTGCTTAGGCTGGTAATGCTACTGCTCTTCTGTCATGTTGTTGCACTTGGTTAGACAATAAATACGCATACAAGGGCTGAAATAGTCCTCACCTGACTCATCCTGAAGTAGGTCAAGATGACACCCCTATGGCATTCAATAGATGAATGTGATTTGAGGAAGCCAATCTATGTCTTATGATCTAGTTAGTATTCATGTAGTCCCTTACCGTTATTACAGATGTTACCTTTTTCTGACATTTGCTTATCTGTGCAGTCTTTGCTTTTGTGTGACATATTGTTTCGAATGTTAGTGCCCGGAATAATGTATAAGTGGTTTTGAATTTAGTCAGTCACACTGTGATCTCTATCCTTTTTTACAGTCCATTCCATGAGTCAAACTGTCCTTGGGGATGTGACCGGGGCAGACAAGAATGGCCCTGACCTTTGTCACCATATGCTTCTCAAAAATATTAGTGATCTGCATTCATTCAGTGTGATTTTCCATATGGCATCAACAGCAGGCCGACAGAATGTTGCAGGCCTCTGACTACCTGGTCACCTTTCATATTTATTTTGCTCCCTGGCGTAGTACCTTCTCCTGACCTAGAATCGGCTGCTTGGGTTGGTCTCTGACCTTGGCTCCATGCCTGTCCACAGTGTCTAATCATCCTTTAGCCATGGATTGGCTCCACTCTCCCTCTATCTCGCTTTCTCCCCATTGATTTTGGTCATTTTATACCTGAACACAGTCATTAATCTGATTATGACTGTGTCTGGGTCCAGTTCATTAGTCTGGCCCAGCTGTAATACAGGCAGATGCCTGCTGGGCCATAAGGATTCATCACAGAGCCATTGAGGCCTGAAGAACACACCATGTAGGACAGCACGACACATACACAGACATACAAACATAGGCATAGGATTGAAGCTTTTTCCTAGATTTTGGCAATGAGAGAAGGTTACATTAGGAATACTGATAGATAGATAAAGGCTGAATTATGTTCCTGCCTCAAGGCGTTTTGGTTCATATACAGCGTTGGTTCACTATAGCTGTCGTGCACCTCCTCAACAATATGACTACATAGAGGATAGCTGCACTACATGGAGTCCATGATTGTTTTGTTTTGTTTTGTTTTTATATGTATGGGTTAGCTTCAACTTCTCGATAATCCCTACACTGTGCATTTGAAGATAGTTCCACTTTTCAGTTAAATGTCAGCTCTTATTTGGATATTTTGATCGTGATAAAAAAATATTAATTTGTCACTGCAATTTTATTCACTATTTAAGAGAATTAAAAGCTTTATATACTGTAACGGCAGCAAGAACACAGGTATTACTTTTATGTCTATAGAGGTCAAATGGCTTGCAGCAGTGGCAGAAACAATACCTGTGTCAACACGTGTAGAAAGAATTAGCAAACTCCCTTGAATCCTTGATTATCTGTGAGAGGTGATCAATAACTTTCGAGGGTGTTTTCTACCAGAAAGGCTTTCAATAGGATACAATGTACATTTAGATATACAGAATTATCTACGAGTGTGAATATGTCCTAATACTTGGACATGCTTTCCAGCATCTTGGCATGCCCTGGGCGTCCTGAGCATTGTGATACTTACATCCTCCATTCCTAGGTAATGTAAGGATGACCAACAAAAATATCCCATGCCTTAAATATTTCTGTAACTCTGCCTCTGGACTCTGGAAATGGACCCACTACTAAAATATTCCATCACTGTCTCCTTATCAGAAAGCATGTCAGTTGGGGTTAAAAGCTCCTCAAAATGTTCCTTCCATCTTCCAACAATAGTCTCTCCAAATGGGATTAGTATCGTAGGACAATGGTGGTAATGTAATTCAGTACATTTGCAGGTCAGTGATTTTATTGAATGATCTGGACAGCATACGCAGTATGTAGTGCTTTGCTACTCTAATAAATTACTGAGAGGTTATATCATTCCTGCCAGATTTTGTAATATGTCTGCAATACAAAGTATTTGCCATTAGAAATCAGTTTAACATTGATCTACATGGCACTGTTGTGAAAGTTGTGACAAGTACACCTCTCTCTCTCTCTCTCTCTATCTCTCTCCCTGAAAAGGCTGGAAGGGAGAGAAGGACCAGCTTCTTTTCTAACCACCCTGGAGGGGGGGCAGGTCTTATGATTAACAAGTAACTATATCTCACAAAATAACTATCCTCACATATAACTAAAACAACCCAATATCCTACAAATTACTTTCATCTTCATTAATGTTTTTCATTCAGTGGCCAAGTTCAGTGCCAATGAAATAAACAGTGTGATAGTTACAGTGCGATGAAAACTAACGATGTGAAAGTTGGGATTGTGGATGAACATTTAGGGTTCACGTTCCATGTCCATCTTATACTACTTGTCAATCTTGACATTTTTATTTATCCATGACCTTTATCTTTCTGTATTTATAATGTCTATTTTTGTTGACTGGCCATATCCATACCTCAATCATAAATTTCATCATACCCAGACTATTGCACCCAGTTAACATTTTTTTCATTCATGGTATTGTAATAATCAATTCATTTTGATAAAGTAATAAAAAAATGTAATGTAATATAATCTGACATGTTGCAGAATTGTCAAATATCAACATTCTGTTTGGCGAGGGGATTGTGGTAACATCATCATGGTTAAATAATTCTTTTTCACTGACATGTTCAACACGTTTGTTTATAATCACCATTTTAGATTTTATTTAATGGCCATGTACTACAAGATTATGCGTTCTTGTTAATATCTAAGATATATCTTCTTATTATGTTGGGGAACATGGGAATATGGGGTTAAAAAAAAATGTGAGGGAACATAGGGCCTTAGAAGATGTGCTCGCCTCGGGGAAGAGAAGATAGCTGGTAGGAAGAGGGGGCAAAAGGATGAAAGAGGAGGGATTGAGTAGATGGGGGAGGGGTGGTAGATGTAGAGAATGAGAGATGATCAAGAAGAATGGTGGTTGGACTGGTTGAAAAAGGCTATCGAAGGGATAACAAGGCCTGGCTTGATCTGACAGGGAGGTTTTACTGGCCCAAACTCCTAAGAAGGAGAGCTATTAAACCTGATTGAATCCACACTCGTATAGTCTTCTAAGGAAGTGGATACTGTATATATGAAACTACGCTGTTGTACTTTTCTCTTTCGGTCTCTTTCTAAGTATAAGGGTGCCTCTGGGTTTTTAATTCTGTTCTGTTTAATCACTCGTGTCTGTGTCACTTATTTACATTGCTATTTTGACTCCACGTGTTGATAGTGAATGGAGATTATTGCTGGGATTTTGTGGTAAATAAGAGTGTTTCATTTAAGCCTCTCTCAGCCTCCATAACTCTAAAAGAGTTATTTTAGTTTCCTTTACTGCTTTTCATTCACTTTAAGGATGACTTTAAAGATTTCATGTGTTTTTCTGCAATTTCTTAAATAGCCGTAGGTCTTACTCCCCCACTTTGTATCCAAGATGGAGGGAGTCCATAAATTGGGCATAGTGGTCAAATGATGAGCCCATTTTGAATCAATAGAACACTGCACCCTTGCAACAGCCTTTTCATTTGACATTTTAAAAGGACGTGTTTGCTGGGTGGGCAATATAATGGTGGCTATTGTTCCTTTGTGGTGCTCAGATTGTTTATCGACTAGGTGAGCGTGCACCCGTAGCCCTCTGTCAGTGTTCGAGTCCTCTGGAGACAACTGCAAACTCCTGTTCATCTGTGCCTCAATACACGAGTTGCATCAGAAAAGTGAGGGTCAGATAACTTTTACCAGCAATGCAAACACATACATGCTGCATGCCCAGCCTATAGAGTAAACACAAACACACACACACACGTGCACTTGTAAAAATTGGACCTCCAAGGAAGGAACAATCTTTCTCAACCCTGATGCAAGCATAGAGAAAACCATTGCAACAACCCTGAATGGTGTTTCTATGACAGTTGACCAAAAGATGAGAATTGTTCAGTTCAGATACACTTTTGGTATTCATCCACATTGCTCCTACTATTTTTTGATGGCAGGTCTGCTCCAAATCAGTGGTGACTGAGCCTGACAATGATGTACTCTAGGACACGTGAAATGTCTTAAATACTGTACATCATTGTGCTAGATTTTTAGTGCTGTACATCTCACACTTCACTGAGGTACAGTACTCTCTAGTTACCGAATTACCATCAGCTATAGATGGGTTATACGCTGTTAGTTATACGCTGAGGGGATGATTAAAAAAGATTCCAAACATGCACCCACTCAGATAATTACAAATTAGCTAGTATTTGCATAAATAAAGCAGTGCATCGATTATTAAAACATACCTCCTACCATGCCTATTCTTTATGCATCTCTTATGAATTGCTTTCATTTTGCATTCAGAGCTGCGTTAGGCAACTTTAAATTAATGCTATTCAGTTCCCAAGTCTAATCCCCAATATCATGATTAAAATTTCCATGGCTTTTATTCACCTTATCAGAGTAGCTCCATGGTGAGATAATGTGTGTCTTTACGACTCTGACAAACTTGCTGTGCCATTTGTATCTTCTCCTCTGATATTTGACGGTTGACATTCAAATGCGGTCCTTTCTACCTGGTTGCGGCTGCTCACTGTTATCTGCTTCAGCTGGGTTGAGCGAAAAGGTGCATAGGTTGGGTGCTGCAGGCGAAGACGGATCCTCAAAACATAATGAGGGTTTGCCAGGGCGCCTCTGTGCCTGGTCCCTTTACAGAAAAGGAGAAAAATACTTTTATTCTTCCTGTCAGGGCACAGAGGCCCTACCTTGGGCTAATAAGCTGTTGTTTGAATATATGCAGATCACTCAGTAATTAGAATACCAAAGGTTTCGTCTTTTCCCTTTTTTCTTTTACCTCTTGTTAAATGAAATGAAGGTGCCGTTCCTCTAAGACCTATTGGTTGACCATTACAGACCACACGCATTTTTTAAGTAATGAAAAAAAAGGCAAGACACAGGAAGGAACTAAGAAGCTGTACAAAGAACGTGTGTGTGTGTGTGTGTGTGTTTGAAAGCTTTGATTGTTCTTATATGCTCGACTGCACAGGATTTTGGGCAGGCAACCTTTTTGCTTGAAGGTCCAAGACTGTACTCTCCCCTCTCTCTCTCTCTGTGTGTGTGTGTGTGTGTGTGTGTGTGTGTGTGTGTGTCTCTCTCTCTGTTTGTCATTCTTCTTTTTTTCATTCCTCTCTCTCTCAGTGTAGTAGCTGTATGCCTCGGCTAAGGTGAAACAGCGTGGATGTGATTTCTATAGCTCTGTTGGAGACCAGCATCTCATCACACACTGGTCTCGGCTGGTTGGGTGAGCGAATCAAATCCTGGATAGCACGACCGAAACGATTTCAGTTTGAGACTGGAGACCCTGCCTCACATCTCAGCCATTGGGGCACGTTCAATTGGAGGCATTCGATTCAATTCAGCTCATATGTGGGAAGAAACAGAGAGAGCGGTATTGAAAGACAGCTGAGATTATGAAACAAAAGCTTGAACGTGGGATGGAAACATATGGAATTCAACCTATGGTATCCTGTCGAAACTTTCTGGGAATCACTGATCTTTCCCACAAGTTGTCTTTATATGCAACTAACAAACAACACAGGATCACACATTCAAGCCCACTGAGACACTGAATAGAAAATGTGACAAATTCTACATTTGCAGTGCAGTGACTCTCGTGATCATACACTAGAAATTGCAAAAAAACAGAATCCCTGGCCATTCATAGGCCCAATGTGAACATTAATAAAGCTAAATTGTCGGTGTGCTACATCAGCAAAGCACAAAGCACAGCCTTAAACACTTTCTGCATGCTACTCTACTATTACTGACAACATGACTGACTCATTTTTGTCCAATTCTGACTTTTTTAGAAAACTGTGATTTGAGGTCATTAAAGGCAGAGTGAGTCATTCTGTGGGTCTTACCAATGCAGAAAGCCCACTGTGTATGATATCACGACATGCTACTCATATGCATGACTTTGTTCATTATTAATTAGGAGACTTCTTTCCTCTGAGTGGTTAAGTGGCAGTTAAATCCTCCCGACTCCATGGCCTCTCTGTGTTTTCTCCCTCGACTCAGAGCTGCTAATGTCACACTTACATCACTAGCGCTCCACCATTTTAAGGGTCTTCACAGTACACTGGTGCAGAAAAAAACATCCAAATTTTGTGACACAATGAATCATTTTTCATCATTTTTACATTAACAATGGATCAGAATTACTATGTGTATGTGAAAGGGGTCGCTCGTATTGACAAACCCGCAGAAAAGGCTTTACGGAGCATTTCAAGCTGCCCCAAAATGGCCAAAAAAGCATTTAATGCTAGTTTAACACAGTACGTCTTTTGCACTTATTTGTACACATAAAAAGTGACGTAATAGTTCACTGTTGAAGAATGAAAATTCGTAACACACACAAGAGAATTTCAAACGCTGCATACTTTCTCACCTCCACACACCTGACGAATCGCTGTGTGAAGTGGCCGTGAATGTCGGATTGTCGGTTTCGGAGAGTTTCAGAAATTGTGGAATGCAAACCCCCCTAATCCAAGAAAATTGTGGGAGGAGGGGGTTTCCGAAGCTGTTTGACCATCCGACAAGCATTTCTGTTGAAGCATACTGGCCCCTCAACTCCCACCCACTTTTACTGTTAATCAATCCTTAATCAATTTTTGCATTGGGCTAGATTTCATGGTATACTCTGTAGGGGAGCAGGTCATGCTGGAAAAAGTACAACATGGCATTCGCTCTATTTTTCCAAAATAACATTCCTTTGCTTACTAAGATGTTCTATTTTTACCAGTGGCACAGTGGAGCTAGCAAAGGGGAGATTCAAAAAGCAAACATGGGCTTATTTACTGTTAGTCATGGATCAGGGCATCTGTAGTCCACAATGATCCTTGGAAAAACCCATAGTATATTGCTTTGTACTCAGTCTTGGCCCCTTGTTGCTTGTTGACTTCCAGTCATTATGCAGACACAAACATAAGTCCAAATGAATGCTAACTTTGCTCCATATCAACTTAAATGGTGATGTCTGTGTTGAGTTTACAGCTTGTTCCCCTGCCGCCAAATGGTCAAACAATTAGTTAATACTAGTTTAAGACAACAGATTTTTTGACATGTAAATAGTATTTGAGTAAAAGATAGTATTTATTTAATTGACTGTGCAGAAGCTTAAATATTTGCATATACTACTAATATGAATAGTACTAAATTCAAGCAATTACTGTTTGAATTTAGCATGCACATTTGTTAGCTACACTATTTAGATGATTGAAGAGTCCAGAATGGGTGGTGGGTAAATATGGTCTATTTTAATCATGGTCATGGTAAAATGAATCAGCAATTTGCAGTCTGTAAGTGACTAAACTCTAAAGATTTTTCACATTCTCCTTAGCTTGCTGAGGCTGATTATTCCCATGGGTTTATGTGTCTGAAGAGTCCATCAGGGTACTGTATAAAGGAAATCTGTTTTGTCACACAAGTATACCTAACATTGCTTGGAGTGCAATAGACGTACTTCTAAATTCTAGCAGAGTGGGGCTGATGATTTGTTGTGTTTGGAGGACAGAAAGTGGGGCCACACTGACATTGGCCAGTTAGCTCAGTAAACTACAGCTACTCTCTGTGTCTGTGTCTGTGTTGACCTTTTGCTGATTGTGAATTAAGTGTCGGTGTGTGCTTCAAGTTCCTGGCCTTTGAAGGTTATACGGACTAACTCCCCAGCTCTGTTCACTACTGGACCAATAAACAGCAAGCACAACTGGAATCCCTCTGTCTCATGCTCTTTCCCTCTTTTCCCCCGACCTCCTGTATCCTTCCATCTTTATGAACATGGGATATCTTCACGCCCACTCCCTGGGAGATGGAGGGATGCTGAAAATGAAAAGAAAAACAATTAGTAGCGCTGATGGGCCTGTGTGAGGTAATGAAATTGCGTATCTCATTGTAGCGTGTAATGGAGAGCAGTTTGAAGTTAATTGAGGGGAGATAGGACACTGGGCCACTGTCTGCCGGAGTATTGTAGTTGGGTGCAGGGTTTATCAGTGAGAGAATCACTGAACCCAGAAAAAAACCTATTCCTTATCAGACCTCACAAATGGGAATTATCTTGCTTTAACAGACTAGATAGCGAGATCAATTGTTATCGTAATTAAATTCATATTCTTTTCATCTGATGCTGGGTCAGGTACATGGGTATTAAAGCTCCATTCAGACTAAATATTTCAACCAAACCATGTCCAAATGTGGTTACATTACTATTTTATCATTTCTTATATTTCAGCACCTTTCCTTATATGTAAAACGCATATTCAATTCAGTTTAACATTAAACATTTCCATCAGTGATAGAAAATGATGTAGTTTTCATAACATGGTCTGGATGGTAAAGCTTCAGAAACTTTGCAATCATGGCTCTGACACTCAGGTAGGTTTCAGAAGGAGATAGAGTGCCACCTTCTGGTGGATTGATTGAATGATGTAAATGTTTTGCTCAACTAGCTTGTAGTAAGTGTCCTCATGAATGTGGCTTGTAGACAATGAGCAAAGCAATAATAATAATAATAAAAAATAGCTCAAATAAAGCATACGAATGCTTTAACCAGCAATAACAAAACGTCAATCTTGGTGCATAAAAATGAAAGCCTCATGGTTTTACATTATTTAAGACAGCCTTTTCTAATGTGCAGTCCAATATGATACTCATGATGGTGTTCAGAAAATTTATTAAATTACTTATGATGCTAATTTTGACCCTAAAACTGTTCCTTTTCTTTTTGTGACTGGAGTTCTTCCTAAACTTTAATAATCTCAGATCTGAGTCACAATATTCATGCCTAACTGAGAGTTGGGCGTTGAAACAAGCAGCACGTATCAAAAAGCCTGATGAAAGATCAAGAATGGAATAAATACTCTGGTTTGGGCGGATTTGGGAGGAGGGGAATGTTCCTCTCTCCTCCTCACACAGAGTGTTGACAAAAGACAATTAAACGCAGCTTGCCTACAGTATTGATCATGTCTCCCTGATAGGCAGAGCAGAACCACAGCACCTGTATTCATTAAACAACCTGTTTAGCAACCATGCAGCGGAAGGAGAAGTCAGGCTCTGTTTGTGAAACGAAGCGCCACAAGCCAAGAAACACCTGCAAGATTGCACGGAAACTTTTCAATGGAGCGTGACGGAAGGAAGGAACAGAGAGGAAGGGGAGGACAGCTCATGACCTTGTCTTGAGAGAAAGGAAAAGGAAGAGGGAAAGAAAGAAAGAAATAAACCAAAAACATAAACATTAACCAGCAAATGTTAAATTGGGTGTGTTTATCGCAATAATAATTGGAATGAGACAGAGGTTATTTTTTGCTTTATTGCTTTATAAATACGCTCACTTTTGAGGCTTGAGGGTGAAATGTTAACAAGTTTGACTTGTCCCTGTGAAATTAAAAACTGCTTTGGCAAGTCAAATGATTCAATGAATATTAAACAGATGCCGCATATTGAGGCTTAATTTGTTTTGATAGACTTGTTTTATTTCGAAAGAATGAAAAGATTACTTTAACCTATACCTTACCTACTTTACATTCCACAGAAGGGCCTTTCGCTGCTTTTTTTCACCCTTCAATGGTAACTCTTCATTCTAAAAACCTCACTGAAAATAGGCCATTTTCCAGCAGATAGACTATAAATGGCAGCTCCTGTAAAAATATGCCCATAAATAGTCAGGGGATTTAAAATGCAATGTTACAGACCCACTTAAGCAGCTACCTATGTTGTTCATGTAATTTACTACTATAATTATCAACGAGTACTCAATCCTCTGCAGTATTTTGAAGGCCATACATTACATCCTATAAACTTTCAAGCAGTAGAAAAGAAATCACATGCAGAGTTTAGAAACGCCAAAATGTCCATACACACACTTCAAAGCTACAAAAAATGCTATTTTAGACGGCAGAAATAGGGCATCAGCAGAAAAGCTCAAATATTTCAGTTAAAACCTGAGACATGAATGAGAGCCCACTGTCTGGCCTGCTTTCCCACTGGTCTCCATCTTTGATGACCTTGACCCTACACTGAATCACTGGACATTGCCTCAGATGGCAAAAAGAAGAAGCAGTGTAATCCCAGTTGTCCTCATTTAATTCCCACATCTAAGGGAAGGGAGCGAGTATATGAATGAGAGCTCAATAAAAGAATAAGTACTAAAGCTCTGACATGAGGGAGAGCTCAGTATCTGCCCTGTCTTACCTAGAGTTATCTATCAACTGTGACCTTGACCTGCTGCTACAGCTGAGGACATCTCCAGGGACCACAGACTGCAAAGACATAAGTAAACTCGAAGGAAGGCAGAGAAGATTTTCATATGCCATTGACTGACCTATTCGTAGATGAAAGGCTGCACTGTGGATTGATTTTCTTTTTTGCAGCAGGGGTGACCTTTGGGTGGTCTGGCATAAACTGAACTCTGACAACAAGGTGCTTGAACTAGGACGTGGGTGGAGGAGAGTTTTCCAAGATTAAAGGACAAAAGTTTTGCAAGGGACAAACAAACAGTTTTATAGCACACACACACACACACCCCAGTAAACTAACATCGGAAAAGTGTGGAAGGAAGGGGTTTCCTGATGCTTTTCAACCATCCGACAAGCAGTTCTGTTGAAGCATACTGTCCACTTAACCCCCACGCACTTACCTCACCTGTTAGATATTACAGATAGTTCATGCATGTTTATCCACCCATCAAAATCTGTAACTTGAGACGTGCTTAACCAATTTTTCTATTAGGCAATATTTAATGATACACTTGCTATTTCCTAAACAGGACACTCTGTAGGGGAGCAGGTCACGCTGTAAAAAGTACAGTATGGCATTTGCTCCATGCCCAAATTAACATTCCTTTGCTTACTAAGGTGTCCTATTTTCTACCTATGACACAGTGGAGCTAGCAAAGGTAAAATTCAAAAAGCAAACATGGGCTTATTAACTGTTAGTCATACATACTTAGTCTTGGCCCATTGTTGCTCTTTCTCCCACTTCCCATGGGTGAGGTTGATTATTAATGGCCCTTTTATTTGTTGGCTGAAGACAGGAGGTGTGCGAACAAGTATGGGTTTATGGATTTATAGGTATGTAATTGAGCAGCATTTTCTGATTGATTATGTCATATTTTAATTTCTAACATAACAAGGGTAACAAGAGTTTATCGATAAGGTTACCATGAAAAATATTATCGCATTTTGCCCCTCTGGGTGCGGCAGAAAGGTTGCTACATTGGTGACTGTCTTGGTTCCCAATAAGATCCATCATGATGGTTTATTCAGAGGTGGGTGTATATCTTAAAAAAATAAAGTGACTTGGATGCACTTGACCCCAGGATAGGCCTTATCAACAGACAGACAACTCCCTTCCAGTAATTATCGTGGCTGTTGCTATCAGTGTCAAAAATAAAAGCCTTTGATATTCATTATAATTTATTTGCCTGTTTGGGTGACTGTACAATCTCCCAATCTACTAAAGTGACGTACCAATGTATGTGCATAGTAAAAGGCAATAAGTAACTGAGTGTAACAAAACATTAACTGAATGTAGTCAAGCATATTTATTTGTTTATTATAGATGTGTGCTGCCTTGGAGTGTAAATACAGATTTTTGACTAGACATTGCAGAGCCGTACATCTGCTTTATTTCATGTAAAAGCCTCTCAAAGTATCAGTCACCATTCTGTACAGACCTCTATGGCTCAATTTATGAGTAACTCACTTCCTGTGACATTCACCACAAGCCTTAGACACATGAGACACACTCAGATAAAACCTTGATATCTGTTAAGAAATCAGGCTGGTGTCTTTTTGATAACTGTAGATTACTTTAAGATAGTTGTTGTATTGCGCCCTCTTTGACAACAAGCGCGAAAGCTTTTTATACTCTGAATTTACAGCAGTATTTTGTAACTGTTCCCTAACAAAGACCTTGTTTTAGATAGGACAGTTTTAAAGAGCTCTAATATTTGTTTTGGTCCACCCTCTCTATTGACACATACCGATGGGGCTACAGGAATGTCACAATAAGTAGATCAGGCAGCACCTCTTTATCACTCTTTTTCAACCTGTTCTTACAGTGTGCACTGCTATCTAGCCGACGCACACCACATACACTCAACCAGATACTTCTTGAAGCCTGTTTTTTTACATTAACATTATCAGGTTACAATGTACACATGCATCATTGTGTACATCTCAAGAGTATGGATTGCATAAGTTGACACTGTTAATGGCTCATCTTTTTGGCGTATCTTTGCTAAGTGTGATGCAGTTAGAGGATTAGCTCTGATTTGCAAAGGAAATTATCTTGTTGCCCTTTTACTGCATGTAAAATTCATGAGGATCATCAGCTTTGACAGAACATACTGTAAAAACTTTGTATTAAGAGTTGCCTCAGTAATGATTTTAGATAAACATGTTAGGAGCTAAATCTTTAATAATAAACAGTGATTTCTGTTTCTGTAAAGTTGTAATGTTAACATATCTCAAAAAGGTGCCATGAATATTAATTTTGTTTCAGTAATCTCACCCTCTTCTTATAATGCAAATGTGCTTTTGAATTACTGTAGTTTGAAATGTCACATATCCCCATGTCATGGGCTTCAAAACAATCGAAACTTTACCTCACAACTTTAAAATTTTGCCAAATTTCTTTTGTCTGTGGTCAATTTATGGCAAAACTATGGCAAAATTATATCTGTTTTATTTTTTGACCAATGAATTTACTCATTGTTTTGTCAAAAATGTTTTGTAATACATCACTTTATTAACTCATTCATTTATTTTTTCAAGCATGTATACAATATGTGTTAGTTTATCTTGGTCTCAGTGCTTTTTATGACCTAGAAACAATAAACCCTGACCTTGCCTATCACCATTTACTGTAACTGTGTTAGCTGCTTTATACTTTTTATGCCACAAACCCAGTTCAACCCCTTTCATGTCTTACTGTCCCCCAGTCTTCTTTCTCCACCCACTGCTGAGGTTACCTGGTTAGGTGGTGAGGCTATAAAACCCTGCCCTCTGTTCTGAGAACGACACAAGAGGGCCCACACCTCTGTGCAGGCAGTTAAAGGGTCACATGAGCTGCAGTTCCACAGAGAAGCTCCACAACAGTTACTGCTCATCATTCATTCTTCAACTCGTCAAAGAGAGAGAGTATTAGCAACGGGAGAGCTGCTGAGAGGCTGCCGTTAAGGGATCAGCCATGCTTGGAGGCATCCACACAGATTTGTTGGTCACGGTGACTCTACTCTTTCTAACTCAGACAGGGACTCAGTGCAGGTGGGTCTCAAGATAATTCAACATTAACATTTTAGCTGATATGTTATTTGAAATATTGTTATACTTGTCACATTCATTTTACTAAGTGGAAACCGAATGGGATTTTTTGATGTAATGATTTATTTTACTAAGTTATGGCAAACATTTTAAAAGGAATCTGCAGTTATTGTTTTCCTATTTCAGGGCTGAAAATGACTTTTCATTAGTTACTTTACCAGGGTGGAGGACAAATTCAGGTATGAAGTTTTACAATTACTAAGACCTGTATATACCACAAAATTGCTAGAATTGCTTGAATACAAATTAGTCGCAACAATAAGGATTTAACTGTACATATTACTATATTGAACCCCTTTCATTTCTTTCATAGAATATGTTACACAGTGTCTCTACGATAGACACAACAATCTAACTTGTGACTGGACAAGAAACCAACTAATAACAGGTACAGAAGATGACATGCACTGCACAATGGTACAGCGATGAATTTGATTAATTAAATGTAATAATGAAATTGAAAGCCAAATAAGTTTTTTTTAAATTCATCAAGCCAGGTTACAGTTCAGTTCAGTTATGAGTTCACTTTGACACTTAGAGATTACTTGACTGAGGTAACCTTTAATTGTGTCCCACCCTTTTGGAGGGGATTTGGAACATCGGTCCACAGTTCTGTTTTAATCTACAGGCAGGCTGTGACTGTGTCCGTGACTCGCTGCATATCACTAATTGATCTGAAGCAGGCTAATAACCTTTTATAGCCTGGTGTTCTCCCAGGGGCAATCAAAGTAGAGGGCCAGCACTTAAGGTTTATATTTAGCACAAAACACACTAAACAGCTATTTTGCATTTAATGATAATTGCGCCACAACAGATGTACTTCTTCTTTCGTTACAATAACAAAGACGAAGGAATGGTTTGTTATTTCTAAAGTGATTAAAAATGATGATACAACATAAAAGCTCATTCCTAACCTGCATAGTTAAAAACTTATTTTACCATTTATATTGTGTGATTTAAAAAGAATGGAGTAACGAGGTCATTGAATTTGTACTTCAGAAACAAAGTGTTGCATTGGAACTATTAAAAAAATGAGTTTGGACACTTTCTATTATGTGGATGAAAGCATGTATTGTATTAAATGTTCTTATTGGCCTTTTCTCCTCCAGAGGATGTTGCAGTGAATATCTTAGAGAGTGGTCCACTGGGGCTGGAGGGCGAGGCCTGTCTAGAGTTTTGGTACCTGGTCCCGGTTGCAGCTAATGGGTCAGAACTTCATGCTCTGCTAAAGAGCAGTGTTGGTCTGGTAGAAATCTGGACCTCACCTGCCCTCCCCAGGGATTCTTGGAGACAAGTGGTTGTCCCTTTGAACATCATCGAACCAGGGACTCAGGTAAAATGGCATATAACCACATATCTGTAATTGAACTGTATTGGAGAATTCAAATATAGCATTCTATATATTTAAAATGGACAATCTGCTTTTATATCAGGTTGTATTTGAAGCAGTTCAAGCAGCGTCCATGGAGGAACAGGTCACATTTAACCGGATAGGTGTAAGGAGAGGCTCATGTGGTAAATATACTTTCACTCTTCTTTTACTATATTAGGAACAGCCTACTTTTGGTCCCATCAACAAATGAAAAAGGAAAGATCATACTATATTCAGGTATACATGGTTATAACAATGTCTATGCAATTCATAAACCCTTACTGTCATAACACTTATTATTGTGTGTGTAAGATGTAAAAGATTCTTTACTTTATCATGTTTCATAAGTTCATTTTAGTAAGGTGGTAAGAATGTTTTTCATTCTTTTGATTAATGATAATTAAGAAAACATTAATCTAAGTATCACTAACATGAATAAGAGGTGCGATAATTAAGATAATTAAGAATAATCCATACAGTATTGCTGCACATAATAATTCATTAATGTTACTAATCAGTCATTTCTACACAGATGGTGTTGTGATTATAAAGTGATTGTTTACTCGGTCACATCCCCCACAGGACACCAGTGTGAATCTAACACAGAGTTCTGGACAGATGAGTCCACCCGCTGCCTCTGCTCTGCTGGCCAGCTCTCCTGCATCCCCTCTCAGTGCCCTAAGGGCCAAATCTGTGGTCCTCAAATAGGAAGCTCCAATGAGATTTCCGCCTCTGGGACGTGCACCATACACAGCCACACAGACTGCAGAACTTTTGATGGAGTGCTGTTCCGCTTCATGGCCCCCTGCACCTACATACTGGCTAAGACCTGCTCACCCTCTGATGCCCTGCCCATGTTCAGTGTGGAAGTGGTCAATGAGCAGAATGGGAACTCATCTCTGACAACTGTTGAACAGGTCATTGTGGACATGGGGAACTATAGAGTGTCCCTGTTGAAAAGGCAGACACATCGGGTTGTGGTGAGTTACTTTAAAGTGACAAAGAAAAATCTGCCAATGTATCAACAATTCTTCCCAAAGGCTAAAATGTCATGCTGTCATACCACCCAGTTTTGTTTTGGGTTTTTTTTCTTTAAAACATACAGTATTCCCATTCCCTATTTTACACTGCTCTCTAAACTTCCAAATAACTCCAGTTTTGTGGCACCTTGTCATTATGCTGTAATGAGTGTTGAGTTAAGTAATGTACTGGTTCGAGCAGTTCCCATGTCTGCAGCCCATTCTACTCATAAACTGACTTTACTGTTAAAGTGCAGAGTTTAGTGGCATAATGCCCTGGAATTCCTAGAAGAGTTATCAGTCTTATCAGTTCTTAAAGATATATCTGTCTTCAGAGTGCCGCTTTCTATGAAAACTGTCAGATTATGACAGTTGGTAAGAAAGTCTAAAACTAACATTGTTCTTCAGGTTAATGGGGTCTGGAGGAAGCTTCCACTGAGCCTCGCCAGTGGCACCGTCTACATCAAGAGCAACCCCGTTGCTGTTGTACTGGGAACCAGCTTCGGCCTGTCTGTCTCATATGACAGCGCTGGTGCTATCCATGTCAACTTGCCATCCACTTACTCTGATAATGTCTGTGGCTTGTGTGGAAACTTCAACCACATCAGAGAAGATGACTTAAGAAAGCCAGATGGTACAAATGCCCAAGATGCTACAGCTTTGGCTGAGAGCTGGCAAACCGGGCAAACCACCTCCTCCTGTGAAACCATTCTAGTACCTCATCAGTGTGACCCACTGGAGGAGGCTGAGTATGGCAATGAACTGTATTGTGGAGGCCTCCTCTCTAGTACTGGGCCCTTTGCTGACTGTCTTTCAGTTGTGGGGGCAGAGAGCTACTTCAGGGGCTGTGTGGTCAGCATGTGCTCTACTCATGGTGACCCAGCGGTGCTATGTGAGAAATTACAGGTCTACACTGATATCTGCCAGGAGGCTGGCGTTGCCATACCCATATGGAGGAACTCTACATTCTGCCGTATGTAGCTTTATTGCTTCCTGCTTTAATGTCTCTACCTCTTGTTATCAAAATAAGGGAAATAGTGGCAAATAATGACAGTATTAATACAAGAACAGTTAAGGTCATGCCCTCTCCTCTTTCCTCCCCTCTCTTGCGCCCCTCTCAGCCCTTCAGTGTGGTGAGAACAGCCACTATAACTCATGTGCTGATGGCTGTCCCGAGGTGTGCTCCAACCTTGATATAGCTGGCTCCTGCGGAAGCTGTGAGGAAAGATGTGAGTGTGACTCTGGTTTCAAACTCAGTGGGGGAAAGTGTGTCCCAGCAGAAGACTGTGGGTGCTGGTATAATGGAAAACACTATGAGGTAAGTGAGGTAGATGAACAGGGAACAATTTCACATTCACCTATTCACTTCCACAGTGCTAGAATTTCAACACGACTCCCTTCTGCCTGCAGAAAGGAGAAACATTGTTGAAAGGAGAGTGTGTGCAGCAGTGCCAGTGCATGGGTAATAATGACTTGCAGTGCACCACAATGCAATGCGCAGACAATGAGGTTTGTAAGGTAAAGGATGGGACCAAAGGCTGCTTCCCTTTCAATCCTGTCACCTGCAGTGTGTACGGTGATCCACACTATATCACCTTTGACAAGATGGCTTACGATTTTCAAGGGGGGTGCAGTTACACGCTGACTACCACGTGTGGAGGAGAAAGCTTAGCCCAGTTCACTGTGACTGGACACAACATGCATCCTCCCCTTCAGAACTTCACCCGGTCCAAGCTGGAAGCTGTGGCTCTACAGGTTGAGGATCTATACCTCACCCTGAATCAGAGTGGAGAGGTCTATGTAAGCATGAACACTCCTTGTCATTCCCTACATATCAAACCATCCCAAGTGCAACTTTTTTATAGCATGTGAATGTAACAAAAGGCTGTTGTGAAAATGTGTATGACACTGGACAGCTTCCAGCTTGCAAATGTGTCTCGTGACCTGAAAGTGGCCCGTTTACTGGATTCAGAGTGTCGTTGTTCTGTATTATCTGCTGTAATTCATTAATGACAGTGCCTAATGACTTTAGTATCAGCACACCCATGTTTATAGGGGTCAGTTATTACTCGGTGTCAGGTCATTAGCGGAAGTCACTTGTTTGTCATCTGGGTCTTACAAGAATACACAAACTAATAGCTGACCCGCTTGACTTTTCCCTGAACAGCTAGTTGGTAGCTAATTAGTTGCACTAACTATCCCAGTAGAAAAAACATTACTGATCTGTTTTATGTAAGACATTTAAAATAAACTCATTACAAATGATGGATTGTCCTCTCTTTAGGTGAATGATGTCCGTGTCCGACTCCCCTATTCCACCAATGGTACATACGGCTCAGTATGGGTCTACATGAAGAATAATTATATTATCTTGGAGACAACCTTTGGCCTCAAAATGATGATAGATGGGCAGAACAGACTCTTCCTGCAGGTGGATGAGCGCTACAAGTATGAACTGTGTGGACTGTGTGGCACCTACTCTGAACAACAGGACGATGACTTCGTAACACCAGGAGGCCAGAATGCTACTGGGCCATTCGAGTTTGGTGACAGCTGGAGGGTGCCAGTCAATAATGAGTAAGTTATTTTACTATACAGGGTACCTGCACAAATATTAGTACTTAATTAAATGTTATGACATTGATATTATATTCCCATCAGCATCAGCTGTACTTTGTGTTTAGTGCTAATTAGCATGCTAACACGCTAAACTAAGATGGTGAACATGGAAGTCATTATACCTGCTAAACCAGCATGTTATATTGTCATTGTGAGCATACCAACATACTGATAATAGCATTTAGCTCAAACCACCATTGCTCAAGTACAGAAATATTTGAAATATCTTCTGTGTAGAGGTAACTTGTTAGTGCTTTACAAAGAGGTAATAACCACAAGTGAAAATGCATTGTCATGCACACAGTTAATTTATAACCACATAAAAGCATAATTACCAGAGTGATTACCACCTGATTACTAGCTGAATACATGTACACAAAGCAGGTTATGCTGGCAGAAGATATAGCTTACACTAAGCTCACAACCTGGCAACCCAACATTTCTTTTTATTTATGCATTAGAACAATTGTTAAAGAATTATTAAGTATTAATACATGCATTATCAACCATTAATAACCTTTATTTTGTCTTATTTTGAAGTGGCACAATAAATCAAAATGTCTAGATTTGTATGTAATTGTCTTAGCTTCGTCCTCCAGGTGTATTGCCTATCCAAATGATCCCAGACTCTGTGATTATGATGAGGAGAATGAGGCCTACAATGAGTGCTACACACTACTAGGCGAGGCCTTCAGGCCCTGCCATGAATCTATTCACCCAAGCATCTACCTCAATAGTTGTGTGTATGACTACTGTGCCACAAGTGGTGACCAGCACACCCTATGTGAATCTCTGAAGTCCTATGCAGCAGCATGCCAGGTTGCAGGAGTGGAGCTGCCCCACTGGGAGACAGACACAGCCTGTGGTGAGTGTTTGAGTCAGACATGATGATGATGTGGTTACTCTGTGAGAGGATATGTATGTGTAATGACTAAGTTTTTTACAAAGTAAAATGTGGTGATTTATTAGCACTAAAGATTAGATGAAGTCATTCTGTTGCATGTCCTGTATTTCACATTTATTGATTCTCTTCAACAATAATATCTTCTGAACACTCTGCTCCTGCTTTTCATTGGTTTGATTATGGCACAGCATCGACCCATTGCATTAGCAAACTAGGCAACTGCCTAGAGCCATGAGTGAATCTTTTTTGTTTGTTTCTTTGTTTGTTTTCTCATAAGCAAAGGTGGAGAAATTAGGTAGTTAAGATGTGGAGGGGGTGGACTAACGCAAAATATCTCCTAGGGTGCCAAAAAGGCAAAGATGGTGAACTCATTTCTTTTTTTTGTTTCTTTGTTTGTTTGTTTGGCGTTTTGTTTTGTTTTTGTTCCCATTTCAGCTGACCCCCCAACCACTGCAACTCTTCCAACAACTCCTACCTCTCCAACACCAGATCAGACTTGTAAGAGCATTCAGGGTTGTGACGGTTTATTTGTTACTGGTTTGGATAATCAGTGGCATAATCCAATTTATAACGAATAATTTCAAAACCAAATATTACATGACTATGCTGGCCTCCAAAAGCTATAGATTTACCAACATTTAATATATAAATGTATTTGAATACATTCGAATAACCATGGTGTAATTATCTATAGATTGGATGAAATAATATTTTTTGCGGATAATTTAGCATCAAAACATAATTATATTTTTCATACTATAATGTTCTTACAGATAATCGTGATACTTATCATTTCCATTGTGTTTATATGCTTTTTCATAGTCTGTCCCATGAATTGCGACTTTGAAAAAAATCTGTGTGGGTGGGAGCAGCTTATACAGGACAGTTTTGATTGGACAAGAAATTCAGGACCCACGTCATCAGACCTAACTGGCCCAAACAAAGACCACACCACAGGAGGTAAAACCCAATGTCAGGCCACACTATCACATCTGTTGTGTTGCTGCACTGGGTTTTCATTATTCATGTTTTTTGTGCCGTTTTCAACATTTCTCTAGCTGGTTTCTACATGTATATTGAGGGAAATAATGTAACCCATGGAGATTCAGCCCGTCTGTTGAGCTCAATGTGCCATTATAATGGCCCACTGTGCCTGCACTTCTGGTACCATATGTATGGTTCAGCCACAGCCATGGCCCTCAATATCTACCTGGTTAGAAACAATAAAGCTACCAAGCTCTGGTCCATGATGAACAACCAGGGACCAGAATGGCATCCAGGAAATGTTGACATCAGAGTGTCTGGTCCTTTCAAAGTAAGTCTGACACTATATACAGACAATATGGATCTAAAATATGCTGGTTGAATGTTGCACACTTCTTCATGCAAGACTATTCTAGACAGAGAAACATCATATTTTCCTATTACGTCTTTCAGATCATAGTGGAAGGAATTCGAGGCTCTAATGCTCAATCAGATATGGCCATAGATGACATATCCATCCACTTTGGCTCATGCTCAGGTGACATTTACTTCTAACAAAAAGGAGAACAAAACGTAAATCTGATTAAAGACATACTGTATCTTAACTTCAACTGGTGCATTTCTAATGGTGCAAATAAATTAAGATCTAAAATTATGACCATACGAGATATCTCAGGCTTTAAACGAAATCAATAAATCATTTCCTTTAGGTAGTTTCCCTGGCCTGGTTAGTGGAACTGAGCTTCCTTCCACAACTGCGGAAGTCCGCCCCTCACACCCAGGTAAGTGCACAAGAAGCTCCATTTTATGGGCCACTTGTTTCTGCATCAGAAAGCTGGGGTGGTTACAAATTAACATTTGTGGTTAGACCAATAAAAACTGAATGTGCAATTTCATATGGTAATTGAAGTTACAGATTGTCTAAATTTTCAGGAAGTTGCATAAGGGCCTCAATACATAGTTCATGTTAATTTTTTGCAAATGTTTCCCTTATAGTCTGCAATATCGACTGTAGCTTCGATAGCAACCTTTGTAGCTGGAATCAGATGATCACAGATGCTTTTGACTGGACATGGCAAAGTGGTTCCACCCCCACCCTGATGACTGGGCCCTCTGCTGACCACACTGGTGGTAATATATTCTTTCTCTATGTAATATTGTAAAATGGTGACAGAGGTATGGATAAAATCTGACTCACCGTGGAAAGTGCATATTTTGCAATTTTGATTATTTCATTCCTCTCTTACTTCCTTTCTAGGTGGCCACTTTCTTTACATCGAGGCCAGCAGCGTGACATATGGAGACACAGCCCGTCTCATCAGCTCTGAGTGTTCTGACTCTGGTCCTCAGTGTCTGCAGTTCTGGTACCACATGTACGGTTCAGCAGATACAATGGGCCTCAATGTCTACTTGCTCCAGGACAGACTGGCTGACGCTGTTTGGTGGAAAAGAAATGACCAAGGAAATATGTGGCAACTGGCTCAGGTGGACTTCACAACAACTGGAGCTTTCCAGGTCAGACAGCTTTCATCAGGCACTCAGATGATTTAAAGATTGTCAATTATGTTGTAATGGTAGATTATTAACAATAAGAGACATCTTACAAATAATAACAAATGAATTGTTTTCCTAACTCAGATCATCATTGAGGGGCGTAGAGGCTCCAACGAAGAATCTGACGTGGCCATAGATGATGCAAAGCTTTATCGTGGTCGATGCTCTGGTAAGAAAAATGCACACAGAATAAGTACCACTAAACTTTAAAAATGTGTGACTTATTTTAAGGCTGTGTAGCTTGATAAATATTTGCAATTACTAACACTGTTAATAATAACAATTCCTGCACTTTTGCAGATCTGAGTGGTGTTGTGATAAGTCCTCCTAAATCTGATGGAAATACCACAGCTCCTCCTAGTGTCACTGTACCAACCACTGCAGCTCCAGTGGTCAATGTGACAGCTCAGCCTCCTGTAGCAAATGTCACCATACCTCCTGTAGTGGAGGCAACAACCAACTTAATTAATAAGGACAATGTTACCGAAGCTCCAGATAACAGACAACCACCATACCCAGGTACAGTACTAATTCCACAGCACCACTTATACACCCCTAGTGTTGTGGCCTGAATCATGTTTTTTTCCACACTGAGTTTTTAAGATTTCCAGAATTACTGCGTCAGTGATCTAAAGATTTGTGTGACTTTTGTTTCCAGTATGCCAACTCCACTGTAATTTTGAACAAGATCTATTACAGTGGAGTCAAACTCTTACTGATGTTTTTGACTGGACAAGGCATAGTGGCTCCACTCCTACTATGATGACTGGGCCTTGTGTTTAGTCCAATAAAAACTGAATGTGCAATTTCTTATGGTAATTAAAGTTACAGATTGTCTAAATTTTCAGGAAGTTGCATAAGGGCCTCAATACATAGTTCATGTCATTTTTTGCAAATGTTTCCCTTATAGTCTGCGATATCGACTGTAGCTTCGACAGCAACCTTTGTAGCTGGAATCAGATGATCACAGATGCTTTTGACTGGACAAGGCATAGTGGCTCCACTCCTACTATGATGACTGGGCCTTCTTCAGATCATACCACAGGAGGTAATTAGTCTTCTGACACAAGCTAAGTAAAGTCAGTGTAGAACTGTCAAGGAAAGATCAAACAGCACACTCTTTGCCAGTTTGACATTAGTCTTAGTCACACTTGTAACCCGCATTGTTGAAGCAGTTCTTCCTTGTCAAACCAGAATTGTAGACTGATAAACGCTGCCTGGCCAAGAGATCCTGATGTACTGCATTTCATCATATTTTTCCTTAAACCTCCTGAGGGTGTGCCAGTAGATCTGCTGTTAATGAATTAATTCATTTTTTTGCCTTTCAGTGTTTAAAAAACATTTTGCATTGTCAACATTTAGCAACCAGTTTCAGCTGAAATTGGACATGCCTTGAATGTAGGATTAAATGAGAAATCACAACATTATCCAAGAAAACTTGCTGTGTGTTACTTTAACTTACTTAACTCTTATGCCCTTAACCAGATGGCCACTTTCTTTACATCGAGGCCAACAGCGTGTCATATGGAGACACAGCCCGTCTCATCAGCTCTGAGTGTTCTGACTCTGGTCCTCAGTGTCTGCAGTTCTGGTACCACATGTACGGTTCAGCAGATACAATGGGCCTCAATATCTACTTGCTCCAAAACAAAGTAGCCGACGCTGTTTGGTGGAAAAGAAATGACCAAGGAAATATGTGGCAACTGGCTCAGGTGGACTTCACAACAACTGGAGCTTTCCAGGTCAGACAGCTTTCATCAGGCACTCAGATGATTTAAAGATTGTCAATTATGTTGTAATGGTAGATTATTAACAATAAGAGACATCTTACAAATAATAACAAATGAATTGTTTTCCTAACTCAGATCATCATTGAGGGGCGTAGAGGCTCCAACGAAGAATCTGACGTGGCCATAGATGATGCAAAGCTTTATCGTGGTCGATGCTCTGGTAAGAAACATGCACACAGAATAAGTACCACTAAACTTTAAAAATGTGTGACTTATTTTAAGGCTGTGTAGCTTGATAAATATTTGCAATTACTAACACTGTTAATAATAACAATTCCTGCACTTTTGCAGATCTGAGTGGTGTTGTGATAAGTCCTCCTAAATCTGATGGAAATACCACAGCTCCTCCTAGTGTCACTGTACCAACCACTGCAGCTCCAGTGGTCAATGTGACAGCTCAGCCTCCTGTAGCAAATGTCACCATACCTCCTGTAGTGGAGGCAACAACCAACTTAATTAATAAGGACAATGTTACCGAAGCTCCAGATAACAGACAACCACCATACCCAGGTACAGTACTAATTCCACAGCACCACTTATACACCCCTAGTGTTGTGGCCTGAATCATGTTTTTTTCCACACTGAGTTTTTAAGATTTCCAGAATTACTGCGTCAGTGATCTAAAGATTTGTGTGACTTTTGTTTCCAGTATGCCAACTCCACTGTAATTTTGAACAAGATCTATTACAGTGGAGTCAAACTCTTACTGATGTTTTTGACTGGACAAGGCATAGTGGCTCCACTCCTACTATGATGACTGGGCCTTGTGTTTAGTCCAATAAAAACTGAATGTGCAATTTCTTATGGTAATTAAAGTTACAGATTGTCTAAATTTTCAGGAAGTTGCATAAGGGCCTCAATACATAGTTCATGTCATTTTTTGCAAATGTTTCCCTTATAGTCTGCGATATCGACTGTAGCTTCGACAGCAACCTTTGTAGCTGGAATCAGATGATCACAGATGCTTTTGACTGGACAAGGCATAGTGGCTCCACTCCTACTATGATGACTGGGCCTTCTTCAGATCATACCACAGGAGGTAATTAGTCTTCTGACACAAGCTAAGTAAAGTCAGTGTAGAACTGTCAAGGAAAGATCAAACAGCACACTCTTTGCCAGTTTGACATTAGTCTTAGTCACACTTGTAACCCGCATTGTTGAAGCAGTTCTTCCTTGTCAAACCAGAATTGTAGACTGATAAACGCTGCCTGGCCAAGAGATCCTGATGTACTGCATTTCATCATATTTTTCCTTAAACCTCCTGAGGGTGTGCCAGTAGATCTGCTGTTAATGAATTAATTCATTTTTTGCCTTTCAGTGTTTGAAAAACATTTTGCATTGTCAACATTTAGCAACCAGTTTCAGCTGAAATTGGACATGCCTTGAATGTAGGATTAAATGAGAAATCACAACATTATCCAAGAAAACTTGCTGTGTGTTACTTTAACTTACTTAACTCTTATGCCCTTAACCAGATGGCCACTTTCTTTACATCGAGGCCAACAGCGTGTCATATGGAGACACAGCCCGTCTCATCAGCTCTGAGTGTTCTGACTCTGGTCCTCAGTGTCTGCAGTTCTGGTACCACATGTACGGTTCAGCAGATACAATGGGCCTCAATGTCTACTTGCTCCAGGACAGACTGGCTGACGCTGTTTGGTGGAAGAGGAATGACCAAGGAAATGTCTGGCACCTGGCTCAGGTGGACTTAACAACAACTGGATCCTTCCAGGTGAGTTACCAACCTAAGATGTTTCTTCTCCTAAACTCTAACGTTAGAAAAACACTAATAGTGTACTACCTGCAACAATAAATTAGTGTAATAGGACCTAATAAATCTGTATGCTATAACAGGTATACTGTACTTTAGTATTAACATGTGCACTTCATTTTAGATCATTTTTGAGGGGCGAAGAGGTTCCAACGATCAGTCTGATGTGGCCATAGATGATGTATCTCTTTATCATGGGCACTGTACAGGTAATTCTGTCCTTCTACTGACATTCAGTTTAGTTCATTCACATCATAAGTGACGACAACTGATGTGATTGACTTGACTGTGAAATGTTGTTACAGATCTGGCTAAAGCAACATCCCCTGCTCCTACAACCTTCAATCCAGTTGCAACAGAAGATCAAGAGTTTCCTCTAGCTAACAGCTCAACTGCTACACAACCACAAACATCAACTTTATCAAACACACAGCCACCATCAACCGCCGCAACTGATTGTGATACACAAATCCCTACAAAACCAGTAATAACTGTAACCCCAAAAACTTCAAAACCTTATGTCACAACAACACCACAACTAGCGATAACATCAAGACCAATAACAACAGCCACAACTGGACCTAAAACTACAGCTAAACCAGAGCAACCAGCTGCATCTACTAATGGACCCCAAACCACAGCCAGACCTCAACCTCCAACAACTGCTCAGCCACAGCCACCAACAACAGCTAGACCACAACTTCCAACAGAACCTCAACCACAGCCACAAACAACTGTTAAACCACAACCACCAACCACAGCTAGACCACAACCTCCAACTGAAACACAACCACAACCACAAACAACAGCTAGACCACAACCTCCAACAACCATTGAACCACATCCGACAACAGGTAGACCTCATCCTACAACTACAGCTACACCACAATCTACAACATCAGCTAGACCACAACCACCAACCACACCTGTACCAAGGAAGTTTAGAGTTTGCATTTCCCTATTTAAAACATTTTAAACATGGACTGGATTTCCCATAATGTATAGCCTACGTTACACCTCACGTGTTCGGCACCACTGGCAAAACTCACTTGTGCACTAAGATACCCTAGGAAAAGTTAACGATGGCTAATTCATTTTTGTTCATCATTTTAAGTTTATGACTAAGTATATACTCTGTCTCCATCTCTCACTAGCACCATCTTGCCCAAAGAACAGTCATTACACCAGTTGTATTCCTGCCTGCAGTCCAACGTGTACACACCTGAATGCCCCACCACACTGCAGCAACAATATGGGTTGTGTGAAGGACTGTGTTTGTGATGAAGGCTTTGTGCAAAAATTGAGGGTTTGTGTGCCTATCCAACAGTGTGGGTGTGTGGACAGAAATGGTACCAAACATCAGGTGAGTGACAGTTCAGAATGACTGGCACAAATTATACAGTGTTGATTTTCAAGTACTTAGGACTACTTTCTGAAATCCTGAGCATTATTGCAAAAAATGGTGCATATGGACATTGAGCTCTGAGCAGTATGATGACTCTATCTTTCCTGTCAGTTCAATGAAGTGTGGTACACTAACCACTGCAGTCAGAAATGTCAATGTAAGAAAGACAAAGGTGTGGGGAAGATTGACTGCAATGACAAAGATGAGTGCGATGGAAATGCTGTCTGCCTTCAAAATCAGGAGGGCGAATATTACTGCCAGTCTACAGGTGCTGTAAATGCCAACATTTAACCCTGTCATGTATCTAAACCATGTTACATTGTATTTACTAAGTTACGAATTGCTCTACACTTGTTGCTCCACAGGCTTCAATGAATGCACTATCAAGGGAGACCCTGAGTACAGAACGTTTGATAAAATGAAGCATGACTTTGAGGGTGAGCACTCATATGTGCTGGTCCGGACCAACAACTTGCCAAGTAACCTTCCAGACGTCTACATCGAGGGCATCAATACACACACTGTACATGATGACGATGATAGTCAGCATCATGATATCAGTAGCAGTGAAGAGGACCACAGTCGCAGAGTCAGGGATGATGATGATGATGAAGATGACAATGATGAAGATGATGATGATGGTGATGACAAACGTGATGACAACAGTGTAGAGCGCAAGAAAGACCACAGATTACGAGAGCTTAAGATCAGAGTGTACAATCACACTGTGGAGTTCAAGAAGAATCGGAGGCTGGTCGTAAGTATCAAGGGCATTTTTAACAACATACTGCCTCCATCTCATTTTCCTGTGGCGCCTTTTCAGCAGACACAATATTTTGTTCATGGGATAATATCATCATGTTTCTGCCCGCCCACAAACAGTGAAAGCGCTGAGGGAAAAAACCAGTGCTCCTTTGCATTTTCTCTCTGAGGTGTTACGACAACAGTGAGGCAGATGATGTGCTATGTGCTAAATTATGTTCTGTAATATGTTATTTTCATATTGGCACACACATGTATGTGTGTGTATGAGAGAGAATGAGAGAGAGAAAGCATGTAAAACTGCAATATTATTTTTATATTTATTCAGGAGTCAGACTTTATTATCCTCTAAAAGCAGTCTGATCTAATTCTAAACCTGCATACAGTATATTGTATTTGACATCCAAAGAACACTGGTACTCAAGCTTGAACATATTAAAGCAAATTTTGGAAGTTGGTGTAGCTTACATTTTCTAAAAGTTTCATACAATTATAAATAGAATTATTTGTTCAAAGAAACCTTAATCCATAAAGTATATCCAAATAAAAGACTGACATTACCATGGTCACAGTTACGTTTAGGAGAGTGAAAATTATGTTTTCAATATTACCACTAGAACGTCAACTTTAAACGATATCTGAGAATTTTAAATATAGTCCAACTAGACTAGTCTACTAGTCTACTGCCATGCTAGCGGCCCTGTGAGTTTGTACTTGCGCACAGTGGAGCTTTGAGCTAAATGCTAACGTCAGCATGCTAACATGGTCACAATGAAATGATGAGAGGGGCTAGTTGAAAAGTGATTACCAAAGTTATTACAATTCATCCTGACGGAGATACGAATGTCTGTACCAAACATCACGGCAATCCATCAAATAGTTGTGGAGACATTTATCTAATAATAAAAAATGTCAACCTCATTTGTGGTGGGGCTAGAGGAAAAGTCAAGGGATTACCAAAGTCAGTAGGATTCATCCTATGGGGACCATGAATGTCTGTAGAAAAAAATTCATTCAACAACATTCATCAATAGTTGTTGAGATATTTCAGTCTGAACAGTGTTGAACCAGTCAACAAACTGACATTGCCATCCCTAGAGCCACGCTGGTAGCATGGCTAAAAATGTAAATTTTGTGAATCCCTGCACACAATACACATAATTATACAAGAATGAATGAATATGATAAATTGCATTGACACGTCCCCTTCTCTGTCTACCACCAGGTGGATGGAAGGAGAACTAATACTCCTGTTTCACCCACTGCTGGTCTAAACATCCGGGAGCATTCCTCTCGCATCTACCTGAAGACTGACTTTGGCCTCTCAGTGGAGTTTGATGGACACAGCACAGCAGGTAACTAATCTTCGCCTCATTAAACAAGTCTAATAGAATTAACAGTGAACCTGGAACTTGTAGGATTCATAACAAATTTAAATCAACTTAAATAACACACTATCATTCCATCCCGAATCAATGAATGAGTTATTTTCTCTGGGAGAGAGTTATACAATGAATTAAGTGACATTGCATTGCTGTTGTTGTTCCTGCAGAGATCATTCTACCACGCATATATAAAAGGAAGGTGGGGGGTCTGTGTGGGAACTTTGACGGTCAAAAATGGAATGACCAGATGAAGCCAGATGGTACCGGGGCCACGAGTGTTCAAGAGTTTGGAGAGAGCTGGAGAGTGTGAATATCAGATGGATGTAAGGATGAGACATGACACTTAATGAAACCCTGTGGAGGTTTTGACCGCTAGTAAAAACATTATTGTGGCAGTTTACAAGAACACACCACACTGATAATATATGTCACCTTATAAAATAAGAACATACAGAATTAATGCCGATTTTGTTTCTTCCTTAGACAACACACCCTCTCCCAAACCTGAGCTGCCAAACATGACTTGGCATTTAAACATGACAAGTGGCAATGATGTCCAGTCTTTTAACCCCCAGGTTTTCAGGACCATAAATACAGGACGATGAAACCTTTTTGCTGTTATTCACAAAGTATATCATAGTAAAAATACTTCCCTGCTAAATTATTCTGGGATTTTGCATTGTTTCAAGAATCTGATGTCAGGCTTTTTTTTAAAGTTATTCATCTCTCTGAAATCTCCAAAATCCTCGCTTTTTTAAAGAAATATTTGTACTCTGTGACAATGTATTAGACTTAACTGTTTGTGTCATTGCCATGCACACTATTTAGTCAAAGGTGATGTTCTTGCAGCTGTGCACATACTGTATGCCTATCTTACACAGTAATGATAATGCATGACTACAAATGGATTATTTATCACTACTGCCGGAAAGAAATTCAATGTGCAATAAATGATTATTCAAAATGCTGCTTGCACTTGGTCATAATGGGCATTTAAATGCTTGTTTATTGGTAGGTTCTCTGCTGAATATTCACTGTTCTAATAAATGTGCACTGTGGTTAAATTTGTGTCTCTGTTTGTCATTTCAGTCTAAAGTAGTTACTTTAGTCTGTAGCACAACAGCATTCTTGACATATCTACAGTCTGAGTGTGCAACCCATTAATCATATCAGAAAGTACTTCCGTGACATGAGATTTTTATGTAACATGGTAGCTGTTTTTCCTGGCAGACAAGGAGTGTACCTGTGGGTGTGGGTGTTTGTAAATGTCTGTGATGCTCATATGCATGTATAAATAAGCCTTGGTTACACTCAGCAGCTACACAGAGTCATGGATTGGGTTGCATTGTACTTCTTTGTCCTGTTTGGGTGGCTACCTCTCTATGGTGGTGAGTGAAACATTATCACATTTAATAGTGAACGGTGTAATCAAATAGCTTATAATACAACTATGTGTTTTACTGATATAGAATTTAAGATACAAAGTTACAACAAGGTTGATAATCAAGTATTTAACTAGAAGGCTTTATTTTATTGTTCTTTGACCTCATTGTAAAAAGCTAATCAGTTGACAAATGATTAAATAATTTAAATACTACATGACTCAGCTGATAGGTTTATTCCAAAATATAATGGTAAATAATTCAATGCTCAAAAATACAGTTCCACTGTTAATTAAAAATGAAGCTCCTGCTGGACAGGTTATTGTCCTTGGGTGCTTTGGTTTATTTTTTTTAGCTAAATCACTGACTCGGTTCACAGGTCATAAGCAATTAAAGTCGTAAACAGCATCTACCTGTTATCATGTTACATGTTGGTGAGAGGTCATTTATGAGTGCTAATTGTTCTGACCTCAGTATGAAAATCACCCTAATAAATTATGGAATATTATATCATTCTAAAAGGCATACTTGAAAACAGGGGTTTGTATCTGTAACTGCAGTTTTGCAAACTTGTACATTTATGTTTGTATCTGTAAGCTTAGTTTTACAAAATTGTGCAGTGACATTTGTATCTGTAAGCTTAGTTTTGCAGACTTGTACATTTTGTTTTCTGTCTGCGAACTCCGTTTTGCAAGTCTGCGCATTCAGACACGGGCTTGCAAACTCGTTTTCACAGTTGCAGCGGCAAAAGTACTTACGCGCGTGTGCTCGCACAAGCTTACGGATTATTGACACATTTACTATGTGGTATGTTGTGTAAACAGGGTTTCGCAAAAGAATCAGACTATCTGCAAGGGAGGGAGGGCAGGACCTCCAGCTTCTGACCAAGCAGTGTCTTTCAAATTGCTAAGCTTTTAGAATGATATAATATTCCATAATAAATAGGCACTAATGATTACTAATTCAATTACAATTTCAGTTCTTATCTAGACTAAGAAAAGAGGCTTAATTGTGTAAAAGTTGTTTAGTAAAGTCTTGATAAAGAAAGCGACACCATTATTAAGAAAACTGCTATTTATACAGACACAGGTGACAAAGGAAACATAAATGTGACAAAGAAAATTGGCAAAGAATGTCAATCATCGACTTTCTCTAAACTGAATGAACATCAATGTTTTGTGAGTGTGTCTATAAATCTGACATTGAAGATTAGGCTACATTAATGCAATGTTGTCAAAACAAAAAAGCTGATACTTGTTCAAGGAATTACTTCCTTGAACAAGTATCAGCCTTTTGAAGAGTCTGTTGTGATCTTCAAAACCGTAACTGAGTCGATCTAGTTGTCTGAAAATCATCTGTGTCACATCCTACAAGGAAGACTAAACAACATCTATGCACACTTTTGCTGTACCCGACAGTTCTCTGTGACATCTATGCCAGTCTTCTTCTCTTTAATATCGAGCAAAGGCTCAACTTCAATGTTGTTTCCT
This sequence comes from Macquaria australasica, assembly GCA_005408345.1. Classification (NCBI taxonomy): domain Eukaryota; kingdom Metazoa; phylum Chordata; class Actinopteri; order Centrarchiformes; family Percichthyidae; genus Macquaria; species Macquaria australasica. Next base: position 462,448 of record SEMN01000112.1, read on the forward strand.
GAATTTCCAAAGAAATTACATGTCATTTTCCCTTTTCATTTTCTAGCTCAAGTGGTAGATTCCAGTGCAACAACAACAGGTGATATCACCATTCCTCCAATGCAATCCTTTATTTAATTACTTAATAATTATTTTTTGAGTGTATCTATAAATCTGACATTGAAGATTAGGCTACATTAATACATAGTTGTCTAGACAAAGAAGTAATTCCTTGAACAAGTATCAGGCTTTTGAAGAGTCTGTTGTGATCTTCAAAACCGTAACTGAGTCGATCTAGTTGTCTGAAAATCATCTGTGTCACATCCTACAAGGTAGACTGAACAACATCAATGCCCACGTTTGCTGTACCAGACAGTTCTCTGTGACATATATGTCAGTCTTGTTCTCTTTAATATCGAGCAAAGGCTCATCTTCAATGTTGTTTCCTGAATTTACAAAGAAATTACATGTCATTTTCCCTTTTCATTTTCTAGCTCAAGTGGTAGATTCCAATGCAACAGCAACAGGTAATATCCCCATTCCTCCAATGCAATCATTTATTTAATTATTTAATAATTATTTTTTGAGTGTGTCTATAAATCTGACATTGAAGATTAGGCTACATCAATGCATAGTTGTCTAGACAAAGAAGTAATTCCTTGAACAAGTATCAGCCTTTTGAAGAGTCTGTTGTGATCTTCTGTCAAACCTTTGACCGTTACTGAGTCGATCTAGTTGTCTGAAAATCATCTGTGTCACATCCTACAAGGAAGACTAAACAACATCTATGCACACTTTTGTTGTACCCGACAGTTCTCTGTGACATCTATGCCAGTCTTCTTCTCTTTAATATCGAGCAAAGGCTCAACTTCAATGTTGTTTCCTGAATTTCCAATGACATTTCATTGTTCCTTTTCATTTTCTAGCTCAAGTGATAGATCCCAATGCAACAACAACAGGTAATATCCCCATTCCTCCAATGCAATCATTTATTTAATTATTTAATAATTATTTTTTGAGTGTATCTATAAATCTGACATTGAAGATTAGGCTACATTAATGCATAGTTGTCTAGACAAAGAAGTACTTCCTTGAACAAGTATCAGCCTTTTGAAGAGTCTGTTGTGATCTTCAAAACCGTAACTGAGTCGATCTAGTTGTCTGAAAATCATCTGTGTCACATCCTACAAGGTAGACTGAACAACATCTATGCACACTTTTGCTGTACCCGACAGTTCTCTGTGACATCTATGCCAGTCTTCTTCTCTTTAATATCGAGCAAAGGCTCAACTTCAATGTTGTTTCCTGAATTTCCAAAGAAATTACATGTCATTTTCCCTTTTCATTTTCTAGCTCAAGTGGTAGATTCCAGTGCAACAACAACAGGTGATATCACCATTCCTCCAATGCAATCCTTTATTTAATTACTTAATAATTATTTTTTGAGTGTATCTATAAATCTGACATTGAAGATTAGGCTACATTAATACATAGTTGTCTAGACAAAGAAGTAATTCCTTGAACAAGTATCAGCCTTTTGAAGAGTCTGTTGTGATCAAACCTTTGACCGTAACTGAGTCGATCTAGTTGTCTGAAAATCATCTGTGTCACATCCTACAAGGTAGACTGAACAACATCAATGCCCACGTTTGCTGTACCAGACAGTTCTCTGTGACATATATGTCAGTCTTGTTCTCTTTAATATCGAGCAAAGGCTCATCTTCAATGTTGTTTCCTGAATTTACAAAGAAATTACATGTCATTTTCCCTTTTCATTTTCTAGCTCAAGTGGTAGATTCCAGTGCAACAACAACAGGTAATATCCCCATTCCTCCAATGCAATCATTTATTTAATTATTTAATAATTATTTTTTGAGTGTGTCTATAAATCTGACATTGAAGATTAGGCTACATCAATGCATAGTTGTCTAGACAAAGAAGTAATTCCTTGAACAAGTATCAGCCTTTTGAAGAGTCTGTTGTGATCTTCTGTCAAACCTTTGACCGTTACTGAGTCGATCTAGTTGTCTGAAAATCATCTGTGTCACATCCTACAAGGAAGACTAAACAACATCTATGCACACTTTTGTTGTACCCGACAGTTCTCTGTGACATCTATGCCAGTCTTCTTCTCTTTAATATCGAGCAAAGGCTCAACTTCAATGTTGTTTCCTGAATTTCCAATGACATTTCATTGTTCCTTTTCATTTTCTAGCTCAAGTGATAGATCCCAATGCAACAACAACAGGTAATATCCCCATTCCTCCAATGCAATCATTTATTTAATTATTTAATAATTATTTTTTGAGTGTGTCTTTAAATCTGACTTTGAAGATTAGGCTACATTAATGCATAGTTGTCTAGACAAAGAATTACTTCCTTGAACAAGTTTTAGCCTTTTGAAGAGTCTGTTGTGATCTTCAAAACTGTAACTGAGTCGATCTAGTTGTCTGAAAATCATCTGTGTCACATCCTACAAGGAAGACTAAACAACATCTATGCACACTTTTGCTGTACCCGACAGTTCTCTGTGACATCTATGCCAGTCTTCTTCTCTTTAATATCGAGCAAAGGCTCAACTTCAATGTTGTTTCCTGAATTTCCAAAGAAATTACATGTCATTTTCCCTTTTCATTTTCTAGCTCAAGTGGTAGATTCCAGTGCAACAACAACAGGTGATATCACCATTCCTCCAATGCAATCCTTTATTTAATTACTTAATAATTATTTTTTGAGTGTATCTATAAATCTGACATTGAAGATTAGGCTACATTAATACATAGTTGTCTAGACAAAGAAGTAATTCCTTGAACAAGTATCAGCCTTTTGAAGAGTGTTGTGATCAAACCTTTGACCGTAACTGAGTCGATCTAGTTGTCTGAAAATCATCTGTGTCACATCCTACAAGGAAGACTGAACAACATCAATGCCCACGTTTGCTGTACCAGACAGTTCTCTGTGACATATATGTCAGTCTTGTTCTCTTTAATATCGAGCAAAGGCTCATCTTCAATGTTGTTTCCTGAATTTACAAAGAAATTACATGTCATTTTCCCTTTTCATTTTCTAGCTCAAGTGGTAGATTCCAATGCAACAGCAACAGGTAATATCCCCATTCCTCCAATGCAATCATTTATTTAATTATTTAATTATTATTTTTTGAGTGTGTCTATAAATCTGACATTGAAGATTAGGCTACATTAATGCATAGTTGTCTAGACAAAGAAGTAATTCCTTGAACAAGTATCAGCCTTTTGAAGAGTCTGTTGTGATCTTCTGTCAAACCTTTGACCGTAACTGAGTCGATCTAGTTGTCTGAAAATCATCTGTGTCACATCCTACAAGGAAGACTAAACAACATCTATGCACACTTTTGTTGTACCCGACAGTTCTTGGCAAAGAATGTCAATCACACCCCTTTCACTAAATTGAATGAACATCAATTTTTTGTGTGTGTGTCTCTAAATCTGACATTGAAAATTAGGCTACATTAATGCAATGTTGTCTATGCAAAAAGGCTGATACTTGTTCAAGGAATTACTTTCTTGAACAAGTATCAGCCTTTCTAAGAGTTTGTTGTGATCTTCTGTCAAACCTGTGATCATAACTGAGACGATCTAGATGTCTGAAAATCATCTGTGTCACATCTTACAAGGAAGACTGAACAACATCAATGCCCACGTTTGTTGTACCAGACAGTTCTCTGTGACATCTATGCAGTTTTTTTCTCTTAAATCTCGAGCAAAGGCTCAACTTCAATGTTGTTTCCTGAATTTCCAATGACATTTCATTGTTCCTTTTCATTTTCTAGCTCAAGTGATAAATCCCAATGCAACAACAACAGGTAATATACCCATTCCTCCAGAGCAACATTTTCTGCCTCCACAATGATCAGCAACATCCATTTCACATTTCTCAGCTGTATCCACCCAAGATGCATCAAACATTTTCACCACTCTCATTTGGATTTGGAGTGATCCTTGCCAACCTATCCCTGGACACTAACAGCTCTGCCAGGCCGCCATAAAATATGTCACAGATCCCTCAATCTACTCAGATCGGTTGCTAAATGATTAAATAATTTAAATACTACATGACTCAGCTGATAGGTTTATTCCAAAAAAATAATGGTAAATAATTCAATGCTCAAAAATGCAGTTCCACTGTAAATTAAAAATTAAGCTCCTGCTGGACAGGTTATTGTCCTTGGGTGCTTTGGTTTATTTTAACCTAAATCACTGACTCGGTTCACAGGTCATAAGCAATTAAAGTCGTAAACAGCATCTACCTGTTATCATGTTACATGTTGGTGAGAGGTCATTTATGAGTGTTAATTGTTCTGACCTCAGTATGAACATCACCCTCATATATAGGCACTAAGAATAACTACTACTTCAATTACAATTTCAGTTCTTATCTAAATTAAGAAAAGAGGCTTAATTATGTAAAAGTTGTATGTAAAGGTTTGGTGAAGTCTTGATAAAGGTAAGTGACACCATTATTAAGAAAACTGCTATTTATACAGACACAGGTGAAAAAAATAAAGGAAACGTCTGAATAAATGTGGCAAAGAAAATTGGCAAAGAATGTCAATCACACCCCTTTCACTAAATTGAATGAACATCAATTTTTTGTGTGTGTGTCTCTAAATCTGACATTGAAAATTAGGCTACATTAATGCAATGTTGTCTATGCAAAAAGGCTGATACTTGTTCAAGGAATTACTTTCTTGAACAAGTATCAGCCTTTCTAAGAGTTTGTTGTGATCTTCTGTCAAACCTTCTCTGTGACATCTATGCAGTTTTTTTCTCTTAAATCTCGAGCAAAGGCTCAACTTCAATGTTGTTTCCTGAATTTCCAATGACATTTCATTGTTCCTTTTCATTTTCTAGCTCAAGTGATAAATCCCAATGCAACAACAACAGGTAATATACCCATTCCTCCAGAGCAACATTTTCTGCCTCCACAATGATCAGCAACATCCATTTCACATTTCTCAGCTGTATCCACCCAAGATGCATCAAACATTTTCACCACTCTCATTTGGATTTGGAGTGATCCTTGCCAACCTATCCCTGGACACTAACAGCTCTGCCAGGCCGCCATAAAATATCTCACAGATCCCTCAATCTACTCAGATCGGTTGCCAAATGATTAAATAATTTAAATACTACATGACTCAGCTGATAGGTTTATTCCAAAAAATAATGGTAAATAATTCAGTTCTCAAAAATGCAGTTCCATTGTAAATTAAAAAATTAAGCTCCTGCTGGACAGGTTATTGTCTTTGGGTGCTTAGTTTTATTTTTAGCTAAATCACTGACGCGGCTCACAGGTCATAAGCAATAAAATTCGTAAATGTAAATTAAGAAAAGAGGCTAAATTAAGTGAAAGTTGTATGTAAGGGTTTGGTAAAGTCTTGATAAAGGTAAGTGACACCCTGATTAAGAAATCTGCTATTTATACAGACACAGGTGACAAACAAAGGAAACGTCTGAACAAATGTGGTAAAGAAAATTGGCAAACGATGTCAATCATGCACCTTTCACTAAACTGAATGAACATCAATTATGTGTGAGTGTGTCTACAAATCTTACATTGAAGATTAGGCTACATTAATGCATAGTTGTCTAGACAAAGAAGTAATTCCTTGAACAAGTATCAGCCTTTTGAAGAGTCTGTTGTGATCTTCTGTCAAACCTGTGATCATAACTGAGTCGATCTAGTTGTCTGAAAATCATCTGTGTCACATCCTACAAGGTAGACTAAACAACATCTATGCAAACTTTTGTTGTACCAGACAGTTCTCTGTGACATCTATGCCAGTCTTCTTCTCTTTAATATCGAGCAAAGGCTCAACTTCAATGTTGTTTCCTGAATTTCCAATGACATTTCATTGTTCCTTTTCATTTTCTAGCTCAAGTGATAAATCCCATTGCAACAATAACAGGTAATATACCCATTCCTCCAATGCAACGTTTTCTTCCCCCACAATGATCAGCAACATCCATTTCACATTTCTCAGCTGCATCCACCCAAGATGCATCAAACATTTTCCCCACTCTCATTCGGATTTGGAGTGATCCTTGCCAACCTATCCCTGGACACTAACAGCTCTGCCAGGCCGCCATAAAATATCTCACAGACTCTTAGCTACAACTACTACTACCATTATATCTACACTACCTGCTATAGCACAAGCTGTGCTATTAGTCATGTGCTTGATTACTGTTTGTTAGATAATCATGATTTTGTAATAGAAAATGCACTGAAGTTACAGTTATAATTCTGTACAGTGTTGATCTTGTATCTGTGCTGTGTGTGTGTTCCAGGCTGTGCAGGTCCACCCGTTCTGTGTTGCCCTGGTCGAAATGACGCCTGTTACAGGGGGTGTTATTGTGATGATGCCTGTGTGTTATTTCACGACTGCTGTCCTGACCACAGCCCAACCTGCCCACAACGTAAGTGAGGATGAACACAAAAAACAGAAAGGTACACAGTTATGTCAGTTTAGGGTCTGAGATTTACAGTGCAAATCTTTCTTTCTCGACTACAGCTTCTACTACTGCACCGACAAGCACAACAAGCAACAGTACTACATCTGCACTGGCAAATAACGTCACAAATTCCTCATCCACGGTCTCCACGGCTACAGGTTGGTCATTATGATTATCTCCGCTGAAACTATTTCAAAAGTTCACATTTGACGTTTGAAGAAATATATTTGAAGAAATACATTCATTCTTTATGTCACTGCTGAAAATGCATAGGCAATCTTTTGTCGAATCTATAAATTCTTAAGGGACTGAGTCAACAATGTTCCTCAGTTAGTGATTCACCGCCTTTGGCAGTCACATGGACTTCTGTACTTCAGTGATTCAGTTAACAGTTTGAACGGTAAAATACATTTTAATCTGAGCCTTTCTTTCTTCAGATGCCGTAATAGTGGTTGTTCGCTTAAAGGTTTCTGTCGTATCCAGTAATGAGGGAAATTTGGATCTGGGGGCTTTATCTAATGTAAGTACAAGCAATCATCAAGTATACATTATAAAGTTACAGTAACACAAACAACCTTATCAGTGAGTGTCTTCTTTCTCACAGCTGGTATTCGAGAACCTTATCCTGAAGAACTGTGGGGGCTGCACTGTAAGACACTTCCAAGTGACCTGAGAAAAGGCTTATACGTCTCAGCCAATGGAAGCATCAGTATGGCTACAGCTGTACTGTGACAACAGACAGCGCAGCTCTCCGAAACAACAGAATCATCTGTTAAAACTGAATATTTGTTAAACAATCATGTAATCAGTGCCTACTTGAAGTATTTGGCAATAAAATGACATAAAACCTCATATTTATTCAGCACTGTCTATGGAGATATAACCGTTAGAGCAGGCTGTGCTGCTGAAAACAGATCGACGCAGTGCTATTTGGCTAGATATGGTCTCCAAGTGTTATTCCCACACTTCAAAGGAGGATTATGGGTCCAAAGTTGACTTATGCTAGAAGTGGTGGTCCTGGCCCATTTAAACCGCAGGGGTCAGTTAAATTAACTCTGAAACCAAGCGTTCATTTGAGCAGTGGTTCAGAAGCCAGGTCAGCAGGTCACCTCAATAAAGGTATAACACAATGTCATTTTAATTAAAAAGTTAACAAATTCAGACTTGTAGTACCGTTCCATTGTGGTGGAATACAACAAACTAGGGTTGCAACTAACGATTATTTTCATTATCGATTAATCTGTCGATGATTAGTAATTTGTTCTATAAAATTACAGAAAGTGGTGAAAAATGTCCATCAATTACAGTTTCTCAAAGTCAAAAGCGACATCTTCACATTTCTTGTTTTGTCCAAACAACAGTCCAAAACCCAAAGATATTCACTTTATTTTCATTTTAGACCATGGAAATCAGAAAATGTTCACATTTGAGAAGCTGGAACCAGAGAAAATATTCAAAACAGTTAATCAGTTAAGATTATCAAAATTCTTGCCAAATGATTTTTCTGTCCATCGACTAATCGCAGCTCAACAACAAACCAAAAAATATTCATTTAATATACTTTAGGATGATATTTAAACAACACATGTATGATCACAACAAAAAGAAAAAAATGCATATATCAGACATACAGATTTACATGTTTCTCATGTACCTTTTGAGCATACAAAAACATGATGTACTAAAGCGTATACTCTGATACAGGTACATATCACAACTGAATAAAAAATTAAAATAAGGAAATAAGGATTGAACACTAAAAACATTGACAAATTCAAAGGTTTAGGTTCACATTAAAAAATGTCAATGCATGTATAAACTACATACACAGTCTATACTGCTCGGGATGTACAAATAGCATACAGTAGCCTACAAGGCCTAGATTTAAGCTTATGACTCATTTTACAGCAAAGCTTAAAAACAAAACAAGGATGAATAAAGTCTCACAAGCAAATACAGTAGACCTTCTGCACAGGCTCCTTCACAAATCAAACATCAGTGACTGAACAACAAAAATTGATTGAAAGCTCTGATGAGCACTGATGATTGTGTCCATGTTGAGACTGGACAGCAATGACAGAGCAGCTTCATTAGCAGGCAAGCAAGAGCATGTAGGCTGCCCATCACCAACAACACAGCAGCTTCAGAGTCCAAATAAAGTGAAGTTCAATTCCACATCATCAACTTCACAAGAGTTCAATACGTATGTGTGTCTTTATTATGCAACCAAAAAATAGGTTTGAGAGCAAAATTATTGACACTGCAATCGAAAAATGGTTTAGTTTTGCTTGCTAATCTAAAAGTTTTGCTTCGCGTTCAGCTGAATTCGGTAGGCGGGACCTAAACTGAAAAATGCAAGACACGTTTCTATTGGCCAGCCTCGATCAGGTAACAGAGAGAGGGTGTTTTGAACTCCATGGAGAAGAAGACTGGAGAAACTCAGCACGCATGTATGTTTCTTTACACATAACTTCCTTTTCAGTGAAAGCAACAATGTTACGTTTGAGCCGGTGCATGTAGATTGCTTTGCTTTTGTTTAATGATCTGTGCTGTTGTAATGGGTTAAACAACAGCCTGTAGCTGCTAGCTTAGCTCAGTTAGCTCATGCCCCCCCCCCAGCACATCACAATAAACTATTGCCCTGTCCAACCTGCACAAACATCAGCCATGCTTAATATGCATATAACAATCATACATCATTCCTGACCGCTGTTTAATTTGATCATAATCATTATAAGACCATATACAGTACATAAATGATACAGTGTGCGAAATATTCTGACAATTGGGGGGTCTCATGGCATATATATATGTGTGTGTGTGTGTGTGTGTGTGTGTGTGTGTGTGTGTGTGTGTGTGTGTGTACACATACACATCAGTCAGTGCGTAATATTACGCACAGCTGGCACAGCGTGGATACCTTCATGAACTCACCGGGATGTAACTGTTAACTGACCTTGTGAGCTTTTCTGACTCTGTGAGCTGCTCTGAAAGCTTCACAGTTTATACAGCGACATATGTGTTCTCTTTCCTCCTGCTCTCTCTCTCCCGCTCCCCCCTTCCCCCTTCAACCCAACCGGTCGAGGCAGATGACCGCCCACCTAGAGCCTGGGTCTGCTCGAGGTTTCTACCTGTTAAAAGGGAGTTTTTCCTTGCCACTGTCGCATAGTGCTTGCTCATGGTGGGAACTGTTGGGTCTCTGTAAATATAAAGAGTCGGTCTAGACTTGCTCTATTCGAAAAAGTGCCCTGAGATAACTTTGTTATGATATGGCGCTATATAAATAAAACTGAATTGAATTGAATCCTGAACAGCAGCGGAACCGCGGACTCAGAATGTATTACTGTGCCGCAGAATTACAACCGGCACCGGTAACCACGTCAGCAGCTGCTGGCTACATCACTGTCACTGTTCACTGTCATCAGTCACATTTTCTGTGTTGCCCCTTACCTTTCAATATTTAAACATGAAAACACATTTTACACTAAATAATAAATAATTAGCTTAATTTTGAGACCCACTCAAAATTTGATTTTGCCGTCATCGGGGGTCCTAGCTGTTATTAGGGGGTCCGAGACCCCCGTATTTTGCACACTGGACACAGAAATTGTGTCACCAAAAGGTACAGGCCGGCTCACTGTAGGCCAATATCAATCTCTCTCACACATGATGAGCGCATATGCGCTTACACACACACACACACAACACTCGGGACTGAGTACCACACAAAGTCAAGCTTTTTTTTTTCTCCCTGTGAATTTTTTCCCCCGATCCTCGTGGGCCCTTTCACGTCATCGGGCCGCGAGCCTTGAGCCCTGGCAAGCCTGTGCATTTAAACGGCGGTGGTTATGTGTAAAGAAACATAAACGCGTATTGAGTTTCTCTAGTCTTCTTCTCCATGACTGCGGATGTTGCCAAGCTGTCACTCCGATCGAGATTGGCCAATAGCAAAACCTTTGGATGTGCAAGCAAAACTAAACCATTTTTTTTGATTGCAGTGGCAATATTTTTGCTCTCAAACCTATTTTTTGATTACATAATAAAGACACAAAATTAACTCCATAATACGCACAGAAAGCAGCAGAGACATTCAACCACACCAGCGAGCAAAGAGACAGCCAGAGGATGTATTTGACTCACGTTATTTGACGTCGAAGCCCATTCGCCTCTCTTCCGTGGACGTGAAGTGGTCAATATCGACACAACTCCTGGTTCGCTCTCTCCATCGCTGCTACCGCCGGCTAACGTTTACTGGAATAACATTAGCAACACTGGAAAAACAAGTTAACTCTCTGCTTCATTTAGCACCTAACTTCCAACATTTGTGTTGAGGCCAGAGTGCGTCAGCGTGCATCACAGTTCACGTCGATTTCTTTTCCAGAAATCTGCCCATTGTTTCGCAGTAGCCAAGTTTACATTTCTTTTTTTTCTTTTTTATTTATGAGCTTCATCTTTCTTTCCTTAGGCAGACTCCACAATTGCCTCGACTGTTCTCTAACGGTGCATCATTTTTTAACCAAACAAACTGAGCGACATTTACCAGACACTGCAACCCAGAGCGGTGCTGTTTCACTCATTTGAGGAAACTCGATGAAAACTGGGTTGTGGTCTGTAACGTGACAAAGAAAATTATTAGATTCTTTTTATTAAAATGGCAACAGTAGCTATTTTGGATAGTGAGGAAGTCCTGGCAATGCCTCTGCATTTTACAACTTGTGCTATATTGCATTAAGCTTTGGCTCTAATTAGAACTAATGTACAGTAAAAGTGGGGTGTCATTTTGCTTTATTCAAAAAAATTATTTATGTGTGTTAGACATGTATATTAGCCTAATATCTGTGCCAGTGCCATACATATGTGACACTCTTTCAGCTGTGCATAAATGTCAGCATACACTGATTACTTAGGAGCGTGGGAGGTGAGCATACACCTCACTGTGAGCACCCACAGGGAACTCATACTGAGGGTGACCATATCAGGATAATAGTGGATATAATAACATTCAATGAAGTTAAATAGAAAATTGGACATGATGTTAAAGCAGTGAGTTTCCACTGTTAGCCAAACCCACGTGTCCATTCATATATTCAACTTTCTTGATGTCGCCCGACTGTCCCCTATATTTTAAGCCAACATGGACGAGGAGTCCTAAAAGTCCTCAGGATAATGGAAAGTTTGAACATCTACAGTTCTATGACAACTGAGTAAATTCCATTTGCTGATGAAGACTGTGGAATACAGTCGAAAGCTCCAGAGCAAGAAACTAAGCGCACCTTGAGTTGAGGTCGTTCTGTTAACAGTCCACTATAGGTTTTAACCACTCTGACAACTGATAATATATTATGTCACCTTATAAAATAAGAACAGACATAATTAATGCCGATTTTGTTTCTTCCTTAGACAACACACCCTCTCCCAAACCTGAGCTGCCAAACATGACTTGGCATTTAAACATGACAAGTGGCAATGATGTCCAGTCTTCTTTACCCCCAGGGTTTTCAGGACCATAAATACAGGACGATGAAAACCTTTTGCTGTTATTCACAAAGTATATCATAGTAAAAATACTTCTCTGCTGCGCCTACATTATTCTGGCATTTTGCATTGTTTCAAGAATCTGATGTCAGGCTTTCAAGTCTATTTTAAAAAAGTTATTCATCTCTCTGAAATCTCCAACATCTTCGCTTTTTTAAAGAAATATTTGTACTCTGTGACAATGTATTAGACTTAACTGTTTGTGTCATTGCCATGCACACTATTTAGTCAAAGGTGATTTTCTTGCAGCTGTGCACATACTGTATGCCTATCTTACACAGTAATGATAATGCATGACTACAATGTGCAATAAATGATTATTCACAATGTTGCTTGCACTTGGTCATAATGAGTGTTTGAATGCTTGTTAATTGGCAGGTTCTCTGCTGAATCTTCACTGTTCTAATAAATGTGCACTGTGGTTAAATGTGTCATTTCAGTCTAAAGTAGTTACTTTAGTCTGTAGCTACAACAGCATTCTTGACATATCTACAGTCTGAGTGCACAACCCATTAGCAACCTGTAGAACGGGAAAAAGTCTAATCATATCAGAAAGAACTTCTGTAACATGATATTTTTCTGATACATTGTAGCTGTTGTTTTCTGGCAGACAAGGAGTATACCTGTGGGTGTGGGTGTTTGTAAATGTCTGTGATGCTCATATGCATGTATAAATAAGCCTTGGTTACACTCAGCAGCCACACATGGTCATGGATTGGGTTGCATTGTACTTCTTTGTCCTGTTTGGGTGGCTACCTCTCTATGGTGGTGAGTGAAACATTATCACATTTAATAGTGAACGGTGTAATCAAATAGCTCATATCTTATACAAAAATGTGTTTTCCTGATATAGAATTTAAGATACAAAGTTACAACAAGGTTGATAATCAGTTATTTAACTAGTGGGCTTTATTTTATTGTTCTTTGACCTCATTGTAAAAAGCTAATCAATTACCAAATGATTAAATAATTTAAATACTACATGGTTCAGCTGATAGGTTTATTCCAAAAAATAATGGTGAATAATTCAATGCTCAAAAATGCAGTTCCACTGTAAATTAAAAATGAAGCTCCTGCTGGACAGGTTATTGTCCTTGGGTGCTTTGGTTTATTTTATTTAGCTAAATCACTGACTCGGTTCACAGGTCATAAGCAATTAAAGTCGTAAACAGCATCTACCTGTTATCATGTTACATGTTGGTGAGATCATTTATCATTTATGAGTGCTAATTGTTCTGACCTCAGTATGAAAATCACACTCATAAATAGGCAGTAAGAATAACTACTAATTTAATCACTAACAGTTCTTATCTAAATTAAGAAAAGAGGCCTAATTATGTAAAAGTTGTATGTAAAGATTTGGTAAAGTCTTGATAAAGGTAAGTGACACCATTATTAAGAAAACTGCTATTTATACAGACACAGGTGACAAAGAAAGGAAACGTCTGAATAAACGTGGCAAAGGATGTCAATTACGCCCCTTTCATTAAATTGAATGAACATCAATTTTGTGAGTGTGTCTCTAAATCTGACATTGAAGATTAGGCTGCAACATTGTCTAGACAAAAAAGTTATTCCATAACAAGTATCAGCATTTTGAAAATCTATTCAGTTCAGTTCAATTCAGTTCTATTTATATAACGGCATAACATAACAAATTTATCTCAGGGCACTTTTTCATGTAGAGCAGGTCTAGACCGTACTCTTTATATATACAGAGACCCAACAGTTCCCACCATGAGCAAGCGCTAAGCGACAGTGGCAAGTAAAAACTGAAACCTCGAGCAGAACCAGGCTCTGGGTGGGCGGCCATCTGCCTCGACTGGTTGGGTTGAGAGAGAAGGAGAGTTAGAGAGCGAGAACAGGAGGAAGGAGAACAGCAGAACAGTACAGTTCCACATAGAGATGTAAATAGTTGTGGTAATGGTATTGGTGTTAATATTAATAAACAATAATACTAATAGCAATATAATAATAGTAATACTAATAATAACACCAATAACAATAATAGCAGGAGCAGCTGTTGAGCAGGGACATGGGGACAGCAGGTGTACCCGCTGGCAGGAATACCTGCAGAAAGCAACAGAAGGAGAGAGAGAGAGAGGAGAGAGAGAGCACACAACTACGGGAAAGGGAAGCAGTCGAGTTAGTAACAAGCATTAATGGGATAAGAGGGCGTACAGATGGAGAGGGAGAGGAGGAGAGGGGAGCTCAGTGCATCATGGGAAGTCTCCCGGCAATCTAGGCCTATAGCAGCACAGCTAAGGGGTGGCTCAGGACTCACCTCAGTCAGCCCTACTATGAGCATTATCAAAGAGGAAAGTCTTAAGCCTACTCTTAAAGGTGAGGAGGGTGTCTGCCTCCCGTACACAAACTGGGATCTGGTTCCACAGGAGAGGAGCTTGATAGCTGAAGGCTCTGGCTCCCGTTCTACTTTTAGAGACTCTAGGAACCACAAGGAACCCTGCTTTCTGGGAGTGCAGTGCTCTAGTGGGGTAATAAGGTACTATGAGCTCTTTAAGATATGATGGTGCCTGACCATTAAGGGCTTTGAAGGTTAGGAGAAGGATTTTAAATTCTATTCTGGATTTTACAGGGAGCCAGTGTAGAGAAGAAAAAGAAGAGAAATATGATCCCCTTTCCTGGATCTTGTCAGTACACATGCTGCAGCATTCTGGATCAACTGGAGAGTCTTAAGGGACTTATTGGGGCAGCCTGATAATAGGGAGTTGCAATAAGCTAGCCTAGACGTAACAAATTCATGGACTAGCTTGTCTGCATCTTTTTCTTCTGTCAAACCTTTGACCGTAACTGAGTTGATCTAGTTGTCTGAAAATCATCTGTGTCACATCCTACAAGAAAGACTGAACAACATCAATGCCCACTTTTGCTGTACCAGACATTTCTCTGTGACATCTATGCCAGTCTTCTTCTCTTTAATATCGAGCAAAGGCTCAACTTCAATGTTTCCTGAATTCCAATGAAATGACATGTCATTGTTTCTTTTCATTTTCTAGCTCAAGTGGCAGCTGCAGGTAATATACCCATTCCTCCAGAGCAACATTTTCTGCCTCCACAATGATCAGCAACATCCATTTCACATTTCTCAGCTGTATCCACCCAAGATGCATCAAACATTTTCACCACTCTCATTCGGATTTGGAGTGATCCTTGCCAACCTATCCCTGGACACTAACAGCTCTGCCAGGCCGCCATAAAATATCTCACAGACTCTTAGCTACAACTACTACTACCATTATATCTACACTACCTGCTATAGCACAAGCTGTGCTATTAGTCATGTGCTTGATTACTGTTTGTTAGATAATCATGATTTTGTAATAGAAAATGCACTGAAGTTACAGTTATAATTCTGTACAGTGTTGATCTTGTATCTGTGCTGTGTGTGTGTTCCAGGCTGTGCAGGTCCACCCGTTCTGTGTTGCCCTGGTCGAAATAACACCTGTTACAGGGGGTGTTATTGTGATGATGCCTGTGTGAAATCAAAAGACTGCTGTCCTGACTACAGCTCAACCTGCACACAACGTAAGTGAGGATGAACACAAAAAAACAGAAAGGTACACAGTTATGTCAGTTTAGGGTCTGAGATTTACAGTGCAAATCTTTCTTTCTCGACTACAGCTTCTACTACTGCACCGACAAGCACAACAAGCAACAGTACTACATCTGCACTGGCAAATAACGTCACAAATTCCTCATCCACGGTCTCGTCAGCAACAGCACCCAGTACGACATCTGCATTGTTGAATGTGAGCACGACTTCAGCGTCCACGGTCTCCACAGCTACAGGTTGGTCATTATGATTATCTCCGCTGAAACCATTTCAAAAGTTCACATTTGACGTTTGAAGAAATACATTTGAAGAAATACATTCATTCTTTATGTCACTGCTGAAAATGCATAGGCAATCTTTTGTCAAATCTATAAATTCTTAAGGGACTGAGCCAACAATGTTCCTCAGTTAGTGATTCACCTCAGGCTTTGACGGTTTCCTTGTCCTCATAGCAGGGACAACACTGACAGAAACCAGTCCAACTCTGAATACTAGTAGTGTCACATCTTCACCAGCAGATGGGAGCACATCTGGAGTTTCCAACAAAACCACAGATCCCAGGACCACCACTGGCTCAGGTAACGGTACAGTCACTCACATGGACTTCTGTACTTCATTGTCAATCACATTTTAATTTGCGCCTTTCTATCTTCAGATGAGGCAATAGCGACTGTTCACCTAAAGCTTTCTGTTTTATCCAGTAATAAGGAAAATAAGGATCTGATGGCTTTATCTAATGTAAGTACAATCAATCTTCAAGTATACATCATACAGTTACAGTAACACAAACAACCTCATCAGTGAGTGTCTTCTTTCTCACAGCAGGTATTCCAGACCCTTCTCCAGAACTGTGAGGGCTGCACTTGGACTATCAGAAACATCAAAGTGACCTGAGAAAAGGCTTATGTTTCAGCCAATTGAAGCAACAGTATGAGTTAAACATTATAACAAATCCCATTAATTATCCATTAACTAGACTTTCTCAAAAAAAAAAAAAAACAGAGAGGTTTTAAATAAAACATTAAAATGCTAACAAAGCAATCAACAGCTGTGGTAAGAGTGTCTGGATCAAACAAGCTTTTACTAATTTTACTACTACTATTTTTGTACTAATAGCTTCTAATGTACAGATCTAGCTTCCAAGCATGTGCGTATGTGTTGGGAAAGTCAGTGTGGGCCTGTGTGTGTGTGTGTCCCATCAGCCTGACTGTATCTATTTTGGTGAAACCCAATTAATCAATTTTTTTTTTTTTTTCTGTGCTGATTATTTGCTTTGGTATCGATTTTACGAGGGTAAAATTGTTTTGTATGGTTTTCTTATACCATAACGGCCATGTTGTAAATATACAGTACAGAGTGGTTAAACAAAATAAGAATGCATGACTCCAAATGGATTATTTATCACTGTCTGATAATGTTGGTAGAAGAAAATTGTATGCAATAAATGGCTGTTCAAATGTTGCTTTGCTCAAAATGTGTGTTTGAATGCTTGAACATCGGAGATTTTCTATTTTGAGTTATGCTCTGCAATGTGGTTGCATTTGTGGCAACATTAGACTAGTTATAGCTACAACAATATTCTGTACTTATCTACAGCCTGTCTCTGTAACTCATTATCTATCAGTGAAACAGGAAAAAAAAATCATCACCAAAAGAAAAAATTCAAAGAACTCTAAAAACAACAGTTTATTTATTCTGACAAAGAATGGGATCATTCTTGTCAGGAGTGTAGGCTACTGTTGGCCACACCCCGCCGCTTAGTCATGGATTAGTTTGCACTGTATTTCCTGCTCCTGATGACTTTGCTGCCTCTCTGCAACGGTGGGTAAAACATAATTGCATTTAATTCTGAACACTCGAAATAAAGTGTTCAATATTGATAAGTAAGTGTCATGGCCTGCCATCTTGTTTTTGATGATAAATCTTATTAAAAAATAATAATAAAGCGTGTTGGTAACTGATTCTTCAACTTACAATACTTGTTATTTGTTAAAAAGTTTGACAACAGTACGAAAACTCAAGCTAAAAGACAAAAAAATCAGCAGTTGTGTATAGGTAAGGTAGAACAAACATGTACATACAAACACATAATAAAAGACTTTAAAATTATTTGACTATCAAGCAATGTTGTTTGTTCTTTGACTTATCAAAAGCTAATTGATTAGCTTTCCTTCGACACTTAATTAATATATATATACATGTATTTTATTTTTAGGTTATGAGTGATAATGATAGCCAGTAAACTACATTTTCTGTTCATAATTGGTCATTCACATCACAGGTCATTCATCAGTGCTACTTGTAAAATGGAGAAATGACCCTTTTACATTGCCACTCAGAATACCTAATTACTAATTCAGATCTAGAAAAGATTAAGCTACATCACTGCCTTCTTTCGCTGCTCCACAAAGTTCACTGAGGCTTCCACAACAGCCTCCTCTACTATAATCCAAGGCTCACCAAAAATGTTTTCTTTTTTTTTTCAAAATAATGATGAAAGCGCGTTAATTTCTCTTTTCATTTTGTAGCTCAAACAGCAGCAACAGCCAAACAGGTAATGTCAACAACACCATATGGCACACTTCAGCCTCCCAAACTACGTCCAACTCTCATCCCCAGGAGTCTTATTGATGGTCTTGTTGGTGGTTTTAGTGTATTGCAACCCCGGCCACTGCTAGATTGGCTGGCTAAATGTGAATTATGTACATTTCAATCCATGGATCCTCTCGGATGAGCCTTATTGGACAGCGGCAACTTTGTTCCTGGAACTTGAATCATGAAAGAATTATTGTTTCACCTCGGTAACAATACTGTGTGTGCTCCAGTCTGTGCAGGCCCTCCAGTGCTGTGTTGCTCCGGTCGAAATGACAGCTGTTACAAGGGGTGTTTTTGTGACGAGGCCTGTGTGGCTTTTAGGGATTGCTGTCCTGACTACAACTCCACGTGTACACAATGTAAGTGAAGGTGAACCACAAGATATCAAAGGTGCAGTGTCAAGCATTCACTGTAAGTCAGTTTGAGGAAATATCTGTGTTGTACCAACCTTTCTTCTTGACTACAGCTTTCACTACTGCACTGCCAAATGGATCCAGTACAACAAAAAGCAGTACCACGTCTACACCAGTAGATGGCAGCAAATCCACAGCATACACAGTCTCCACTACTACAGGTAGGTAATTAACATTAGGATATGCTGAAGCTCTTTCAAAAACTCACATTTGCTGAAATACATCTATTCTTGCTGCTAAAAGTAGTAGTTATGCTGCTGCCACACCTCTGCACACTCAACAACACCTCAGGCTTTTAAGCATTTCCCTGACCTCATAGCAGGGAGGACACTGATAAAAAACAGTATTACCCAGGATACTATTAGTGCCACATCTTCACCAGCAGATGGCGACATAACCACAGATTCCGATGAAAGGCCAGGATCCAGGACCACCATCAGCACAGATGAAGGTAGGCTACAGTCAGTGAAACATATTTTTTGTCTGATCCAATGATGTGATTTACAGTTTACAAGGTAACATGCATTTTCTTTGGCACCTTTCTCTCTCCTCAGGTGTCTTAACTGGGACGTTGTATCTAGTGTAAGTACATGCAATTTGCAAATAAGCATCATGAAGTTACAGTTTCACAAAAGACCATCCATCATACACACCGTTTCCACGTGTATTCAGTGTGTGTGGTTCCTCTCTGTGCTCTCAGTTTGTAGCCCAATGTCCAAGCCCTTCTCCAGCAGAGCTGTGGAGGCTGCACCCTGAAGATGAGACACATCAAACCCACCAGTAGATCATCTGTGTGACCGGCCCGTGGTCAAGAGGAGGCATTGGGGTGCAATGTCAACTGTTGATTGATGCGCCATGTAGGCCTATGTAAGGCGCAGCTGGTCCTGAGGAGAGACAGCCGCGGGAAGGAGAGGTGCTGCACCCCCACCCCCCCACCCACACACACACACACAGGTGGGCGAGGTTTATTATGTGTATTGTTTTCTGTCACGTTGCAGCCCACCTCTCCCGGGCCCTGTCATCAAAGAAATCTTAAATATTATTATAATAGCGCGAGCTTTCCAGATGGTTTCCTATAATATTTGCTATAGTGTCCTGTAGTCATTTGTCTGTAGGCCTATTGGTCTGTTGTGTAACCCGGATTCACAGAGCCTCTTTCCCAATAATATAGTTCGTGGCGACTCTGTGCTGTCAGTGTAGTTACACTAAAGTAGTCTACATTTCTTAACTATGCTGTTTTCATACTGTCATTGTTTCACTGACATAACATCATGTAGTTCTGTCAAGATGCAATTTACAATGTTGCAAGGGCATTATGAAAGCCTTTTGCACAAAGTGTAATGAAGTCTAACTGTATGAATTAAATTAAGAAAATCACATCGCATCGAAAAAATATTGTGAATCTTGCATGAGGATCATGATGCAAAAGCTTATCACAAAACTAAATTAACTTCATCAATTCCTTCCCGAATTCCGTACAATATATGTATATACATATATATGTGTGCGTGTATTTAATATAATGAAATGTATTAAACAAAATGCAAATATCAGTTATTTTTCCATTATTTCCCATTAACGTTTTCGATGATTAATGGACGCCTTAAAAATGTGAAAATGTTTGTTGAGAATTTTTGTTAAAAGGAAAAAAGTGTTAATGATCAGTTTCCACTTCAAGCCGTCAGCTCTATCTGGTCAGAGTTAAACATGTGGGCAGACTCGCCCAAATCTTCAAGGCAGTGTTGTTTGGCCAGGTAGGATGTACACGTGGTGACCCCAGCACTTCAAGGGAGGAGGATGAGAACAAAATTTAATTAAGAAGGAAGAAGAGGAAACGGGTCCACATGGCCCCGGGGACCGGCATAACCTCTAGGAGCGGATAGCTCAAATTAGACCAGCATTGTCAGTCCAGACCCACCTTTGACCCGGGAGATTTAATTGCACGGAATCCCTTAATGCAAAAGTGTAAATGAGCCTCTTTCTTCCTTTGGTGCGTGTTGGCCTGCTGTGCATCTGCGTGGTCATTCCGTACTACCTGTTCAGCTGCCAGTCTGCTAATCTGAAACGTTGGCGACGTGTGGTGCAAATCAGAAGCGTGTGTTCTCTTTAGGTTCCTCTCCACAAACCCGCTGCGCAATTGAAGTTAATTCCGCAGAGTGAGTCTCGGGTTCACGTTTCGCCACAGCTTTGTAAACTTAGATCATGTGGGGTCACCGAGAGGTTGAAGCGGCCCTGTAGCTGCGCGTCGACTCTCCAAAGATCAGTTACAATGTAATGGCAAAGGAATGTCGCTCAGTCCTGACTATTGCACGGAGCTTTTGGCCCTAATTAGAACCAATTTGAGAGCTAGACGTCATTTTATTTTATTTTATTCAGAAACATTGCTTGTGCATTCACATTTTGTACGCATATATTTTGGCTATAGTGGTTGATGCTGCAATATAGGATCCACGTATTGTAGGCTACATCTTAGAGTGAACTTACACAACATAAAAGCATACTGTATATCCAGATTTAAATACAGTGTTTATTCATTTATTATAAAAATTCAAAGTCTAATATAAATGCTTTTATTTCGAATGCAGTAAAACAATGTATAACCCTTATCTAATTTGTTCAGTATGTTCAGTTAAGATAAATTGAATTCAGATAATGGAAAATCCAGTGGCAGGTCAATACTCCCTCTCTCTCTCTCTCACACACACACACACACACACACACAGTGTCCATGTTGTCCACACCATCAGTCTGCTGAGGTATCCCTGGTTCCCTGTGGTGTGTGCATGTCGAAGGCCCCGGTGTTATTGATCCTGATTGGGCCTCACAGGAGGAGATTCCGGCCTGCCATTGACCCACACTTCTCCATGTTTCCACCCTTCTCTCAGATCATCAGAGGCAGCCGTCTCCTCCTGCCTGCCGGCCTGCCTGCCTGCTTGCATGAGATTTCTGATTGTCAGATGGAAAGGGAAAAAGGGGAAAAATGAACTTACTACAGGTTTTGCTAAAATCACTAGCAGGTCTTGCCTGAGTAGTCCGCACTGACGTTTTTCTGGCTTGGTGACTGTCAAAACATCCCCCCATGCGATCATACCCTCCCTCCTTCTCCTCAGAAAGCCTGTGGCTCACAGGCTGCTCTCCTCTTCAAAGTAAAACTTCTCCACCATGTGGCCTGTGTTGAATTTTTGTGTTGACGGCTGTCCATTCCTTATGAACTCCTCGTAGGGGTCCTTGTTCTCCTCGTCGCTGCCTATGCACTTGAAAAGTGTCATGGCAAGGAAGGAGTAGAAGACCATGACAAACAGGATGTAAAAGTAAGCATTGTCGTAAGTCTCCCTGGAATTGGAGCTGGTGGACTCTGGTCTGGTGCTGGACAGAGGGCTCACTATGGTGCTGGAAGCAGTCATGTTGATTTGCTGTCCATTGATGTTGATGCCAGTGTCCTCCAGAATCTGCTGGCATCTGGAAAGAAGAGGCAGCAGGAGGGTTCGATTCATGAGTTTCATACCAAAATTAAAGGTGGAAGGCAGACTGAGTGGAGAAACAAAATAAACCAAAGACATTAGACAGAAAAGGGACCAGGGTGACTGAGAAAGGACTACAGATGGAAAGTGTAAGAGGCAGGCACTCACCACTTTAGGAAAGGCATGCTGTGAGTCATCCACCCACTCTTCAAGAGACTTGATAAGGTGGTATTTCACAGATAAAGCCCACTCCTATTCTGTCCTATTGGATGCAGCCAAAATATCATAAAAGCACAACTATGACCTCAGAATGAATTGTACAGAATTGTTTTTCATTTTGATCAGAAATCAATCTGAATCAGTCACACACTCTAAGATTTCACTTCTCCAAGGACATTCTGGCTCAACATATTTTCTAAAGCTCCCTTTTAACTCTTTTTCCTATCTGAAACTTTTTTTTTTCAGCCTGTCCTCTTTGTGCTCCTTCCTTCACTTTCAATTTGAGGTCTTGGAAGCTGCAGAGATGCTTGGATTGTTGTCAGCTCCGGTCAAGTAGTCTACTCATTTCAAAGAGTGTTGGGGTCAGAGGTTAAGTTGTCTCCAGTGTGTTGCTGCTTGACTGACACTTCGCTCCAAAGCAACCCCTTTGGCTTCTTCACTCATTGTGTCTTACAAGTTGAGCACTTGTAAAAAAAAATATATATATATATATATATTTTTTTTTTAAGTTTGTAGAGCGTAAAGATAACAGTGAAATGCGATCTTGCCTTGATCTTATCTGTTGGCTGTGTTGGACACATAAGCTGAGCATAAACACGCAAACAAACACACAAATACATGCACACAAAAAATATTGAAAACATATTAAAACGCACAAAAAAAACATGCAGTGTACTCTCATGCATGCTCACTTTATACATACACCACGATTGACATGAACAGCTGCATACCCGATCTCTAAACCTCCAGAAGAAAAGGAAAAAAGAAAAAAAACGACAGGGAGTGATAAAAATGCACCGGTGATATCTGTAACCTTTTGAGGAGTCTGCCAAGTGGGTGAACAGTGTTTTCGTTTCTGTTTGGCAGCGAGAGCCAAAACCTTTCTGAACCCTGCACAGCCATGTCAGTGACTGATGTCCTGGTGTGACTGTGGGCCACTGTGCTTATATAATTTATTGCAGCTCTGCTTTAGTCATTAAGGGGTGTGAAGGAGCCCCTAGGGAGCAGGAATTTGTCCAAAAGGAGTGTTTATGAAAGGGGATATATTTATAATTTAGTGCTCAAGGAGCGTGCACGAGGGCTGCAGCTCACAGAGGGTAGGTACTGTCACTATCCTGCTCATCTGTATTCAGATAGAAGGGGGCAAACAGCTGGCATGTTTAAAATGGAAGGAAAGAAAGAAAGAGACTCTAGTATAACTGAAAAAGTAAATTGCAGGGCCATAGACAGGATTTTAGAAATACTGAGGTCCCAAGTCCCTCAAGGCACCCAGCACTACTATCAGAACATTTTAACCAGAAAAATCAAAAAGGCCTCAATTTTTTTTTTTATTACTTTAGTTTTACTTCCTCTAAATTTAAGTTCCCAACATGAAGGACTAAATGGTGTTTAAAAGCTTTCTGCACACTGCCAAGAATTAAATACTGAAGACTTTAAGCCTTTATTTATTAATTAATTTGTCTAATTTAAACATATTGAGTCTACAAATGCTAGAATTAGCTTATAAAATACCTACTGTGCTTAGGTTTTTAATTATATATTTATAATTAACTCCTCCTAGATTGCTAAAACAAAAAAACAATTTTATTTATTTAATGAGAACATGACCTCAGTCTTCTCAGTGGTAGCTTCATCCCTGGTATCCCATTAATGACACCCACTCAAAGTCACAACTTTCTGCATTTTTATACAGTTTATTATAAATAGTAAATAGTGCTGTATTGTACACAAAACTTCTTACCACAAAATCATTTCACATCAATGTAAATGAAAATTATAGAAAAGAAAAAAAAAACATGTATAATGAACATTGTGTGAGACTTAAGCCCTTAAGAGCGCCTAACACAAGACGTACAGAAGAGACACTTGAACAACACTAAATAAATAAGAAATGGAACTAATGTTTGCAAGTTCCTGGTGAAAACTAATTTAACACATGCAGAAAAAATAAAAATTAAAATTAACTGTCAAACTGAATAATGTATTCACTGGCAGATAATTTTTTGGCTTCATGACATCACGGCTACGTTTGCTATTTCTCATCACTTGATGATTTCCCCTGATTGATCAATGCACACAACCCAAAATTAACGACATTAAAAAGAGAGAGCATATTTTTGAGGGTATAATCAGGGGCATTTGATCCGTGTTCATTTACATCACATGAGGTATGAATGTATTGCACTTTCTTTGGGTTGCAGTGGTTTCACTATGACTCCACTCCGCCTCCATTCATGCCTTTCTGCTGGTTTTCCCGGTGTAGTCATAATTTCATCTCCAATGTCTTATACAAGAATCACATCAATGTACAGTAAATATTATTTTCCTAAGACACTGTGATGAAGAGAAGCAAAGGGGTGCTTACAAAGTTCGCCTCAACTTGCATCTCTGCCACTTATTACAAAAATCAAATACAGAATCTTGAATGTATTTACTCCCCTTTCCCCACCCCTCTTCTTTTCCTCCTTAAGCATGGACAACGAACCGCGCTTGGTCCTTGGAGCATGACATGACGCACAAGCAAAGCGACTGCCAGGTAACAGGAGAGGCTGCGCCTTTGGTCCTAATTATTCCAGTCAACCCCCTCCATCGCCATCGCTACACCTCCATCTCAACCTCAACCCCTTCACCCACCCAACCTCTCTCTCGCTGTCCTCAGGGCTGGGGAGGTTTGGCAAAGGCAAGCGGTGTGGGGGGGTTGTTCTCTGGCGATGAATGTCAGACTGGCTGGGAAGCCTCCTGTTCAGGCCATGTTGCGGGCTTCATATAATGAAAGGCACCTGAGGAGAACAGGGGAAGACAGAGAGAGTTAAAGAGATTCTTTGCATTTTATTCCGCTTTAACTGCTTAAATCCTCCGATGGACAACACAGCAAAAAGTGTGAAATGGGAAGTTAAATGAGAGGCGGGGGAGTGTGAAAGAAGGAAGAGGTGTTTAAGAGCACATGAGAGCAGGTGAGAGTGGAAACTGGGGTCCTAGGTTAAATAATAAAACTCGAAAAACAGGTGAAGAGCTTTGGGAATCTCCTTAGACATTCTTTGAACCTAATGTGGTCGGTAAAACTAGCCTGAGACCGAGCCTTAGCCTGGATCTCTGGCTCTGCTCCACTGATCAATAACAACTCTAAATCTGACCTCCAGTGGGACACATGGTTCTAATCCTGGCCTGCCAAGGGCCATAATCGCCCCCTGTTAAAGAGCCCCTTAGCCTCCTTTTACACACACACACACACAAACACACACACATACATGCCTGCACTCACATATACACAAAGACACACACGCATTTCACCAAACCCCCAAAAGCTACATGTGGGTCTCTCCCAGGACTGGCTAAATTAATGACATCAAGATGTTGCCACTGATGGGCCAGTCAACATGTGGTAGTGTACCTCAGATCAGCCCTAACAACACACACCGCCGTGACCCGCTCTCTCCCCTCCCTCCTGTCAAACACGCTTTGGGAAGTGGTTCCTTTCATTTGGGCGGCTATCTTTGTTACACAGGGGTCATTACATGGCTAGGTGAGCTACGCTGAGGGTTTGATGGGCAAGCTCATCATATGGGGTCATGAAAGGACAGTGAGTGGAAATGCGTGCGTTGGGATAAGACCCGGACATGCCTCTGCATCAGGCCCACGTGGATAGTCCGATGATGGTAATGTAAACTGAGGTAACCTGGCCACTAGCGCTCTCTAACACACATGTAATTTCAGCGCAGGGTGATTTGAGAAGCTCGCTCATCAGTGAGGTCTGCGCAATTAACGTGGGTTTGAAGACATAAACTGAATTGCATAGCCAGAGCAGGGGTTATAGAAGGACATAACCTCTAATCAATTATAGATAATTTAAATGAAAATATAGAAATTAAAGTCTCTCAACACCCCTAAATCCGTATGAAAACACCAGTTGACACTTAAAGAGGCATACCTTGCTCTGACTGTACTGTCCATACTGGTAGGATGGATGGTGGTCCATGGCGTAGGCTGGAGAGGTGTAGGAAGGTGGGCAGTAAGACTGGGTGCTAGGCAGGGTGGGCATACTGGTCAGGCCTGGTAGAGCCTCCAGGCGCTGGGAACCGTGACAGCTGGCAGCCATGCCACCGTTGGGCTCCAGGCCTCCGGTCAGTGGGGAGAGGGCAAAGTCACTCTGGGACTGATGCGGCACTCCACCTGGGTTCAGTAGGCCCATAACCTGAGGGGAGAGATGGAGGAAAACTGGGTGGTTAGACTAGAACAGAGAAGACACAAGTCCAAAATATTTTCTAGTTGCACCATGACAACCAAAACAAAATATATGACAAAGCAAATTGGTAACACTTTACTTAAAGTCCCCACTATAGTTAAAAGTTACCAGTAAATTTTAAAGTGAAAAATACAAAAGACAATTTAGTCACTGAAACATTTTTTTAAACAAAAATCTGTCGTTACACCATTCAATCAACTTTTCCACTCCACTCAGGTGGGCTGAAGTGTAGGCCCTCTCCTTGTTCATTGACAGAAAAACATTACTACTGGCTTTCCTCACACATGTGGTTTCCCTTTACGCTGCTTGACTGATTGAGGAGCTGATGGTGGCTAAAGAGTTCAATCCTTCAGTGGTTTCTGTTGGAGTTATCCTGTCAAATTTATGGATGTAGAGGATATCTTTGCACTTTTATTTTTCCTTATTATGACACTTGTGGGCTTCTAGTATTGTGTCACAATTGGAATAGATAGAAAATAAATAACAAGCCTAATCCTGACTCCGGCTGATAATATAAGAAAAATATTTAAACAATATATTTGTGAGTATGTGATGTCTTTTAAGCTGAATTCAAACACATTCGTATGTGTCCGCTGATGTATTGGGCCTCTTCAAAGCAATGCACTTTCTCTTATTGTCTCTCTTTTCCTCTCTCACTTTCTCTTGATGCCCTAAAATCACCGTGTCCTTGTGAGGCCAGGGTGAAGAGGCCAAAGGGTACGTGGGAACGAGGAGTAGGTTTGTGTATGTGTGTGAAAGCTACCTCTCCTACGTGTGGAACTGTGTATTTAACAGTAGGTGTGTGTGTGTGTGTGTGTGTGTGTGTGTGTGTGTGTGTGTGTGTGTGTGTGTGTGTGTGTGTGTGTGTGTGTGTGTGTGTGTGTGTGTGTGTGAGCACGGTCATGTGTAATATAAGCATTTTTTGCTCTGATGTCAGGAGTGTAGGGGTATCGGTAATACATCATGAACAGCTGCACAGAGGTTTCGCGTGAGAAGCAAAGTCATGAAAATGTCTAAAAAGTGAAGTTAAAGAGAGAACAAGAGTTACAGTCCGTGTAGGAGAAAATAGAGCCAAAGCGGAGCACAAAACCAAACACACTGAAAATAACCTGGAAAGAAGAGAAAACTGAAAAAAGTTACGCAGAGCGATGTAAAAACAAGGGCTTTCCCAACTGATAGCCAGCTGGCACACACACATGCACATGTACGCATACTGAGGCAACCTCAGGTGTCTTTAATGTATGTAATTTACAGCTGGTCTGTCAGTGATCCAACCTCACACATCTGATGAACACATCAATGCGGCCTACCACCAAGCCATTATTTCTCTTACTGCTAAGGATGAGTGAAATACTGTAAAATACAAGTCTATTGTACACAGAGATAAAAATAAAAAGTTTAGTATTTATATATAAATGTCCATGCTGCTTTTAAATGGCTAAATCTGTCCTTTCCTTAAATCGTCAGAAGAATTTGTATTGTTTATTAAAATATTTAATTAATTAAATTATTGCTAATAAATATCAAAACTTAAATATAAAGCTTTCTGGTGGCTTCATGGAAAGATTTTTTCCTGGTTATCCAGTGGTGTTTATCCATACATCTTCTCACAACATCACACATGCTGTATATTCCAGCGCATATGTGCAAACAGTTTGTGTACCTACGTGTCTGCGAGTGCATGCCTGTGTCAGATGGTCTGTGTCTAGCTACATGCTCATGCGTTCATGCACTCTCTGTCTGCAACTGAAACGGCAGCAGTTCCCGATGGTGTGTCTGTTTTGAGGTTGTTCCGGGGATTAGGTCTCAGGGGGGTGCAAATCCTGGCCGCTCGCTTCCTTGGTGAGAAAGGGTTCCTTTGGTATGCACCAGATCAGCGGTGAGACGCCAGAGATCCCGCACCACAGGGAAACCACTGGCCTGACTGAAGCTCCGAACACAGAGCTAACTGCTCAGACAAGAATATCACCTATCTAAAGTAAACCTTATCCATATCAAAACTCCACGGCGCTCTAATGTGACCATATCTGGAGTTAACTGAACCTCTGGATCTCCCGATGGACACAGAATAGTAGATAGAGTAGCTTTTATAGACAGATATGGAGTTCAGATAACCAATTATTCTCGGGAGGATTTAACACAGAGCAGACCAAGTTATGTAGCTATCCAAGATAACTGAAGCTGTAAAGTTTTCTAAGTGCAGAGAGGTCTTCGTGTATTAACTATCAATGTCACAGAATTTAATCAATTCTCATTTCCTCCCTCTTATTAAGTTAAAATCAGGAAATTAATTCTATCCTCGTCTGAAATAGAGAAAACTGTATTGCAATATACATTCAAACAGCTGCAGTGAATACATGAATTAAAACAAATTAGCCAACAAAGTGAGTCATTTGCATAAATTACACACTTTGTTACAAGGGGATAGATTACTTCATTCCAATCAATTAAGACACTGGAACATTCTGTGATTGCAATTCCAGACTGAGAAAACATTCCAGGCACGCCGCCGTCCCTACGCAAGATGAGATGTCCATTCTGTACAGAGCTGCCCACTAAGGTTAATGCTGAAACCATCCATGAGGCCACGGCACCTTTGGCCTCTTTATTGGAGTTAAAGTCACTCGGTGACCCTGTGAGTGTGTGAACTCAGCCATGCGCTCAGTTACAGGAAGGCTGGTTTGCATAGCAGTTATGCTTCAACAAAGTCATTAACTGAAGTACAAATTATGAGTTAGCTCACTAGGCTGAGATTACAACCATCAACCACTGATGCTCGCAGTTTGCCTCATGTCATCTTCACTCTCCCCTATCACTCTCTCCTCTGTCCAATAGAAAATCCCCAAAAAATAATGTTTTAAAAGTAAATGTGGCTAGTTATTGAGGAGGAAACAAACATTCTGGTCCATAACTAGAGCTCATATCAAAGCAGTGTAATTATACCTTCAGCTACAATGGTGCCACCTACCACTGTCTGACCGTGCACCCTGGCAGCCACAATAAAGATCTTCTTTTATTCAATATATATACATCCTCAGGCATTCACATAGTAACAAACCTGCCTGAGGCAGTTTTTTATCTGTGCCTGACAGGAGTCTGAGATTCTCTCTCATGGGAATTAGTACCCAGCATGCATTGCATGTGGGCCGGCCACCCTTTGTGGCGGTTAAAAGCTCGTTTTCCGCCTGTTAGTCCATCTTCTGGGCTGGTAGGGAGCCACTGATGGACACTGATGACTGTGTAATCGACCATAATTGTCTTTTCAGTTTTGATTTGTGTCATCATCCGACATCCATACATCCTTCCTCATGTCTGGTCCTTTTTCCCTCCCCAAAGACTGACGTTTGCCGCATTTTAAATTCATCAACAACCCATCAGAATAAACAAAAATGAAAAGCTACCGTGTTTCCTAGCCTAACAAGGTTTTCATCAATGTCACTGCAATGACACCTCCTAGGTCACACATAGAGGAGTGTGTGTGTGTGTGTGTGTGTGTGTGTGTGTGTGTGTGTGTGTATCATTATCCTTCCATATGCTGCGTTTCATAAATGCCATGATGTCCTATTGGTGTCTTGTTTCCTGTTATGAGAACATATGTGCGTGTGGATTGGTGTGTGTGTTTGTTTGAGAAAAAATTTATGCGTGTACATGTACGCAGGTATTCACAGATCTGTGCGTTTCTGCAAATATTTCTATGTTGTATTTTAAGAATGGATATAGAGACGAACCTGCGGTGAGAGGCTGTTGCTGATGGTGGGGTTGACAGTGTTGGTGTGTGCTGACGGGGCCACAAAGCTGTCCGAGTATCCTGAGAAGCCGTGACGTCCAGAAGACAGGCAGTACGCAGCGCTTCCATCCTGGGAGCCTGCTGACGAGCTGAGCCCACTCTGGTGCACGGAGGTGGGGGGCAGAGGCTGCGGTCGGTGGACTGTACTGGGCTGCTCGGATGCTGCTGAGAATAAAACATTCCACTTAAAATCCCATTTTGGTTTCATCGAGAACAATTTTCCTGCTGTTGTAAGATAATTCCAGATTCTGTGTCATTTTAAAGCGGAAATTTAAAGCATGTTTGGGTGTGTTCAGCTGAACCCACCTTGAGCAATAGAAGTAGGAGTGTAGGGGCTGTCGGACAGCTGATAGGGCTGCAGGCCTGACATAGCTGATGGAGGGAAACCACCGGGGATGAGGTGGTTAAACGCCATCAGTTGACTGGCTCCTGCTTGCTTCCTCCACCGGGCTCTTCTGTTGCTGAACCACACCTGAGAGAACGACAGAGACAAGAGCGTTTAGTGTTTATTTATCTGCTAACCCAACAGAATAAGTTGACTTGTAGAGTACGTATATGGTCATCTGTATTTGCAAGAGTGCTTGGTGCTTGTGAATGTATGTGTGTGTGTGTGTGTGTGTGTGTGTGTGTGTGTGTGTGTGTGTGTGTGTGTGTGTGTGTGAGGCCTCTCTGACCCATTACAGGGAGCTGAACTGATAGAGATCTTAACATCTGGAGCGTGCAGTGAAACCACAGACATTACATCTTTGTGTGCTACTGCAAGTCACTGGGTTCAGAGCGAAACGCCAGAGGGCTGTTACAGCTGCTAAAGCCTATATTAGCACCCTATCTAAATTAGGCATCTATTTTGAGACCTTTACATAGCCCTTTTTGCAGAGAGTCTGACAAAAATAGAAATCTGTCTTCATACACAGTGGGTGCAGTGTATCTGTGGTGTCTGTGTCTGGATATGTGGACAAGGGGGTCAAATGTGGTGGGGGGGGGGGTGCGCATGTCTAATGGCTGTAAGGAATGTGTGACAACATCCCAAGGCAATTTAACGCCCACATGACACATATCCATGACAGACCGACACACTGCTCTGCTGTCAACATTGGGTCTCCGGGACTTTTGAGGTTGAGGCGTGCATCCGTTGCATGTGTCTAACCTGAACTCGAGCCTCCGTCAGTTTGGCCCGCTGAGCCAGCTCCTCCCGTGTGTAGATGTCGGGGTAGTGTGTGCGTTCGAAGGCCCTCTCCAGCTCCTCCAGCTGCTCCGCTGTGAACGTGGTCCGACTGCGACGCTGCTTCCTCTTCAGGGGCAGGCCTGGCTCTGAGTCCACGTCAGATCCCTCATCCGAGTGACTGGCTAGAATTGCAAAAACAAACAGACTGTTACTTCTACATTCAGAGGAGTCAGACTGATACAGAATGAAACTTTGGAGTAAATACTAAGCTGGGACACAATAGGCGGATCTGAGACAATAGACTATGGTGAGTACAACACATGGTACAGAGCAACTTTAGATTGTGTCCTCCTGCTCCCTTAAACTCCTCAGTGGCTCCTGGGGGGATCAAAAGCCAGAAGCTGCTTGAACACGGATTAAAGAGGACTAGATCCCTCTGGGGCATCTATTCCCTGGGACACTGTGTCTCTCCCAGTCTTAGCCATGCTGTGCGCTATGCCGATAGGGTCCCATAGTGAAGAGTAGGCAGCCTTTTGCAGGTGCTTCTTAATCTGTTTGTTCAGTTGAGGGCAGGAGAGAGCGACTGGGTAACTGGGAGACAGCTATTGGGATCTAATTCAGCAGAAGAAGGGAATCAATGAAGGCTTGAGACTAGAGACAGAGGACTATTGCTGCATTTCGGGGGGAGGTTACCCATCTATTAAATAATGATTAGGCTCCACAAAGTAGCGTGACAGCCTGCCATTGTCCGCCATTACATGTCTGCAATCCCCCATCTCTTTCTCAGTCATACGCACAAACATGCATCTGCTGCGTCTCAGCTATGGGCTTTCACTCGATGAACGTAGTCCATGACAATGTGTCAAACACAGATGGACACAAGACAGAAAGAGTTGGAATCCACTCCCAAATCCACCCCAGAGGGACCTCTTAAACCTCATGAGGAAGGTTCACTGCACCTTTTCGACACTCAGACTATGTGGCAAACACCTCAGCTGAGAGAGAAGAAATAAGAGACTCCAAAGCAGAGAGACAGGTGGAAGCAACAGAAAGGCTTCAGCCGAGGACTGAAGCTTGTCTGTTTCCCCAGACTGCTCATTCTCCCTCTGCCCTCCAGATTTAAAGCTTTAATTAAAAAGTGCCAAGTCAGACATGGAGGGGGGTTGCAGGGATCTCCCCTTGCCTCTGGAGCCTCTGGAGCCAAGCAGGAAATGTTTGTGCCGGTTGCCAGTGTGTGTCTGACCAGGCATTACACACGGATTTGCTCCCTGGGAATGCTGCTGTGCTCCGGACCGCCAGCACACAAGATTCTGATGCTGAGAAGAGCTCTTTATTACATTTGAACCAAGGGCGCCACGCTGGCATAAAGGCTCACAGAGGATTGGCTGGATGCTTAGCTACTCCTGGAACGTGCACTATGAGTTTGGGATGTGGTTTGTTTAGGCAAGGATGTGGCCTGAGACCAGTTGGAGCAAACTTTATAATACAACAGGCGTAAGGAGAAGGCCACACAGCATGAAAATAAAACTTGATACTTTTCATGTAAACACATTTTTAAACAGCAATGTTGTTGGGATTAGTAAGTGCAACTTTCATTAATCAGCGCATAAACAACACTAAAAGGAGAAGACCACAAGAAACAGAAAGCTAAGTAACATGCAATGTCATTACCATTTTAATGATGGAGGAACAGAGAAAGAAAGAAAAAGACAGAGAACCAATGACGGCGCAGAAACGAAAAGATTCCTGAGGGAGGGAAGGAGAGCTCATAAAACTCCTCAGAAGAGAAAGCTCCCCATTGGCACTGTAACTCATGTTAACTGCAGGGTGGGGGTGGATCTCTCCTCCTTAGCCCCCTTTATTTCTGTCTTTCCCTCTCTTTTTTTTCCTGTCCCTGTTTTTATTATTAGTAACTACAGAGAAAACACTCCGTCACAGACTCTCCCTTAATGGCAAATGACAGTGTTGCTTTTGTCATCCTCTGGCTTGCACTTTCTCTTTTGCTCTCTTCCTCTCTCACTCTGTCTTTTTTTTTTTTTTTTGGAAGTGATGTGGCCAAGCCTTTGTATCTTAGCAGGGAAAAGCCTGTGGCAGGGCTCTATTGGACCGATTACCACGCTCCATCTGTAGGAGCCATCAGGGACGCCCGGGCCTGCATTCAGGGGCCTGTCACCTGCCCAGCAGGGGAGTGGGGGGGGCTGTAGGGTGAGATGGGGGCTGCAGGGCCAGGGGCTGAGTGGGGGAATGAAGGGTGGGAGGGAGAAGAGGGGGGGGGGGCACAAAGGGGTCCAGAGAAGGGCCACTGGGGGCTGTGGAGGGGCACAGCAGGGGAGCACCCCTTCATCCCCTCCCTCCACGGCCTGAGGGGCACAGAGCTGGGGGGATGGGGGAGTTGAAGAGGTTGACATGGAGAGGAGATGGGAGGCTGAAGGCACCTGAAGAAGATGCTGGGGAAGGGGTGTGGGTTGCCAAGCTTGGGTAGAATGGGGGTGCTGGTCATTCTTAAAAGTGGACCAGTCCCGTTCCATCTCACCCATTCTCTTCACTTCTCTCTTTCTCTGTGCTCACCCGTCGCTGCATCCACATCTTTGACATTCTCAAAACAAGGCTCTTACGCTGCTGCGGATCGATTTTAAGGCACGCTGATGCAGAAGCGGACTCGGAGAGGGTTGTTCCCACACATTCCCCGCAACAAACGGCAGAAGAGGATACTAAACACACAAAAGGGAGGCCTCGACCTCCTTACTTAAACACCCAAATCAAATTTTACGCTGCAGCTAAAGCGCCAGGGAGCTGAAAATACTCCATAGCCGCTCACAGTTTGGCTGTGGCTCTGACAAGAGTCTTAATAGAAAGATAGATTATTATCCCTCAAGCGGAAATTGGGGCTGCTGCAGAATCATCCATAAAACAGACATTTCAAAACAAAGTAAGATGTAGGTTAATAAACTAATAAAAAATTTAGTTTGTGCACACCCATACACACAGCACACACACTCAAACATCAGCAGGAAAAGCACAGTGCTACAGACCAACCGCTCAAGGCAAACAGAACCATTTATCGATCAAGAGAAGAGACTGACAGGCAGGGAAGATAAACTCCAGAGGGTCACAGATGTGAACTTTGGGGAACGTCCAGTTCCATTAGCTTCACCTGCAGCAGTAGTGCCTCAAACAGGCCAGAAAAAACAAGTGAGGACTCCAACTGCGAGAATAAAGACTGCTCTTGTTTACCGCATAGTCTACATCGGCCAGGGCTCGCCTTGCCAAGCATTCATCCCCCTCCCATCCGTTCAAGAGATGTTAATATGAAGAGACATGCACAGGCGCACACATATATATGTATGTGGATTCACACACATAGCTTGAAATGGCAAAAAAATGAAGGAGGTGGAAAGAGTGACAGAAAGTGCGAGAGAGAGACTCAACATAGATATTAAAGGAGAGGAAAGAAGCAAGAAATCTGGAGATGCAAGAAAGATAGAGGAAGAATGAAAAGAAGGGAAAAGGATGAAGAGAAAGAGAAGCGGAGCATATGGGGCAGTTTATAGCCTTGTCTTGGTAGGGGCTGGCTAGCCCTTCCTCCAGGGGCTGTTAATAGAGAAGGTAATTGAGCTGGTGACATGTGTTCGCAACACAAAACAAAGGGCAGAAGAGACAAATGAACTAGTTATTTGCCCAGGGAAGTAGATTTGGCCCTTTCAGGCCACAGAGCATAGTGCGAGTAGGCCACTGAATAAAATAGTGGCATGCCACATAGAGCCCGAGCGAGCAGATGCACTGGAGGAAAAGAATAGTTAACTGACAGCTTATGGGCTCAGCTGGGGTTAACAGTAAAGGGAAAAATGGGAGTGAGTGGGCCGCTCACTTGACTTGCTAAAGAGCCCCCAGGAACCCGCAGCTGCCTGGGAAAAGAGGGGGGCAGATAGAGAGAAAGAGAGAGGGAGATGATGATGCGATGGGCAGGAAAAAAAATGGAGTGAATAAGCGCAGGAGGTTGGCACTTAACGGACAAAGAAATAGCTGGCGATATGACTTTGAAAGATGTATCTCTGTCTAATATTGGTGAAGTGACAAAAAGCCACAAATGGCCCTTCATGGCCATTATGAGTGCCCAGTGTGCGGTGGTTATTATTTAGTTCCACTGTGGTGCAGTTAGGTGACAGTTTCACGGTGGCATTTCCACCCTCGGGGCAGGGACAAAGCAACTGCACAGAAACCACGCAGGGACAAAGCAACAGGCCAGTCTGCCGCACGTTCCAGTCAAACGGATACTAACCAGCAGAGATACACCTCAGCCCAGCGTCGTTTAGGCCAGACAGACGACCGAACCAATCACCTCGTTCAGAACTGTCTCCAAATACCAGCAAAACCTGTACTTGAATTCACACTACAGATCAAAAGTCTATGCACCTTAAAGTGAAGGTTATTTAATCAACACTGAGTCACTGATCTGATATTAGGGAGTCGGTCAGTTGTCATCTTTTCCCAAACATTATCGTAACCTCCTTTTCCTGGGGCCTGATAGTTTTAACAGTCAAGTGACCCTAGGTTAGCCCCTGACCTTTTCACAGCTACCGCACGGCGCTGCAGAGAGAGACGGCCTCACCACTGACCCTGCCACAAAACTTCACTCAACAGAGAGAGAAGCCATCATCACATTCCACGCTTTCTTTCTTTTCTTTTTTTTTTTTACTCTACAAACACTCAATAACTGTGTATTTATTTTGGTTTTATGAGCTTTTGCGAGAACAATTTCAACTTCTATTGTTGTTTTAATGCCTGTGTTTGGACACAAGTAGGAAATAAATGCTGTAACTTGGAACACATTTTTTTTTTTAAATCTTATATCCTAAATTTCTGTCCTTTTTTTAGTGGATTTCTTTGTTCAGAGAGGGGAAAAAAAGACATTAATCAAAACAGCAATAGAGTTGTGCTGGCGTGTCCATAATGTGCTGGACGAAGCAGCTCCACAAAAACTGAGGCTAAACAAAGTTAAGTGATTGACAACGCTGTCTGGCTTTACTCAATTAACTATCCCATTGTGTTCCCCTTTGCAGAGTCCCCTCGCCCCCGACCCTTTTCTCTTCACACTCCTTTATCCTCCCCATCACAGAGTTTTGCTTGGCTAATACTTCCAAGGAAATAGAGAGTTCTTTTTCTACTGGGGCTCCTCTCCTTGACCTTCCATTGCTCGTTGCTTCTCTTTCAGTCACTTCACAGTGTCTCTGGGGTTAGTGGGGAGAATGTGGAGAGTACATCAGCGCCGAGGGGCCGGCTCAGGGCAGGACCCCAGCCCATTACTTCAAAGTTGGCCCGCATTCATTAATTGTCCTTTGAATTAATATTGGAGGATCACAATGTGGGTGCCAACAGAGAAAGAGGCTTTAATGAAGCATAGAGTCTGCATTCAGTTGCAGATCAGCCAGTGTGGATTTTTTCTTTCTTTTTTTTTTTTAGAAAGAGGGAGCCTTGAGAATCATGCCAACACAGAACGCAAAAGTGTTATGTATATATATCTGAGAAGAGGGTAATCTATCTATCTATCTATCTATCTATCTATCTATCTATCTATCTATCTATCTATCTATCTATCTATCTATACCTCTCAAGGGCAGAAATATATTGGGAATTTTGGTTTGTTTTTCCACAGCAGCCCACTGGGCTAAACCAGTATTCTAAGCACTATTAACACAGGACAACATAGAGTGAGGCCCTCATATAAATTTCTCCATTATCCAGCTCTGAGAGGAAAATGGAAATGTGGCTGTAGCAGACATTCCTCTGGTTGCATTGAGGCCTTCTGTCTCCTGTGACTAGTAGACACGGCCTCCTCTAAACCTCCAATCTTAAACTCACTCACCGTGGAAATGCACAGACCCTTAACAAAGACACAAGTTGTAGAAATTCAACATCTCTCTCTCTCTCTGTTTACAGTTGTGGGTTATTGCCATGCGGCTCAGTTACTTTTGCTCCATGTGTGCGAGAGAAATGTATCTGTTTATATTCCCTGATGTCTCATGAGAATATGAGTTTTGAACTTTGAAAATTGGATTAGATGGCTCGGATGTGGCAGCTGCTAGTGGAAGCTTGCTACCATCATCATTTCCCCTTTCGAGGGCTTTTGAGCAGAATACACGTTTTAACCGCTTCAAAATATGGTAAACACTCAAACACAAATATGATCTTTCTGCTCTCCTTACTCTCTAAATTTCCATCACTCTAAATCCATGCCAACGTCACAGGGAGCCAGTAACCCAGTTTATTTACACAAACAAAGTCCTACTCAGCTCCTTTGACAAAAGCAGCTAAATCTTTCATGTTTTGTCAGCACTTGATTCCTCCTGTCCCTCTGGCTATTTGCCTGCCTCTGGACAATAGAGGCAGGAGAATGGCAGCAGATTGTTGGAATGCACCTCAATGAAACCAATTATTACATGTTGACTGCGTTCACCATGGCAGATTTGAAAGAACTGGGCTCATTCAATTTGGCACTGCAGGATTCCCTTTAAAGAAAAGTTATCCCTTTGACTGTTTGTATTTCTGAGCTTTCTTTTTCTTCTTCTTCCTTCTCCCTCTCACCCCCACTGCCATAAATGGATCCTGCAAGAGTGGCCACTCGTCTTTCATGACTTTGGTTACTTTAATTAGTTAAATGAGGCTAAAGTGCTAACAGTAATAAACAGAGGAAAGGATGCTATCAATTAATTCAGCACCACTCACGGCAAAAACAAATTCTTGGCACATTATTCAATCTTCCAATTAAAATGAATTACTAAGAGATACACTGAGTTTGATATACTCCTGCTCTATGGGCAAATGTGATAAATGGCACAAACAAATTATTTCAAACACATCTCAAGCTGCTGCTCAACCATGCATGTCGTTTAAAAGCATGCTGGACTAAATTCCACCTCCATAACTCAACAGTTAAAGGAGATGTAAACAACTTAGCATCAGATTCATCCCAGCAAACATCCTTTTCCCACAATGTTCCAGCCACTTGCTAATGCCATGCAGACCCGGGCCTGCCCAGTGTACTTTATCCCACAAACCTTAGCAATCCTTTTCCCAGACAAATAAATCTAAATGAGTCAGCTTTGATCTTAGCACTTAAGGAAAGCCAACAATAGTGGTAGAGGAGAAAGGGGCAGAGAGCAACAGGCCTCTCTCCACCACAACAATAGCCTCTGCAAACACCTACTTAATCAATATTTGGCCAGAAGACACTCTCTCAGTCCCCAAACCACCCTTTTCACATTCTAATGAAGAGCTATAAAAGAGAAAAACAACAACTACTTCCACAAAGAGACACAAGAATGAAATAGTGCTGTTCTGTATATCAATAGGGGGAAAGTGCCTTAGCGCTGTTTGCATGTAGGAAGTCACCTATTTGATGAAAAATAGCTAATGTTATTTGTCTTCTTTCAAAAAATCCATACCAGCCTAAAATTAAAGATATATAAAAAATATTTTTTTTCTTCATCGCATGTTTTCTGGGAGTTGTATCAAACACACTCCTCTTATTAAAAAAACAAAAAAAAAGGATGGTCAACAAAAGGTGCGAATCAGATTCATTTAAAAAGCAAGGATGCATCCTTATTTATCGATTAATCTGATCATTTCCAATTTGAATCAGCGCTAAAAATTAATTGTTGTTTTATTTGTTTATTTTTTCGCAGAAATTAGTTTTAGGGATGTGTCTCGCCTGGAAGAGAGGGAGAGCGAAGTGCCCAGAGATACTGCCTGAATGTGTGCGCCCTAGGCGGAAAGGAAAGGGGCGGACTTTGTCTGAGATGAAAGTGGAGAGAAATAAAGGGTTTGGATTTAATCTAGTGGAGAGAAGGGTTTCTCTGCGCTCACTGGCTGAAGGCGTCACGCTCACCGCGCAAAGACTGTGACAAAAGCTCCGTGCGCACAAGTAACTGCACCGTTCAGTTTTGATTACGCAAGGCCTGCCGTGAATTTAACACATTTAAGGCAAAAAAAAAAATCACGAGCCTCTTGCCGCCTGCCAAATGCGTTAACTTAATATTTATTTATTTTTTTTCTGTCCTTAAATTATCATCTCTTAAAATGGAACAATAAAACCACATCTAAACAAACCTACAACAATGAATAAAAGGAATAAATCTGTGCGTCACTGCATGATATCGCCAAAACACTATCACTGTTTCTAGAAGTCATCAATAATTAACTATAGACTCCATTATGTCTCCAACAGCAACCTTTTCTTTTGCGGCAACACTCCTCAGGCCCCAACAGGTCGTAAATCAACAGGTGTTTGCCTAAAGTCTGAGCTTTCTTCCCCGTATCTTTTTTTTCTGAGTGACAAACTGTAAACAGAAGGAAAAGCCCCCAAATTGGCACTTTTTTGAGCAGTCTATAAACCAGGTCGCACTGGGCCTATTGGTGTCCCTGAATAATTCATCGCTCATTGCGGGTTCATAATGTCTTCTCCCGGCCTTTTGTCAGCGCAGATTTTTTCTCCCTTTCTTTCCCCATTTTGAAAGGCCCTGGCGTCTTTTTGTACACCACTGAGTCGCTCACTGGAGTTTGGCTTTTGTGCTCGTCAAACTGAGGTGTGAGTCTCAATGGACTCTCCCTGCTTTGTCCCCTGAAGTTCATCCTCAAGTGTCCGATTGTGTGTATTTAAAAAAAAAAAAAAAAACCTTTCTCAGGCTTGGAAGTTAGACAAATGTTTGATTATCCACCTCAAAAAAAATTCTCTGCGCATTTGTTAAACCTCAGAAGCCTAAACGCATAAACGTAAGCACCTGAATCTTTAATGTATTGAACTTTCCTGCGCAGGTTAACTAAAAACAGTTGGCATGATCATTCCTCTATGATCAATTCCATATCTATGAATAAAACGCAATCATATTCAGTGCGTTGCCACAAGTATTATTATTATTATTATTATTAATAAAAGTTTTCTCTCCAAGTTGATCACAATCAGATCGGGATTTTCTTCTCGTTCATTCAGTTTGCAACCTGTTTTGGATCGTAAAGTAAAATCATAATGCTGCACTTACATCTGTCTCCCAGAATGCCATCGATGCTGTGTTTTGTCCGTGATTCGTTTTCCTCCATCTCTCTCTTCACCACATCATCATCCTCCTCTTCATCGTCACCAACTCCGCCAAACTTAGACCGCATGACGCGACTGATTGCGCTCACTTAGAAAAAAAAAAAAGATTTATAAAAAGTAATGTTAAATACATCTGGACAAATAGAAGCTACATAAAAACAAACAAAGATGTCCTGTGTGCTTATGCAAAGCTAAAATTAAAACATGTTTACGCCAACACAAGATTGTTGATGCTCACAAATCGCCAAATATATAGGCAATCATTTTAATTATTTCTAATTAATATGGTAATGAAATATAAGCCAATTATTTTCACATGCTTCCTGTTATTTTTCTACACATTGCAGGTCCAGAAACTGTCGCCTACCTGAGGGAACGCTGTTCCTGTCGCAGATCCCATCTTTCAGTAATTTGTCCCTGATTTCCCAGCTGAACATGCCCGGGTTTTCTCTCTTGTACTCTTCGATTTTCTTGTCCACCTCTGGAGAGGCGGTTTGCTATGATGGGAGGAAGGAAAGAAGAAGAGTTAGGCGAGACAGAAACGTGGAATTATTTGCTGAATTTAATAGCTTGGAGTTGTGACACAGTAATAAAAGAAAGATTATTTAAAGTCAAACTTGCTCAAGTTGTAGCCTAATAAATCTCCAAAATACGTTTTTACAAGGGACCCGTTGAACTCCACGACTTTCAATCAGCTTTGTTTTGTTTTTAATAACTCATACATTATTTAAACTGTTTGACAGTCAAACAGTGGAGATTGTACCCTTTTAAAATTTGATTTTCCTATTGGGTAAAAACTCACTTTTACGGAATTGAAATTATTGACTCTTTTCTGAAAACACTGCTGAATTTCAGATAATTTGGTTGTCGCTTTCTTCACATCTCGGTTGTATGTGAACTTGCTGGCCGTATCTCTCTCACCTTTGGCTTGCTGCCTCCGATGGCCCCCGGCCTGATGGAGCCTGTCTCCTGGTACCGGCAGAGGATTTTGGAGACGCAGCCGTGGGACACCCGCAGCTGACGGGAGATGACACACGGCCGGACACCGTGATGGGCCATCTCCACGATTTTATGGCGGATATGGTTGGGGAGAGGTCTGCCGTTTATGAAGACACCGCCGAGCTGGTTGACCCGACCCTGTCCTAACGGAGTGGAGACTGGACAGCAGTGCACGGGATTTAGTTAGTTGAACACTCAAAAACTTGTAGACTAAACAGTGTGTCTTGTCTTTGTTTTATATATTCAAAAACCTAGTTAATTTTTAATGATGAGAAACGGCTTGTCAGGAAAGCTGGACATCATCCACGAGCAGTTACACTTTTAAAGTGCAATCAAATATGGAAAAGTAAAGACTTAACTGCAGTGCAAAGTTGTCTAAATGAACACGTTGTTCATCTTATACACTATATATTCAGCCTTTTTTTTTAATTGTCCTAAAAGAAGTAGAACATTTCTGCAAGTGGCACGAGAAAGCCAAATCATTTTCTTTCCGGCAATTGTTAATCATGTCTCAACCGATCAATGCGATATGAGACGTGTTAAAACAAATAAATAATGAAATAATAGCCTAAATAATTTCATTTAAAATTAAAAAGGCTGCCACTGGAAATGTAAACTCAACCCGGGATGGGTTTTCTGTTGTTTTGTAAAACTTACGCCAATGCAACAACATTAAATGAGTCGTTAATAATAATATTTTTTGCAGGTTTTAAGCGTTTCAAAACTCGAGCTTGACAACTTTGCAGAAGTTATCTAAAAAGTTGAACGCTCTGCAGCTTGTGAGCAGCAACTGGTGTTAGTCTCTTACCTTCCAGAGAGTATCCTCCCCGCGGATAGTTCTGGTGAGGAGCTGGTCTCATCATTCTCGGTAAACCTCCTGCAAGCGCTGTCATGATCCCTGACTTTCTGTCAGGTAACAGTTTAAATGAAGATGCGCCTGGCTTGTCGCTTTTAATCCCACAAAATACCTTTTTGTTTGTAGCAATAGTTCGCCCTCTCTACAGACGCGATGCAGCCTCCCTTTCCTTGAGTAACAGGTTGCCTCGACAAGAGAAAAGCTGAATCCCCTCAGAAGTGTTGTTGACGGGTATCCAGCGGCCGATGCGGGCTGAGGTGAGAGTTTAAATCAAAGTGCAGGTTGCTAACAGTCCTGCGAGGATTGAGGGGGTGATTTGAGAGGATGGATGGAAGTCAAACATTTTATCCGTGGTCGCTGTCCCCGCTGACTCCGCGCTGCGCCTCCTGATTGGTCAAAGACCCGGACGTTCAGGGGCTGGAGGAGGTCTGTGATTGGACAGCAGGAGCTCCCCTTCTGTCTGGATTGACCTCACGAGGTCAGCGCGTCGTGTCCCAAGCTTCTGCTACTGCGCATGAAACTTTTCACCAAGTGCACAACTTTTAATAATAACAATTAATTGAATACATATCTGGGCGAAGATATATCTGATTGCTGGCTATTTCTTCTGCCTCTGCTGAAATATGTATTATGCTCCTCATTATCTAGGTGAGAAACCAGGACACTGCGGGGCTTATAATAGAAAACAGTTTAATGATGTACTGGATCTGTAAAGAGAACAGTACAGGTTGATTATATAAAGAACCAAAAATTACAAATTACTACCCTATGTTGGAAAATATTAAAACACGGACAGACTTATTTAATTAAGATCTTTTATTAGTGAACAAATGTTATATACCGCATTTATACATTGTGCACACACACAATTTGGCATATTTGATATTTTCCTTATTTAAACACATCAAGAAACAAGAATTCTTGTTAATGAAATAATTATTAGAGCCCATTATTACTAGTGGCATTATTGTCATAAACAGTAGTAGTAGTTGTTATAGGCCTAAAGCATGTACTTTAAAAATGACTAATGAAATGAAATAATTGAAAACTATGGATTTCTTCCCCCTGCATGAGTTAGACTAAACAAAATGATCAGCGGTCAGGATGTTCACTATAGAGCAGAGAGAAGGCATACAGGCTGCATGTCAACATAGATACTGAGCACTTATTACTGTGTGGTGCATCCCAGGTGTTTTAGTTTAGTTCACACAGTTATGGTGAAACGGGTCAAAAGGCTGCAACAGGTGAGACTATCACAAAAATAGCACTTTACAATTAATTAAAAAGGCCCATATTAGCTGTGTCACAGAATAAAGTGTGACATAGTGAAGTTCTTTTCGGATGATACTAATAGTATTACTATTATTATTAATTATGATTATTATTATTAATCAAAAATAATTATGTCATCACGTCTGGAAGTCTATACCCCATTTGTTGTTGTTGTTGTTGTTGTTGTTGTTGTTGCAAGAGTTGTAGTATTTATAGAAGTAAAAGTAGAGCACTGCGGGGTTCAGGTCCCAGTGGAGTCACCCATGCTGTGAATGAATGCATTACTGTAAAAAGCAAATCTTCGCAGTAAAAACGTTGCAAAGAGGAAGTGGCTAATTTTTCAAACGCATAGATGGAAAACATCTAAGGAGAGATTTTTTCAGGAAGATTTTCGCTCCGCCAGACAGCACAACACAATGGAGGTCAGGAGGCAAATATGGCGTGGATGGCGGGGATTCCCAGCGTGGAGAGGAGGATCTTTTTTTTTTTCTTTTTTTTCTCCACGAGTTCCACCACACCGCACGCAAAAGCTCGGCGCCGTCATCTAATAGTTGCGGACCCGTAGTTGACCACCACACGGCGGTGTAACACACCCGTGGAAATGGTCGATTATATACACATAGAACCACATGAGGGATCATTTGACTTTTCTGAAGCTTGTAGAGTTGTGATAATTATGATAATTAGGCGTGTTTAATAGACCGACCCCATAAGATAAGACCATATACTGGCTGATTCTGCTTAGAGGCCTCATCAACCTGCATTCCATAAATGACTGATTGG
This sequence comes from Macquaria australasica, assembly GCA_005408345.1. NCBI lineage: Eukaryota > Metazoa > Chordata > Actinopteri > Centrarchiformes > Percichthyidae > Macquaria > Macquaria australasica. The sequence continues at coordinate 506,917 of SEMN01000112.1, forward strand.
TCATGACCACTATAAGACAAACTGATGCCTCAGGAGAGCTGATATTCTGACAGGTGATTAGCTGATCAACATCAGACTTGTCAATACTTGCTGCATTATTGTCTAAACATAACAATGACCAAGAAGATATTATTGTCACAACCTCATGATGAATGGAGCCTTCTATGTGAAAATATGAATAAGCAAAGCCAGATGTTTTGGTGGTGCTACTGTTGTGACAGTTTTTTTGTTTGCTATAAAGTGGAAAAAACACCTAATTTTGATGGGGCACAAGGGTCGTAAGATGACTTTTTTTTTTTTATCCATGTTTTACTATAATTCGTCCCAACTTTAAAGCAGGAGAGTGTCATTTCTCAGTCCCTTTCTTAGCAGTATCCCCCAGCATGTATAGTATATTTTAATTCCTCCTGTAACAGTTCAGTGGACACAGAACATGTGGAAACATGATATGTCCATAAAAGAAGGAATGGGGGGGTAGGGGAGAAAGAAAGTTATCATACTAAAGTTTGACTATCATGAAAAGGATATTGGATCTACCATGTCAAATCAATTAGTGGGGTAAGCTGAGTCAGAAATGTGCTGCGGTGGTGGTGGTGGACAAAATGTATAAAAAATAAAGAACAAAATGGCCCCGAAAAGAAACAGTGTATTGCATTTACCAGGCATATGCACAGAATAAGCCAGGGGCTTTCAAGGCTCTATTTCTTTGCTCTGCGTCCACTAAAGATAAAGTTAGTCTAATAGTGTAATAACCCACAGGCAGTTCTGATCTTGCATGTGGCCCCTATAGCGATAAGGCCCTACACTGCGTCAGACTAAGGCCTATTTAGATCACTGGAAAAATCTCCATTCTCTCCAGAGCGACTTGCAATAACGGTACACCATCAGATCAAATATAGATAGACATTTGTAGGCAATCGAATCATCACAGTGATTATCTGAGCGCAAACTATAGGGAGTAAACTGCTGAACTAACAAGCTTTAACTCAGTCTCAGAATTAAAATAGTCAGTCATACATTCCTTACTGTAAAACATACTGTAACTGCAGCAGAGAAAATACAGCTCAAACTTACTGTGACAAGCAGAATGATAGGTACCTTAACTTGATAACCCTAATTTGCATTATTCATTGGGTTTATATGGTGGTTTTAGTACGTTAGAATAACAGCCAGCTGTAAAACAGCATGTGCTTAACCTTTAATAGTCTTCAGAGAATAATGCTATTTCTGACTGTACAGCACTTTGGTCAAGTGTTGTTTTTATATGTGCTTTATAAATACATTTGGATTGGATGCCACTGCTGTGAGAGAATTGTCGAATAATGTGCCATAATATCAGTTTGCAGTCGCCCACTGAGGTCTAATTATAGCTGAGGCTTCGACACAGAGTACGATTACTACTGCCAATTATTTCTTTTTAATATTTGGAAAAAAGTGCACTCTACTATATCTTAGCCACATGTTATCCAGACAGAGTTCCTAAATAAAGCTGAGGTCAATACTGTATAGTCTTACACTGTATTCGAAGTGATTCATTGAAATAAAGCCTTCATTAAATAAGTTTTCCATGTATTATTCTTGCGTAAATGCCATACAAAATGAATTCTGCAATTCTCTTGAAACCTAAACGCAACAAACTCTGTGTTTTATGTTAACACTGCATAGAGGTGACTGGGAAGACTCAAGTGCGGTTATAATGCCCTTCAGAAATAATTGGACTGCTTCTGATTTTATTTTTTTTAGTTTGTGATATATCATCAGTAATGTTTGATGTTGTCTTTAATAACCTGCAGCAGCTCAGTGACGACAATTCAAAGGAGCTCTGCATCACAAAGACTACAGAGCGGACATTTTGTGAAATAGGAGAAACAGATTAGAAGAATGGCCAGACTGAAATTTAGATAGGCATTTCTGAAACGCTGCATCTTCAAAATAACGAAACCCACTCTATGACTAGTAGCCTTGGGATGTTAGCATTACAAGGTGCTTTCAAAAGGGGCACTGCTTTTCTGATGCGTTTAATCTTATCAAACATATGTGACCCACAACACTTCAGTGGGAACTCAAACTGAGTGCAGTTATCATGACAAAGGCCCATAAGGTGAACCCAGGTGAGTGAGAGAAAAGAAAAAGAGAAGTGGATCATTTGTTAACCACACAACCTCTGGGCATGCAGGGTTACTTTAATAGTTAAGCAAATGATTGAAAACGGTGAGCTAATAGTTGATGGTCCCATGATGAATATGCAGTGTAAGATTCTTATCCTGCACTACGCCCTCACTTCAGTGTGTGTGTGTGTAAGGGAAGAAAGACATGTTATCAGGTGTTGTGACAAAACCTTGAGGTGGATTTCCTACTTCCCCAAAGAAATAAGATGCATTTTGATAAAAAGCAATAATACATTTTAGTTCATTCAGACATATCCAGTACAACATTATGTAATGTAAAAAAAAAACATCAGTGTTTAACAATGGGTAAGTTTGCAGCTGTGAAGAAAACTGTTTGACAGGTGATGTGGAAAATGTCTGCAGATCTGCAAAAATGACTATTTTGTATTATGCGACATGTTTTCGCTTTGAAATCACAAAATGTGTATGACACAATCCAGTCCTTTGCTGAAAATGTTTGCAATTTGTGATTTGTCAAGTACATATTTTCAAAGAATCACACAATTTATGCCCATAGGTTTTTTTAAATATATATATATATATATATATATATATATATATATTATAAAACATAGCATGAAAAACATAATAAAACATGTTTAATATCTCTTGGCAGACAGAACCATTTTTGTAGAATTAAATATCATGTACATAAACATGGGTGAAAACAATTTAGTCAACACGTTGATCAAACGTCCCCGTCCTATGGCCTCCTGGATTTCCATACCTGAATACATTTGATTACTTGTGAATTATTTGACTTATGAAATGTACAGATTTGTATTTGTACTGTGTCCTCTATGTCACCAACTGTCTCTTCATCTTCCCATCATGCTTTTAAAAGGAGGCCTAATTTAACAAGCACCTTCAAAAGCATCTTTAATCTGATTACTCTGTTTTCGTTAATAACTGTAACTCATCACAGTTACTACACTGTTAAAATGTAATCAATTGCATGTAACTGCATACATACAGCATGTACTATCACTGTACAAACATGCACGCATAAATTCAGCCACAAGAGGGCACATGTCAGCTCAATCTATGGGGACACATCCTACAGCTCATACTGTATGCAGTCTGCCTGATGCCATGACACCCACCAACCTCTTTCTTACAGGTATATTGATCTAATCTGGCTTTCATAGTGAAGTCACCTAAAGGCAGATTATACATGACTTTGTGAAGATCTCTCTTTGTGCTATCGTGTGTGAAGAAGTGATGCTGTAACATAATATTGCTTTTGCATCATCGAATAGAAATCCACAATTAGGCTGTGTGACATGCCTTCTGTTTAAGAGGCATGAAGGTTTTAATTCTCAGTCAATGAGGAGAAGGGTGTATGACAGGAAAACAGTTTTCTTGACCACAAATTGATTTTTCCAGCAGGGGGAATCCATTTTTTTAAAGATTATTTCTGCTTTCACAAGAATATTTGAGTACACATATTTTAAGGCCCACAAAGCCATATCTAGATGTGATGTGATGGTGGTTTATTTATGGTATGCATGCTGCAGATGATGTCAAAACGTTTCTGAACTACAGCCATTAAACAGTTTTGTCCAACAGTGTCACACAGGGGTATCTGAGCCATGTCTTGCCTATAGAGTGGTGTAAATCTTCAGTGAAGTTTTTCTTTTACATAAATAAGTCCCCATAAAAGCAAAAGATATGGTCATACTTAGAGTGGTTATTGAGCTATGGGACGTAAAGTCATCTTTAAAGTATGTGGAAGACGAGGCCTGGAACGGAAACGCCATTTGCAAATGTCTGACCTGCAGCAAACGGTCCATCTTTTCGAAATAAGCACGAACCACAGCAGGACAGCGGATCAAACACACAGACTGACATCTACAATGTTCAAAATACACGACAGCAACCGCGCTGAGCTGCAGCTAAAGGTGTCACTGCTGACCGCTCTGCTCGGCGCTGTCCACCGGCCGTGGTGCTGAAAAGCACAGGGACAAACACATGCTGGACTTCACTGTCGCTGCAGGCGCTAAATTCTAATTATACGCTTAAATAGGCCTATTAAATCCACCGTATACACATGAGCCACACTTGTGACAAATCAACCAGGTGTCACACACCACGTTGGGAAATCAATTTGAACGAGTCTATCGACCGGATTTTTTAGTTCTGGTAATATAATCGGGATTAAGCCTATAGTCTGTCCCTGTCCACGGGTTGTGCCCCAGGCCGGTTACGCAACAAGTCTGTGATCGCACAACCGGGTGGAGCCACGACGGCTAACGGGACTGACTCGTACCGAGAAATGCAGCGAGAGAATTTTTTTTTTTTTTCTCACTTTGCAACGTTTTATCGCCACCCGGGCATTTTCTCCTCCGGAAACACTCCTCAGTATGCTCTGGGAATTCGTGCATCAATGAAAATGGGCATTGTAGTGAAATAAAGCCCAATTATGGCGGAGGCGGTAAATGCAGGAGGCGACATTGGCTCTGTTCCGCCTGACGTTACCGACACGTTTCCCAGCGAGGAATACGAGTGTAAAATATGCTACAACTACTTCGACCTGGACCTCCACACCCCCAAACTGCTGAACTGTTCTCACACCTTCTGCCAGGAGTGCCTCGACGCTCTGCACTCCCGGGATGGTCGAGGATGGAGAATCGGTTGCCCCGTGTGTCGCCACCGAACTCCGGTACCGGAATATCGGGTCCACAACCTCCCCGACAACACCGCAGTGACTGAAGCGCTCCCGCTTAAAACACACGAGCCTGTGGACTCGTCAAGCCCAGACGTCCAGACGGGTCCAGCCGTCTCTTCGGTCACCTCGCCAGAGCGCAACGACAGCTGTCAGACTTGCAAACAAGTTGCGTTTGCGACCGGCTGCGTGTGCGCCATCTTTTCTTTCCTGTCCATGGTGGTGCTCTTGTTTCTGGGCCTCATCTTTGTACATAACTTCAATAACTCTGCGTCGCGAGTCGGCCCTGCCTGTTTGTTTGTTGCCAGTGTCCTTGCCCTGCTCTCGATCATTCTCACTTGGTTAATGTGCATGTTAAAGTACCGACCAGAAACTGAAGCAAGCAACTTCAGTTCCCTCACTTAACCTATATAATGTGATCCCCTGGCTGCAGAGCTAAGATATACAAACTTAGCCTGGTCAGGATAATAAAAGGGAAATGTGTTTATTTATTTCACTGTGCTTTGACATCCTTATAGATGCCTTAGTCAGTATTTGTGAACTAATAATACCGCAATGAACTTTGTGGACATGTTTCATCAGCAATGAAGTGAAAACTGAATTTATGTGGTTGTAGAATATTTGTAGACTTTAAATTCTAATTAGTTAACCTTACTTAAAAAAAAGCATGCAAACCGATAGCCTTAAAAAACTAAGTTAAGTGGAATAGGTATTGTATGTTGTATTAACAAATGCTTATTTAGTATAGTACACTTACACTCGAGTTTAAGTAACTAAAACAATCCTGTATATTGTACTTTATAATTTACTTTGGATGAACTCTTGACTTAGTATAGACTACTCAGAATTACTATTTCAAACAACTAAATAATTTCAATTGAATAATACTGTGTGTGTATTCCAAAAAACGCATTTATTTAAGTTGGGCTAACTAATGTGACATCTCATGCAACTTAGAATTTCTCAGTTGTATTTACTTGAACAGCAATCTGATTTACTTGTTAAAACCATGCAAACCGATTGCCTTAAAAAGACCGAGTATGTGTTACTTGTGTAACTTAAGTGCTTCAAACGTTCATTGTACAATAATGAAAAACAGGTTCCATTCTCCTAAAATAATTCCATTTACAGTTACACATAATAAATCAAGGTAGTGACACAGTTTAAAGTTCAATTGTGCATTTTTTAAAATTTTCTTGAACAATAACTGACGTTGCTCCTTTGAAATTATGATTCACACAAACAATACAATTTTAATTACTGAACTTCCTGTATTAGAACCATTTCGGAACAAAGCAAAAATGGATTCCTCTATTCTGATTCTGGGGGTGCTTCTTTTAAACAGTGGAGGTAGCAGTAGGAGGAGCTTAAGTTTGGCTCAGTGTTTGGTAACAAACTTTGGAGAAGAGGTACAAAGTGCTGAAAACAGGGTTGGTCTGCACAAGTTGGCAGTGGCTAATATCATTACATCTCAAAAAGTCCCAAAGCACACTTTAGTTTCAGGTCTGTTAACACATTGTGCCAGTTAAAAATTGTATTGTGCTGGTTTAAAACAATTTTAAGAGACTGTGTGCAGATGCTGTCACAGCAAATTCTGTACACCACTATTTAAATGAAATAAAAAATAATAATACTGACAGAAAGAACTAAAAACTATCCAATAACAATATACTCGCTGATATTTTTTTGGTTCAAATAAAAACATTTAGTAAAACGTCCAATTTGGTATTCAAATAGACATGTACTGCAGGTTTTATATTTTACAGTGAAACAATATCTTTTACTTCTTCAGAACAACAATCTAAAACACCAAATACTCAGCTATGTTACACTGCTCTGCCAACTCACAGCTATAGAGTATTGTGAACAATGGAGTCTGCTGGACGGGTAACAACGGTTTTAATTCTGTAATAACAATAATGCGCAGTTTATAGACCAAACTTGGTAAAGAACCAACTGGCTGACAACTGCAAAGTGGCTTCATTCAGTAAGGGCATCAATATTAAAGAGTAATGACTCTGGATCTCACACATGTATGAATGAACATACACCGGCAGCCTCTAGACTTTGTGATGAACCCATGGGCTGACAATTTGACAGGAGTGCCTTAATTTAGTTAACATAATAAAAAGCAACTGAATCCACTGTCAAAAACAAGTGAGATCTAGTGCCAAATGTCACCACTCTTATATGATTATTTACATTCTAACTCAGCAGGAGGTTTTTAAGAGTTTGCAGTTTTGGTGGGAGTTTGTTCTGTCCCAAGCCAAGCATCACTCTTTGAATGAAGCTGAAAGTGTTTTTCATGGCTTTAGGGTAGTCCAAGTGTAAAGCACATGACAGCCCAAACAAGAGGCAAAGGTAGGTTCTGGAGATTGCCCATTACAATACCTCCCTCAACAATGATGGCAGTAGACACTGGGTCAAGGTGGAGAGGATTTGGAGAGAGGGGCACATCTTCGCTGATGACAGTCAGCACCCCAACAGATACCTGTGCCCAGGCCTCATCACTGTCAGAATCCTGTATAGAACCGAACAAAAACAACATTACAACAGGAAAATGTTGATAGGCATGATCAGTTGTCATTGTCCTGTCTACACTGCTTTCCAGCCTTGCTCATTAAGATATCACTTCACACACACTTACATTTAGCAGTTTTATCAACATTAGTAGGCCTAAAACATTTTTTGACACGTTTACAGATATCCAGTAAAGAATATGAAAGAAATGAAATATTGAAGTCTTCCGTCTTTTTTTTTTATCATGAGTCATCATAAATATGCAAGTTCTAATACTTAAATAACTTAGTTTGAGATGTTTCTCTCACTTCATAGGTGCTAGGTGGTAGCTTCTCCCTGCTGGCATACACTAAACTGTCACAGCATGCAGCCCACGCCCATCTTTGTGCTGAACTCACAGGGATATAATCAGCCTTAATCTTTTTATCTGACTCAGTAAGATACCAGCAAATACAAATCAACATTTCCACACAACTCTGTGTGTTCCTTTAAGATGTAACTATGAGAACTTACGAAGCAAGTGTTGTATAAATTACTGGGGTCATCACCAAGTAGAACAGGGAGGCCTCGGAGTACAAGGGTGCGCATTGCTGTCACATCTGGTTTCTAGAAGTGGATAATGAACAAATAAAGTTCAAGATTATGCAACATTCAAAGGTTACAGTACTAATTCTACTATAAATCACCAACACCACTTTAAAATACTGAACACAATATAGATAGCAACATAAGTTCTATAGGGGTTGTAGGTTGTACGTATATGGTATCTTACATACTGTATATTTCTTGGGTCGATCCATCTCAGTTCAACAAATAAAAAAGAAAAAAGAAAAGATGAATGTGATGGATTAACCCTTTGCTACTTTACAACATCAAAGTAATTGAATGTTCAGCTTTCAGCTTTAAATTCCTTAGCGTACATATTACAGACTCCCTGACATGGTCTGTACACACCACTTCCCTTGTCAGGAAGACAGAACACCTCTTCTCCTATCTTCTTACCTCCATCAGGAAGACACTTTGTAGTAATGTCTGTGAAAGTAAATGGATCTGGTTAATCTGCTGAATTACTTCTTGTGCAGCACTTTCGGATATGTGCAGGATCGTTTGCATCTTCAAAAATAGTGCAGCCAGGTTACGTTCCAGCTGAATTTCCAAGTCCTGTATGCCATCTACAGACTCCTCAAACTCACACTCAGTGTCATCCTATAAAGGAGCCTCTTCCTCCACTTCAGTGAGCTGATCTGGGTGTTCAATGTTTGATATTATTCCACTTTTAAATTGTGTTGTAGTCCTCCCACTGTGTACTTTACTTTTGTGTGCAGTAAACGTTGAATATACATTGCTCTGAAAATGACAGCCTTCGTATGGACATAGAACTCTTTGTTTAAGTTTTAAATGGCTGCGTAAGTGTGTGAAAAACTCCGCTTCAGTGCAGGGCTCTATGAATTCACATAACTGGCAGTTAAACGCAACTGTGGGTTTACTTGCTTGCCCGATGTCTGTTTGAGAATGCCAAACAGATAAATGCACTTTGAGTGCATTAAAAGATTTGAAAGTGCACAATCAATCCTCATAAAAACATGGTATTGGCTGTTGCCGAGTGAAGCCTCCATGTTTTAGGCGATAGTGTTTTAACAACTGTCCTCTTTTGTCTGCAGAAAAAATACACTCCTTACAGGTCCACTGCATCTGCAAGAAATTATTTTAAGTGGAGATTTTAAGTGGGGATAGTCTCTCAAATTAATTCTAATAACAATCTTGTTTTTCAGTTACAAATCATGTAATACACATTTACAAATCTTGTTTTTCAGTTACAAACTTTTTTTTCAGTTACAAATCTTGTTTTTTTTTTCAGTTACAAATCTTGTTTTTCAGTTACAAATCATGGAATACACATTTACAAATAATATTGAGACTATTTTCACTCCATAGTGTAGCATAGTGAACACTGTCAAAAACCTCTCTGCTGGTGGTTCGAACTCCTTCCACTGGAATTTCCTCCAAAATATTTGCTACTGGCATCTCACCTCCAGTGTACTGAGGTCCGCGTTGATGAAGCAGTTGTTCAGTGAAGAGCCCTCTGGCAGTTACCACGAGCACTTCTTCTGAAAAGGACAAAGAATTTTTTAAAAGGAAGTTCCAGATATAGTGTTGTGGTTTGTAGTTTAGAAACACATTCATTGATGTGTGCATGGTTCACAGGAATTACAGGAAAATACTGGTTTTTGATATGAATGTAAATGCATTTGTATAAGTAAATATTTAAGGAATAAGAAAAAATTATTTAAAAAACAATTGCTGCATGAGAAAATGTGAAATTAAACATTGTAGTTTAACTAACTCTAAAAAGGTGTAGTCATGTAATGACTATATTATAATTTAAAAAAAATAATCTTTTGACACTAAAATTGCAACTTGACAAATAATGTAGACCCAAAAAATGACTAAAGCACCACAGTGTTATAAAATCATAGAGAAAACACTGCAAATATCATAATAATAGTTAACTCTATCAAGGGCACCTTGAGCTCTGACAATAAACACTATAGGTATTAGGTTTTCTAAAACTCCACCCATGTTGAGTTGTGTAAAGTGGTGGGGCCAGCCTACTATGTTTTAATCAGGTCACCTTCAAATCATGCGAAGTTACAACATGAATAAAGAAACCCAAGGGAGGATGACAGGTTTGGACAGCAAGCAATTCCTGGCTAGTTGGGTTTTGTCATGCTGTTGTAAAGCTTCCTGGGCAAATTAAACAGGTCAAAGAAGCTTGCTAAGACTACCAACATTCCTTACCCTGAAAATAATGTTTGGGACGTACATTATGCATCCTTGAGATGAAGAGGGGACATTTATCTTTCTTTCCTCGTCTACCATAAAATACAGATCGAGCCGATTCCTCATTCATTATTGGTCACAGGCCGCTTAAAGTAGCTGACAGCTCATCACAGCGCGAGTGGGGCAAGAAATGGACACATTCATCTGCGCACTGTGAGGCTGCAGAGCGGCGAGCAGCTGCAGCTTCTGAAGTGGATCAACGCTGCATTGAGCCGATGGCTCCTCCAGTAAATCTGACCACGGCAGCGTGTTGACTCTGTTACAGCAGCGCTAGTTGTTAGATACAGAAAAGTAGCAGAGACCCACCTACATGTAAACACCTTGTTGCTTTCACTCACGTGACTTTGGTTATTTTCCTTTCACCCACGCTGTGTTAAAGATAAAAATACGTAACGTTGGCTATGACGTTAAATGACTCAACTTCATTGCTAGCTTTAGTGACAAGCACGTTAAGCTAACTTACTGTTGCTACAGCCTCTTGTCAACCTTCAACACAGTTCTCCAGGGAAACTGTTTTTACAAACGATGTTTGAAAATGGAAAGTAAACAGTATGGTCAAATATGTCTCTTAATTGTTCAGCCAACGTGTCTGGTTTGGCGTCGCCTCTCCAGCAGACATAGGTCATGCTGCGTTCACTTGTAACTCGGAAGTTTCGTAAATTTCCAACGTGCGACCGAACTGGGTTCGCTATGTCAACTCGGGGAAACCAGAAAACTAACTACAACATTTCAAATTTAGGACTTTCCACTTTTGTTTTGGAACAGTTAAATAGATTTCCGTTCGATCCCAGGATGGTTAAGGGGAAAAGCTAGTCTTTACCGCCAAAATATGCCTGAACAAGTTCTACCAGTAAAATATTGTGAATCGCCTGGCCCGTTTTAAGTTAGCATCACTCAACACAATAAGTAAAATGTTTTCTTCACCCTGAAATTAACTCTAACTTCGTAAAAACAAATAAGAAGTACAACTGAGTAAAGTCAACTAACTATATGTAAGTCAGGACAGCTATTAGAATTTACAGTGTAGGTTTTACTTTAAATTGGGTTCCAGCATGGGCCCATTCAGTTTCACTTTGGTCAGTGCCATTTCTGAGAGCCTATCTGTGGTCAAGTCACCTCCATGTCATGCACCATTTGAACCCTCTAGGCCTTGATGATTACATGTCACAATAGGAAAAAGCACAGATGTGAATAATAAAATGAATGATGGCTAAATTCTATTTAGCTGCTTCAGTTTCAGGGTCCTGGTATTTGTGCATGCTGGCTCACTGTCTGTCATGTCCATACTGGGAACAGAGCCGTTGCTCGTGTTATTAGTAACACCTGTGCTTTTCCTGCTATGACTCAAAATGTCTGTGAAAAAGGCTCTATTTTGACCTAAACAGATGGTTGTATGAGCATCGTGGCTCAAGCAAAACTTGTATACTATCAACTATGTGGAGTCCGTAAAACATTTCAAATGCTTATACTTAGAAGGTTTAAAGTCATTGAAAGAGCACTTTAACTGGTCTTGTTAACGGAAACATTAGACGCTGACTTGAATAATAGAAATACTGCTCTTTACAGCAATACCCTCCCCTAATATCCTCCCACATTTATTTCCTGCATTGATATTGTTTATATGACAGATGTCACAGTTCTTGGAAGCTACTGTGCAAGCAGGTGTATGTGTGTATGAGTCAAGCTGTCAGTATGTGACTGATTCATTATAATCGTCTCGTGCCACCACCATTTCTAACAATATGACCTATTGTGCCAATGACAGAACCTGCTTACCCCATAACCACCTCTATGTGATTACACTGACTCCCCGTGGTGGACCAGGTCAGCAGGGGATCCCAGGCCAATGACCCTGAGGGGACGTGAGTCTTCACAAGATGAAATAACTTTGGGGTAGGGGGCTAAAATAAGCAGTGTTGTAAAGTAGTGAGACAATGGAAGTGCAGGAGACCTCCTAGTGGTCTTAAATCGTCTGATGGGCTTAAGTTTGTTTTCCCAAGTCATATAAACTGCAAGAAGATATAACCTTCTAATGACTTGGTCCACGCCCAAGTCTTAGGTCACCAGAAGTGTGCAATAAAAGAATGCTTAATTGAATTTGTTTATATAAATTAGGCCCCAAACATATCCTCTTCCATGATTTCTTATGTTTAAGAAAATTATAATGACTAACACTGCTGCCAATTCACTAGGTTTGGGTTGTTGGATCAGTTATGATTCAAGAAGATGTCTCCATTTAGTTTAGGTATCTGCTGAATCCCAATAACACAGTGGGTATTTATCTCCACTTAGTGTTGTTTTAAGAGGCGACACTGGTCTCAGGAGTTAAAATCCACCTCTTTCAGGTCTCTCAAAGGGACTCCTTCATTTGGTCATCCAGTCGGTGAGTAATGCCACTTAAATGCCACCGTGACAAAAGTTTGAGAAAAAAAAAAAGGGGGGGGGGGGGGGGGCTTCCACTGGGAACCACAGGCAACACTGTGTCTGGGGCAGAGATCTTCTTTTCACAGGGACTGCAGGGCTTAAAGTTAAAGATTACTTTGAAATCTGCATCCCCTACCATCAAACTCTCCCGCTATTGCCCACCCTCCCTCCAGCCGTCACTCCCTCTCCCGAAAAATTAAAAGCTGTCGCCACAGAGCAGGGGATGAGTTGGGAGCAGATCCTCTTTGATGACAGAGAAGGATCCTTTTGTTCCCTAATCCCCACGCAATCCCTTCCCCCACTTTTTCCTATAAGTCCAACTGGACGTCAGGGGGCTTCGTAATCAGCCAGGGGCTCAAAAGTGATTAGTTTACTTGTTTTACTTTAAAACACTGGAATGTAACAGTGATGTCTTATCGTGACACCTCTCGCAAAAGCACAGAGATTTCATTTAAGTTTCCTAAGTTTGGTCTTTTCACTGTGTGAAAGTCTCTTTGAGAGCAGCAAGAACTTAAAAGAAGCATATCATTAAGGTAAATACTCTGACAAGTCACTTGACACTGGTCAGTGGTTGTCATAGGTGGATCCCAAGAGAACAGCCATTAGCCACTGTGCACGCTGTCAAGAGAGACGGGGTCACCCAGAAACAGACAGTCAGGATACATTTTCTCTCTTCCTGTGTCTTGCCTTTAAGTGTGTGCAAAGAGTGTCCTTGTGTCGTTATCAGATTGGACACACGTATTTCACAGAGGAGATGAAAGTGTTCCTTTTGCTCATAACATCTGTCTTCTGATGGTTTGTGTCCCATCAAGATGACCTCAAAGGCATAGCCTGAGGAGAGCGATTATCACCACTCTGTACGCACTCTGGCTCGTCATGTGATCACATGCTTGTGCGGATGTTTGTGCCCAAGCGTGTGTTTGAGAGAAGGAAAAGGCGTGAATTTGTGTGTTTGCGTCAGAATATGTCTGTACAGACATATGGCCTAACAAGCATGCAAACACTCTAAAGACCAGTGAGAAGGGATCAATGTCTAGGGTCAAAGTGTCAAACATGGCTCACCTGGCCATTTCACATTCATCGTGCCGCTCTTCAGATGTCAAAGAAGACGTTCCTCTGTCCTGAACACTCACATACAAACACTGTTGGATCTTCTCTCTGTCAAGTTGAAACAAATAGCATTATGACAGAGTGCAGTGCAAAACCCATAGTTAAAAAAGAAATGCTCACTGACTCCCTCTGGTGTATAAAAGTGAGAATGCAGCAAAGGACAAGGTGAAACATAACTACGGTTTATAAAATTATGAAAAAATATTGATTTAATATAAAACTCTATTTTGTTTGTGTGTTGTTATATTTACATTGCTGCCTCTAGTTGTCACTCTGTTTAGAAAAATAAACTACATCAGTTATAAAGAAGAGTTATGGGCACACACAGAAAATAGCCAATAGAATTTGTTTTTACTTGCACACTATACATTTTACCAGAGCGGCCAAAACACAACAAAGTGCAGCAACCCAAGAGATATTTTGGGCGTTCAGTGTCTTGATCAAATGTACTGAGTGAGTAATGATCTGCAAAGTAGTTTCAACACCAGCTACCAACCAGTCATCAGATATTTTTTGGTAGCTGCTTCTTTTTGTGTTGGTACGTGAACCAGCAAACTATGCAGCCAGTGGTGCATTCTGCCCAGTTACATCTTCCTCTTTTTTTTTTCAAATAGCCACCAGTTACTGTCATGGGACCAGACTATATTGATTTTCAACACTAGCAGTACGACTACACATTGCTGCAGACGGCTCCATCAGAGATGGTGCCTGTCAGATGATTGCAGTTTAGGGAAAGGAACGGTTTTCTATCAATCTGTGTATCTGTGTGTATTTTTTGTTTGGGGTGGGATTGAGGATCGAGAATTGCCTTCCCACAGCTTCCTCACTGGCTGCAGCTCCTCCTCCTCCTCCATCTACTTACTCCACACACATCTTCCTCATGTGGATCGCTCTCTTCTCCCTCATCACCCTATACTGACATGTACAAATGAGAGGACGGAACTCGACTAGCTATTAAGGGAAGAGCTGGAGGGAGAAGTACAAAGAGCTTTGAGCCAAGGCCAAAAACAGTGGTGAGACAGACAGTTGGGAGGAAGGGAAACTTTCACCGCACTCTAACGCCAAACTTCACCAGAAAAGTATCCAGAAACAGCTGACAGCAGTGCAGACACCTCTTATGCATGCCCTGAACCAGTCACTCATCTTGCTAAAGATGATAATACCTACAGCAGTTTTTATGAGATATTTAATTGTGATAAAGCCTCTTTATGTCTATACTCTTCAATATAATTGTTACTGTTGTGCAAAAGCTATCGCAAATGCTGAAAGCTATACGGTGTGAGGAAGCAGTGGCCAGACAGGGACATGCTCTGGAGATACAGGTGAGAACGTGGAATGTGAACTATAATGCAATTTAATCGAGCACACAGTAAGTGTAAGTATCTAGCTAAATAGGTAGCTTAGTAAGGCACCACAGGTAAATGCATCTTGTGTGTGAATGATTGTGGTTACAGTACCCCCATCTTAATTAGATTAAGACAAGAGTGGACAAGTTTGGAAGAAGTTGCAGTGAGCAATGACCAAAACAAATGAAGTGGAGGGGCAGCCACTATCTCAGAGAAATCTGACTGTTCCTTTAAATGTGAATTCAAATGATCAATGTAGTCCTCAAATCTATGTTCTGAATGTGCGAATTTCCATATAGAAATATCATAGAATTGTGGGAATTGCACAAAATGTTTTACATAGCCAGTAAATCCAGAGTTTTTGTTGAACATTTTTAATTAATTTATAAAGACAACACAGATAGCAATCTTGCCTAGCAATGGCAAGCATCTTTCATGCATGCATTGCTTCGGTCTGGCCTTACTCTTCACAGATTGGTTACGAAAACTGTGGATTTACTGGCTATGTAAAACAGGAGGAAGGGCACATTACCATACAAGAAAACGGCGTAAATAACGCGCGTCTTGGACAGGTTTTAACGGCATAAAGAACCTCACTAGAGCGCCGTAAAAAGCGGCGTTTTGTAAGGTTTTTACGGGCGTAAAAAGTGGCGTTTTAAAACGTAACGGCGTGAAAAGCGGCGTGAAAACCGTCAGGACGCCGTATTTAACGCCGTTTTATGTACCGGGGACGTGTGCCGACCTGACGACATTTGATCCCCTTGGCCTGCCACACAAACCAGCCCGGCGGCTGACGACGGTTCCGACAGTCGTGACCGCTAGTAACCCCGCTGACGTCCCCGCCGCCCCAAGCACGCGCCACCTCCAGCGGTCCAATCGCCGACAGAGAAATCTCCTGACGTCATTCAGCAGCTTCCGGCCTGCTAGCAGTGTCCCGGTGACGCTCAGATTTACAATTGTGCTCAATGTTATATTCGTTTTTTGTTTTTGTTTTTACAACAGACCTGCGGTTGTGGTTTATGATCAAACACGACGCGTTAATAGGCGACATCAGTATAATGTCAGAGCTGTGGCTGCGAGGATAAACAGACTTGATCGAGTCCCGCAGCGGCTGAGAGAAGAGGTGAGACTGTGGTGCAGATGTTGACGAGAGGGCTTGGTTGTTAGCAACCGCGGCACATCTCCTGCAATATATAATATGTGTATAATATTCCATACATGCGTGTACAATACGAGACGTTTATACTCGTCGGTGCATTTCAGCTGCGGTGGCTAGCTGAAGCGCTAAATGCTGGCTTTCACCTTCGCTAGCCACGAGCGCGTCTTTGAGCTCGTGGCTAGCTGCTAGTCCCGATGCCGCTTTGCTTGGCCCTTCGCGGCTCCAGACCCGGACCCCGTTATGAGCTGATCAGAATGAAAACTGTCGTTGATGCAGTCACGCACATCTAAAATGATGCGCAGGTTGTCGTAGCAGCGGTGTGGTGCGACCTGATCGACGGGACGCCGCATCCAGTGCTTCGCACAGCACAGAGAAAGCAGGAAAAACGGTCCAATAAATGCGTTGGAGCAGAATAACTTACACAGCCTGTGGTAAATTAAAAGATGACGCGTTGTTTGATTCAGCAATGTGAACGATAAGATGGAGAAGATGCGTGAAACGATGACCAGATTCAAATCATTGAGGGGACGTTTGTCATTAAATTCAGCATCACCCTGTTGCCCTGCTGCTCAAATATATTCAGTATTAAATCATAGATGGATAAAAGCATTATGGATAGTAGTAGTACTCGCTGAAATACTATCTATCTAACTGCCTCTAGTGTGAAGTATTTCGCTCAAATCCCTGTCCTCGAGTCGTGCAGGTAAGTACACTTGCTGTAGGTGTGGTTGAACTGGATGCGGGAAGCTCAGTTTTCTCCGTTATTGAACACTGGGTACTTTACATACCAACACTATGCATCTGTTCATGTGTGTGTTTGTTTAATGCTGCTGTTTTCACAGTAAGCATGTGGCCCTGCTCTCAGCTTTGTGGCATGGCGTGTCGACTGTAAAGCTGAATTTCTGGTCAGTCATGAGAACTGTGTGTTCTCGTTGCTTTCTTTCTTTCCAGATGAGCTTTTTGTCGTTTTGGTAGTGTCGCGTTGTGGAAACTAGGAACAGGCGTGTCTGCTTTATTCAAAGTAAAGTACACAGTGACTATACTCATAAAACAAGTGTTGAACTGAAGCAGAGTGAGTTTTCACCCTTCTGAAGCGCCTGTGACTTCTTTGCGCGTTTGCTTTGCCCAAATATAGTAGAATTGTGTGAGTTGCTGCAAAACAGGTGAAACATGTTCAACCTATACCTGTAAGGTAGAATCACTTTGTGCAACGACTCTTTAGATAAATGCTTGATAGCAAAGGCAGCTGCTGTTTGGATTGGAGCCGTGCGAGCTGACAATTTGCACTTTCATAAAACCCTTTGCTGAATTTACAGAGATAAATCGAGTTGGCTTCTTTTACCTAGCAGCACTATATAAATATATAGTTTGATAATAGATATGGGCACCCGTGAAATTATTGTTTTTAGCTCTGAGGTTAGGCTTCACGTGGTGTTGTTCCTTCAAGTATCCAAATGAGGAAGTTTGGAGCACTTGCATAAATGTCCACATGCACATGCTAACACGCACGCATGCTGCTTTGAATTTATAATGAACTCTATACAGGTTGAGGCAATCATCTGTTGTGTAGAAACAGATTGGCCCTTGCGGTGTAATATTTTACTGGCCATGGTATCACAGTCCTTACTGGAGCACAATAGCGTGGTGCAGTGCAGGTGGCCAGTATTGCATATCCTAGTTGGCCCTTACACTTTTAACTGAAGTTAAATTTTTGCACACTGTCTCTGTTTACCATTACCAGTATGGAAATATATTTGTTTATCTAATTTAGAACTCCCTGAAATGTTCTTGAATGTGCTGCTAAGCATGTAGAATTTCTGAGTAATATTTAGGTTGTTTCTTGTAGCTTGTGTTTGCATAAGGCCCGGAGAAGCCCACCTCATCGGTCAGTGTTAGATTCTTCTCAGTACTGTTACATCAGCCGGCCAGGTTATGCTAACCTCCCACGTGACCTCTGGACCTCTCCTTCTAAGCTGCAGAATGAGTCACAGCTGCTAGTTCTAGCATGCTCAGGCTCAGTGGCTACCGCCTGGGCTACACTGCAAATTACACTCTGGCCCTAAGGATACACTAGAAATAGCTGAGCTCTCCGGGAGACAGTCGGAGTTGATCCAAAGGTTTTTATAGTATAGCTAAACAACTGAGAGCAGTAACGAGTATGGCACATGGTATAATACTGCATATGCAAACATTATTATACCTCGTGGTATGAGTTGCAACTAGTGGTGAGGCATAGAGAAGGTGTATTCCATTTTCTTGGCTTAAATGCAACCACTGCTTGATTCAGCCATATGTATTAGAAAGTTAACTATAGTGTGTGTGTGTGTGTGTGTGTTATATATCTATATATATATATATATATATATATATTAGTAACCCAGAACACAAAGTGTTATTGCCTTCAAATTGCTTATTTAGTCTGACAAACAACAAAAACCTAGAATAAAATGAAACAGACAAAAACTGCAAACCTTCACATATGAGAAGCAATTCATTTTCTATCAACTAATCAGTGATTCAACTAATCATTTCTGACTGTCATTAAATCTTGAGGACTTTAAGTGTCATGGCATCATGTTTTCTCTGTGAGGCTGGAATCCATGCAGCAGGGCCAGCAGATCTGGTGAAATAAATAGGGCTGACTGAGAACCGGCCTAAGATTAGACAGATATGGTCTTCAGGCAAGCAAGGATTCATTTAGCAGGAGGCAGTAGCTCACATATGCTGCCGCTCGATATTTCCAAATGTGCTGATACAGCTTTATTCCAGACTATGCTTCTAAAATTTCATGTTGTGTCACTGTGTTGCAGGTCTGGTTAACTTGCTGCAACCTTCAGCCTCAGCAGCAAGTCAAAATACGAGCGCAGTGTATCATTGCTTTTCTGGTCTGATTCATCTCCAGTACTGACTTCATCTTCAAAGATGAAGTTGAAGGAGGATATAAACCCCCTGCTGCTGCAGGTCTTCCACTCCGTGGTCTGGGTCTACTCTGTCATCACCTTCATACCCTGGTACTTCTTCTCCGGAGCTGGCAGCAACTTGGAACGGGCTCGCCGGATCAGGGCACGCTCAGTTAGTGGACACCCAGCAGGGCCTTACAGGGCCATTAACAGCCAAGAGAAGCTGGTGGCATGGCTGCACCCCGGGGTGGACACCCTAGACAAAGTGTTCGAATATGCTGCGGTGAGCTTTCCACAGAGAGACTGTCTGGGCACCAGGGAGGTGCTCAGTGAGGAAGATGAGCTCCAGCCTAACGGCAAGGTCTTCAAGAAGGTGAGAGACATTGACCTGATTGTGTATCACCTAGTTTCATTATTCTTTTAAACATGTGGTCTGTTGTCAGATGCAAGGATGTAGTCAAGTCAGTGGGTGGTACCGCTCATCATCATTTAGGTTTAGAACTGTATATATTGTAGATGAATCTTCTACAGGAAGTTTGCTTGTGTCTGTGAGGCTGACGGCACAGTCTGCCGCTGTGCACAGTGTGAGGAATGTGGGTGGAAGAGCAGCAGTGTCACTGGTCCTTTGTCTCACAGCTGAGAGCCTCCTCATTAACACCTGCATAGCTGCAAAAGCCCTGTAGATGGAGCTAACTGGCTGCGAATGAATGATGATGTTGAATGACTGGTAACAACATCAGACCTCTTTCAGATTCAACAGTGTCAGTATTGCACGTTACCCTCTTTATATTGTAATACAGAACAGTGCAAATATTAATTATTACCATGGGTGTAAGGTCCCTAAAATCATTTAAGCATTCTGTTCATATTTATCATTGTTTAAAACTGCTCCTGAAAAGATGCCCTGAAGCTAACTAGACCTGTAGAATGTATGCACATACATCAGTTTTCATGTTTTTGGTGTAGTATGTTGAAATAGCCCTGAATATTGCATATGCCTTTGCATGTTGTTTGTAGGTAATTCTAGGAAACTATAACTGGCTGTCATACGAAGACGCCTACCTGGCAGCAAAGTGTTTCGGCAGTGGTCTGGCAGCTCTCGGCCAGAAGCCTCAGTGCAACATCGCCATCTTCTGCGAGACCAGAGCAGAGTGGATCGTGGCAGCGCAAGCTTGCTTCATGTACAATTTCCCACGTGAGTGACAGACAGACAAACGTGTGTGTGTGTGTGTTCAGACAGTCTTGGACCTACAGTAAAGAACTTGAGATGACTGACCAGCTTAACTGGATTTGAATTTGACAGTTGTGACCCTGTACGCCACTCTTGGACCCACGGCCATCATGCACGGCCTGAACGAGACAGAGGTCACGCACATCATAACAAGCAAAGACCTGCTCCAGAGCCGTCTCAAGGTACCGGCATCATCAGTCTAAATCAGCTATGTTAAACAAGAACATTAGGACTTGATAAGAAGCTCAGTTCAATTTGCATAATTACTTTTTCCTCTCACTCGCCCTTCTCCCTCCCTCCTACATCCATCTCCATGTCCTAGGACATACTGTGTGATGTGCCCAAGCTGCAGTATGTTATTGTAGTTGACAGTAAACCCACAAGCTGGTCAAACATCCGCAGAGGCATCACGGTCTACAACATGGACACTGTGAAGGAGATGGGAGCCAAGCCTGACAATGGTGAGTATTTGTGCAACGCGATTAAAAAGGTTTCTAATTTTGTCGGGGAAATGGAAGTACACTGGTGGAGGCTTAATACAAAGCCAACACCCTGACGTGTAATTGGAGTGATGTGCTATGCGCGACAGTCAGCAAGAGGTCAAATCACCACTTGCCAAACTTTTCAGTAAAATGAGGGGAAGCAGAAATGATGTCTGTGCTACAACTATCACTTGAGCCATGCTTATACTTTTCCCCTTACACTATTTGATAAAGAAAACAAATGTGGATTTATTATAAAATCTTGGATACTTCAGGTAGAGCACACAATATGCATATGAAATATTCTAAAATAATTGTAGCACAGAAAACAAGAATTACATAGAAGATTGCAATAATTTAAACCATGTATGAATTAAGATTCAGTCAAAGAGGGGATCAGGCTAAACAAAATCATGTTTATTTAGGTGAGAATGTGCACCTTTACTTCAAACCCATCGATAGCCAGAGCCCTCGGACATTACCTTTTCTTCTATTCTTTGGGCATCTCTCATTTTGTACCGATTCTAAAAGATTATACAAAAAATAAGAGCTCAAACGATAATCGATTACATGATCGGCATAAAATTAACCAAAGCAATTGATGGTTCGATTTGCTGCTTTTATCTATTTTATACAATTAGAAATCAAATATCTTTGGCTTTTGGACAAGCAAAACAAGCATCTTGGTCTTTTTTCTGAGTCTTGTAGACTAAACAATTAATAATAAATAATCAATAGTTAAATTGATCATAAAAACAGTCCTACATAAAGATATTCAGACCGTTCCATAAGTATTGACTTATTTTTTTACGAGCAGACATTTCTCCATAACTACTTATTATTACAGCTAATAATGTTTCTGTTGGTGTGTGATCCATTTCCTGTCTAACCATCACGCCTCTGCTCTTCTGCCTCTGCTCTTCTGTCTCTGCAGTGGCAGTAGACCGCAGACAGCCAGAGTCCTCGGACATCGCCGTCATCATGTACACCAGCGGCTCCACAGGCATCCCCAAGGGTGTCATGATCTCCCATGGCAACATCATTGCTGGAATCACGGGCATGGCTGAGCGGATTCCTAACCTCAAGTATGCCAATATCATATTGACTGCTATTTCTCTGACACTTCCTCTCCTCTTCTTTCTTGCGTTCTGCCACTCTCCGAATCCACGAAACACCATGCTGATTCTCTTTCTCCTCTCTGAACTGCTCCTGAAACACACACACACACTATCACTCTCTTTGTGTCACACCTCACTATGTTCTCTTCTGTGCCTGTTGTGGAAATGAACCTGCTGTTGTATTTCTGTGCCGGCAGTGAAACAGACACCTACATTGGCTACCTGCCGTTGGCCCACGTTTTAGAGCTCAGCGCTGAACTGGTGTGCATCTCTCATGGCTGTCGCATAGGCTACTCCTCTCCTCAGACTCTAGCCGACCAGGTCAGTGTATAAAAGCACACACACACACACACACCTACCTTGTGGCCAGCATGCTTTTGTTGCAGTGTTGTATGTCTCCACTAGATGCATTACTGTCAGATATATTGCTAAGACTTAGGTCCTCTGTATCTCCAGCTGAGATGGAATGCATTTATTTATTCTCAGACGGTGAATGCTTTCAAAAATGTCCTCTAAAAGGTCTCACTTGAATCCATTGAAGATGCTTATGGTCACTTTTAAAGCTCTGGTCCTGGTCAGGCACCTACCTACGTTAGTGACAGCAGCCCTGGGTCAGTAGGTGACTGAGAGTTGACCAATTGTTTTGTTTCCTTTTTAACAGTCCACCAAGATAAAGAAGGGCAGTAAAGGAGATACCAGCGTGCTGAAACCTACGCTCATGGCTGCTGTACCAGTAAGTCTTTTTTATCACTGCACAAACCCGTCAATGCAGTAGGAGTAACATGGCCTCTGACTAACATTATGTATCATACTACAGTCAGACCTTCCAATAAAATCAGCAAAGTACAGACTGTGTTAAGTGTTAACTGAGAGTTTCCCGCCTGATGCCTGTAGGAGATCATGGATCGAATCTACAAGAACGTGATGACCAAAGTGGAGGAGATGAGCAAATTCCAGAAGACGCTCTTTGTGCTGGCGTACAACTACAAGATGGAGCAGCTCTCCAAAGGCTACAGCACGCCTCTCTGTGACAGGTAACACACACACACACACATACATACATTATATTCCTGTATACACAAGTCTTCAGCAAAGCCCCTTCAGTTGACATTCTCTTCCCCTGCGATACATGAGCAAACTTTAACCTGTGGTACTGCATGGCTGTAACACTGAGGCTCTACAAAAGGGAATTATTCTCTAGCATATGTGAATCAATGCATTGTATTGATTCTGAAATTGTGTTTGCACAGAGCATTCTTCAGTATGACTCAATATCTGGATTCTATGTAGATTTATTGCTAACTTTGTAATAGTCAGAATGGCTCTTTGTCTTTTTTGGAGTTGTTATTATTGTTGGACTCCTCCACCCTTCACTCATCATCTCCATGCTGTGTATTTTTGTTTTTGTCTTCCTCCTCCTCCCCGTCAGTCTGGTGTTCAAACGGGTGCGTGCGCTCCTGGGAGGGAACACTCGGGTGCTGCTTTCTGGCGGAGCTCCGCTCTCAGCCGCCACACAGCGCTTCATGAACATCTGCCTGTGCTGCCCTGTGGGGCAGGGCTACGGCCTGACGGAGACCTGTGGAGCTGGCACCATCAGTGAGAGTAAGAGAATGGATTTCACGAAGGGAGGAAGACAGGAAATGTGAAACAGCAGTTGTTTTTGCCGCCCTTTGGGAAATTAAGAGAGGAGCCAATACAAATATGAAGAACTTGATTTGCAGTTGTTACCTACATTTAGCATGCTAATGAGGGACTTTTTGCTGGTGTTTTTTCAGTTTGGGACTACAGCACAGGGCGGGTTGGTGCTCCATTGGTTTGTTCTGAGATCACACTGAAGGACTGGGAGGAGGGTGAGTCAAATGGCAACAACCCAACTCTAGAGAAGGCAACAAACGCTTTGATTTCCTTCTAATCAGGTTTGTGCTCCTCTAGGTGGTTACTACAGCACAGACAAGCCCAACCCACGCGGGGAAATTTTGATTGGCGGTCCCAATGTAACAATGGGTTACTACAAAAATAAAACCAAGAACAGTGACGACTTTTTTGTGGATGACAACGGCCAGCGATGGTTCTGTACCGGAGACATCGGAGAGTTCCACCCTGACGGATGCCTCAAGATCATCGGTAAGAGATCCGCAAACTAGTTTACGTGTGTTTGGTTCAAGTGTTACATCTATTAGGATTGTGACGTGTGTTCTCTTTCAACAGATCGTAAGAAGGACCTGGTGAAACTGCAGGCGGGCGAGTACGTCTCTCTGGGAAAAGTGGAGGCTGTCCTGAAGAACTGCTCACTCATAGACAACATCTGTGCCTATGCCAACAGGTACAATCCCGCACACACTCCCTCTGAATCTGTTCCAGACTTCGGTTCAAGTTCCTTTTTAAAATGCTGGCTCACCAAGCACACCAACATTTCAGCCAGCGTCTCTCGTTTTCTTGGTCTCTAGTCATAACTTGATTTCTTTCTCCCTAATGTCAAAAAAAACTAAACTTGTGCACTCTTTTGGACTCATTTTTCAGTGACCAGTCGTATGTGATCAGCTTTGTGGTGCCTAACCACAAGCAGCTGATGGCGTTGGCGGAGCAGATACAGGTGAGGGGCACATGGGAGGAGATCTGCAACAACTCGCAGATGGAGAAAGAGGTCCTCCGCATCATTACTGAGGCTGCTATCTCAGGTAGGGAGGAAAAAAAGCCTTTGTCTTCTTCACTCCATCCTGCTTATGCACTCAGAGAAAATGTCCAATTAAAGTGGTGCAACTGGTGGTACTCTCAAGTTAACTGTTCAGATTGGGTGTGATGGTGTCTCCCTTTTGCCAGACTTGCGCCAGTATTACACTGTATCTGTCACTCTGACTTGTGATTCTGTTCTCGCCCCAAACAGCAAAACTGGAGCGATTTGAGATCCCCAAGAAGATCCGTCTGAGCGCTGAGCCCTGGACACCAGAGACTGGCTTGGTCACTGACGCATTCAAACTGAAGCGCAAGGAGCTCAAAACCCACTACCAGGAAGACATTGAGAGGATGTACGGTGGAAAATAACACATAGACACACTCCAAACAACACAGAAACACACATACATAGATACTGGCACACATACATATAAGGAGCTCAGAAGCCACTACCAGGACTACTTGGAGAGGAGTTATACTGTAGATACAGGTAACACAAACACACACATTAATACAGACACATAAAGCGTCTCATGCACCTCCTCCTCGGCTTCCCTGCGACCAGCTTCGATCAAAGGTGGGGAAAAAACTCTTGAATCCAGCTTAACGCTCTCTGTCAAGACCGAAAGGCAGAAGGTCCCTCGCAGACAGCTGAGCCAGCCAGACGTGCACGGTGCGACGCACTCGCCCGTTCCTCTTTGATGGATCTAGCCCTTTGAGTTGCTATGACAACCCGAGGCGGCACATGGAGTCGGACGTCTGCGTGACTGAAAGTGAAACAAATGTCAGGCTAGATGTATCTGGATCAATGTCAGCGCGCCCTCTCTGTTGCTTCTCTCCCTCCTCCTCTGCTCTCTGGAGCCTTCCACCAGTTCAGCACAGTCGTGGACTGATAGTGCAGATACATGGCAGGGACATGGGGTAGCATGAGCCTGATAGAGGGATCCCTCCTGGGCTTTAAGTAACATTCAGGTTGGAATTTATGCAGGGATCTCTATTATCTTTTAATGATTTTTTTTTTTTTTTTTTGTAGCGACACAGCTGTTTCCTTTGTGTTTTGGTTTGTCAGCTTTGAAATCCATTTGACAAGTATTTTTGTGTGTGAGGAATCGGTGTTGCAAAGCCATGAGAGATTGAGTATTAAGATGTTTTAAGATACATTTTCTTACTGTTATTTTATGTTTGCATTATTCTGAGGGGTTTTTTTTCTTCTACATCTTCCTATTTTTATTGCCAATTTGTTTACGCTAATTGTACTTTAATGAGCTTTGTTGACAACCTCTTTTTTGTTTTTTTGTGTCCCAAAGTTTGTACCTTTTTTGAGTGTGTGTTTACTGACTTGAATAGTAGAAGCGATCCAGTCTTCAGTCCCTTCTGCTCTCGGCCTTTGCAGCAGGGTCAAACATCAATTGTAAAAGGCATCCACTGGGACTTTTTCCATCCCCGCTCTTTGCCCCCAGCTTCATTTTTCCCATGTCTTAGCAGCTCCTGGATGCCTCCCAACCTGTGTCTTATTGGTTATTTTGTTGGTTCATTGACATACTGTAGCCCTGCCACATCTGCCCTGTCTGCCACGTATTCCTCCAGTCATGACCAATGCACCACATGGATGTCTCCAAGGGAACTTAACCTACCGTAGAAAAAAAGTTATATTAGTTAGCCTTTTATTTTGGTGCAACTGTACATGTTATCCTTTTTGCTGTAGGTCTAGTAACTGTTAGTTTATCTTTTTTTTTTTTTTACTTATGAATATGAAATACAAAATGAATGTGCAATATTTATACACACATTTTAAACTAAAGTATGTAGGAAGGAAAAAACGCACAGATAGTAGCCCATCCATAGTGTATGAACGTGTAGGCCTGTTACTTTCCACTTCCACCAGTGCATATTGGAAGACCTGTAGGAACATAGGAATAAAGAAGATGGTAGAGAGACACTGATAGGGAAGTCTAGATGTAGCTCATTCAAATGTACTGTGCTAAACAATGTAATGTTCTTTAGTAAGACTGTAAAGTGGAATTTTAATATTTGTCATTGTAGAAATTGCATGATGGAAAGCGTGCAACTGTACCAAAGCGCTTGAATATGTACTTGAGAGAGAAAGAGCGAGAATCTTGACTCCAGTCGAACAACTGAAGAAATTCCTTATAAATACACTCCTTATTTAATAGTGAGTATATAGCATAAGCTCATTTGACCTCATAGAGTGCAAATAACATTTCTGTATCTTCAAATTGGTTCATGTGTATGATACTGTGTGTGCAATGTATATAAAAAAGGGTCTACAGTTCTGTCAGCTGCCATTTATTTGTATAACATACATATACATAAATTACTGTAGGTTTTCAGATTGGTGAGGATGTTCTCTGAATGGTGACGGTATGAGAGGACACCCTTGCGTCAGTCTTTCTTTCTTCTCTTTATGGGCAGAAGATTAAATAGTGTTTGGTCGGTGGTCCTTTGTAAGGGCAACATCTGTCCCGCAGCTGCCCTCTTGGAATGCAAATCCTGCTTTACATTCACTGAAGACATTTAGCATTAAAGGTACAGTCAGCTGCTCTAACTACTTCTCTTGTCGTATGTCTGCTAGCTCAACGCAGAAGGGTTATTTTAGCATGTAAAAAAAATTGACAACACTGTTATGATGAGGTGGAAACCCACTCCTCCCTCCCTGTTTGTTTTTTATAACATGTCTCTCTCCTGACATTTCAGTGGAAAGTCAGTAGCTTACTGTGCTGTTTGCTGCTTCTCCTGCCTGGCTAGAGGCGGCTAGTTGCCTTCTGACACACATGAGCTGTCTTCAGGGGTCTTAAGAATGTGAAGCACTCCACGCGTTTTATTGATAGCACACATGCCATGTCCTACATCCATTTGTACATCCCAATGGCAAGGCAAAGACAGTTGGTGGTACAAAGGGGAATTTCACCACTTCTGTTGTTTTCACTTGCATTGTAAATAGGTTGAGAGAGGGAAGGGGATCAAAGTTCAAATTACCAATAATTGTACAGGTGTAAAATCTCCTGTTAACATATTTAATAATTACATAACTTTGTTACTGACCAGGTTTTGGGGTCTCCTCCTTGTTTTGTGTGGTTAAGTGGCCCTGCAAGCTGGGTTATTGCAAGTGTCTCCTTCCTTATTTATTTGTGATTTGGCCTTGAAAATTATGTAATGAAATAAAAAAAAATTGTGTTGTAATTACTGCTGGTCTTTGTGTGTTTTAGAGGTGTGTGTGTGCGTGTGTTGAACACCTGAACGGCACAACGTGTGACTGATACGATCAGCAGCTTGATTAGAATGATCCTGAAACCAGAGTTTCTATGGCAACGAAGGCCAGTGTGTCTGTGCATGTGTGTGTGAGTAAATGTGGTTTGTGAAAGACTGTGCGGCGCGTCGATGCAGACGGAACATGCAGTTCTGGGACTCAACCATTCAATCAGAGCTAGTAAACAAAGGATTTAATTTTTTTTTTCTTTCAGTATTTTTCCCATGTTGAATCACAGACCTGTGAAATCACTTCATTTATTAAAGGAAGAAGCTTCGCTCCCTGCTCCTTCCATGTACACCTGATATCCTGCTGCCACATGCATCTGAATAAACCTGGGTCTAGCATTTCAGCGCAGTGTCTGCTTTCTTAGTATAGACAATTAATCTTGGATATTAGGCCCTTATCATACATCAGTGTTGGGTATCAGCAGTAGTGCTGATCATTTTCATTGTTGATTCCCCTGCCGATTATTTTCTCAATTAATTGTTTGCTCTATAAAATGTCAGAAAATAGTGAAAAATGTCCACAGTTTCCAAGGGCCCAAGGTGACATTTAAATTGCTTGTTTTTTCTGACCCCACCCACACACACACACACACACAAAACAAAACAAAGGTATTCATTTCACTATCATAGAAGACTAAGAAAACCAGCAAATATTCACATTTGAAAAGCTTGAATGAGAGAATTCTTGGTGTATTATCTTTAAAAAATGTAAGATAATTCATTGTTTATCAAAACTGAAAAGAACTTAATTTTCTGTCAATCGACTGGTAGATTAATGGACTAATTGTTTCAGCTGTAATCAGCAATACTCAGTTGAACAGGTCATTGTTTTATATTTCCTGTATAAGAGACAAATATCTCTCTCCCCTGTGTAAGCCTCTTACTAACTCTGTTCCCACTGTGATTTGTTGTGTCATAATCTTCACAGCTTTACAGTTTGAGGGTATAAAAGGTTTGATTAAACAATGTAAACAAATGAATTTGAATATAATATATACAAGTTGTACAGGCTACTTTGCATATATACAAAGCTTACAATAAATTCTGCACTTGGGCTTGAGATACACATTACAGTGTATGTGAAGCTATACTACATATTACAATGAAATCAAAGCTTAGTTACTGAACCTTTAACGTCTTTGAGAGGGAAAACATGTATTCTCACATATTGCTTTACTGACGGCAATCTGAGAGAAACATGGGTGGTTAAAATCCTGCATGGTGGTTCTGCTTTTGCATTTCATTTAAAATAAAACAGTACAAGACCACAGAGAGACGAGCGATTCTTCTAACCCCTCCTCTCCTCTCTATTCCCTCCATCCAACCCTATGGGACCAGAGAGTGCGTCAGAGGCATAATGCTCCCTTCATTAGCCCACTGATTCTGACGCACACACACACACACACACACAGACAGAGTGGCTCTACCACAAAGACAATAACAATAACAGCACCAAGCAGCAGGAGACTGTGAAGGACATCTTCCTTATTGTACGAATGTGGTTTGCGCGTGTGTGTGTGTGTGTGTGTGTGTGTGTGTGTTTCTGTGCTTGTCTTCTCTTTGCTCTCTGACACTTTATTCCAACTTTTTCTGTCTCCTACTCTCTCTCTCTCTCTCTCTCTGTCTCCCTTTCTCGCCTCGCTTGCTCCCTCTTCCTGTCTACTTATGACTCAGAAGTGCGCAAAAAAAAAAAAAAAAACTTTTATCTGTGTTTGTGCTTTATGCCACACTCCAGTGTGAGCCAATAAGCCATATTGGAGTTTACCCAAGGATGAGCGGAGCTGAACCGGAGCTGCCTCATAACTCCAGAGAGGTGGGTGGTGGCTGGAGGAAACTGAGAATAACTGCTTCTGAGGCTGAAGGATGGTGGTACAGCGAGGACTGAGACTGAGATATGAAGCTGGACAGTTGCAATTACATGTAAGACACACTGTGGTACAGTAGGGATAGGCTGGATTAGAGGTATGAAGTGTGGATTTAAAGGGCAGGATAGGAAAAGATGAGCTGCCCTCTTTCTCTTTCTGCTGCCCTTTCTTTTAACAAATGCCACTTTTGTGTCTAAAGTAACTCCCTAAAATGTCTTTGTTATGTGTTTTTTGCATCAACTTCTTCAACCTATTGAACATCATTGGCAGGTCCACCATTACATACTCATATTGTGTAATAAAGCACTGTTAAACACCCAGAACCTCAATTTAAATTGAAATCCATATTCAAAGGCTTCCAAAGATATCAAATATGTTAGGTTGAAATTCAGTAAAATGTAAAACATGACTACTTTGATTTCAGTACCATTTTAGTGTGATATACCAGCAATTAGGCACTGGAACATGCAGATACCAAAAATATTTATTTTTATTTGATGCTGAAGAAAAAAAAAAGTTTCATCTGACTTTGAAGGTACTTCAAAGTAGCGCTGGCCAAATTTCCTATCACCTAATTGGAAAGTTAGCGAGTGTGGTCCTCTACTTTTTGGTCGACCGTGTTCCCCACATCGTGCACGCTCCTGCTGATTTTGTTTTTGGCCGTCAAGTGTCAAGCTGACCTTTGGCCGTGCTCGGTGACATAGGCTGCACCATTCCAAGGCATGGGCCCCGGCTTAGCCCAGCTGGGTCATCATGATGCGAGGGCCAAAGTGGAGGTGGGAAAATGTGTGAGGTCTGGCAATGAGCTTGAGTGTGAGTGTGTGTGTGTGGGGGGGGGGCAGAGGGAGAGGCAACCGATATACGTCGTGGCGATGACTCACCGATGCTGGGTATTTTTAGCATCAGGAGGGTTGGAGGGAGGTGAGGGGGTGGAGGAGCGAGGGAGCAAGCGGTTTGGGAGGCGGCCAGGACAGCATCATCGCACCACCGACAGGGAGTGGTGGAGACGGAGACCGCAGAGATAAAGCAGCAGAAAAGAGAAGGGGCAGAGGGGGGAAGGGAAAGAGAGGGATGGTGGGAGGGACAAAGCAGAGGAGGAGGTTGAAAAACAGGCAAAGTGGAGGAGAGGAGGGAGGGGTGGATGAATGAGACTGAACATATTGGAAAGATGAGAGGATGAACTGTGGAGAAGAGGAGGGGGGACAAAAATAGAACAGCAGTGGCATGAGAAAGAGCATATTTTAAAAAAATCTCACATTAAAAACAATCTTGCTGGGCGTGCCACACTGCAGAGACAGCTTGTTAACACACAGAACATGTGGGCATATTGGGTTTTGGATGTGATGAACAACTCTACAGTATCTCTATCTGTGTTTTACTGACTCACATTTGCAAACACACACACACTTCCCTGCAGCCTCACATTCAGACCCTGGCCAGATGGAGTCATGCAGAGGAGGAAAGGGAGAGGTGGCAGACTTTAATGAACATAAAAATCGCCGCCGTTGCCTAGACAGTGTACATCTCAAGTAATCGAAACACATAAGGCTGTTAAATGCACAACCAATTAGGGAGGCTGAAGGAGAGGAAAAAAGACTGTTTGGAGCTTTACAACACATTAAAGTAATTATAATCATGTGTGTTAAGTAAATATGTGCATTATTACTGGTATATTCAGTAGCTGTTTGTATGATTACATTAATAAATGTGACTGGACTGAATGTGTCACATACAGATTCCTCAGTTTTGACGAAATGTCATTTTCCCATATGGTGGCTTTCTGTTTCTCATTCCGCTCTCTTCATTGACAGGATTTCTTCATCAAAAAACACATCCTGCCTCTGCCTCTGGTGACGTCAGCCAGTGCGTCACGCTGCATCCCTTACCATAGACACTAGCATAATCTGTGCACGTGTGCTCATATACAGGCGCACAGTGGGGGGGCATACACACAACCACACTGTCGGTCTGTTGAAAAGGGATGACTCAGAACACCAAGGTGAACACTTGCAGCCATTAATATGTACAGGGTGAAAAAAAAGCAGAGGGGGTGGAGGGTAATAATAATGGGTGAAAAGAGCAAAATGGAGGTTGACAGGTTAGTGGGAGGCAGAGCGGGAAAGGAGCTGAAACTGAAGATAAGTTTGGGAAAGGCAGAAAATAGAGGTATGGTTGGGGAATGGTTGCTGATACGATGAGAGAGAACAAGAATCAGGTTTGCGACAGTGGAGGCAAGATGTGACTGAAATAGTGACTTTAATGTAGAGAGGTGGGTTGGAATGTAAAAATGAGCTCAGGGGTGGAATTTCATAACAAATTGCAAAGCATGGGGAGATCTGGTGCCCTGGAGGTTAGGGCTCTAACCATATACCGCAATGCACCCGGTTCACATTTGGCTGGGCACATTTGTTTGCATGTCATTCCCAATATCTCTCTCCCCTTATTTCCTGTCATCTCTCCAATGTCTGATCTAATAAAGGCACAAAATGTCTAAATAAAATGTATCTATGAAAAAATTGAGAAGCATGTATTTATACTGTATAGAAGAGATAAATGAGTAGTTCAACATTGTGCAAAATATGCTTTATTTGCAGAGAGTTAGTTGAAACCACTGAAAGTGTAAAAATGACAATTCACCTTTTTACTGGGGATAATGTGCCAGACTACTCTTGGTAGTCCACTAATGGTCAAAGATAACCATTAGTGGAAGTTAGAGGCTCAGCTGGGGAACTCGGTCTCATTAATGCAGATATATTCAGCCCACTCTCACAAGTCTTCTGCTGCATTCCTGTAGCATTACATGGACATGTGCCCTTTTCAACAAGACTAAGCTTGTATAGAATCTCCACCTTCATTCCTTTCATACTCTCCCTCTCCTCCTTGTATTGCTCAAGACAGCACACCTCCATCCTTATTTCTGCTCCTCTGTCCTAATGGCTCAGACAATATATTGCAGCTCTAATCACCCCCATCTCTGTTCCTGGCTGAAACCACCTGCCTCCTGAAGACAAGGACCATGCTTTAACCACAGTAATTGGTGCAAAGGGAGAGATGAGCCGGATGGGTACAACAGAGGAGAAAAGTAATGAATGAAAGCCACTAAGAAAATGAGTCGCTGAAGAAACGAAGCGACTAATGGAGGAGAGGAGGATACCAACCTGTGGGAAGAGATGAAGGTGGAAGCAGATGAAAGGCTGTGAGGCAGCGTCACCATGGAGACGTTGGTTGAAAAGAAGGCGAGCCATGACAACAGGCGTGCCATTCTCTCCCTGCCTCATGATAGGGTGATGGGGGGTGAAGAGGTGAGGAGGAGGATGAAAACAAACAGGAGAGCGGGGGAAGAACGACCACATGTGGCCCTGTCGTCTCCCTCTCTCTATCTCTTTCATACTGATCATCTTATCTTCTTTTACACGAGTCGATGTAAGGGCATCATGTTTGAATGTTAGGGAATTCAAGAAGAAAATCCAAGGTTGAAATGATTAAGTGTTTGCAGCTCTCTAAGCTTGGCTCCTGCTTGGAGCATGGGTCCTTGAACTGATAAAGCATAAAAGCAAGAATCTGAACACACGCAAAAGATTTAAAAGCCTTGAGATGCAGCCTTGTGGGTCTGAGTGTGTGTTTGTTTCTTTGCAGTTGACTCTCAGTGAGATCATGCATGTGAACATATGGGCGTGTGCTTTTGTGCCATTGTGACGCACGCAAGCCGTTGTTGAGCTGATATCATTCTCTCCCCGCAGCTTTGATTGACACGTGGATAAACAGCAGCAGCGTACTAATTGACTGCTGTGGGGTTAGAGACTGAAAGCAGACGAGGGAGGTACTGTAGATATTATACAGTGATCAAAGACACCAAATTATACGAATGGTTATTGGGGAGAGGGAGAAAAAGAGTAAAATGATGTATGTAATATGCAACACAATTATGGTAATTTGTTAACGTCCAAGTGAGACTGTGCAGGTAGAATTCTGCAAACACTTCCTGTAAGACAAAGAACAACACATGCAGGGCACTATTAGGCCAATACATGCTAATTTTCAATAATCAAGAAAGAGCGATCAAATTCTGCAATCACAATAAAATCATGACACCCGACTCAAATCATTAAAAGGTAAATAAAGGCATGCTAAATTAGAAGGGTCCCCTCCCTTCTGCAAGCTCATCCTGGGGCTCAACGAACAGTACTCAGTTTGGCCCAAACCTTTACCAAACACAAAGAATATATCATATAAAACATCTTCTAAATACATTCAAATCAATATTAAATAAATGAAAAAGTAAGTATGAAATTAATAGTCATGTGAATAAATCCTGTAAAATATATAAATTAAACAATAATGTCTGCATTTCTTCTTCGCTGCACTTATTACAAAATATTAGAAACACTTGCAAGATTTCATAATAAAAGCAATCACAAACTCCAACATGCAACTTAGATTATTTCCCGGAGAGGAAGTGGAGCTGCTCAGTATATACCACTGTGTAACCAACAGAAACAGAGATGTCATCAATACTTTGCCAACACACAATGTAGTATTTTATAGCAATGAAGCTCATTTCTATTGACAGATAGAACAAGAGAGAGAGAGCGAGAGTTAAATAAAGTAATGTAAACCAGGAAACCAATGAATGAGAGTGGCACTAAGGACTCTTAATCTAATTACTATGATTTTCCCTCTTCCCTGCTGTAATTCCCATCAATAAATAGACAGAAAGAGAGCAAGAACAGGGAGGTAGCAGTACCAATCACTGGAAATGTTCATCTTGTTTTTAACGTCTGAAGTAACTGTGTGGGTCTGTATGGAATGATGCACACAGACAGCACATCACAAGCCCCGGAGACGAATCACAGATTTAGCCAGTGAATCTTTCAGCACCAGGAACCTGCTGGGATTTGAGTTTAAAAACCTCTGATCCATCACTCTGAATCCTCATAGTGCCCAGAGGGACGATATAACTTACACAACAACAGATTAAAAAAACAGAAAGACAGACAGACATTTAGATAAGCTAAGATTCCACGCAAAGCTATTTACATGAACTGTCATTTAATGGCATCGGTCTAATTGTATTTCATTAATCAAAATGCAAACGTTAATTGGTCCAGTGAAACCTAAAAAGAGAACATTTTAATAGGAATTTGTTGTTTTGCAGACTCTCCTCTGACACGTACGCACACAAATTCAAGAGTCTCAAGGTGGCACATCAGATAATTAACAGCTGGCACTTTGCCACATGACTCGATGTAGAGAGTGGTGAAAAGTAACTAAGTACTTTTACTTAAGTACTACTTAGGTAGGGTTTTGAGGTACTTGTACTTGTGTATTTCCATTTCATACTACTTTATATTTCTACTCCACTACATTTCAGAGGGAAATGTACTTTTTATTACACTACATTTATCTGAAAGTCACTTTTCAGATAAAAATTTGACACACAAAACATATGATGAACCTATAAAATACATTGCACTGATGTAGATTAAACTAAAGGTATATAAAGTTCTTAAAATGAGCTCAGTCTCGACCAACTACAACAGTAAAATGCTACTTATGTACTGAGGAATCATGATCTAATAGTGTAATATATAATATCAGTCACAGGGGTCTTTTTTTCTGCAGAACGAGTGCTTTGACCATGATACTTTAAACACATTTTGCTGATAACGCTAATGTGCTTTAACTTAAGTGGGATTCTGAATGGAATGGAGTATTTTTACATTACTGTACTGGTACTTTTACTTAAGTAAAGGCTCTGAAAACGTCTTCCACCACTGGATGTAGACATGCCTGTGGACTTTCATCCAACCACTGAGACTTTTTCCTAACTGATCCAGAGCTCAGACACTGGAAGTGGTAAGTTTGAAGAAATACCATAATATCCCACTAAAATGCCTTTCTGTTTGTTTGTTGTGGTGCATAATCACTCACACACAAACAACAATAGCAGTTCTTTTTTCACTGCTATTTTTAGCAGTGAAAAAAGCACAACCTTTGAGCATTTCTGACACACTTAAAAATACAGTAAGTAAGTGTGTGCCTGTGTTTCTACACTTGAGCATGTGCTCCTGGCTGTAAATGGACACAACCCAAAGATTAAAGGGCTCTCGAACTGAACAGATATCCCCTCAATCTTGCCAAGAAAGCTTTAAAAAATACTTTATCTCAGCTCTCATTTTCTGCACAAAACATCTATCCCTTTAACTCTTATGTTCACACAAGTATGACACTTTCATCAGTCAATGGCTGGGCCGGAAAATGACCCGAACAATTGAATTCATCTTCATGTAGCCCTCGTGTGCTTGTTAATTTTCAGCCAAATTGATAGCAGACAATGAGCATATTCTATTATCCATGTCTTAATGGGCATGCAAGAGAATGTAACCTTTAAATGATTGATAACTATGGTGTGGCGGCTGTCGTGACCTCTGGAGCTGAAGCTGCCCCTCAGGGTGGAGGCTGTTTCTGAATGGAGAGATGTGATGTCAGAGGAGTGATGCTGTGGGATTATACAACGCATCTTACAAACAACATCACGTATCTCTCTCTCTCTCTCTCTTTCTCTATCAGTCTCTTGATTTGTGATTCAGTTTTTTTCCCCTTTCCTCCCTCTCTGTAGCGCACGCGCACACACACACACACACACACACACAGGGGAACTTAAACAAGCCAGCACACACAGCAGCAGCCAGGCAGATGGATGTGTCTCTTAACGTCAGGAGGCTCTCTGCAGCTCTTCAGCCCCGGAGAGCAGGCAGCTGACGGCACATTCAAGTAAAAAAGCTCCTCCAATGTTGCTGTCTCCTCTATTTGATGACACAGTGTGAGCTCAAAAGCGAGGGTGAAGTGGGCAATTTTTCTTTTTCTTTTACTAGTTTAATGGACGTGAAAGGATCACAACATGGAATAAATAAGGAGCACATTGGATGCAATTAGATGCGCAATGGAGGGGTGGGTGGGAGGCAGTCAGAACAGGGCTGAAATGGAAGATCACTTACGTGTATGGGGTGTCAGAGGGCACTAAGCGAAACAGTTAGAATCACTTTAGAGGTAGGCCTATAAAGGAGACTTGAGATGTTGCTGGAGCATGAAATCATCTTAGTGTATTGATTGGCCATTTGGTTGGCTTGTAGGCAGGTACCAAGAAAGACTACCAGAGTACTGGAATGTGAATATTCAGTTAAATTTAGATATATTTATTACTTTTAAAGCATTAAATGACTTGACTATGGATCTATGTACTGAAGCTTTATTCTAGCCTATATCTAAAAACAAGCTGTTTAGATTTTTTCCAAGAGAAATAAGTCATAAGCAGACAGAACATTTTCACCTGTTGTGCCTTCCTACAGAGAAATTACATCTAGAAAAAGGAAACTAATATGGTGTCTGAATGTGACTGAGTCAATGGCTTTATTTTGGTGAGATGTGTTGTTCTTTATTTACACCTTTTAAGTGTAAAAGTGCTAATCAAACTATGTTATGATGATAACCACAGATGTTCACAGGATGGTACCCTGTAAAATGAGTACTTTAAGTGTTTAGCAAAGCTTTTCATCTCACTGTAAACTTTGTCACCACCCATCCCTGACCTTTTATCGGCAGGTGACGTGCTGTGGCCCCTTTATCTTGTCGACCTGCGGAATGCCGGAGCTTTGGCCCCCAGCCGACAGGAGGGTGTTTATCACCGTCTCTGTCAGAGGAGGAAGGAGGGAAGGAGGGAAGGAGGGAGGGCGCTGCTGAACTGCGACAGCATCTCCGCGGTGGTTTTAGCCTGTGAGTCATCGCTAGAGGGTTTAACTCCTCAACTGCCGTGAAGAGGGGGGCCGTGATGGTGAAAAACTGCATATTGTTTTACACCCAAGATGACCAAAAGTGCTTTTTTTGGGGGGTGACACATCAGTGTGAAAGGAAACGTGTAATGTGTGGTATATGTGTAATATATTTTTAAGATGACACAGTCTCATAAAAGTGGTGCCTTTATGTTTGCATTAGTTGGAAGGGAACATCTGGACATTGTTCCTCTGATTTAAGATCTCCTTCTAATAAAAATATACGTTCATGCAAGGTGAACAGTTTAAAATGACCCGATGGATGAATGTTGGCTTAAACATATCGCTCTCTGTGAGACATGGGCAGCAGTCCTGGAGTCAATACATCTGCACAAAGATCTTTCCAGTCAATAGCTTTTACAGAGCGGTGCAGAGCAACAGACAGCATAAAGAAGTATTTTTAAAACAGCGAGGGTTTTTAGTATGCCATATGATAAACCTGAATCATTTATATGAATTTTTTTGGACCGGCTATTGCGTGTGTTGTGTGATGACGCGGTGGTCAGGTGTCGCCTCATATAACGAGGGGAGCTGTCCAAGTGCTGAAAACAGAGGAGAACAGCACCGC
Source organism: Macquaria australasica (assembly GCA_005408345.1). Classification (NCBI taxonomy): domain Eukaryota; kingdom Metazoa; phylum Chordata; class Actinopteri; order Centrarchiformes; family Percichthyidae; genus Macquaria; species Macquaria australasica. The sequence continues at coordinate 545,092 of SEMN01000112.1, forward strand.
TCTAGAGGAGATGCCATACACCTTCACTGCTGTCTGAGCTTTATTGCCAAAGGTAAGACACGTATTTTTTTATAGGTTTTATTTATTTTTAGTTCAAATTAATATCCAAATGTCTTAGATTGGAGGACAGCCTTTATTTCACATTCGCTTTTCGCAGATTTATGTTAGAATGGGGGTTATCAACGTGAAGAAACGCGTCCTCAGCGATCGATCATTACAATGAGTTGTCGCTATAGCGAAATAACGAGGGAGGAAAGGCTTTTTAATGAAGGTTTGTGTTGTTAAGAGGAAATCAGATGCTGAGGTTGCCCATAACAACGCGAGGAGTGACTCATCCGGTGATGTGAATGCAGCCTATCTCCTCACGCACGGCATCGTATCATTCAATTTGCGGAGCGTAAACTCCCTGATAGGCATACAAATCCCAGATCAAAACAGACTCGCTCACGCTCGTGCTCCTTGCTTTCGAGCAACATAGAAATCCTTGTGGATTTGGATTATTTTGTTTTTCAATTGCTTCACTAACATTGTACGCTCTCTTGATTTGCAGGTAATAAATAGCCTATAATGCTGCATTTCCACCACAAGTTGCCCGCGGGGGGAGCCGTGGTCCTGCTCGCCTTGCTCCTCCATGGATGCGCCGTGCAGGCTGCGTCTCTCCCCCGCCACTACAGGCTCCGAGGCGGGGAGAGTGAGGGGCAGCCGGCTGCCTACCCACCAAGCTCCGACATGATCAAAGCCCTGGAGTACATTGAGAACCTGAAGCAACGGAACGGGGGCCGAGCTGAACCCGTGGATTACGACGAAGTGGACAAGTTCAGGGTCCTGCTTCAGCTCGCCTCGCAGCAGGACGAGGGTCCCGGGGACCGTCAGCCTGCCCCCGGCATGCAGAGGCAGGACATTACCGCTGAGCAGCTGATGAAAGCCCTGCTCAAGTCTCTCCAGGATCAGGCCGGGAAGGACGCAAAGCTCAGCCCCGCATCGGCGCCCAGGAACGACCGCCGCACGCACAGGCACCGCACCAAAGACACTGAAGTCCCCGAGAGCGCACCGGTAGACTACGGTAATTTCCCCAGACCCCACAAGAAATACCCGCTGATGTTTGAGGATGAGGAGAATACAGACGCCTCTAAGCGGGCCACAGAGGACCTGGACGAGCAGTACACACCCCAGAGCCTTGCCAACTTACGCTCCATCTTTGAAGAGCTTGGGAGGATGCCCACAGTCGCCGGCCAGAAGAGAGACGTGTTTGGGGACGAGGATGAGGAGGAAGAGGACGGGTTCGGCTTGAAAAACCAGGCCTACGAGGATGTTGCCGGAGGAGAGGAGTGGGTCCCCGTGGAGGAGAGGGAGGAGACGGAGGAGATGGTCAACGGGAGCCACGAAGAAATGGACAGGGCTCTCGGGGACCAGGAGGAAGCAGAGAGGGAGGAGATGCAACGCCGGGCGAGGCAGAACCAAGAGGATGCTGATGATGACACTAAGCTGGTAGATTACTACCTGTTGAAGGTCCTGGAGATGAGCGACCAGACGCAGAAGAGGGATAAGACCGGAGAGCAGAGAAAGAGACTGATCCGCCCCTCCATCGTGGATCCTCGGACAGTAAAGGAGTTGCTGGAGCTCTCCCTGAAGCTCCACGTCCCCCCACAGGACCTTATCGATATGCTGCTCACAGAGGAACTCAGGAAGTTCCACCGCGCTCCCCATGCCTCATCTCGCTACACGACCGGCCAGACCCCCAAGATCAGGTACTTCAGCCGCAGACTGCCGGTGAAGAGCAAGCCCGCCCCTGAGGACATGGACAGAGAGGACTTTTTAGACATCATCGGCGTGGAGACTATCAGTAACGAGTATCCTGTGGTGCAGAGACCCCTGAAGACCTCTCCCTCCTCGGACAGAATCCCGGTGGCGTCCAACCCCGTTGCAAATTCAGGTCCAGTTAAAATCCCTCCTCCCTCCGGGCGCAGGGAGAACCTCTTTTTATCCGAGCTCAACAAAATGCCCCTGAAACGTCAGGCTGATGGTGCTGATGATGAGGAAGACGATGATGGCGGCGATGTGGAAGACGAGGTGACGACCTACCTGGCGGCTAAAATCCTCACAGAGTACCCCAACACTATCACCAAGCGGGACACCCAGGCGCAGCTGAAGGGACAGTTCCCCTACGAGCTGTACGAGCGGGCCCTGAAGGACTACTTGGGACAAGCGGACACTGAAAAGAGGCCAGTGGCCAAGAGGGAAACCGAGGTGGCCACTGAGGAGAAAGTTATGCCCACAGAGATGGAGGGGAAAGAGGAGATAACGGCCAAGACCTCGGCTCCACAGACCGTAAACGAAGAAGAGGAGAAGGAGCACCGTGAAAAAACAGTGGCTGGGATGTAGTCTGATGCCCTGCAAGACGCACGAAATTATGAATATAGTATTTATACTGTCTCAAAAATAAAGTTTGGTGGACGTGATCTAGTTTACAAATTTCTATTATATGAACTATAGCTGGTATTACTAATATCACCCTAACGAAAATTAACTATAGAAGTCGTACAGGTCCGATGCATTTAAAAAAAAAAAATACTAGTCCCTACTTGCTGCAAAAACATAATAGAAATATTAGAGTGATATCATAGGAGATTAAAGGTGCAACCCGTGCACAAATGAGAGAAAAAATGTATCCTCAAAAACCTCTCAAATTGCCAAAAATACACTGACTAATATCAAATCACAGTTATTAAAGTTTTGTGATGTTGTTACAGGTTTGTTTACATTAATGGTGTTTGTAAACAGCAGAAAACAGGCCTATATTTTCAATTATAATCTACTGAGTATTGGTAAAAACGCTTGTTTTTCATCAATGTCAAACTATTCAATTACATAGGCCTATGTGAATATATCTGTAAATTACAAAGTATAATGCTGACTGGGCCTTTGAAACACAAGCATACCGTATAATGACAAGAGTACTATAGGAATGTTATAGGGAGTTTTCGTTAGGGCAGTGTGCTGGGCTGAGAACAAGTGTTGTTGTGACTCTTGATATATTCAGGGTTAGTGGATTTAATGTTATTATTATGGATAATTATTTCCAAGTCTAAATATCAGACCGTCGCCTGCCTTCCAACCCTTTCATACTGCGAAGCTCTGTATTGTTGGCCTACCAGTGGTTGTGCTATGTATGCTCATTTTTAAACCATTTTGTACATGTTCAATAATGTGTGATGAATCACAGATGAATAAAGCATCAGCGGTATTATTTTTCTTCTTGCTGAGTTGTGTTGCCTTATTAAAAAAATCACGCCATACACTATGAGCCAGCCAGGGTTTATGATCAGAGGGAGCAGTGGAAAAAATAACTTTCTTTTTTTTTTAAATCATGTTGATTCAAGTAAACAGTAAATTCCATGAGGTTTGGTGAATCAATCAATCACCAATATGCAATTTTTGCAAGAATGATTACTCAGAGGAGAATGTTTATCAAAATACATATTTTAATCACAAGCTCCAACATCATAAATTGCACAATATAAAAAGCAGTGATATTCACACCCACGCTAGCAACTGCTCCTTTCAAAGACTAATGGTCCCACACATAATAATAATAATAATAATAATAATAATAATTATACAGATTCAAGATGACAAGAAATCTGTCATAATCAGTCTCATTCAAAATTAGTTGTTTGGTGGCAAAGCCCATTATTGATTCATATCGGAATTACAAAGCATCTCAAGACCATCAATTATGAATATGGTTTTGAGACGGAAATTTGTTTTTTGTTATATTAGACACTGACTGGAATTTTTTTTACAAAACATCAATCTGTAGTGTTTTCAGAATGTAACCATTCACTTCCAATATATTAACACATGGTTTAAATATGAATGCAGCTAATTCATAAATCTAAAATCACTTCATGGTTATGAATTTCACACCCCGATCCTCTATTACTACTTCATTTGAATTTAATAACAGCAATAAATGTAAAAACAACCCTCCCCCCTCCTTCAATTGAGCGAATTGAACTTACTCTCAAATGAAGTTACATTGCAGCAACACTTCAGGCAGAAGGCAAGCAGACATTCAATGTGCCAATTTCTTCTTTTGAAAATGTTCAATAGAATCAAAGTAAGTCCCATTTCCATATTCAGAAAGTTCTTTGACTCATATACAGTACAGTACATCTGGTTCCTGTATTCCTCCCCGCTGTTACTTTAAGTCCTTTTCCCCCCACGGGTTAAAATGCAGGTTTGCTCATATACTCCTCCATGGTCTAGAAAAAAGCAGAAAAGAGCAGAAATCAGGTTGTGAGCCTCGTAAGAATGCATTATAATACAATTAATATTCACAGGCACACATCTACACATCACCTGTAATTGAATGCTGAGCACACCAACACAAGGTAGGTAACTAACACAAGCAGAACATCTAACCTTTCTGTCCATATTCAAGGTCATCCAAACAGCTCCACCTCATACCAATCACTGTTGTCATCCTGAAGCGATAATGGTCAAAATGAATGGGAGGCTACACTGCACACAATCCAACTCTATATTAAAAGTGTTAGTCAGCCCTACTCAGAAGCACAGAACAACACACCCAGTTAACTACTGTACCACACAGAGCCATGGACCTACAGGGAGAGCAGGAAGCGTCAGCCAAACACTAAACCTACGCCACGTTCCAGGAAAATCTGTCTCTCACTCGCAATAACGCTAGCAGAGAGAGAGAGAGATACACACACACACACAGAGGGGTAAGAAAAACAGCAGCACAAACACAAATCTATAGAAAAAGGAACTAATATCCACAAGCCTATTAGCTACGAGAAAGACAAAAAGGCAGCAGCACCACTGTTAATTGAACTAACTTTGATGCTGACTACTTGTGATGCTTGCTGGTAAGTTCACACTGACACAAATACACTCAAACAAGTTCCCACACTGGAGCTTCATACAGTATTCATGATAAGTGTTGTTGTTTAGCAAAATGTAAAGAACCAATTTCAGGCATCTGGACCTTTCTAAGTACCCCACCGCTCAAAAGAAAGATATAATCAGCTCTGTACTACGTTCAAAACATGTCACCGTTTCTTTAATTATGTCGAGCCATGCAACAGATGTTACATGCTCACACCACAGATGCAAACTCGGCGTTGTGTTGTGTTGTTTATGAGAGTGTGTGCCAGCGCATCTCACCTCCTGTAACATGTCTGAAGCTTCAATGGAGCGGTTCACCATCTGTTTGGAGGTTTCTTGTATTTCCCCTCCAATTAGGAACTCATCCAGGATAAAATAGGCCTTCTCAAAGTTAAAGATTATGTCCAGCTCACACACCTGAGAGGAGGTACGACGGTGATCATTGCGGTTAATATAAAATAAGACAGCTCACAGTGCAGAATGTACTTAGATTACTTACATTTTTACATTAAAACTGCTGTACAATCTTTACAGCCTAGTTCAACGGTTAATATAACCATCACATTTCAACAGTTACACTTCAGGCGACAGTCGCATATTGAATAAAAGAGGGTGAAATACAATGAAATACATTGCCAAAGTATTTGTCCAGCAGCTCCACGTAGCGATGAATAACCTCCAGGGCTAACAGCTCATTCTCCTGGTTCTCTATGGCCAAGCAGAAAAACAAGCTTGCATACCTGAGAAGGAGGTGACACAGTGGCGACTGTCAGCTGATATAAATATAAAGAGGAGTATTAAATTATACATACAGAAGGTGTAACTATGAGTTGAAAAGAGCCTGGGGGTCCTGCTGCTTAAGAAGCAGATGACACTGAACTAAAAAAAAAAAAATGTAGGGAGCGGCACCAACCTCTTGTAAATAATCTTCAGGTCTTTCCAGTGCAGGAAGTTACAGGAGCGTGGTTGCCGTGCCAACACCATGGTTGTCATGTCCCTGATGATCTTCTTCTTCTCGCGTTCTGACATGGGCGTGAACCACTTCTGCAGACGCAGCTTCCCCTGGCGACTGAAGAGCAGCAGGAAGCGCATCTGACAACACAGACACACCGGCAGGGTCAGAGGGGCAATCGTGATGCATGCACGAACTGAGGGGATGACGTGTAACAAATACACACACACACACACACACACACACACACACACGTCCCAAGTCATTATTAACTACCCTCTAAGATACACACACAAACCAAGGGTCAAATGAGCTTTTTGCTTGTTGTCATGGCTCATTAAAGAGTAACTCCACTGACCAAGCACACCACCAAAGGGGCTAAAAAGACGGCTCGACAGGCAGAAATGTGAAGGTTAACACACGATTGAGGAAGAGGTAGATTGGAGTTTCCTTTCCGATGTTCAAGAGAGCTCAGGAGTTGGGTTTCGGATGTTTAGAGAGCATGCTTCCTAGCATTGAGAAATAAGACTTGGCTATATATCAAAAAGGACATTCATTTTCCCACACCTCTATCGGAACCACACTGACACACTATTTCCTTTAAGTCTTCCTCTCATTGTTGATGTGAGAGCGTTTGTCCTTATCTGGATTAATGGCCTAAAGACAGAGGGTGTTTTGAGTTGCAACTCTGAGTGAAACTTGTGATTTTGGGCCATACACACAAAATGGACTTGAAGATCTGTGCAAAATGAAAAATCCTCTTCGACCCTCACAGACACACCAGGGCAGAGATCATTGTGGAGGAAAAATCAAGAAGCTGGGCCGGATGTCTTCAGGATCTTCACCACACTGTAGAGAATAACAGTCACCAATAAAACACTGAGTCAAAAAGAGTTCAGATGTGAGCAAAGTTTACTGTTCAAGCAAAGCATGCAGTACAGCAAACATGAGTCCTTCCATGGAAGCACTGATCTCTCAATGCACAGCTCCTGCCTTTTATACTCTTTCTGGAACCCCCCTTCTGTGGTTTTACAACTTTAGTACCTCCTCCTGACCTTGAATTGCCACTTCAATTAGACACCATTATTTTCTTTTTTATCCATTCTCCTGTGTTTGAGAAACAATGGTGTCATTTCTCCAGTGGTCATCACTCCAAGTCATCTGATGTACTTGGTTCACAATAAACAATCGTGTCATCTGCTAGGTGTTTTCCAAGTCCTAAGGGCTCATCCTCTTTGGTCCATAGTTAATGGTGTCTGACCACAATGTTGAGTCTATTTTTAAAAAAACATGTGCTTTCAGTGTCCTCCTTGGTATCTTCCATATCCCCTAAGGGTGGGTTAAACATCTGCTGTTTTCTACATGCTTTATTCATAGTTTAACAGTCATATGATGTTTTTCTCATGACCTTTAGTTCATCACACATGCTTTATTCATAGTTAACAGTCATCTGATGTTTTCCTCATGTCTTTTAGTTTTATTACCGCCTATCCTTACATTGGGCCTTTTCATAGGGGTTTTCCCTTAGGTCATTCGTACTCTTGCTCATGTAAGCATGTGATAACTAATGCGTCTATTCTGCAGCTAATCATGCTCGATGTCTCTTCATCTGTTTATAACATGCTGGTGCTCTTTAATACTAGGTGCTCATTAATACTACGTTATACAATTACACTTGGTATTAGACTTCCAGTGATCTTTGTTAAATCAATTATTGTCATACAGCTAGTGTCCAGTGTTCATTAATTCTATCTAATTTTATTCCCCACATCATTTCTAAAGACATGTTGGGCAACACGGCGCTGGTCAAATCCACTACAACCTCCCAAAAAGAGCTGGAGTTATTTACAAGGAAGTGTGAACATTATCCCATGTGTTGTTATGCTGCAGCCATGGTAAATGGCTTCTTGGGATTTAATATTTCACCCAGCAGAACTTACAGTGTTTCAACAACATGAGCACGTAGGCCTACCTGTTGTTCTCTAAGGTGGACAGAAAAAGAACAATACAGCTACGTCATCAGGATTATAAAACCACCTTATACTAGAAAAACAGAAGGCCTACGACCAGTCCTTATACTGGTATTTCCAGGTGTGTATCCCCTGCGTCAGCCCACAGGCAAATGAATATGGAAAGCGTTAAACTGCCACCAGGGCAGGACTCGACGCAAAGCGACGAAACCTGTTCTGCTGAGAGGACCGGTTGAGAAAGCGTACACCTTACTTCCGACTGTCGTTTAAAGTGGGACACACACACAATAAAAACTCATACTAGAAACCAAATACAGCCGCTGTTGGGCGGCCAGGCAACCGCGAACAGGCCTCAGCGTAAAAGGAAGTGGTGTAGAGGCGTAGTTTCTAGCTTTAGCTACCTGTCAGGGACAGGTGCAACAGGTGAACGGCCCGACGCTGCCTTACAGCCACAGTCGTGCGTAGAAAACAAACACTTACCATTTTGACGCCGCGCCAAGAGCTACAAACGCATTAAAAGATTGAAAAATAATAATAAGCACTTCAACCCTCACAGCAGGACGACTGGTCCGGCTGAACACATATCTATCCGCCGTCCACTCCACTCAAAGTTGGTTAAACTCCGCCCTCCTGGCCGCCGGAGGAGCCGTGCCTGCCGGACGAGTCACCAGACCTCACAAGCATCTGGATTGGTTACAGTAGATTTGTGTTACGGGGATGCACCCGGCCAGCAGCCCATCACAACCTGTAAAGATCCACCACGTGATCTGTACGAAGCGTTTCAATGAATGAGCTGATAAACCATTAACCAACATCACTTGCCCGTCAAAGGGTGAGTGAGCGTTGGAGTGTTATTCCCGTGCAGCGTCGGCAGAGAGCAGCCTCTCCGCCTGCCTCATGTGATACTGGTCTGTCACAGTGGTTGAGAGAGGGACTGGCAAGCTGGTGCACTTTTTCGGGATTGTTGATAACATGTCTCTGTACCGAAATGCTATCTGGTTTTTGAATGGAATCCACCAATATACAAGGTCAGTCAGCACTATTGGATCTTATCTAGAGATGTAAAGAAATAGCTGTAAATTTGTGAATTTCATAATGTCTAAATTGCTAGGCGTGCTTGTTGGCTGTCTAAGTGTAGGATTTATTGTCTGTAAAATGCATCTCATGTCATTTATTTTAGCCTAAAGACAGCTAAACAGAGGAATGTCAAAGGTCTGATCACTGTTTGGCACACATCACCACACAAACTGGCCTTTATATACAATTACAATAGTCCCATTGACCGCTGATGTGTCTTGAGGATGACATTCACATCACTTGACTCTAGTGAAGCTAAAATATAGAGACAGATAAACAGATTATCAATCTTGTGACTGTTTAAAAAAAAAAAAATCTAGTCCTCCTTTAACTTTGAGGCACACATTGATTTGTGTGTTTTCCGTGTGTCTTTAGTAAGGGATATGAGGCGGCATCTAAAGACTTTGAGCCCCAAGACCTGGATGTGTCCGTTGTGGGAAGGTCTTTTATGATCACCGGAGCCAACAGTGGAATTGGCAGAGCGACAGCCATGGCTATAGCCAAGAAAGGTGAGTGCTGGAGAGGTATGTTCTCTGTCATGCACTTCATATCGATAGAAAATAAAGTCTTGTGTTTTGTTTCCAGGTGGGGCAGTCCACATGGTGTGTAGGAACAAAAATAAAGCCGAAGAGGCCAGGGTGGACATCGTCAGTGAGTCTGGGAATACGGTGAGTCTTGTTCACCTTGAACACCTAACACTAAATGGGAAAAAGAGGTGAAAAATCCCATGAGAGACTCATACTTATCTGGTTATTCTAGGAGGTATACATCCATATTGTGGACATGTCAGAGACACGCAAGGTCTGGGAGTTTGCAGAGGCCTTCAAGCAGCAGTATCCAGCCTTGAATGTGTTGGTAGGTACCGCCCGTCTCCTTTAATCTTCATCACAAATGTTTCTTCATGAGCTAATAATGTCGTTGGTGTGAAGCTCAGCGGTTTGACTTCTTTGTCGTTTTCTGGTGACAGATAAACAATGCAGGGTGTGTGGTGCACAAGAGAGAGGTGAATGCCGAGGGACTGGAGAGGAACTTTGCCACCAACACTATGGGTGAGACCTCATTCTGATGGTCAAAGAGTGGCACGTTGCTGTACAGAGAACAGTTTTTGAATTTGTGGCTTTTCTCCATCTCTTTAGGGGTGTACATCCTCACCCAGAGTCTCATACCACTTCTGCAGAAGAGCCGGGATCCGAGGGTGGTATGAACACGCATACACACACACACACACACACACACACACACACACACACACACACACACACACACACACACACACACACACACAGTGCTCATCTGCATCATGCGGACAGCATAATGCCACTTCTGTCCACGCTGTTAGTGGCTGTTGTCTAAGCACACTGCGGCTCTCTTCTCCCTCCCTGTTAGATCACTGTGTCCTCGGGAGGAATGCTGGTCCAAGAACTCAGAGTCGATGACTTGCAGTCAGAGAGGTGCTACTTTGATGGTGTCATGGTCTACGCCCAGAACAAGGTAGGAGAGGAGACTAAAACAACAGTGGTAGATTGTAACATTTACTCAAGTACTGTACTTAAGTACAATTTTGAGGAACTTGTACTTTACTTGAGTATTCCCATTTTATGCTACTTTATACTTCTACTCCACTACATTCATTCAGTAGCTTTAGTTACTAGTTACTCTGCAGATTTAGATTATTAATACAAAATATAAATCAACTTAAACATTGTGATATATTATGATACCAAGCAGTATATAAAGTAATTAAAATGAGCTCTACCTTTACCAGCATCAACATTAAAGGGATGTACACATTAATGTATCAATAATTATAATCCAGTGATATAATATATATGATCCTGAAATGGGCCATTCTGCAAAACTTTTGTACTTTTACTTAAGTAAGATTTGGACTTGTAACAGAGTATTTTAACATTGTAATATTGCTACTTTTACTTAAGTAAAATATCTGAATACTTCTTAACTGTCTCACTGGGTTTTGATTTGTCTCTGTAATGTGGAACAGAAGAAAAAATACATAAGAAAGTAATGCAAAATACATTTACAGTAGTAGTGAATACTGTAGAGGTACATCTCTAAGCTGAGGTAACAATGTGTTGTTTCTCCTCAGAGACAGCAGGTGGTGCTGACACAACAGTGGGCCAAGGCCAACCCCATCATTCACTTTTCTGTGATGCATCCAGGCTGGGTAGATACACCAGGTACCAACTCAATACGCAGCTGACCCAAAGGGCCTGAAAACTGTTGCTGCTGCTGGTATTTTTTCTTTGTTTCTTTCTGTTCTCAAAAAATGCCTTTCAATGAACAGAAAATATTACACATACTGCACTTGCACAGCAGTCTTATCCTTCAAATAGCAACAGTTCACCTGAGGGTGGTGCTATAGCAAATGTTTAAAGACTGAAACTTTGAAAATTAATTAAAAAGCAACCAAACCAAAATTCAGCAGACACTACAGTAAGGGCAGAATCTGAGGAGTTTACAAGGGCTCTACAAGTTATAGTTTCCTTTTTCAAAAACTGTCAAACTTTGTTCACATTTCCCCAAAATTGCTGTCCACCATTTTTAGACCTGGACAAATAAATATTTTATTTGGTTGTTTTGAAAATTCATCCAAATTTGATCCCATAACACATGAAATGTGTGATCATAAACACTAATGTAAACATCTGCCTTCATATCTAAATGAATATTTACCTAATAGCTGTGATTTTGAGCTATGAGACAGAGGACATGAGGTAATTTTATATATATATATATATATATATATCATATTTTGTAGTCATTTAATAACGGGTAATTGAGTATGCATTAGAATGATTTACAAAGCAAAAAATGTTCAAAACAATTATAAAGAAATGTTTTTATTTCTATTATATTTTTATTTAAACTTTTCCTGTTTCTTTTATTGTCATCCCCATTTAGTGAAACCCACTTTTGAAAATGCACTTTTCACTTTGGCTTTCACTGAAGCTGCAGATCATTTCTGATTATTCGTAATCTGCCTGTAGTGGAAACCTGGCTTCTGTTTCATTTGCTTGAGTAGAAAAAATAACAGTAGGTCACTCTTTGTTAGTAATATTAACCCAGTATACAGAAACACACACACACACACTGCTGACCCTGGCTGATTTCTTTCCTGTTTCCAGCTGTTTCTACATCAATGCCTCAGTTCCACCACATGATGGGGGAGAGGCTGCGCAGTGTAGAGCAAGGAGCCGACACTGTTGTGTGGCTGGCCTTGTCTAAAGCTGCTGCCAGAACATGCAGCGGGCAGTTCTTTCAAGGTGAGCAGCACAAAGTCTGACAGGTTCTTCCAATACACAGATATGTTCCTTTCAGGTGAATTCAGACATCACCATCACCTGGCATCACTTGTTCTGACAGACTGTTTGTGTTGCAGATCGTAGGCCTGTTCCCGCCCACCTGCCTCTGGCCTGGACTCACAGCTCTGCTAAAGAGATTCAGAGTTTCATGACTCAGCTGGAGACTCTGGCCAGAGCCATTCAGTCCCAACCTGCTGCAGAGCTTAACAGTCCCATGGGCCCTTCCACACCTCAGTTTGTCTGAATTGTGTGATACAAATGTTACACTGTATGTCATTGACCCATTAAAGCTTTAGTTACAATAAGATCAATATCTGAAAGAATTGGCATATTTGACATGCTTAGTCTTGTTTTTCTGATGCATCTCCTAATTCTACCCATTCATTTTAAAGACAGCCATATTCTCAGGACAATGCATAGCTCAGTGTCACCTGATTTATCTGTGATGTCAACATGCATTACCTGGACTGTCTGCATTGAAAATGTCATGCACTATTGATTTAAAGACAAAGGTAATTGATTTGAATTGAATATCTCATTAGCAGTTACTGAATGTATGCAAATGTGTGTGTCTGTTATCTAGATGATAAAACATGGTTCTATTGGGTTATATGCTGGATGTGGTTGTGATTGTTGACTTGAGGCTCTCAGATGTGCAGTAGATGCTGCTCCCCTTTGTGGCGACACCTCTGGAGTTGTCAGATATTTGCATGAAGTGGTAACTATATTGGAACATTAAAAGCCCAGTCTAATGGATGTGAGAGATCACTGTCATCTGCTCCTGTTCAAATTGCTCAGTCCTCACAAAGAGCCACACTTTGGGCTCAATATATTATCATTTTCTACATGTAATAAAGAAGAAGTTTTAACCGGAGCAGATAACACTGTTATGGGTCCTTTGGGAGAAAAAGAATTCAGTTAGTTTTTTGGACTCAACACCTGAGCAGATGTTTTCATACTGACTGCATTGTGAAAATCACAATGAAGGAACATATTTAAGAGTCAAATGTAGAAGATAAGCAAAGCATCAAAAACTACAGAGCATCAATACCCATTTTTTTTATTTTTGTTTTGTAACAATCCACATTTGCTGTTTTTAATAATTTTATTATTTTTATACAGTATTGAAACAAAAAAATAATGTGGTGCATTCACATTTTTCCCAAGGGATTCTTTGCAAGTTTGATCTCTACAAGGGTAAAACAGTGAAAAGCTTGAAGCTGGATCCATCCATGTTAAAACTCACAGGAAATAGGAAGACTGGGCCTGATTTAAAAATCATCTACAAGTTTTGTTGGATTTTTTTTTTCTGCGCCAACATTTTATTCCCCATTAATGTGTGTTTACCGTGTTTTTGTAAGGGACGATGAATCAGGTTCCCAGCATTTGTCTTTAAAAGAAACTTCCAGTCCATGCGTAACCACAGTCCACAGAAAACAAACAAATCTCATCCTCCCTGTCCAGTCTCTTCCTCCTCTCATCCACAGTTCATCTTCTATGCAACGTAGGTGTACACTTTACGATCTTCTGGTGTCCTCGCCAAGTATTCTCTTTCTATTAGTCCTTCTATACGCTTTTTGATTACCACAGGACTGGGAAGAAAACGTGCCCGGAGCTGCTGAGTCACCTGAAGACACAAAGTCACAAAATGTAAGAAACAGGCACCTTTTCAACATTAAAGATGGCCTTTTAAATGGCATTTCTCTGCAGAACATCAAGTCACAATCATATATTTTGAAGATTTGGGATCAAGAAGTGGAGCAGATGGAAAAGAACTGGATTAAAATAGCTGTCCATTATTAAAGCAAAACAGACCAACATTTGTATTCTCATGTGGGTTCCTTACCTCCGCCACCAGGACGTTGTGCTGCATCTTCTTCCTTGACTTCATGATTCGGACAATGGCTGCCTCAATCTCATGCTTCCTGTCGTCATCCACTTTCTGCCGCGTCTCTTTCCTTTCGGGGTCTGATTCACCTTGTTTAGCAGCAACTGGGAGAGTAGGATACAGGGACAAGATGAAGTTCGAGGAGGAAATGTAGGAAATATAGGAAATATCTTAAGGTACAGTTCTATGTTAGCAGAAAGGAAGAGTCCCACCCCACTTCCATGTCACAACTGTTTCTGAAAGCAAGAAACCTGATACTGGGGTATTCTGTTCATATTCTGAGCTAAATGTGCAGCTACTACTGTACACATGGTATTGAAACTGTTGCGTTACAGACAGTGGACAGAAGCTAGCCCAGAAGTGAGGTGAGACTTAAGCTCTCTGTAGTGACGGTATGTGTCGTACACACACTTTGCCCACCTGTCTGTATTTTGACTCTGTGCAGTTTGGAAGTAAACTGATCATTGACTGTAAACACGTGGCCGCTCTCAATCTCCTTGGACTTTGGCTCCTTGGTGAGAACTCTCTGTGTCGGCTTCCCACAGGCCAAAGACTGCAACGCTCGCACCAACTCCCTCTCAGGAATATCTGTCTCCTGCTGGATCTCCTATAGATGGGGACAAAGGGGGCAGATAAGGTTGTAAAAAGGAGGACGCAGATTATTGTAAAATTCTGTCTTCACTTACAAGGATGCGTGCAAGTCAATAAGCAAAAATAACTTCTAACAAGATAAATCTACAACAAGATCTAATGGGAAAGTGAGATATTAAAGGTTCTTCACTGTATCCCCACCTCAAAAGTGCACTTTTCTCTGTTATTGAAAAGCATGAGGATGGTCATCTGGAAGGTGGAGACCTGCAGTATGTGCTTCCGGGTGTTTGAGCCTGTCACCTGAGCACCTCCCACACCCACTTCTGAACCATCCTCCTGCAGTTAAAGTAGAAGGGAAGGTGGATTTATACATTATGGTACTGCCTTGAAGAAAACAAGTTGCTTGCAATTTAGATACTAAACAATACCATTGAATCTTGAATTATGTGAAAAAAAAAAAAAAACCTGCAAGGGAACTGGAATTTTTAAATGGCATTTTGCGTCTACCTTTTTAATAGCTCCGTAGAAAGTTGCGTTTAGGTCTGCCCCGCCCATGTGGTGTTGCAGTGTGAGCTGTCTACCACTGTGCTTAGCGAGGTAAAACCTGTAAAGTAAAAGCCAGGAGCAAGTTCTTTAGAAACCACGCAGAATGACACTGAGACTCCCACTGATGTATAGTAAAACATTTTAGTGAATTTAAGAGCATTACCTTCTAAAGACTTCAAAGGCGTGTCTGGGAGCAGGGGGGATGGTGCATTTAGGTGTTGCTGACTGTGTAGGCCAGTAGCCAGTTGTGAGGACTCTTACTGTGAGGTCCACACCACTTAGAGATGCCTTTAAGAGATGCATGGAAGTTTTTTTTAGAATTTCTTTTAATATACATTTTGACAGATAATATGACTGAAAAGTTATTACATCTGCATTACAGAACAACTGGTACACAACAGCTTTGGGTGACATTCTGATGCACTAATGATTAAAAGACTTCCAATCCCTAAATATATGGATCATGAATTGTCCTTTAAAATTGGCTTCAGGTCAAATGTGGGTTTTTACATGTCTTGTTTAGAGTCATTAGGGTTTCGTTTTTCTGAAAGGGCGTCTGACTGCCTTACCGACGTGGTTTGTATGTGTTGCCTGAACTCATCCATGGTAGTGTTGGAGATGCTCATGTCTCTGAACATCCCTTCCAGTTTCGAGGTAAACTGACAGCCACATTCTGTCTGTGAAGGAGAAAGACAGAGAACAGTGAGTTGAAACGGCTGACGGGGATGAGGACTGGGTGAAGGCAGGGCAACATGAGCAGAGAAGATGAAATACTGAGGAACAGTAGACGGGATGTGCATATACATCTGTATCCAAAACTTTCTCACTCTTTTACCTTGAGCTTAGAGATCATGTTCTTCTCCGAGTCGTCTGAGACACTCTTGTTGCTGAGCAGCCTGCGGCCCAGATGCTGCTTATAGTATCTTTCAAACACGTCTTTCTCCTGCATAAACCTGAACAACACCATGGCCTTGTCAAGGATCGACTCCACCTCCTGTTCTGTCAACTGGTCAAACAAAACAGGCAGAAAAAGAATGAAGCAATGTGCAGGACATGCCAAAAAAAAAAAATTGCGTTGAAAGAAAATTCGAAGAAGCTACATACCCCTTTGACACCTTTCTTGAGCTTGTCATCAATAAAGAGTGAAAGGTACTCGGGTGAGCGGGAGTTGAGGTTGAGGAAATACTCAAAGTCTCCTGCTATGGTTTGTTTGAAGAGTCTGTCATTGTTAAAGGACTCCAGGAGGAAACGATCAAATCGTGTCTTCAGGTCTAGTAGGCCCTGTTGAGGCAATTACAAAGAGGTGATATAATCTGTAATGGCACATTTCTCTCTCATTTACAATTTCAAGCAGGGCTCTCCAAGTGTCTAAGTGTTGAGACATTAATTTGTGTGTGTTTTGTTCAACCAGCATACCTGGATATAGTCGACAGGGTTCTTGCCCTCTCCCTCTTCTGATACCAGAGCTTTGCCTTGCTCCCTCAAGTAAGAGCTCATACACTCGCACATCGTTTTCAGGCCATTTGGCACACGACTGAACAGCTTGTACATGCATGCCAGGTCTGAAAGGGAGACACAACGGGAAAAAGAATGAGAAACAACACAAACTGTTGAGGAAAGGCTGAAAAAAGATAATAAATTCCTTGCTTGCTATTCTTTCAGTTTATTTAAAAATCATAATTAGAATGAATTGCTATTACCTTCTGTCTTGCCGTTCTTGAGCATATGGACAAGGCCAGAGTTCTCCATCTCCACAATGGTCTTCATGTGTTTAGAAATGAGCTCCCTTTCCACCACTTTGACAATGGGCTCCTCCGTAGTCTTGTCCAGGCAGTGCATAACTCGCTCAATCTCTTCATTGATTCTGGCCTCTACCTTCTTAATGTAGACACTGGCACTGTTTTCTGCTAGGAACTTTTGGCTCTCCATCTGAAAGAGCAGATATTGTGTGTTGTTTTATTACAGAGATTTTCACTGGTTACTACAAATGGGCGGATGACACCGAAGCTCCGAAGCTTGTTTCACTCCTGTGAAGTACACAGTTTCAATACAGTGTCGGAGCTTGTGTCAGATGAAGAATATCATGTGACTGATGACGTCCAAAGCTTCAAACGTTGCTGGTGCTTCGAAAAGCGCTTCATTCAGTTTGACAGTTTAACAGCTAAACTATGTGATCGGCATATTAGTGGGTTAAGATGAGAGACAAATAATTGGGAAATATGGCGATGCATTAGAAAGACAATCATAAGTAGGAGAACATTTCCTCCTAATAATAAGTAATAATGTAATAAAAGGAACAGGCTAATTTAATGAACTTCACTCACCCACAGTGGCACATTAGGGTTAAACTACACCAAAAAGGTACATTCATGTTTTGTGTCAGCAAAAATATTTTATATCTAGGCTTTTTAGACAACACATAAATATTTTACTCTAACATATTGCACAATAGCATCTATATTTAATGCAGCACTTCTGAACAAAAGTGTAGAGATTTAATAATAACATGCAGGCTTCTTGGACTTTTACTGGACACACGTGAGACTAAAACTATTAATATCAGTGAGGTGTAGTGGTGCTTTGGTCCCAGCCATGAAGAGCTGCTATATGTTTTACACGCCACCAGATGTCACTGTGTTTGCTGAGTTTGAAGCTCCGAAGCTTCAAATATTTTTCGGCACAAATAGAAAGAAAGCCCAAAGCTTCGTAAGGCTTCATCCGCCCATTACTAGTGGTTACAAAAACATAGAGACACCAAGAACCTTCTACAGACTTACCTGGAAGAATTCTGCTGACATATCTAAGAAAGGGCCCTCAAAGTCCTCCTCATATACAGACCTGCCATCCAGGCCAAGAATCATCAGCATCTGGCAGGCGTTTCTGATGGCCCCCCTGCAATGAGTTATAAAAAAAAAAAAAGAATGCAAGTCCTCCATTATTAGCAATTATTAAAATGACCATTAAAATGCCCGTGTTTTCATTTTCAGAAAAGAATATATTTCATAAATAAGATCTACTAAAGCAAAGCAACAAAAAAGTAAATACATGATTGTTGACAAAGTTGAAACATATGATTTAAAATCAAGACATGTCTAGGAAACTAGCTGCATGTCACCCAGTTTTCTAATTCAACCAAAATATGGGGCATCCTGGAGCAAGCCCAGTTACAGTAATCCTTTAGATCAAGCAGTGAAGTAGTGCTCCTGCATACCTGTCTACAACCTCTCCCTTCCTCTCACGAGCAATCATGTCCAGTAACGTCTGTCGTAGGTGGTCTCGAATGCAGCCGTAGCGCACCACCTGGTCCCTGAATATGATGAGGCCGAGGTTGTACACATTCTCCACATTGTTTTGTTGAACATAGACCCGGTCCTGGGAGACGAGAGAGAACGGGGTGAAAAAAGACATCAGATACTGCATGTAAGGAAAGAAGTACTATGGCCCAAACTTACATTCATATAAATGTATGCATGTTCAGATATTTAAGAAACTTTAAAAGCGGAGGGAAAACTACTGTACAAATTTAAGAGTTTGTTTAAAATGTATTCATCCCACTTCCCTTGGACATGTCATGTATTCACGTATGTATTTTAAGTATTTTGTAGGCTGACCAGTGCAAGAAAAAACTAACTACATCCACTGTGATTCAAAGTGGTGCAAAGTACTTTTTACAGGGGCTGGATATGCCTTTCATTATACACTATGCAATCCCACTGACAGGTCGTAAAGCTTTAATAAGGTCATTAGAGTGTCAGAATAAATGACTGGTAGGTGTCTGAATTATTCCCAGAAAACATAAAGGTACGACATAAGCCCCTTCCAGAAAGCATAAATATTCAAGGGGGATGTAGGTGATAAAATATTTACCATGCCACTCAGTAACAACATTAGTCAATGCCAAATTACAGGAGGTGGTTCCTACTAGACAACAAACTTCCAGAATATTACATGGGATCATAATGTGACTTACATTGCCATTTCTTTTGTGTGTAAAAGAGTGCTTACACTTTGAGTCCTGACATTTCACAGCCTGTTTTATGAGCTTATGGGGTTTCGCTTTCTGATGCCTCTCCTTTTTTCTTAATTAGAGTAGTAAACAAGTTTGCATTTATCAGATTTTTTTTTTTTTTTTTTTTTTTTTTTAAAACAGCAGGTAAAAGGGGCTAAAATTGAACTAAAACAAATACACGTGTTCTCCAGACAGCATTAAAATGAATGAATAGTCCGTGAAAATGTACAATCGCCCTATCTTTCCTGGACAAATAAATGATGTAAATAATGTCTCCAAGACCTAAAGAGAGGCAGTGGCTTCCAACATGGTAAATACACTTGCTGCATGTCTGGCTTTCCTCTAG
Organism: Macquaria australasica; assembly: GCA_005408345.1. NCBI lineage: Eukaryota > Metazoa > Chordata > Actinopteri > Centrarchiformes > Percichthyidae > Macquaria > Macquaria australasica. The sequence continues at coordinate 564,705 of SEMN01000112.1, forward strand.
AGGTCAGCAGGCAGGTGACAACAGCAGCAACAGGCTGCTCTCATTACTCAGATGTGGCGAGTGTGCCGTAGTTAAACAACAGAAGGCCAACTGTCCGGGGTTAGGCCAGGACAGGAAAAAGGAGAGTGTAGAACAAAAAGAACCCCAGGAGAGCTGTGTAGCCTCTGTACTGACTGTGCCATTGTTTAGCCCATCTCAAGGGCTCACTCACTCACACCCAACCACACAAACACTTTGGACTTACTAAATCAACAAGTCCTGCCAGATTCCCAACAAAACAAATAAATACAACAACAGAGGCTCATTGTTAGGCCTGCAAATAAAACAGCACCTTACTACAATCAAAGTCCAGCATATGATGTAAGTGAAGGTTGGCCAGAGTTGGAAACAAAAGGCCATTTCTTCAAAAGCACAAAATTATTCATGACAGGAAACAAGCACCATAATCCACTTCCAGAGGCAACAGAACCAATGAGAGAAACAAACAAAAAAAAGATCTTTGTACAGTAAATTGATCTACAACTACAAATTATTTAATTAGTATGATAAAAGAGAGCACCACAGTCCACCTACCATATACATGAGGATGTCTCTGATCATAACCATGGCAGTTTGATGGTCATTCCAGGCCTGATTCAGTGTTTGCAGAAAGTTATTATTTAGAGAGTTCAGGACATCTTCCCGTACCTGAAAATACAAACAGATTGACAAAGTTGAGGTCACTCACATCACGTTATCTCTGGAGTGACTGCTAAACATCAGCTCATAAGGACAAATGTGAAATGATTTAAAGAGGAGAGGGTAGTTTACAAAAGCTTTGGACCTTATAGCTGTCTAGAAATAGAAGCCCACTCACAGTCAATTTGTGAATTATGCTTATAGTAAAAGAGGGGTCAAACATCCTTAAAGCACACACTTTGCTGTTAATAGTTTTACATCTCTTTGTTTACCAACAAGAGGCAATTACAAAATGTGTAAGTATAAGTGACAGTATCTGGAAGAATGGAAACTTAATATAAAATGACACAATGGTAATGAACTATCACTGATTATCTCAAATTTCTAAGTGATCTTATTTCTATTCTCAGCAGTGACAGGACTACAACTGTTGTTCTGTTAATGATGTTCAAAACCTGAGAAAGGAAATGTTTCTTTACTTTGTTGATGAGATGCTCAGTGACGACCTCCCTCAGGCCTGTGTAGAGCTTCTCCCCATGCTTGTGGAGCACCATGGTGTAGGCGTTCCTGTACAGCTCCTCAAAGCTTAACCCACTGTTGTTCTTCCTCTGGATTTCCTGGATGGCATTCTTTAGAAGGTCCCAGATGTTGTTCACATACTTCTCATCCATTGTCATCTACGACGGACACAAAGATGTGTGTTTACTTGAAAAGTGTGTATTCTTCATTATTTCCACATGGTATAAATAGATGACAACAGTAATGTCAAGGACTCTTCTTTGCAATACAATTTAGTCGACCAGTGATACTTAAATAATAGATTAGGGTCGATTAGATTACCTAATAGATAAATAGATTGACAGGAAATAGACAAGAAACCCAAAGTAAAAAACAAATGGACTGTCAGCATCAAGCATCAGCCAAGAAACAGACATCACAGCAATTTTGGCAGTGTGGTGATATTGGCAGTGTGATGGCATTTTGGCCATCAATATTCAACAGAAAACAAAACAATGTGCATAACAAATTGTGTTGAAGATCTGAGCCCATGAAGACTGTGTCACCGTCTTGAGCACACAGCATGAAAAGCTGTACAATCCTAAAGACAAGCCAGTGCAGCTTGACTCCAGCAAACAGGTAACGAAACACCCTGGCAACACATGACTGTCCATAATGAAGGATTAAACATTTTAATTAAAGTCAGTAAACCGAGACATTAATGTCCTTAGGTGTTAACATTTCCCCCAGACTGTACAGAGAATGGAGAGAAGGTAGACAAGCAGCCATGAAGTGTGTCAAACTTCTCTACCACCTTTGACGTGTTCAACTTTCTGACAGAAAATACAATACTTGTAATCACAGTTAACTTCTAGTATCTTGAAATTTTATCATGATATATTGTGATTTCTATCTAACAACAACAATGACAGAGTGTGGATGTCAAATACAAGTTATCTCACTACAGAAAATCAGTGTATTATTTAACCTTATTTAACTCCATCAAGAACCCGATGAGAACCTGACCTGATGAAGACCTCTATTTCGTCTGCCACACATAAAAATTTAACCTAGTGAAAGTAGTCATGCACGTATCAGCACCAATACGGACTTTATTAAGCAGATCAGGTGTCAGTCAGATGTGACTGATCTGCATTAAATACAGTTTATTTCAATGTCAATGTCATTATAAAATTCAGTGTTTCAGCTATCACTTACATCCATTCAGTCACGTGGGCTGCCAGTTTTTGGCCTCATGTTACTTTACATAAAAACGATCTTGATTAGTTCCATGCATGAGGTATACAGATTTTAAATTTGGTAAATAGAGAGCACTGGTATCAGATTAGTAATCAATAGAACCAGTATTAGTCAGAGTTTTCAGATCACAGGGTGAGCATGGCTCAAAAGCTACTGGAAATACAAGAGCTGTAATAGGATCAATAAATATTAATTGCTGAAGTCAAGTTTCTAATTTTACTGACTAAGGCCACCTGGTAGTGGCTGCACTGTGGGCTAATGAGCTGCTCTTGCATGTAGGCTCAACATTTGAGAAAAGGATTAACTGTGTTCACTCACTCATCTGCTCACTGACTCATTCTGCCAGACACCCACTCATAAACCTGGACATCCAACACAAGAAAAAGCATTTGGCCGTGTTTCACACTAACAATCTCACACAGAAGGATGCTGCAAGGGCTAGGTAACTTAGACGGGACTGCATATCCCACAAAACAACAACCGTGTCTGAGCGGGCGATTATGGAATTCAGCTCAGTGATAAACGGATGTTGGTGAAATCATTGAGACGGTAGTAATAGCAGGCAGCTAGGCTGACATCGTCGACAACCAACTACTTCTACCTAAGGCGTGTTTACTGTAGTTTCACGTTAAGCCGAGGTCGTGTCAGTCCCCAAGCTTAACGCTACATGACAGTGAGTTAATTGTCCTCTATAACGCCAAAATGCGTGGCGTAGTGAAACACCAACAGCCAAAAGAGGTTGCCGTTACCATGATACTTGCTGACTGTCTGCAACTTAGCTGGCGTCAAGTCAGCCAACATTGTCAGGCCTGCTACTTAGCCAGCCACTATTTGCTAGTGGTGTTATCACCGAGGAAGTTTCCTTACATATGCTAACTATTAGTTCATGTCCAAACCAAGAAGCCAGCTAACGTTAAATAAACCGAGCTGACAACACGTCTAGCTAACGTGCTCAGGTGATTTGTCCCGCTATAATAGTAGTTTTCAAAACGACAATGACATGTTTTTTTTTCTCTCTCTCGCTTGACAAGCTAGCTAGCTAGCTAGCAGGCAGCTGCTAGCGTGAAGACCTGTCATCCCCGGTCCTCGAGTCTCACAGCTGGCGTCTCGGCGCCTCCGGAGCCGGTGAAGACTTACAGGAAAGGCTCGTATCCTCATCTTGGTGTCCTTCTTGGTGCCGCCTTTGAGGTTGGACATGATTAGTTAGAACGACTTTCGTTTCTAAGTTGACTTAAAGGCTACATGAAAGGCAGCTGCTGGTTTGCTTTCTACGCCAGGAAAGCGGCAGGGAAACTCGGTGACCTCCCCTTTGGGAATTAGGTAGGTCTGTATGTCTGTTGTGTTGTTGTCACTCGCTCTCTCCTCAGTGGCTTTTTTTGGCTAATGTTAGCTTGTATGCAGTGATGGCGGACGGCTGTACTCCACTGCGCAACGCCGAAATCTCGCGAGAGTAAAGCCGCTTCACCGACAGGTGCGTTCCACAGGTTGACGATAACTGCTCAATCATATCACAGCGGTTAAATTGGCGTTACATTTGATATTAATATTTCGACGAAAAGCCGTAAGTAGTTGATAGCAACAAAATAACTGGTTCAACTTGATTGACAAGACCAGAAAAAAAAGACTTTATTTGGTGACAGTGATGCACTATTTTGCTCCAGATGCCAGAATAGTTAACGCTAGGCTAGGCCCAGCCTTTAGTTCGGGCCATAATAACTTTTTAACCGGACAGCATGACGTTACACGACCTCTCTGTGTCAGTGTCAGATAAACTACAGCACGACACCGTGCTAATTTTCATCTCTGCTGTTTTCCAGTCCGCTGCTCACTTTTAACACTGTCCAGCTGCCAGTTCCGATGATTGACCAGCGGCTGGAAGACTGAATATCTTCTCACCGTCATGACGACGCTCTCTGGATGAGAGAGAGAGAAACAACAACAACAACAACAACAGATAGGTGAGTCAACGGAAAAAGTAAAGACACTAGACACTAGTCTATCACATATGCACATTTTACACTCTAATGAGAATATTTCTGAGCTAATGAAGCCATTTCCTTCTGCTTTTACTGGATTGTTCATCAACACACAGTTCTAATAAAAGTAAATAAGTCTACCTCTGCATTCTGCTGTCATGATGGGAACTGTTGCATTCTTTCGGAGATGAGCTCCACCTCTCCTCCTCAGGCCCATGTTCTCCAGCTCCAGCTTTCTGATCTCCGACCGCATCGCGCTGATCACCTGGATGAGCCTCTGGTCGCTGTCCATGGTGCTGCCCACACACATTTCCACCCTGCCTGCATCTCTCACAAAGGCATCCAACCCACCACGCGACCCCATGTGACCTGTAAACACGCAGTGTATATGTGTAGCCTACCTGTAGACAACTGCAGTCTACAAGTCTACAAGGCCGATGTCCCTTTTCAGTCAAAGTTGGTTTTGAAGCTCAACATTGGGCCAACAAAGAAATAAGCAGCCAATCAAGAGCAGCAATCTAGTCTTTCATCAGACCATTGACAGTCTGGTCACATGATGGGAAGAGTGTTATTTTCTTCTTAGTGATCTGATGCCTACCACTTTCCCTCCTCCTGTTAAATATTCATCTACTCTGTCAACGTAAAGCAATAATAGGTCCTTGGTCTAAAAGTCTGTGTGGAGGTGGTAGGTTGAACTGCTTCTCATTTAAACTCAGACTACTTCAGTGTGGCTAAAATGCATGAAGATGGACATATAAGTTATTTACATTTGTCTAACATCTTTTTGTTTTGTATCTAATCCTTCAGTTTCTTCTTTCTGCTGCAAATTTGTTTAGTTTGTGAGGTATATCAAAACAGACCTCTCAATTTCCACACTGATATCCTCATTATTAGGACTCATGCAGCCTTACTGCATTCACACAAATCTAAAAAACATACTCATAACACAGTGAAAATACATTTAATGAATAACTACATGACTGCTATGTGTATGTGATTGTGTTTATGTGTGTGTATTTATAAATATTTAATATATGAGGCTTTATAGTAAGAACACCTATGCATCATATGTGCAGTATTTAGAGAAGAAAGCAGGAGTCAGAGAGGGTCTGTTTTGTGCTGCTCTGCTGCTCTCTAGTGTCTAGTAGTCCCAGCATCAAGCTTAAAGAGTAACCTAACACCAAGCAGAAAAGCAGTGTTTCACTGACCTCTTCTGGTTGAAATAGTCAAGTCTGTAGGATCTCTGACTACAACTAACAGTGATGTCAATGCGTCCTGAACACACTCTGATTACACTTCTATATCACTGATTTTCTGAAGTGGAATTAACACCTTCCATATAACTACGCTCCACTTTAGATTGCCTTATAGAGACCAGTGGACATCAAAAACATAAATACTGTAAGAACAAGAAGAGTTGAATCGCTGAGGGGATGTGCAGATAAAGGTTGTACTGGTTGGAAGCATAATGTCATCTTTACAGACAAATGCAAACGATTATGATATTGCAAGGATGTCAGAGGTTTTTTCTGCCAGATCTTCTGAGCAGATGGATAGTATCACACACTATTTGTAGATTCATTATTCTGAATTCAACCAGGAGGCTTTGTAGTTTTATATAGTTTTGAATGCACCTTGTAATGCAGTTGAACATATCACCAGTGGGTGTTTCTGCAGTGGATTTGTGTCTATCTTATGACCAAAGCTTCATGTACAGCTTACACTTGCCAATAAACCCTTTGCTGCATACAGTACCTTAATGGTCACACATTATGCATAATGCTACCCATGTCTGCAGTACTTGTCCACTCAGTCGTCATGATTGGCTCTCTTTCTCTTGAAAGCCCCTTCTATTGGATGCTTCTTGGGAATACTTAGGAGGTGAATCTTGACAACCCATCATGATGTTTGTCCTCAGCCTAGCCATGGTTCGTGTAACAATGATAATTATATAAAATGAGTTACAGACTAGTGCATATATCAGATGAGAAAATGCTGTGCGTTGCCTTTTTTTCAGGTAACATCCTCTCTGATATTGACAATAAAGATGGTGTCATTTGAACTGTGGTTTTGGCGCAGGAAGTGCTACAGTTACAACCCTGATGTGCTGTGTTAAAAAGTCATGTTAGTATTATTGTGGAGGGGTTGAGCTCTGTGTTGACCTACCACTGTAAATTCAGCCTGTCAGTTGTAGTGCATCTAACTGAGCAAATTTCATATTATGGGCAAATTACAAATTACTTCATCGTACAGAGGTAAGATTGAAACACCTATATCTAATATTAGGTGATGTTTGAACTCCTCATTGATTATTCCTATAATTTTGCTTAGTGACATTGCAAACAGACTTCTGTGACACATTTGAGCAGCCGAGTGCAGCATAATATCAAGTTGCCTGTTTGCTTGTGTCGTGTTTTGACACATTACATACTCTCAAGTTCCTCCCATTTCACAGTGTGGTTTGTAAGCTGGTTGTCTGCTGATAACAACCCCCACAGCAACTGAGAGATAAACTCTACATGCTGCTGTAGAGACAACTAACACGAGATGCTGACAGCCTACATGACAGAAATGCATTGTGATTGTGGAAATGAAGACTCTGCTGAGTGAACGATGTCTGTGTAAAGTGATGTTAAATTAACTGTGATATTACTGATTGGGCACACAAAAAAAGTCATCATTTTCAAACGCAATAACCACAGCATTAATAAAATATATATATATATTTAACTATATATACTATATATTTTACTTTTGTTTGCCACATTTCATACCCAAGATCCCCAGCAGGTGGCGTGTGCTGTGGTGTGAGTTTAACAATATTAGGCCTAATGTACTCCAGCATCACTCCATGTGCAAGCACATGACATCCTCCAGTAGCAGGGTAAACCCAAAGGACAACAGTACAAAGTGGTGCATTTGAAAGCAGAGGTAATCGATTTTTTGCAAGTGATTACAGAAGCAGAATTTAATACACTGCGTTTGATTTCAGCTTTTTTCATCACCGCTACTTGCTTTGCAAACATGACACCAGAGGCTCAGGACAAATGCGGCTCCTTTCAGAATCCCGCACTCATCATTTTAGCCAAGTTACTGTTGACCCGGCGCCAACACCACAAAACAGGACAAGTAATTTAATTTGCCACTGCTGCCGACCTTGAAGCAGGGAATGTAGGCTACCAGAATCCCAATAGGGAGGCTTGAAGAAAACATCCTGGGAGCAGAGAGAGGGGTCAGGCTGTTGTGCCTGTAGCATCACACACAGTCTCTTCACCTCTACAGGAACACTTTTGTCCTTCAGGTACTTGCATAAAGACATTGAAGAGATTTGTCTATTCTTATTTTTAAGGTATTAGGGTACTACCTATGTCAGATAATGTGATAATGTTACCAATCAATTCTTTAATTTTAGGTTCTGTAATTATAGTCAGAAGATCCTGTGTATAACATCATAACCCTATAATAACAACATCCTAATGATACAATCGTAACATCTTAAAGTCACAGTCAAGGCTTAGGTTTTAAAGGCCAACACTGTGCTCTAAATCTGGCCCTTTTCATGGCATAACATCTGAAAAATGACAAGTATGCAGTGCTTTTGCTTCCTCAAAAATGTTACCCTCCTCAAAGTGGGAAAGACTGCAGCTATTGTCAGGGAGTTAACTCCATCATGGAGACATATGATATGACTGGCCAAACCACTCAGTAAAAGGCGATATTGACCTAATCGTAGTCAAGATGTGTTCCCACATAAGCTTTATATGTCACAAACAGGGATAAGATCATGACTCACTGGATTTGTCACACTGAAGTCTAGAAAGTGTCACCTCCCCATAAGAGAGGCGCTAAATAAAACAAATAGCATAGGAAGGCAGCAGAAATGTAGGACACAACTGCTTTTATTATGTGATACATGCCAAGGATGTCTTATGATACCTCTATCAGTCGTGTTTACATATCTCTGGAGATATGTGATATGACGTGAGATTTTGATGCATTGGCATCTCTGTTGATAAGATGTGGGTTTCGAAAAGCCTTGCAGCGGGTTGAAAGTGACGCATTTACTGATATTTCAGAAACTACTTGGTCATTGTGTGTCCATGCAGCCATTTGTCATTGTGACTTGTCACCACAATGACCATGATGATATAACATTAAGAGGTTAGATAAATTCTCAAATCCCTTGAGTAAAACAAGTGTTCTGTTACTTTGTAACACATTAGTAATGTCTTATGTGCAGACACATCACCAATCCCATCTCTCATCACCCAGAGGGAACAAATGTACCAATGTCCTCTTCCAGCCATGTGATGTGACGTGATCTGATCGTAATTGAGGCCATAACTTGTTGCCATATCGAGGTGACATCTTAAATCACCCTGGTGAAAATATCTTGGGTCAGAATTCAATATTGGTCGTAAAATCTAAATATAAGGCCCCAGAGACTAAGCTGTTTCACAGAGCGCCGCGGTAGCTGTCTGGCAAAAACACACACAGGGTAATAAGGCTTGAAAATGCAGCCCCTACCGCTTACAAGAAAGCTTCTGCTATTGAGGTTATTAGTGTAATATTTGTGAGGGGTTGTAATAACTTTGAAGAAGCCATTTGAAAGGACTTTTTGAATCCTGTGCTTGTGCTATGCAACCTTGTCTTCCAGCATGCCAGTGTTTCAAATAGGGACCTGTAGGTTTTCTAGCCACTCGGCATTGACTTTAATGACATAGCTCATAGCCACAGTCCCATCCAACAACCTTCATTACGACTCAGTAATCATAGGCTACATTTGTTTTTTCTTTTCCTCTCTACTCTCTCTACTCTCTCCCGCTCTTTCTTTTTGTAAACCTATAGGCCTCTATCTCTCTTCCCCCCTCTGTTTGTCCTCCTCTGAGCAAGGCGAATCCAGTAGTGAGCGAGAGTCGCTACTGGAGAAAGGGTTTGTTGACTTTTCGGCACAGACTGGTGCTCTGTAGGGGAGCAGTCTGTTATTTATGGCTCAGGCGTATGTGATTGGCTGAGGAGAGATATAATTATGTCTGGCGCTCAGCTTAGCTAGTTTTAGAATTACAATAGGTGCCATGTTGCATTCACTGGTTGCTACGTTACTAAGTGGAGGGTTTTGTACTGTATAGAAAATGTTTTTGATATAGACCTATGTCTGGTGGTCGAAACCTTTTTCTGTACTTACCCTCAGCCCAATGAAGCACTGTTACTTAACACTGGGCAATATAATAAATCATCACTGATGTTGTTATATGAGACTACATACTGTCTGGGATTTTGTTTGTGTTCAAGGATAGGTTCACAATTTTGCACAGAACAAGGACTGTGAATTTGGCCCTGCCATCACTTACAGTGGAAGTGCTTTAGGAAGGTATCTCTTAAAGGTATGAGCAGGAGGAATAATTGCAGCAAGCAAGAACTGTTGCAATCTTTTACCCCAAAGTGTGCATTACAGAGTTACACGTGAATTAAATGACCTGCAGTGTACAGTAGCTGTAATTTATCACATCTCTGAAATTGTCAAAAGCACCAACAGTCATCCTCACGGCAGTATAATTTGACTGATATGTGATCAATACTGTGTATTTGATATTGGACTACATCAATATTACCCAGCCCTACTGTTTCTCATATGAAGAAAAGATTAGATCAAATTAATTGATGAAAATAGTCCTGCTGTTTTTCATATATAAAAACAAACAGATGAAACAGCATAAGACACAATGGAACTCAGGTTTGCATTTGAATATTTAACAAAGCACTTGGATGACTGATACAGAGCTAAACATGGTTAAGAACAACCCACTCAGGTTCTTGATTTGTTGTTTATTGTTAATTTACTTCTGTAACACTGGAAGACTAGCTGTTATCTGAATGTACTGGCAAGACAGGTACAACTTAAATACCATCAGAAGACTAATTTAATGTTTTATTGATGCCACTTGTCGCTTAATAGCCTCTAGTTATGAAGTTCCTTATCTACTTGCAGGCTGCGACGATGACTGTTGCTGAGCTCATCGTTCACATAAATGATGTTAGATGGAAGGATTTCCAAGGAGCTGCAAAGATGTCCGGTGAACTGCACTATATATGGAGGTGAGAAGGCTGCAGTCAGATATGGAAAACGCAAGATAAACAACTCTCAACAACCATCTTAATAGTTGGTGAGGGGGGCAAACTTACAGCCAAAAACTTTAAAGTTTCTTTAAAAATTATAATATGCAATTCCTGTGAGGGGAGATTAATTGAATTAATAGTTGTCCATGACACAAGAGGCATGAATAATTCTCTTTATAAAAACAGTTACTAATGGATATTGCCCTATTAGCCTTTATCTCCTCATTATGCAGGGTGGTCAGACAGGGACCTTGAATAGACTAATGGGATTATGTCATTTTGAGTCGGTCTTTGCCGGGGTTATTCCACATGCTTGCAGTAAAACGGCAGTCATGTATTTGTGTGCTCCCCATAGGAGGTGGGAGATGAAGATAAGACTTCATCTCTCCACCACAGATAATCCTATTGTGTATTCCATACCATGGCTTATGTGATCTGTGTCTTCTATAATATATGTGTAGTCATATCACAAGTAGAAAACACAAGGATGGGAAGGGAGCAGAGGCTCAATGACTAATCCTCATCTAATCCATTTATTTTAAATACATGGGCTGCCACGGTTAATAAAAAGTGACATGTCTATCATTTTCATGAGTACCACAGCCTTGCCCAATCTCTTGTTACTTTTTAGTCTTTGAAGAAAACACACATGAACACAGTGAATATTTTACGTTTTAAGTTTTAATCAGTGTGGGTTTTTTTGTTTTTTTTTTAGCGAATGATTGCATGTCAGGGTAATTTAATCAGTTTATTTGATGAATCATATTTTTTTAGTTACATGTTTATTTAAACCAAACACGTTGGGAGGAAATTAATTCATTTTTTAAACTTAAACACTAAAATTAAATTGTGTGTATCTCGTGTAAGTGGAAGTTGAGTGCCTATTCTCTCTCTCGCTCTGTCACATGAAAATCAGCCAGATCACGATGGAGAAGAAATGCACTTCTAGGCCAGCAGCATCTATTTTCATTGCAGACCGAGGTTATTAAAGATTACACGACACAGTGTCAGGGCCTGGCTGAGTGGCTAGTGTAAGTGTAGCCTCTTTGATTAGTCCTCTTTTCACACCTAATTATTGGTGTGATTTTATGGCAAGCTGTTGTGACGGTGGGCAATGTGTCTCAGTCATTTACAGGACCAAGCTGTCCATGGATCTACTGAAAGTGGTGTAAAGATAAGGTGATTGTAAATGTGTCCAAACAGGCAGTTTAATACGCTCATGGTGTGAGTAATTTCAATAAATAAGAGCTTGGTTAAAATATTTACATAGTTCCCCCCAGTGCAAGGTTCTGACTTCTAGACCTAGATAATAATTAAAATAACCCTTCCATGTGACAAATTTTGACTGTCACCTCTCTCTCTCTCTGTCTCTCTTTCTCCAGCTCCTTAGTGTAGCTAGGAATGCAGTAGTGCCACTTGCAGACTGCAGTGTCCAGAGAGCCCTAAAAAGGGAAGGAGTCTCACTCTGATTCCTGGCAGCTCGTGGAGCAGTGGAGGCTAAATTAGGCCTGGTTTCATTGACTTCCAATCCCCCGAGTCCCAGCAGCCCTGCAGCCCAGAGGAGGGGAAGTCGGCTGGTGCTCAGGGCCTCTGATGCTTCCTCAGAGCTTCTCCAGACACTGCCTGGGTAAGTTAAAGTGTCGGATGGAGAGATGATATGTCTAAAAAGCTTGAGACGAGAGGTTGCATCTCTTGATAATATTCTGAGTAAATGGAAAAAGAAACATGAATAACATTAAAGGTTCTGTGATGTTTAGGATTTTAACATCAATAAATCATTACCAGATTAACTTTAGTGACAGTATAACTACTGTAAACAAACAACCACTGCTGTGCGGCAGTGGTTAACAACCTTTTTGACCCCTTAAAATGAGGCATCCACTTGTAACCCAACATTAAAGTCTAGTGAGGACACAAGTTACTAGCCAGTCACCTAAAGACACATTTTTTCATCTGAGGGATTTTGAGAAGCCAGAAGATGTATAATTTCACAAGAAAAAAAGATACAAATTAGGGAAAAGTTGTAAAAAAAAAAAACAACAAAAAACACAACATAATTTTGTGTAACAGAAATGTTTGTTTGTTTTTCTTTAGATCTTTTTAATCATCATGTGACCCCTCAGATTTATATTGGGACTTCATCAGGGGTCCAGTAACCACTGCTTTATGGTAGAAAAAGAAATTGCTTTATGGTAGAAGTCTGCTAAACTTTCAGCAAATGAAACATCAACAGATTATTCCCCTCCACCTTCTGCTAGGTCTCAGTTCATTATAACTAGTTCAGTTCATTATATTAGGCTTATGTGTGTAGATATTCAACTTCACATTTAGTTGTGAAATGTCCCTAAATAGTGTAGATGCACTTAACTGCATTTTTTCTTCTTGTTTAATGCATAAAAAGTCACCAAAATGCCAGAAATAAGGTCTCTGAAATGTTAGTAGTATTAGTAGTATAATCAGTAGCTTTAAGTATGTAGTGCGATATTATGTTTGCAGTTTGAAGCAACATGCAGAATTTTTTAAATATGTGGTCTCATATTTGAAAAACTCTGTAACACTGGCATTAGACCGATGGCTGCAACTTGTCTTGACCTTTTTTGTTTATGGTACATTTATATGCCAAGAATTCATGAGTAATTTAATAATGATATATTACGTTCAACAAATTAAGTGCTTTAACCATCAAGCAACCTGCTCAGTATGTTCTTTTTCTGCTGATGAAACGCTTCTCTGCCTCCCACTCGCCTCTGCTCTTTCCCCTTTGCTGTGCTGTCCAGTGTGAGTGACCGTTTCTCTTTCTCTGTGCTGGCAGGCGGAGACAGGTGCTGAGTGCTGCTGAGTGTTGCTGTGTGTGGGCTCCAGGGGCCTGGTTCAACATTCCAGTGATTGTTTGATAGATACAGTCCTTGGGAGAGGAAGAGAAGAAGGCCAAATGCCCACACCAATCTCACAGAAGTAGAACTGAGGGGTAAGTGAAATCCTGTGACGATGTACCTGCCATGGGAGGATTGTGATAACATACTGCAAGTTCCCTTTCTTTTTTAAGTCCCTCAACAGCAGCCTTTGCAACACTTCCTGATTTAAAAAGCAGTTTCACTACTTATCTCTCAGGCTGCAACCTGGTCTAATGTCACAGGCACTTCCTCTTTTCACACACTCACAGGCTTTAGAGCATGCATACATGTCTGTGTGTGCATATACATTAGATACAAAGCGCGCGCACACAGTTGTGAAAATGGAGGGAAAGAGGAAGTTATAAAAAGGGGATGCAGAGAGAGGCGGGGAAAATAACAAGGTGACCATATTTGGCATCAGTAGATAATGCAAGCAGAGGATGCAAATGAGATAAGGAGTGGTTGTCATGGAGACTTGTTGTTGCGCAGTGATGGTTCGCTGTAAACCTGACCACATTTGTGGTATGGCCGTTGCCAAGCAGAAGGTGCTATTATGAGAGTGAGAGAGATGAGAGTGAGAGAAGTAGAGGAAGAGAGAAATGAAGATGTTAGTTCTTCCCACAATGCATTGCATCAGCGTGACCTGGGTTGAAGTGGCTTCGCCTGTCCCAGTGGCACGTCAGCGATAGACAGACACGCAGGTAAGCTCACTGGCTGTAAAATCACTATCTTTAGGATTAATGTCTGAAGACTTTTGGTATTAATCAGTGTTTTCTGGTAATTTGTTTCATAAGATATTATAATTATTTAATTGGTGATGATTCCGTCTTTTCATCAACAAAAGTTTCTCTGATACTTTGCGAAGATGGAAAGTTTCTCAGCTGTGGGGAAGCCAACATTTGCAGTATTTTTCTCTTTACACAACTTTGTCTAATGTTTCTCTGTACTGTGAAGGGTTTGGGATGTAAGGAGAGTTTATTTAATATTTGCAGCAGTATATGTGCTTGCTACATTTAGATAGAAAAATAGCTGAGAGCTCGAGTGAAAAGCCTCTTGTAAAGGGTGTTTCCATTCGTTTTCATTTTATCTCCAAGATAAGCTTCAAGCTTGGATGGTGCATACACATGCGCGCGCGCGCGCACACACACACACACACACACACACACAATGGTGTCAGATGGGGACAAGACAGTGTGCTATTTCCTCTCTCTGTATTTCAAACCTGACAGCTTGAATTGCACCTGCTTCCCCTCACTGCGTCAAAGTGGAAAGAAGTTAAGAGAAAACCACAAAGTATGCAGCAGGGAAATATGACTGCAAATCCGCACTAGAAAAGCAGTGTCTGTCAGCATACACACATTTACAACTTGTCCCACTTTCATGTACATTTTTAGTAATGTGTAACATATTTATAATCTTTTTTTATGTGGGGTACTCCTCGAGTATTTTAAAGTAACACATAACAGAAGCAGAAGTCCTTTTAAGTGTAAAAATTACCTCAAAGAAATATTTTGTTTTCTCATTCTGCAGCCGCTAAAATAAGCTGTAGTGAAATGGCTGACGTTGAATGCAGCTCCCCTGCTGTGGGCCTTTCTGTTGCCGTTGTGATGGTCTGTAATGGGAGTGTAATGTGTATTTGCGGCCTTCGTGATAGATGAGCCGTCAGAGTTTGGCACACAAAAGCTCTGAGACATTTCCTCAGTGGAGTGAGAGTTCACATCAGCCAGCCAGTGTCATTTACAGAGGGCTGGGAAATAGCAGAGCGCTGAGATGATAGGCAAACTTAAGGTGGAAAGTTGCATTCATCAGGGAGGGTGGACGAAGGTAAAGGGTTAGGATTTGATGGTTTAACAGAGGCAGTGGGGTCACCCGTGCTAGACTGTGTTGGTTTAGGGTTAAGGGTAAGGGATTGATGAAGATTAGATTGTGAGAATATTCCAAGATCCTTGTAAAACGTATTAGGGTTACTTTCTCAGACTTGACAAAACTCTCTCCACAGAAGCCATTAAGCAACTGTTGGCTGCGTAAGTTCACCAATCCCGATGTGTAAAATCGGTGGTATTCCCCTTTAACTGCACCGCATGCACACACACACACCTCTTGCTGTTTTCAGTTTACTCAACCCCAGTATGTTGATTCCTGTTGCTTTTTGCTCATGCTTAAACAGCTCTACGGTCTCATTGATCTCCTCGAGAGAACAACGGTCACACCACCCTCTTATCTGCGAGATACAAGACGTGGAGCAGGAAGTTAACATATATGGCTGCTTTCAGTTAAAGAAAAATAAACTAGAAAAGGTTGTTGTACATTTGATCAGATTATATGCAGAATAAAACTTTTAAAGCATTGCTTGTAAAACTGAATGAGCGAACCATCTGGTAACTGCAAAGCTTGGCTCTACATTCATACCTCTAATTGGACTACGGGAATATGGATCTGCGGGTTGTGACAAACAGACAAGTGGTTGTGGTTGTTTGGGGGGATATTTAGGGGAATTAAGATGTAGTCATAAGTGAGAGACAGGGATGAAAAGACTCATAGATATATGAAGAATGATAATGAATAGGAAATATGGACTGGCCGGGCAGAGGAGTAAAAGAAAGACAAAGAGACAGAAAGGAGCAGAAGCACTGGCATGCACTCAGTTGCAGTAGAAGAGGGAAAATTCCACGTCAGTGTCTGAGTTTCGCAGAGAGCCCAGATCGTTTGAGGCGTTGCTAATGTGTCTCCTATTGAGCCAGAGCAGCATCAATCACCATGTTTCTTCATTATAGGTCAAGGAAAACTCCTTTTGGAGGTTAGGGTGACCTGCTGCTTCCATTGATCAGCAATGTGTGTGTTCTAGCAGGGCTGTTGTTCATGGCTGGAAATAGATCTCCTTCCATCACTAATGAATGATGGTTGGAAATAGATCAAGGCATGCACTTTGCTGTTGTGGTTAATAATGGCACTGTCTATTAAAACATGATCATCTCAGAAAAATAGTACTATGACATATTCCTTTTGTCTGAAGTATGCAATATGTTTTTTTGTTCTTTCTGAGTGCACAGGCACATTGCACCAGAATATTGGTTTTGTAATGGGTTAGCACTGCAGCAGGTGCTCTAACGCAGATTGTCACCCGGGGTTTAAGGGCCTGCTGTGTAAATTAGAGATGACTTATCGGCAGCTTTGTATTAAACAGAGCTGTCCAGCAGTAGAAACTAGTCCAGAGAGAGAAGGAAGACAGGCCTGTCAGTTTTACACTGGAGAGGCATTAGGATCTTTTTTTGTAGTGTATATGCAAATATACAGAAGAAAGAAATGGTTCTCACATCTCATATCTCACTCAAACTGGATTCAGCTGCAGTGTGTGGAATTTGCTTTCTTTGTAAATGAAAATACATTGCAAGGCTATTTTCAATATTCTAAACAGGCAGCATTATGAATGCACTTTCTCCTCATATGAGTCATAGACAATATGCAGAATCAGTCAGGAAACTTGGCGTAAGCACACAGCTCAAAGATTCCTGAAGATGCCAAGGCCACTATCTCCATGGCTACCGGATATTGCAGCATCAGGTCCAAATCACATTCTTGGAGGCTCCTTTAGCTTCTCTGGATTTCACCTGGATGCACGAATTGTGGCGGCAGAAGCCTTGAGTCAAAAACAATACAGGAGAGTTGGCAGCAGCAGTTGCTTCAGTGTTGTCTCGGTTAACCTTTTTTATAATATGCTGCTGACCTGCAACCAAACTGCACTGGTCAGCATCTTTTTGAATAGTAATTTACACGCTCTGTGTTACTCTGAATGTATAACCACTTACTAGCGTAATCCAGTTTGATGTAGTGCAGTTCAGTGTGTCCTGCTTTTAGAGTGTAGGCAAGAGCTGCTGAGGTGTCTGGGGGTTGCATGCCACAGCAGAAAGGCAGTATGAAAGAGAGAGAGGGGATCCAGACAGAAGCCAGCAGACCTAATCTGTCTCAAACTCTCCACAATTCTTTCCTCCACACCCCTGAATCTATTCATTCTTTCCAACTGCTGTTTTTCTCCTCATTCGCCCTTACCTCATTAAATCCCTTGTTTCACTTGTTTCTGTCTTACCCTTTCCTCTCTGGTCATCACTCAGCCCTTCGTCACTCCACATGGCTTTTCCTTGCTTCTATGTTTATCCTGTTACTAATTTCCCTTTTTTTCCTCTCCTTCTTTATCTTCCTGCTGTGCTTTCCCAATGTTTCCTTCCTCCCTCCCTCTCCCATCTCTCCTTCCTCAGCTGCACTGGATAGGCAAGGGCAGTGTTGCTGTAACTGAACCAGCATTTCCTGGTGTGGTTTTAGGGGGGGCGTGGCCAGCTTTCAGCGAGGAGGAGAGGGAGGGAGAGGGGACTGCAGGATCTGTATGCCCAATGCAGTCAGGACTCCCTCCTCCTTCTCTTCTTCCTCCTCCTCCTCCACAGCTGTTGCTACTGCCACCCAGCGAGCACCACTTTCCTCGGGCAGCAGACAGACGATCCAGAGGCTGGGGAGTCAGTAGAGACACAGCCCAGCCCGTCTCAGCACAGCCCAGCTCAGCTACTTCAAGAGGCAGGGGAGGGGAGACACTAGCGCACACAGCCAACGCTGCAACGCACACACACACACACACACACACACACACATAGACAAACACTCCTCCTCTCTCTCTCTCTCTCTCTCTCTCCCTCTCTCTCTCTCTCTCACTCTGGTGCTCGGCTCTGCACAGCTCCTCTACTCATTCGCTGCTGATTCACTCGCTCACTCGCTTGCCTCTCTTCTGCCAGTCGCTCTGCCTTGCTGCGCTCTGCCTGCCTGCCTGAGAATGGTCCAGCCGGTGCCTGAGGGTCTGCTGTCGCGGCCTGTCTGAACACACGCATAAACACAGAGTCAATCGACAGGCGGAAGCACACACACACACACACACACATACACACACAAACTGGAGAACAATGTGAGAGGTAAGAGCTTGGTTCATAGCCCTCCTCCTTGTCTCTTTGGTTTATCTAGATCTTTCCTCCTGTGTGTGCTGCAGTCTTTACTTTCCAAAGTAAGTGCCTGTGCATTGGAGCATAGGTAGAGATATGGGGATTGTTTGCCTTAGTGTCTGCTGTGTGTGTGTGTGTGTGTTCAGTATGTGGGCCACAGGGTTAACATCTATTTGTTACGGCTTGTTTTATAGATACAAGCACACACATACACACACATGCACGTTCACACACAAACACACAGTAAGACACATTCTTGGCTCAAAGCGGACAGTCACACAATAGCTACTTCCTGAGGGTAGCGCTAGTTAGCAAGAAAATTTGCTGGTGTGTGTGCGTGTGTGTGTGTGTGTGTGTGTGTGTGTGTGTTTGGAGGGCCGTGGTTGTTCCAGGAAGCAGTGGAGAGGATCAATAGATCGCCCACTCAGCTTTCATTCCGTCCGTCTGACTCAACATTGGACATGTTGGGAGTTATCCTGCAGGGCTTGGTTAACAAGGAGAAAAATTTGATTCTCTTTTACCTCTTCCCTCCCTTGCTGCGTCAGCCTTAAGGGGGAAGCATGGTTTTGCATGTGTTTTTCTACGTGTGTGCGTGTGCTGTAAAAGGCAAACTCCCGCCCCACTGCATGTAAATTATGTGTGACATGTGAAGCTGCTGCTACCTTATATGGTGAGCACAGTATTTCAGTACAGTTGAATCTTGCCAAGCATTCCGGGTCGCGGGAGGAGAGAGTGTGTGAGAGGGTGACTCTGTCTGTGGGAGTGTGTGCATGTGTGTGTGTGTGTCTAAGTGAGTGTTTTCATGCGTCTGACAGAGGGGGAGTAACTGAGAGAGAGGAAGAAAGTTGAAGAGAGAAGGAAAGAGGAGCAAGAACGAGAGACAGGGAGAAGGAGACCCAGTAAATGGAGGGATTTTACTTGTGGGTGTTTAAACTGGAGTGAAAGTAAGTAGTTTTGTACTTTAATAAGTCTCGGGACATACGGTGAGATTGCCCTGCAATGTTTTTCTTTCTTTCAGGAGTTAAGTTTGTCTGTGTGTATCATGCTATGGTAAACAGACTGAAAGTGTTTTCTTACGTGCGATAATATCTGGTTATTTGTCAGATTCAAATACAGTAATTTTTCAGTTAGTAAAGTTTTTTCAGGCGTTGATTCAAAAACTGTTTGAATAACAGCAGGATATGATTCTGGTAAAATACATGTGGTAGGCGATAGCCAGAGGATCTTCAGAGCTTTAGTCTCTAGCCCTCCTTCCCTCCTCTCCCCTCTTTGTCCCTCTCCTCACCACCTCGGCCCCCCCCCACACTCCCCTCGCCTCTCTGGGTTTCTTCTTGGTGGTGTGTCCGTGGTTGGTGCGATGATGAGGAATGTTGTTATTGTGACTTAGAGGGATTCAGGGTGGCTCAGACAGTAGCACACACACACACAAGTATGCACACACATGCAAGCATGCGCAACACAGGCAGATGTGTGGCAGATTGCATTGTTGAGACTTTGTAAAATCCCCATGGTAGCTCTGCTGCAGGTAGTCAGCTTCTGTCTAGCAGAAGCCTGAGGAACTTGCTGCTGCTGTCATTATGAATATCGTGGCTAATCATGTCAGAGATAATATTGCCCTCTCTGTGTATTGTTGTATATATATATATATGTGTGTGTGTGTGTGTGTGTGTGTGTGTGTGTGTGTGTGTGTGTGTGTGTGTGTGTGTGTGAACTCAGATGCAAATTGCTCTGCATTTATGTCTGCCCTACAGACAGGATTATGTGCATGGCTGAATTTGCGCTGACAGGTTAAGCCTTTATTACATGAGGGCTTCTCTGTATGTTCCTACTGTGTTATGACCACATGTCAACCCCTCTGAGAAACAGTTGACACAGATTTGGCTGAGTAAGACACCTTCCACTTAACGAAATTCCAAGCTAAGCTAAAATGAATTGACTTTCACCACTATTGGAGACACGGTTGAGCCTTTAACCTGCCCCAATGTTTACCTATTTCTATCCTTTTCAGGTAGCCAGTAATAATTGTTTATCAGCTATTGCAGTATAGAAGAAACAAAGTGATAATAAGCAGGTCGCACAGCATGTCGAAGCTGCTGTTCATGGAGTCAGTAATAAGTGTCTAGTTATTTCTTTGTTGTTCTGTCCAGAGGTACACGTGTCAACACAAGCCTGTCCTTGTTTTTCTTCACCCCAGTTGCATCAGCTCCTGCTTACAGTCTTGACATCTTAAACCTCTCCATCTCTGAAGCAGACAGATGGCTATAACATTTAATAACATACTCCTGCCCCAATAGTCTCATTCTCTCACTCACAGTCTCTTTCCAGCTACCTCGCTACCTAGCCTTTGTTGTTGCTGTGACTGCACTGTGGTCTGTTTGCTTCGGTATATTAGAAACAGGCCCCAACACAAGCCAGTGGATGTGGGTACATTAGCATGGCCTGTCCTCCATGAAAATGATTGACTAAATGGAAATTACACAGATAACGAGTGCAGAAGATAAAATTGGTCACTGGCAAAGTATGTTTGCATGTAATATACTGATTAAGAAGCTAAACGTGTACTGTGTGCGCCTTGTGGTAATGGCATACATGATTAGACACTGTGGTGTATGCTCAGGAATGAAAAAGATTCTGTTCTGTATGTATGTAAATGTATAATATGATAGATAGACACATGCAGAAAGAAAACATTCTAACACATCACTAAGTGTGGTTTGCGACTGACAGTTTGTGCTACTTTTCAGCAAGTTTTAATTACACAAAGCTGCCATGATGTGTTTGGAAAAGACACAAGGTCACAGCAACAATTATGTAAAAAAAAATATAATTATATCTGCATATGTCTTCTTTTTTGTCCTAGGGATAACAACTAGGTTAAGCAGTACCTGTATATATACAAAAGGGTGCAAATAAAAGGGGAAAAACAATATAAACAGCATCTTAGAAAGGTGTTGGTCCGCCATGAGCTGCCAAAACAGCGTCAATGCAACATGGCAGATTACACATCTCCAATCTCTACTGGAGGGATGAACATCATTCCTCCCAAAGATATTCTGGTGACTGTTTCTCCTCTTATTTATTATTATTTATTATTATTTTTCTTAAATGTGTCACCTGTCTGTATATGTAGAAACCAGCCTGACTTTGTCTCACCACACTGACACAGACAACATAAATGGGAGCCAATGAGCCATTTATTAAACCGTAAGGCCGGCCATTATTCTCACTGTCCGTTGACTTCACCACATCCTTAAACACAAACACATAGACACACAAAGATGCAGTGTTGCACACAGTCAGATATTCACCACAGCTTAAGAATACTCTGTGTCAGGACACATAGAGGTTTGTGTGTTTGTATAGGTTTGCATTTGTGTGTCTTGTCAGTGTGTGTGTGTGTGTGTGTGCATAGCTCTGTCCATGTATGCTAAACAAGAGATGTAATTGTCTCCAGAGGTTTGCTCTCGGAGCAATCAATAGGCATTGTTTGTTGTGCGTTCCTAGCCTAAGACTCACTTTTAGAACTATGTTATTTAATCTGATGACAAATAAGCCAGTTAAACTACTAGTTGAGAGGAGATGATGACTTCATGCTTATGACGATAAGGAGGTCGATAACAATACCAACTATGCTGGTACTCAAATTAGCAAGAAATGACGGAGATTTTATTTTTGCAACACCCTGCGGAGCATGGCTGTCCATGTGAGCTCCTTTCATCAATAACCTCTATTCATAACAAACCAAACTTAAATAAATAGTGTATTCATCATTTCTTTTTAATGCAATGTGCTGTTGCCGTAGCCCATAAGCTCACTTTATGCAGACCTGACTGCGTGCGATCTCTCAACCGACATGACAGGTCCCATCACCAAAAGAAGAGCAGTTTACTCAGGGATGTATGTGGTGTAGAAGGGCTGTGGTGGATAGAGCAGCAGCCCTCAGCCTCTCAGTATGTGTGTCAGTACGAGAAAGATCAACAGCCAGCGAGGAGAGCATGCTCACGTGTCCATATATGCACTAGTGTGTATGTGTGTACGTAAAGGTCAGTGAGGGCAATATTGACATGCTATATTCTGAGCACATGGAGCAGCAGCAGCAGCGAGGCCTGGGGTGTTGCATTTCCTCCAGCGTCCTCCACTGACCTGTCTCAGCACACTGTCACCCTGACTCCACCTCTGTCAATATGCTGAAACCACTCCTTTTACTGAACAGCAGCAAACCAAAGGAGACGAACGCCTCTTTCTCTGCAGTCAAAGCTGAAAATAGGAGCTCGGGCTAGAAGCTATGGTTTGTTAGTTAGGTTGCCATAGCAATGTTGCAATATAACAAGTAGCATATCTGTATTTTGCTTCAGCTTAATCTCCACTTATACTGCACCAGTTAACCCCAGTGTATTATTACTTATGCGATTATACAGAATAGAGCCTCCAGTAACTCATGACCTCTGGTGTGAAGCTATGCTACCAATAATGTGACACTCATTCATTTTTCAGGAAGTCTTAATATAACTGTGAACCACACCCTCTTTCTTGTTGTCTCTAGCAGTTAGTCACAATGACAACTTCAAGACCAGCCCAGATTAGCAAAAAGCATGTTGCTTTGATTGCTCTAACTTTTCACTCAGTTAAGACATGCCTTAGTAACAAAACAGCTCTCTGTGATCAAGACAACCTCATAGCGTAGTATGCATAGTATGCGCTTTCAGCGGAGGTGAAGAGTGGATTTTGACAGCCTCGTCGACTCGTTGAGAACAGATTTGTTTTGTGACTCATAACCAAGAGAAAGTAAAAGACGGGCAGGCTTTGCTTTTCATGTCAGAAACTGTTTGTGCCGTTGAGGCATATGCTGGTGTCACATGACCATGATGGTGATGTGCTCATACTGAAGGCACACTTCCTCTTCTTGCAGCCACATAATATTTCTACCACGTGTCCTAAAGGGTGATAGGAAGCACACGGTCTCTCTCGCTCTCTCACTCTCTCTCTCTCTCGCCATCTTCCCTTCCTCCAGTGTGGTTGACCTTGCACCAGCTTGCAAGACCTTGGAGTCTGAGGGAGTGCTGCTGAGGATGCTGGAAGAGAACGCAGGCCAGACAGTCACATTGAGGGCACAAAGGCAGAGGCATGGGTGGATCTGGGGAGGGTGGAAAGAGCAGGAAGACCAAAGTAGAGTAGGATCCACTGGTTAAAACAGCATCAATTCTGCAGTTAGAGCAGAGAAGTAGATCATATCAAACAGTCATCTGTTTGAAATGGATGCATCGGAAATAAAGAGCACCGACAGTTAAAGTGGAATTAGATAGAGGGAGTGGCATACTGACAAGAAAGACCATAGAGATGAAGAAATCAATAGGGGAAGGACAGGCCATGTCCAGACATGATGGATCATAATGAGTGCTCATTATCACTCTGGCACTGTCTTACACCATACTACATCGTCTCTCTCTCACAGATATGTGCTCATCTGACTTTAATAGAAACCATAGAAACAGATTAGGCAGCCAGACAGAACGCAGGGGGCGTCAGCTTTTCATGCATCAAGTCAT
The DNA here is from genome assembly GCA_005408345.1 of Macquaria australasica. Lineage (NCBI taxonomy): Eukaryota > Metazoa > Chordata > Actinopteri > Centrarchiformes > Percichthyidae > Macquaria > Macquaria australasica. Next base: position 588,653 of record SEMN01000112.1, read on the forward strand.
CGCATTCTCTCATTTGGTCGAAGATAGCTCCTGGCGCCTTCAGTTTAAAAAAAAAAGTATAATAGGTGTCTCTATTGCACCTCATTAGTTCATGTCAAGCTGTGGCTTGAGTTCCATCTGATGAGTTCAGAGACGATCCTTGCTCACCTGAACTCAACTTATTACAAAGTATATTTGGGTAGTAAAAACGTGTTGCCTTCAGCCCTATCAGACAGAGCTGTAGCAATAAATACATGTAACATCAACATTATATGATATTAAGAACACAGGTCCTAGGGCATACAGGGTTACACAGAAAGATTAGACTTGGCTGACTTGACATTTTCACATGCATGGGAATAGAAACATGCCCTTAGTAATGTAAACAAAGTTAATCCAGTCACTCCTAGTCAAAACGTTTTTTGGCATGAAAATACTAAAAAGCTGACAAGGAAACATTACTGCTTCTCATTACAAAAATAGCAGGAACTGTGTGTGTCTGTGTGTGTGTGTGTGTGTGTGTATTGTGGGGGTAGGGCAATTGTGGCGTCTGTGTTATGATTATGTTTGCACTCCAAAGGTCATTTCTAGCTGTAATGCTACTTTTGCTATCATATGGGTCATCCAAGGTGAAACTAAGCAGTCCCCTCCTTCACTCTCTCTTCCTCTGTAACATGTATCCATATCGCTGGGTCATCATGACCTGGGCTGTGCTGCTGCAGGACTCTGATATAGCGTGTTGCAGTATTGCAGTGGCGTAAAGTTAGCAGCAGTTCGTAGCATTGCTGAAGGTGCAGATGCTGTTCTGGGAAAAGAGATTTCTCTACTCAGGGTGTGGTGAGTTACCCTGCCTGTGCGATAAGAGCAGAATGGGCCCCCGGGAGCCCAGTCATTCAAATTCTCTGAGCAAACTCCATACAATGGATTCACCAAAAATAGAAACCACTGGCAACATTACAAAACTCTGAACAAAAAAACACACTGCAAGCCATGATCTCTACAGCATGTGATAAATGGGGAATTTGGTTTATGAGTGAAATAATAAACATGATTTTATCGCAAGTTCACATCTGTGTGAGATCATCACTGGTACTTTTTTATTTAGAAATGCTTGAGTTCATGGAGAATAATATTATCTAGAATCTTTCATGAAAGGCTGTTTGTTTGAAAGAAATTCATCATCTGTTCAGGAGAAATCAGGTAGTCAGAGAAATAGTGAGCGGAGCGATTAGTTCAGCCTGTCTCTCTCTTTCTCACTTCCTCTAGCAGCAGGCAGGTCAGCCTCCTCTTTGCTCCTCCCCCTGCTCTCACCTGGCGCTCAGCCCAGAATGTTGCTGCAACTCTGCTAGCTCTCATTGGTCCTCACTCTCACACCGCTTCGCAAGAAGGGAAATGACTAACGTCTTCTCCCTCATGCCCTGCCTCGACTTCCCCTCTGCTTTCACTCTCTTCCTTTCTTTCACCTCTAAACACATTTGCAATGGCCGGCTTTGCTGTACTCGACTGTAAGTGATACAGGATTTGATTTGATTTTCCTGCGTTGACCAGAAGAGGTGGAAAGTTGTGAATGGTTGCTTTGTGCATTTGCGTGTGTGTGTGTTTGTGTGTGGCGTGGCGTGATGAGCGTGTGTGCGCACCATGTGTGTTTAGAGCGCAGGGTGGGTGAAAGTTTTATTTGTTTTAGCTGACAGCCCTGCATTTCTGACATTTTTACATATTCTTCATTCCCACAGCTGCATAGCTTAGCAGCGGCATGACTTTAAAAAATACTGCAGGTCAGAACCTCCTCTGACAGATAAATGGGAGAGAAAATAAACCTGAAAGTTTTCTTTGGATGTGTTTCATCAGACTAATCTTTCTTTCTGTCTTTCCCTCCATTCTCTCTCTCTCTCTCCCCAGAGGAAGTGCCTTCCCTGATGTCTGCTGCAGCTTTGACCTGCTTCTACAGCTAAAGCTCCACCCTCCCCCCCGCCTCGCTCGCTTGCTGGCACAGTAACACGAGTACAAGGACAGCGACCACTCCCTCCTCGCAGCCTTCGCTCCGACCTGCTCGTCCATCCACCACCATCACCATCCACTCCTCGCAGCCGGGCTCCAGCCTCAGCTCTCCTCACCAGACGGCCCCGCTGCCTTACCAGCCTTACCACAGCAGCCCAACACACCACCAGGCCCACGCAGCATCTCACCCACCTTGCCTTTAACCTTCGCCTTCAACCCTCTAAGCCTCCACTCGGTCCTCAGTGTCCTTAACCTTCCTGTAGCAGGCTACACCCAGACTATCACCTTTGTTGCCTGCTGCTTCACCGCACCTAACCAGAGGGCTCTGGGTTTGGCCTGTTCATCTGTTTGCCTCCTTGGCTTGTGAATGTTGAGACCGTTCATCAAGCAGCAGTGAGAGAGAAAAGTCAAGCCATTGTTAGGCTAAGTCGTTTCCTGGATATAAACTCTGTGGTTGAGTAGACAATAACATTCACAACGTAACATCGTCCTGCAACATTTCACTTTGGAGTCCTCTCAATCAATAGGAACTTTATTTTGAATGTTTCATTTCAACATTACATACACATATCACAGACTTTAACAACAGATAAACAAAGAAAAAAAGACCTTAAAGTTGTGGATTAAAACACTAGAGGTACTTTATTCGCACTTGAACAGATTTCAGCTCGGAATACCTTTTGCCAGCGTGTCGCCATGGCGATGAACATGGCACATATTCGTGACACAAAGTGGCTGACACTTGAGGTCTGTAGGGAGTTCCAGAGGGGCACGTGCTCACGCTCCGACCAGGAGTGCAAGTTCGCTCATCCGGCCAAGAGCTGTCAGGTGGACAACGGACGGGTCATCGCTTGCTTCGACTCACTCAAGGTAAGAAAGGAGAGGTGGTGAACAGGAAGTCTGGAGGTCAGATCCCAGACAGATGGACAGGCCACAGATAAGAGACTGAGCACATTCAGTCTGACAGTCCAGGCAGTGTGAGGGAGTATATGGAGTTACAAACTGGAAATAGCAGTTGTCTACAGTCTACATCATGCTAGAGCGCACCATCTGGCCACGACATGTGCTCTCCTTCGTCCCACCTATTTCTGGTCAGGTGACTGCAACATGTGATCAAGGGCACAGAGAGGAGGGGGCCGGGGGATGCAGCTTTTTAGATTCAGGAAGCAGAAGTCAGGCGTTTGTAACACTGCACTGTGGAATTTTTCTAGGACAGGCAGTGTTTTGGCTGGTGTTCACTGCCCTTATTTCAAACAGGAGTCATTTCAGGAGTCAGTCGCATTTCCGACCGATTGCACTTTACATAAACACTGTTGCATGAATTTACTACATCAGCACAGTCCCTCTGGAACTGATGAACACTGCTGTGTGCTTGTTTTTTGAATGGGAAAACACAGATGAATAGTGGCTGTCACATGTACAGACTCATATGGATGCCCTGAGCACAACACGTTTCAACAGCTAGAGAGGAACGAGGCGATAGCGGCATCATGTACATCTCACTCAGTCAAACCACTTCCTGTGCAGAGGCCTAGGGGCAGTTAGAGGGGAGTTTCTGTCTGTGTGTGTGTGTGTTTGTGTGTGTGTGTGTGTGTGTGTGTGTGTGTGTCTTGCATGTTTTAGAGCGTTGGGGGCAGATTTGGGGCAACGTATGCAGTAATTTTCCATTTTTAGGCAGCAGCAGAAAAGCAAACACCTCTTTTTCTTTCTCTCTCTCATTCTCTCTCTCTTTCACAATCTGTCTTTTTATCGGAGCACGAGATCTCTAGAGATGGGCGGACCTCAACCCAAAATTTCCAGCATTGACACACACCCACACAGGTTTGGCTGTGTGTCTGTGTTTTACTTCTCTGTGTATTCGGCCCCTGCAGACATCGGTGACTCGTGGTCATTGGCAGTGTGTGAGCAGGGCAGGGTTAGGATGAGGAGAGCGTGTGTGAGTCGACTCATAGAACAGTGTTTATAGCCAGATGTGGACAGAGGAACATTGTCAAGCACAAGCTGAACTCTTCCCAAGTTTCCTCACAATGTGCTAACGCCTGTGCATGTGTGTGTGTGTGTGTGTGTGTGTGTGTGTGTGTGCAAAAAATTACAAGCTAAATTAAATTATTCTTGTTTATTACATCTTGAGTCATATTTTCATAGTTTTGGGCATCATTCCTATCGGTGGAGATTGCCACCATCATTCTGGGAACATGGCAACTTTGCTAAAAAGAAGTCAGAAGGGGCAAGAACCACAAGCAGTCACACGATCATACAGGTTTTAAACAAACCCCCAGGTTATTACCCTGTTGTAAACATGCATCACAGTTTGCAGACCCACTTCCCGCTTCAAGTTTGATGTATCATACTTACCATAGTTGTGTGTGCAATCCTATGCAACAAGTGATATGTGCTCATTTTCGGTTTAACCTCCTCATAAAGAAGTAGATAATCTGGCTAAACCGTTAGCTTGTTTACAACCTGTGTTTTGACCTGATCGCCTGAATGCTCATTTATTTCCCTGTCGGACCCTGTTGAAGTGATGTTGCCGTGTTCCCAGATCTCAGAAATGAATTGGGTGTGTAAAATGTTATAATAACCAACAGAAATGGTGGCCAAAACTACAAAAAATAAGACCCAAGCTGTAAGAAACTAGAATCTTATCTATCTGGATGTCATGGTCAATACAGTGCCCACAGACATTCGCTGACAACACAGAGGAGCTTTTATCTACAGACGGAAGGATCTCGATACGTGAACATATGTTTAAATTGTCATTCACGCTAAGGTAAAGGTCAGCCACTGGAAAGGAGTAGCTGGCAGATACATGGAGGCTTTTTGAAGGAACCAAGGGGCCTATTTTAGTAGTGTGGACTCATTTTCCACTAGGACTTTGTGTATTAATGGAGATGGGTGATACTTTTTTTAACTCTTCGCCCCATTTTTTCCACTGGTAATGAAAAACAGAGGAGGTCTCTAAAAACCCACAGTGGAAACAGCAGGAGAAACCAAGAGAAAGGGAGAGAGAGAGAGAGAGAGAGAGAAACGGAGGATGGAGGAAATCAGAAGCGATGGCTGTTGATTGTTAGTTTGAATGTATACACCAGAAGACCTAAAATACAAACATACAGACACAGACACGTTGACCACATTGTTAAGGTTTTCCTCTTGTACAGACCCGCAAACTCACACGTCCTACTTCACTTTCACCCAGATTGAGTGGTTGAAATAGGGCAAATTCTCTATTTAGTTGTGTTACATCGCTCCCCATTACTAGTTTTGCGCGCACACACACACACACACACACACACACACACACACACACACACACGCACAAACACACACACACACACACACACGCTGCACCTTCTTGGACACATGTGCGCACACTTTCTGCCCATGAGAGAGGATCGGCCTTCTTCTTGAGAGGTGTATAATTAGAACAGGTCTCACATGATCACCAGTGCATAGCTGAGCAGGTCACACCCAAACCCAGTCATTTCCCCAACAGCCACTCACTCTCACTTTCTCTCTCTCTCTCTCTCTCTGGCCTCCTTTTTAAACAGTGCACATACACGTACAAAACCATGCACGAACAGACATAGCCTCAAACACAAAAAACATGTGTCCTGCACTAAACCACGCTTGTAGAGTCCATGCTGAGGGAATTAGAGTAGGGAATATATTTTTACCAGAAATAGCAAAAAGAGTTAAATCGCAATTTTTCATGGGAAAATGTTCATGGCAGTAATCAGATGTGGATGATATACCCCCAAGCAAGACAATCAATCAGAACCAAATTTTCATCTAGGCCACAGAATTAAAACTGTGTGTGTGTGTGTGTGTGTGTGTGTGTGTGTGTGTGTGTGTGTGTGTGTGTGTGTGTGGATATGGATGTGTCAATGCACTTACAATATAAATGCGTGTGTGGGTGTTCACTGGCCTTAGACTTGGCCTTAACCTCAGAGAGCAGCCCTTTCTGTTGCCTGTGTATCTGGTTGGTGCAGCACAGACAGCTCAGCTATGTTGAAGCGGGGTAAATATTTGGAGAAAGATAATGGCTGCCAGAACTCCCTGATTTAAAGTCAGCTTCGTAACTATGTCTAATAATGATTAACCACTGAGCAGACAGGTTAGGAAAGATACGCTGATTCTAAATCTGTACAAATGATTCATATTTACAGCTAAATATTTAGACCTGCTCTAATGTGAACACAAACAGAGTAACCAATGAGACAGGTGGAAATGTGTGATGCAGCATGTGCCCATTTGAACTGTAGAAAATACAAGGAGGAGAGTTTAAAACATGCATGATATGTCGAGGAAGTAACCTACTTTTCACCTGCAGTAGTTGTAATCACTTTGTGTTACTTGCTTCACTAAAGCATTCCTAATCAGATTGGAGTACAATAGTCAGCTCAGGTTGCAGCAGCTAATGCCTGCCTCATTAGTTTATACTAGAATGAGTCTGAAATAATATAGGTTATTCTCTACAGTAAATGAACTGTGACACTGCAGCTCCACCTCACCCACTCAGAGGTAAACTGCCAGCTAATTTCAAGTACTGTATCATCCTGCTTTTATTTGATGCAAGCCTATTCTAGTCCACTTCTCCTTGACTCACTTACCTTTCCTCCATTGCTTGTTTTCATTCTCCTCCCATCTTGGTAGCTCCTTTTACTTGTTTTCCCACTCAGTCTGGTTTTTTGCCTCATTTACTTCAGGCCACACCCATCCCCGGGCAGCATGGTTCACATTACACCCTGGTAGACCCACACACACACACACACACACATACACACACACACACACACACACACACACACACACACACATATACATACATACACATATATATATATATATATATATATATATATATAGTATAAACCCGTGTGGTGTGAGTTTAGGGGCTGGAGTGACATCAACCATGACCTTGTGTGAACCCAGCAGCAGGCCCTTGTTTACCCCCAACACTGCTGTCCATGTCATAAAAGAAAGGAGTGGTAACTACCATGGTGAACAGTTTAAACACACACACACTTGCACACAGCATAGACCTTGTACTTTGTCTACCTGCCAGCCTGACACACCCACTCTCATCATGTCTGAGTTCTGAGAAAAAGAGACCAAGTCTATGCGGGTGCACATGTGTTTGTGTGTGTGTGTGTGTGTGTGTTATATCTGTATTAGTAGTGCTGTTGCAGTAGGTTTCTTTGTGTTACCACACTGTTCTGAGCCAAGATTACATTCCTGCAGAGCAGAGGGCGGGTAAATACCTCTTATTTATCTCTCTCTGTCTCTATCTTTCTCTTGCTGTCTGTGTCTCTATCTGTCTTTCCTCTCATTTTGCTGACCATATTTTGACAGCATGTTTATATTCAGTGGTTATATGGAACAGTCAGGTTAAACACACACACACACACACATATACTGAGAGGTGCATGTTAGCCAGACAGACATGTGGGGTAAATATTAGCTGCGTTGCTAGTCGACAGTGGTTTTTTTACGATTTCAAACAAATTATCCAGCCAATCTCTGGGCAGTAAAATCAACCCGTCATGCTCTCTGTGTGTGTATGCATATGGTTCGGAAGGCTAATGTGTATTTGACACTGCTGTCACACACTGCACAGTACATTAAAAGACACACTGCACATGGTCACGCGCAGGCAACAGTTGTAATTTTTGTGGCCAGTACTGAACTAATAAAAACCAGAGCACAATTTAGTTTAAGTTTTTAATTTAGCTTAGCATATTTTTATTTTAATCCTAGTTTAAAGCTTATTTTTAAAATCCCAGTGCTGTTACAATATGCATTTTGGTTCTTTAACTAAATTCTGGATGCTGCAACACATATTGAACACTAGTGTGAATAAACCTGAGAGGGAATGATCTGACGCATTAAACTGTCTACAGTATTTGACATTTACTTAAACTTCCTCCTTGGATGTTGCCTAAATAGATGTGTCCTATTCAGACACAATACAAATGCACTATTTATCTGCACAACAGCCGCAGATGGGCGTGTGGAATCCAAAGCCACTCAGACATGTGATCCTCACTTTGCTGGCTTCGCTGCCTTCCTCTCAAAAATTACAAGCCCAAAGAAAACATTGAGAAGAAAGGGAAATGGGACACCTGTGCGCAGTGTTATAATGTCAGAATCTGACCAAGACAAATGCGTTTTCAGGATGAAGGTTTGATCACACCTGTGATCAGAAAGGTTTGTTTTCAGTAGCACTGTGCTAATCTCCAGTCAGCGTACTGCAGTGATGCTATAATTCAGACAGAGACTGTTTCCTGGATCCATATGGGTTTCTCTCCTCTGCAGTCGACGCATGGGATCTCCATCCTAATTGGATTTTTAATGGAATATCTGTGGGTGCATCCACAATGGAACATTTCTCTCCTTTAAATTTACAAGGCTAGGATTCAGTCATCCATAACATTCAGCTTTTATTAGAAGAGAGCTGTTAATATCACAGTGTCGTCTGTTTGGCTGTGCTCAGTCTTCTCTGCAGCTGATTAAAATGAGCCGGTTTCACTAGATAAGAGCTGAGTCACATTACAGGGACTTTTATTTTAGTAAGTGGGATCTTTTATGTCTCTGTCTCCTGGTGTTTATTATTGCGTCTTTCTCACTTTCATGTTAGAGAGATTTGTGGTTGGACCAGTCTAATCCAGGCCTACACACACTTACAGACACACAGACAGAGAGATTCTTTGGTCTGCTCATTCCATGGTGTGTGCATCCTTGTCAGATCAGTGCGGCTGTGCGTCTTCTCTGTGAGCTTATGTGACGGAAGATCAGCGACAACAGCCTGTCTTTTCTTCTCAGTGTCAACCGTCCCTGTCCCTCCATCACACTGGGCCCCTTTATAACACCACTGATACAATGATTACTTCTCCAGCCTCTCTCTCTCTCTCTCTCTCTCTCTCTCTCTCTCTTTAACATACAGACATACCGTAAAACCTCACATAGCCCGAAGGTTTGTTTTCTTCATCAGTGAACAAATATTGACAGATCAAAACCAAGACTGCAGTGTTACATAATCTAAAACTCATACAATCGCATACATTTCTAATAGGCATTGGTGATGCCACTTGGTTTGCATTAGTGGATTTATTTACAGGAGTTTATTGTATGCAGGTGTTTATTGGTTAGAATGTGTAGATTTCTATTCTGCTATTCTACTATTAAAGACAGGAAACTACATCAGAGGAAACATTTACATTTATTCCAAATTTTACTCTATAAAAGTAAAGCTATTGCACCATGCTTATTTTTTATATAAAAGCTTCATACAATCCAGTTTAGCAGTTTTGCATGGGCCTAGCTATCAACTTTTCAATGCTTGTGACATAGGGATTTCAAGCTAGAAGTTATGGTTGGCTCCATCCTGCAGACATAAGCTTAAAAACATTTGTGTCTTAACATTTATGCAGTCAAACATCATTCAAATCCACATAACATACCTACTTTATCATTAATACAACCGAAGAGCAAATGGTGTAACGGTTTACAGTGCAGCCAAACAAACTCACATTGTAAGAAGAAAAATGTAGAAAATGACCGTTATCTTGTTCGTACTGTAGTCAACGCTTAACGCGGTGACAAACACATCATGTTTCCTGGATTACATGCATGCATCGTTTTCCTGTGAATCCCTCATGCTTAGGTAGGCAATCTCAATCCAGCACAAGAATGGCAGACTCTGCCACTACTAAAAAAAAGTACTATATAGAGAGATAATGACTGAATATAAATACATTTAACTGCTATTGCAGAAAAAGTGTTGACCATAAAAAATGGAGTTTAATTTCGTGGACATCTAAGGGAGTATAACTTAGAAGCTATTTAAGGGGAAATAAAAGGGGGAAAGTGAATGATAAGCTGTGAAATAGTTTTAAACTCAACGTACCTTCAGCCTTATAACTGATCTTTTCCTGATCTTATCCATCTCTGTCTATAACTTTCTGTTCTCTCTCTTTCTTGTCGGCTTTAGTCAGCTCAGCCATTATCCTCCCATTAGACAGGTGAGAGAGGAGCTCAAGGGCACAACTACTCACTTAGACTCAACTCTCTCAACACCTTTTCACGCTGCCCCTCCCTCTCGCCAGCTGTTCATCAATCAAGTTTACCCTGCCCCTTAGCTCTATGTTGATGCCAAAACGTGAAAGAGAAGCTACACGGTGTGATGCCCACTGGTGAAAAGCGGGAAAGTGAGGCAACAAGGAAGAACATGGTTGATCGCTGTCTATCTGATGTCCCCTCACTCGATTGCTTTTTCTGTGTCTATCTTTTTTTTTTTCTTTTTTTTTTTAAAGTGCACTCCTTCTCATAATCACAGTGTCTGGGCCTGTCAAACCCATGGCACTGGTCTTAATTACTTCCTCCTTTTCTCTGATTCAGTGTTCCTGATTCCTCTCAATGCTCTTTGTATCACGAAACTCCACGAACCCTAACCTTAAAATTGCAAAACTTACCCATTTTATAAAGCTTTGTTGTGTGACATTGAGCTAAAACTCTGAGGAGTGAAACAAGTCAGCAGTAAACACATCATCCTCACAAATGACATTTTGGCTAGTCAGGATCCATCATGTGTCCTTGTTTTTTGACCTGAAACAGTGGCACCACCTGAGGTCCAATTAGTGTTAGCCCTGATTTGTTTTGTGTGACACGCACAGATTGCTGGAGTTTCTTTTTACACTGCCTTATACTGCACTGCACCCTCTACATTGTCTATTACTCAAACTCCCTCCAGGTACATAATATGTTGCTTTATAGTGTGTACTAGTAGCATTCACATTAGCATTACTTGCACCGCTTTCCTCAGTAATAATTACAATTTATCTATATAACGATAAATAATTTTTACTGCATCTGTACATGACATTTTCTTTGTCATGCCAGCTTACTTTTTGAATGTTTTCTTGATTATTTACATTACCATTGCCAGTTAAAACGTGGACTTCCAGACTGGACTTTGGGGTGGTTTGTTGGTTGAATATCTGGTTAGATGTCATTGGTTACTGTAGCTACTTTCAGTTCAGTTACATGGGATTCAGACTATTTATTTATTGAAAACTCCAAGTAGAGTAAATTTATGTTGTAAAGAAACTCGCAATAGCTCTTATAGGATAGAAAAGAATAAGAAAGAATCATTCCTCTTGATGCTTTTCCTGCCTTGTTATAGGACATCAACACCTGTACAGACTTTGTGAAACCGGATAAAATAGTCTCGGAAACAAATTGAATCATCCAAGTCCACTGTCAGTTTTTTTGTCTTACTTTTCAAGAGAGAAGTAGTTTGAAGAATGAATGTGAGGCAAAATCACTTCTTAAACTGCAATACGAGAGAGAGAAAGAGGGTGAAAGCATCCTGCTTGTGCTAGTGCCAAGTCTGAAGGAGATAATGGCACGCAGAAACAGGATTAGGCCAGCTGACAGTGGGATTAGAGCTGTGGATAGGATTACAGTCTGTGAGATCAGATTAGCATAATACATGGCAGATTAAATCTGTTAGTGCTGCAAACCAAATTAATCATCTGCCCGGTGGTTATTACCTGGCCATTGATGGAAGAGACTTTTTCTGTGTGTTTCTACAATCCAGGTGTCACAAAACTGACAAGGAAATGAACCCAGTGCAGATAATGGTGGTAGTGGTGAGGGTTAGAAAGGGAGAACAGACAGCCAGGATCAAAGAAAGGTTTATAAAAGAGAAAAAGGAGTAGTGACATACCTTTTTTCCATCTTTTGAAGTTTTAAGGTGCATCACAAAGCTGCCACTCTGAAGAGGTAGAAACACGGATGTAGTCTGCATAAAAAAGATGGAGGAAGGCATACAGTACGTTTTTCTTTCTTTCTGGGTGCCTTTGTTGCTTCTGCCTTTTATGATCACTTTCCCTTATTTCTTCTTTTTTTTCTTATCTGTCTGTGACAAAGTTCATGTGATTTTTGCTGCTGTTCAGGACTGTTGTGGTAGTCTAATCCTCACCATAACGCATGCATCTGTAATGATTTTAATAAGTACACAATTAATATATATCCATCAATGTGGTGGGGAATCATAAAGTACATTTGCTATTGATGTAGATGTAAATGATGTAAAGGAGAGTAAAGGCACTAGAAACAAAGTCTAACTGTCAGTATCACATGTCACTAGATTACTCATCTTTCAAGTTTTGAAATGGCTGATTAAGATAAATGGCAGGCTTTGATGCTCGGCCTGTGAGGCCTACAGACACTGAGAAAAGAGCACACCTCAGTCATTTCAGAAACAACAGCATCGTTTTTGGCGTCTCGCTGCTGCCTGGATCTTGTGATTTTAGCGCAATGACTCTTCTTTCTCTCTCCCTCTGAAAAGCGGAGCTCGGAGATGATTAAATGAACGCTCCCGGGCCGCCTCACGTACTCACACTGCGAGTACTGGATGGCTTTCATAAAGTGCTGCTGCTCAAATCGATATCTGCATGACAGCTCAGTTATTACTGATAATGAAAAGTACGGAACTAACCTCGTTAGCCCTTACAGGAGAAGAAGCAGCACTGCACCGAACTGAGACTGTGGAGAAAAAGCAGCGTAAATAAAGTCACATGAAAGTGTGTTTGTGTGAAAAGAGATAGAGAGAGATAGCAAGGGAGAGGACTGGGGTATGTCAGGAAAAAAACAGAGAGGTCTAAGTTTGGATCCAGGGCTCCTGTGTATGTGACATCTGACCTGAGGCATTTCTGAGAACCAACACCCTCTCAAGTGTGAATAACTCATTACTGCGTGTGTGTGTGTGTGTGTGTGTGTGTGTGGGTCTGTTTGTGTCTATATAAATAGTTAGGTTTGTGTGGCTGCTACTGTGTCTAATGCATATGTGTGTTTATGTTTGAACATGAACTGAGACTACTGTCATGTATAATTTTCGCAGTATTTCTTTAAATGATTTCCTTAAAACACTGAAATTTTCCATCCACACAAACATGTTGTATTCATCTGGCTAACCTTTTCGCTCCCTGTGTGGTCCCTGTGTTGTAGCTCTACTCCAGCCTGTAATCCTGTTCTCTCTGTTGTTGTTTGGTGAAGGTGGTAATGCGTCACCGGGGGCATATTGTAACTATTATCATAGATTAACACTCCCTCCCTCCTCCATATCTCCATAAGCTCCACTGGTCACATCAACTCCCTGACCACTAAGCTGTGCGGCATGGATCACTGTGTACATTGAGCCCTGGCAGGGAGATAGAGACATAATCACAAGGATACGTGTGTGTGTTCATGGTCTGATATAGAAATGCAAGCCATAGCGAGAAACAACCCTGCATCACATAAGACTGCGTACATCTCTAATGTCTTCTTCAGTCTCTTCAAAAGCTTTACTGCTAATTTAATGCTTAATTAAGGGGCTAAAAACAAAAAGGAAATCAATTGTACTTTACTGTAAAACAGTACTATTGATTGTGAATTGCTGATTGCCTTTTTGGTAAATGAATGCTTGCAAATGTACCAAAGATAAGACCACACCACCATGTCTTAATATTCTCAGTTTTTGGTTGCTAGTAGTTTGCATGCTACTTCACTGAATTTCAGGAAATTCCACTTTGCATGCCATGTAAAATGATCTGCACACAGTCAATATATTGGCTGAGTTGATATGTTTTATACTTCATGCCACATTCGAGTGCACAGTAGACAAAGAGACCAACCACTGGGCCTGGCCCTTTGAGTCTCCGCTGCTCTCCAGCAAAACAAAGCTTCATTCACAGTGTGTGTGTGAGGAGAAAGGGCTTTCATCTCAGTGTGTGTTTAGACAGAAGTCACTGGAACGCAGGGGTAGAGAACAGTGTAGCATCACACCAGAACCCAACACAACTGAGTCTCATGCCGTAACATCACACCACAACACTGGTGCATCAAAGATAAGAAGGAAAGTAGATGAAAGAGATATTATAAAGTCTGAGGCCCAAAGAGAATTTAGATTGATGATTTGTTGCATTGATTCCCAAAAGGATCATAAGATAGATCTGAGGGGTCATGAGACGCTTAACGAGATAGGAAAGTAAATAACAAATTTCTGCTATACGATATTTTTTGTTTCATTTTTGTCTTTTTACTTAATTACTAGTCTGTTTTACCTATTCAGGCCTCTATAAATGATTCAAATATAACAAACTGAGATGGAAGGATCAGTCACAACTTGTTGAGTGAGAAGGGGTCCCAAGTAGACATACTGGAGAGTAAAATAAAATAGAAGAGTAGTCCCAATTTGAATTTAATGTAAAGGCAGTAAGACCTCAAGTTTCTGGTCGGTTGTTCCAGATATGCTTCTCCATGTTTTGTTTTGACCCTGGGGAAAGTAAACAGACGTGTCCCAGATGACCTGAGAGGTCTGGATGGTTCATAACGTAGCAGCAGATCAGAGATGTATTTTGGCCCTAAACCATTCAGCGCTTTATAAACCAACAGTGTTGAGGGGTTGCAAGTCAAAAAGGGTTGGGAACCACTGGTGTATTGGATACATTTTACTCTAACCTTTAAGTAGAAGCCTGTTTTTCTTCACCTCTCCACAGTTTCACTCTTCCTCTCTCACACACACATGCGCGTTAATCCATCTTGCTGCATGCTTCATCTCTTCTCCTCAAAAGGATGGGACGCAGCCCCACCCAGCATTCTTTATACATTGGTTCACTGTTTGTTTAAATCCCACACAGTCACAAAAGCAGGGTGTGTTTGTCTATGGGTGAGAAGAGTTGGAAGAGAGTGTGATCAGGGTGGGACATGTTATTACAACTTATCATCAATCAGACTGCACGGTAGCCAGTGGGATTATTGTTCCCTGTTTGGCCTGGAGTGTGGCAAGGCTGATCTCACCGGGAGAAGCAGACCCCACTATTAATGCAAAACACAGTCTGGACTGAGTTTACAAGAAGGCAGGCGGAGCTCAGTTGTGCAGCAGGAGCATGTGGAGAAAAACAAGGCTTACTTTGCTGTGGAGCTGGCAATATAACAACATAATATCTTGTCGCATTTTGAAAGAAACTGGGCTTGTTAATAATTTAGCTTCATCATTAATAGTTTAATCATCAACAAGCATAAGAATAACAGCATCCTTTATTGGACGTTTCTGAAACTGAATTGTAATATTAACAGCAGGTGCCATTGTGCAAAGTAGAAACTAATTAAAAGATAATAAGAATACAATTTTCAGCAGTTCAAAACATAGTTGTAAAAAAGGAAGTTAATATATTATATTGAGTTATTTTTTGTGATCCATCATCCACAGTTCTGTTATCTAAAGTAATGATGAAAAGCAAATAAAATAAAGTATTTTACAAAATGAAACAATTGAATATTTACTTTTTTATTCAGTAATCTATATTGTACTGTAGTTAAGTTATTTTATAATTTGTACATATTAGAGGTATTTTTTATGCATCAACAAACAATTTCTTAGAAATATTATTATTAATTTAATATTATGATAGCTTTCAATTTTGACATTTTGGAGTTGCAGCTCTTGATAAAACAATATGGTCAGGATTTATTGCTTGCTGTAATAACTTAAGACAGCAGCTCTGAAACATACAAAAAACTGATCACCTGAAGTGGAAAAGACATTATGTAACTACTCTCTGCTCATCAACCTGCACTGACATTAGTTGGGGAATCAACTAATGATGTGGATGAATCATTTTGAAGCTGTTCAAGCGCTTCATCGTTTTCGGTTTTCTGGCATAAGTGCAGAGCAGTGACAAATCAGTTTATTCACTAATCACATTCTCATAAGGTAATTTCTTACTGTGCCGTGAAAAATGTGATTCGAAGCCTTCTATAGGTCTCCATAGCACATCCAATTTTTTATTTGCATAATTACCTTTAAATTGTGTGTTGGTATAATGAGATAATGTAATTCTCTGCTCCAGTTTTGAATTCCTCAGTGGAGACAAAAGAGCCGGTCTGCGATAATAAATGTTAAAGATGATATCTCTACCGTTCATTTGCAGTGAGAATCAGCTTTTTCATGATGTTTGTATTAGCAGCACAGACACACAAAAAAAGGCCATGACACAGGACAGGGTCGGTTGTGTCTGTAGTATTTTCTTTGCTGAGTTCCTGTATCTGCCAGCAAGACTCCAGGAATCACTGTGTTGTTATGGCAGGAGTGTCTGGCTGCTCTGTTGCCGTGGACACCGTCTCTAGCTGCTCCTCAAGGCCGCTGATGTCACAATAACGTTCACAAACATGATGTGAGAGAGGCGATCGTCTGCCTCCTCCTTCCCTCTGTCTGCATCTCCGTTTCTGTCTCTCCTCCCTGCATGTGATGACCCACACTAATCACTTCTTCTGCAAGTTCTAAAATTTCCCTGACGCAGCCCGGCTCTCGCTATAGAGGCACTATGACTCTCTCACTCTCTCTCTCTCTCTCTCTCTCTCTCTCTCTCTCTCTCTCTTTCTCTCTCTCTCTTCTACTCATGCAGCCTGACGTTTCCTCTTCTGATCTTTTATTCAAAATGGCTGCCGGTGTTGGTTGATGTTTTTTTTTTCTTTGCATGATTCGGCAGAAAGGCAAATGTAGTTAGTTAAAGCCAAAGCCACATTGTCAAATATTACCTTCCCATACACAATGCTGCAGTTGTGAATCTAATGGTCGACAGACAGGGTCATATGGGGTGAACGCAACATGATCCTTCATGCCTTTGCAACCCCCTCTGCACACACACTCAAACTCACGTAGCACAAGCACACACTCTCACTCCCTCCCCTTGCTGCATGCCATTGTCACTCTCTGGGTGAGTGCTATTAGAACCTGCTTTCAGCTCCTCTCGTCTCACACACATGCACGACACACTCGCCCACCCCCCCCCCCACCCCACCCCACACACACCCCACCCCACACACACACACGCACACACACACCTCTCACTGTTGTCAGTGTCAGAATTCTTCTGAATGCCAGCTCAGTTTATATACACATGCTTGGTGTACAACTTGGTCATTCTTGTATTTTCAGAGGAGACCTTCACCTCGGCATGGAAAGTTGTGCCTAACATTGCCCCTAAATTTTCTTTTTAAATTGATTCAAAGTTATATAAACTCTTATTTTATTCCATATCATACAAAAACTGTGACATCTTCCTTATCTGCTTGTATCTTCGGTTCACTGAAGGTGCATCACACACACACAGTGAGTGGTTTTTAAGTCCAGGTATGGCTGTACCTTTACG
The DNA here is from genome assembly GCA_005408345.1 of Macquaria australasica. Taxonomy (NCBI): domain Eukaryota; kingdom Metazoa; phylum Chordata; class Actinopteri; order Centrarchiformes; family Percichthyidae; genus Macquaria; species Macquaria australasica. Next base: position 605,827 of record SEMN01000112.1, read on the forward strand.
TGTTTGTGTGTGCTTTTGTCTTTACGTCAAAATGAAAATAACTTCACTTTATGCACATTTTCATCTACAGTATTTCAGACTGACATCTTTGAAAACGTAGAAATCTCAACTAGAATAAGGATTTAAAAGTAAGATATAAAGAAATCCTGATGCATAATATTTTATGTCAGTTAGCACTTCACCCAAGATTTTATATGGAGGCAGTAGGAAAGGGAACAGGGACACCGAATAAAGGAGACATGGCTCCCATTTCATTCTGCATTCTGTGTTGCTGTCATATGCCTTGAGCAACGCAGACTGAAATAATTTAAAAAGGAGATCTAATGAGAACTTGAAATAGCAAACTTCTTTTACTTGTAGTGCCCCCCTCTTTGCTCCTTATCTCCTCCCCCCCTTTCCCTCGCACCTGTCTGGTCCTCCAGTGTCAGTGAAAGTGAAGGAGATGGGAGAGGGGAATGAAGTCATGACGGATTATAAAGATGAATCCCAGAGGGGACAGCTCTGTCAGCGAGGGAGAGCACAAGCTGCCACAGTCAGCTCAGATGTGCCACGGGGCTGAAAGTAAATACACGTCTTTCCTAAACTGTGGACGTGTTTGTGTGTGCGTTGGTCCTACGTTTGCGTGGCCGGTTTTCTGCCACCTGTTACACGAACATGACCCCGACTTGCATGCATTAATGTGTATGCGTTCTTGTTTGCATGGGAATGTGCGTGTGTCGGACTTCTTTCTAGACTTCTCTCCAGACTGAATGTATAATTGAATACTCAGAGCAGCAAAAAGGGATCCCTGTCTTAGATAATTATTCAAAGACTTTGAAGTGTGACCTCCGGATGACTGCTGATACAATATATAGGGATCATATGAGTGGACAGTATTTATAGTGTTAGTTGGACATGTAGCTAAGCTAGACGTCTGGAGAGCAGCACCACAGTGTCAGTGATGACCTCCTGGGGCTAGCACACACACGTACACATGTCCCTGCTGGGACTGACAGAAATAGCAAGTTGTTAACAATTAGTGCTAAACTCAGCCTAGACCTAATGTGAATTTGATTGTCTGACATTGAGGTAGCTACAAGGTAGCATGTTTTCATTGGGCGTATAATCCTTCTCTTCTAGAACCATTTTTGATGTTATAATGTTGCAAATCTGATTGTTTTCTGACATATTCACACAGCACACTGTGATTTGTAAATGCTCAAAATACTATTTTAATTAGTCTGCACTGAGGGATGACACAGACTGATGGACTACCATATCATCACAACATAGTTCATAACAAGACTCAGAGTATACAGCCATGCTAGCAGCTCTGTGAGGCTGTAGGCGCAACGTTGCTTTGAGCTAAATGTTAATGTCAGCATGGCAACATGCTCACAATGACAAAGGTAACATGCTCATGCTAATGTTTAGCAAGTATGTTTACTATGTTGACCATCTTAGTTTAGTGTGTTTGCATGCAAACATTTGCTAATTAGCACTAAACACAAAGTACAGCTGAGGCTGATGGGAATGTCATTAGTTTTTCAGGTATTTGAACATAAACCAAAGAAGAACTCATACTGAGGAATACATCAATGTCTGTACAAAATGTTATAGTACTTTATTCAATAGACATTTCACTCAGAACCATAAATGTCAATCCTGTGGTGGCACCAGAGGAAAAGTCAGGGTCATAAAAGTCATTAGGATTGGTCGTCTGAGAACCATGAATGTTTGTACAAAATTTTGTGCCAATCCATATAATAGTTGTTGAGACATTTCAGTGTTAGATTGACCGACAGACCAGCATTACCATCCACAGAGTCATGCCACTAGCATGGCTTAAAACAGTAAAAACCTGCTAAAATTTTGAGTGCAAGTAAACGGCACCAATTCACAAACATCAGCAAATGAAGTTCTGTGTTCAAAATACTCCCACAAGAACTTTACCCTGGTTGTTTCAACATATATACATTGTACAGATGCCATATTTCCAATGTGAATGCAGCCTAACCTACAGTATATGTGTCATTCTGACTCTGATCCATTTTGTCACTTCTATGTACCTCCTTCAGGGCCGTTGTTCCAGGGAGAACTGCAAGTACCTGCACCCTCCTCCTCACCTAAAGACCCAGCTTGAGATCAATGGCAGGAACAACCTGATCCAGCAGAAGAACATGGCCATGCTGGCCCAGCAGATGCAGCTCGCCAATGCCATGATGCCTGGCACGCAACTACCACCTATGGTGAGGGGACACACACGTATGAACACACCACAGCTACTGCACATGGTGAGATTAAATGCAAGTAAAAGCTCACACACATACAACTCCTTCACTCTCTGCGTGGCTCTTTCAGTCTTTTGATTTGTCTTTCCATCAGTCCCTCTCTTTTCCCACTCCACAGTTTGTGGTTTATGTGTACATTATATCAACGGGCATTTCATTTCTTTGCTTTTATTTTGCTCTCTTCCAGCCCATGTTCTCAGTGTCACCAGGCCTGGCCACCAACGCCAGTGCAGCAGCTGCAGCCGCAGCCTTTAATCCCTACCTGAGCCCTGTGTCACCAGGCCTGATGCCCCCAGAGATCATGCCCAGCACCCCTGTCCTCATGGCCTCCAGCCACACCGTCAGCCAAGTCCCCAACGCTGCCGCTGCTGCAGCCCAGAAACTGCTGAGAACAGATAGACTCGAGGTAACAGATAGACTGATGAATAGAACCTAGTTTTCTCTACACTTTGTTTTGGGGCGAGGATGCATTATGTAGCATAGCATCAACACACTCCTCCCAACGAGGTCCAGGGAAAATCTAATGAACTCTACTTCATGATGCGTTTCTTACTTAGTGGGAGTGGAGTCGCCCAGGATGATAATGAGTCTGTGAACAAGACAGATGTTGTTAACAAGTGGTTTAACAAGCATAAGAATAACGGCACCCTTTATTGGACTTGAATAAAGTATATCAACAGCAACAACAATAACTGTAATATTACATCAGCTTATGAGGTCGAGTGCATTCCAAGATTTGCTTTGTAATTAAGAGTTGTTTACTTTTTTAGATGAACCCATTCTCACTTAAGAGAATTAGTTTAGTTCCAGTACAGTTTGTGCTTTCGTGCAGTGCTCTTCACAAAATGCCATTAGACAAGCACCAGAGATGAGCCCGAACTTGTTGAATATTTATTTGAGTGGAAAGAGCAGTAATGATTTCCAAAGCACCAGTGAACAGCAAAGGAACACGTTCCGTAACCTCTGCTCTAAGCATAACATTTGTTGTGGCAGCATTGCATTCTGGTCTATCGAGGCTACTGTCAGCAGAGAAACTACTGTGTCCTCCTCCTCTGCCGTGGCTGCTGGTGTGACCTCAACCAAAATTTAACCTTGTTGTTGCTGCACTGGAAATATCACTTTTCCTCATAGCATCTTTTATGTTTGTCCACGATAAAAAGGAATCACGCAATAGACCCAGAAATGCAAGGTACATCATCAAAAAGCAGTTTTGTGCGTTTACTAGAGCGTACATGTTGTAGAATGGGTTTCCTCTTTTAAATGACACTGGGAAAATTAAAAAGTGAACTATAACTGCAACTGTTACCTTAATTATCTTTGTGGAGCACACATTTATCTAAGTTCAACCACACACTGCTGACACTCAGAGAAGAAAAGCAGAGTGGATAGCACATCAGTAATACCCATGCGTTCCTGATACCTCTAATTTAAGAGAAAGTGCTGCCCTCTGGTGTCTCACATATAGACTTTTCAAAATGTCCGAGACTCACACACCAACAAACATATTACAGTTCTTTATAAAGAAAAACTTTATCATACAATTCTACATTTATTGTGTTAAAGTGCAAAAGCTTCAGCATAGCCTGGTCCTTCCTCAGTGTAATATATATTCAGGAACTCTATAGCTAACGGTCATAGTTAAACAGGAAGTACACTGCATAGGAAGAAAGGCCTAGTTTTACACAGCAAGGGGAATATCTTGCCGAGCATTTTAATCTATTTATTGGAGTGCAGGTCTCATGCATTTTTAAGTTTAATGGATGTTTGTAACTACACATCCTCTATAATGACGGAGTAAAAACTTGATGAGTCATACTTGATATATTCATAAAGACACAAATACACAAGGCAGGAAATGTTCTGTTTGGAACTTGTTGTTCTGCATCCACATGCTGTGCTGAGTTTGTTTGTAACTCCATGTCTTTTCATTATTTCTCCCCTCTCATCTTGTTTCCAGGTGTGTCGGGAATATCAGAGGGGCAACTGCTCTCGGGGGGAGAACGACTGTCGCTTCGCCCACCCCGCAGACAGCACCATGATCGACACCAACGACAACACCGTCACCGTGTGCATGGACTACATCAAGGGTCGGTGCTCCCGGGAAAAGTGCAAGTACTTCCACCCGCCGGCCCATCTGCAGGCCAAAATTAAGGCGGCCCAGCACCAGGTGAACCAGGCCACAGCCGCCGCGGCCATGGTGAGCAGTCTGTACAAGCGTGGTCACACTCATTCACACCCACACAACAGGCTAAGGAGCAATTTGGAGGAAGCTTGTACATTTATATCAGGGCTATAAATTCAATCACCCAGTAGGAAATATATTCTGTGGCTCATACTCACATTCATGTTTGAACGTGTCTCACCCTCCTGGTTGGTATTATGTAGCTTTTTCAGTTCTGCTTTCTGCCAGATCAAGTTGGTTTGGGTAAAATCTCCTCTGAACAGGATGATATGAAGAAGGTTCAGACAATGGTGCATTACCCTCAATGAATGTATTTAGCTTTTTTCTTCCTAATCTGTAAAAAAAAAAAAGACTGTCTTGTTCCTTGTTCATCTCATCCCAGACCATAAGCAGAGAGTCAGTTCCCCTCTCTCTCTCTCTCTCTCTCTCTTTCTCTCTCTGTCTGTCTGATGGCCTGGTCTTATTGACACCATTGTTTCTGTGCTTCCTATCTGTTACTTCTCTTCCTCTTGACATTATTAAAAAGGGTTCATTGTGCTTTCAGTCCTGTCTCACAATAACAGCACCTGTGAATAATAGTACAGCCCCACATGTCTGTTGATCACAGTGTTTTTTCCTACATGCTCCTATTGACTTAGCGAGGCAGAGAGCTTGGGGTGAATCATTGTAATGTGACACTGACTACGATGTGCACAGTCAAACAGAAATCTGTGAACTGTGCTTCCGTATCATTTTCTGTCCGATACGATTACTGAGACCCACTCAAAGTAATGATTGAATAATATTCTCATCGCTATATTCATCCATCTTTGTGTGACAATAACTAATGTAGATTGGTAGTTATCATTGATTATTGATGATCATTTAACTGTTGAGCAGTAGAGCTAGTGTCCACACTGTGCATGCCTTAGTCCTGTTATCCCCTTGTATATTGCATTCCAATGATTTGTTTTTTTATTTGTTTTTGTTTTTTCTCACCTATACCCAAACTGCACTGCTGCCCCCATGATGCACCTCTGCTTGCTGGTTTATGTTAATGCGCTTGAACCCCATTGGCCCATTGCCATCATGTGCTCGCTGCCTGCTAATTAAGACTCAGTCGGCTGTCAAATCACTGAAGCGACCCCTCGACGCAACCTTTGACCTGGTACTATGACCTTTCACCTTTTAGCTTGGCATGTGGCTTTGTTGTAGAGCAGTGTTTTAACCAAAGATACCTAGCTATTTTTGTTGTCGTTGTCTAAGTGCAATGTCTGTTTTTTCCTCCTGTTGATCTGTCATTATTGCCTGTGATAAAATGATTGTGGCTTTCTGGGTTTAGGTTGCATCCAACACCAAACAAGTGAGAATTCAAATGTGGAATTTTGTGACAAGGAGCCACAATCAATTCATCACCTATAGCCTATTTAACAAAAGTCAGTGAGGGCTAGGGAAGTAGAGCTTCTATAAGGGTGGCATGGCTTCAGTCTTACGTCCAAGTCAGTGGTCAGTGTTGTGGAGCAGCTCAATCAAATGTGTGCATGTCTGTGTTACTAGTGCATGTCAGATGGATAAGGGTGGGGCTAAGAGGAACAGTCTTTTAAACCATACAGGTGTGATCCCACCATAACAGATGATTACAGTTCAAATGATAGTTCACTCCATCATCAAATCTTGTCACAGATATTCAGACCTCAAAGATGGCCTCATGCCAAACTAAAATCCACGTACGGAGCATGGTGTGAATATTGATCTGACTCGGCCTGAGACCATTTTTGACATTTGTCTGAGAGTGAACTATCACTTAAACATGGCTTACACAGTTTATCATGGAGCTAGCAGTGCAGCCTCCCTTTCTCTGTGCTTCCTACCTGTTCCACCTCGTGTTAGCAGCAGCCTTATTGTTTTAATAGTTAATGCTTGCTTATGTTGCATTTAGTCAGCCCTAGGAGTACAAAATTAATAATAATCCAAGTAAGCTTCCTGATGAAATAATGAATATATGAATGCTTGTTAGCAAGTAGCTCCAGTAGGCACCATGCTCCTGCTTGTGTAGTACTTGTGTCAGACTGCTGCTTGCTTGCTACTGATGATATGATGATATTGTTGTTGTTGTTGTTGTTGTACACACAAGGATGTTGTGATGCTGTTTGTATGATGTCCTCTAACGTATGTACCTCTTTTGTTTTCTTTTTGCCTCTTTCCAACACACCCTCTCTCTCTCTTTTCCACGCACCTCTCTCTTTCTTTCTACCTCTGTTTTTTTGTTTTCTTCCTCACTGACCTCCCTCCGTCTGGCTGGGCAGGGCATCGCCCCTAATGTCATGGCTCCACTGCCCAAGCGGGCAGCCCTGGAGAAGGCCAACGGGGCCTCTGCCATGTTTAACGCCGGCATGCTCCAGTACCAACAGGCCCTGGCCAGCATGCAGTTTCAGCAGCAGGCTGCTTTCCTCCCATCAGGTATGGCTCCCGAAGCAACCACCACTAGTGCTCTGACCACCCAGAGGATGCCTGGATCAGTCTAACCTGGCTCCTGCTTAACTGGGGCTGGGCAAAGTGGTAGATTGCAGTACACAGCAGTTTGGTTGTGGACTATTTATCAACGTTTGTTACAGTTTTTGTCTTCAGATAGAGGGAACTTACAAAGATAGCCAAACATAAAAGCTCTAGATTTTATTCTAGGCCAGTGAGGGTCAAACATTTGTATCTCAAAGTGCAGTTTGTCAAATTTGTGCATTATGCTTTGTATGGCATTGCATGGCCACTGGGTGTTAAGAGTGGGTTAGTCTAACTGCCTTAGCATAGGTACCTGCTCCTGCTAGTACATGCAGGGTGAATGAGGAAGTTGTTTGTAAGAGAAAGGACAGAACTTGTTTACTAGTTTGTTAGATTAAAGTGTCCATGGTGTGATCACTCATATTTTGATGAGATACCATTGCCAGGGCTTTTGCTTGGGCTGGGATGAATAGGGCTGGATGGGTTGGTTAATGGTGTCTTGTGCCTCAGTTTGGCAACAAGAGTCTGGCTTATGTACACTATCTGCTGTTCTCCTCACTTCTGTCTAGAGTGTGTATATAATGTTTAATACTTGATAGTTATCATAACTGCACTATCGCTCTTGTTGTATTACACATTCATATGCATTGCACTTCAGACAAAAGTTTAGATTCACACTCAAATTTGATTAACAGATTGCCTTATGATGAGTTCACCACTTCGCCTTTACCAATCACTGATGACTGTGTCCACGAGATATTAACCTTTTTTTCCCACCTTATCTCTCCCCTCACTCTAACGAACCTTGTGATGGGCTGTTTTGATTTCTCTTCCCTATCCAATCCACTTCCTGTTGCACTGCATGATGGGCAGGCTCAATATTGTGCATGACACCTGCAGCCAGCGTTGGTAGGTTCCAGCTTTCCTTCTTCTGTTATCTGTAACCTCATGTCTGTGACTCGCACGCCATCAAAATCGAACCATCCAGCGAAATTTACTGGATTTATTGCGACTTTGTGATTTTTATATGAGATTTTGGTGACCTGAGAGTCACTGTTTTGGTTGCGTGAAGATACTTTTTGTGATTTGAAGCATAAGCAAGAGTCTAAATAAGGAAAGACAAATATTGTGACACTTAAATGTTATTTATTACCTGTATAATATCAGTTTAACTGACCTTTATTTTGTTAATTACTCTGTGTACACCTATTGTATATTGCTTGACCGCTCTCGTTCTCATGCTCGTTCTAAACTTGGCTTTTGGCTGGTCTAACCTGACACCTATTGAAACCCTTTTAAAAACATTAAAAAAAAACTGAGGGAGTTCAATTATAACCTCCCCCCTTATCTCCTCTGCCTTGACTCTATTCTTAAGACTCATGTAACAGCACTTTTATTTATGTTATTTTTTTGTAGAACTTTTTAAAGTTAGCTCTCATCTGGTGTTTACCAAGGAAGTACAATGTTGATCATTTTATTACTAATAATACACACAAATGTGGAAGTAAGTCGCTGCTGCTACAGCACTGTGTCACATCAAGTTATTAAATCACAAGACCTCTTATTAGTGTCGGCAGAGGGAAGAAAGGGAACCAGTTAAATCGAATCCCTCTCTGACTCCCTCTCTCTCCTTCTCCTTCCCTCATTTGCCTGGTGTGTATGTGGCTACACTGCTCCTCTGTGTATTTTTGCTTACATGACTTTCCCTCCAACAAAGTTCCCATGATGCACGGTGGTAGTCCAGCCACTGTGTCTGCAGCCACCACATCTGCCACAAGCGTTCCCTTCGCAACTGCCTCCACCAATCAGGTTTGCACCTCTACCGCCTCAGTTTCTCTCTCTCTCTCTCTCTCTCTCTCTCTCTCTCTCTCTCTCTCTCTCTCTCTCTCTCTCCCTCACCTCTGTCTTTCAATGCACCTGGACGATCTGGGGATGCTTGTGTCTTACAGCGAGGGGCGGGTCGGGTAAAAGGCGGTACTCCCTCTTGTTGGCCTACACTAGAGTCCAACATGTGTACACATATCATACTTTTAAGACATTTATATCAATTTTAATTAAAACCACAATCTTCTGTTCATAGATTATCTATCTGTCTTTCTGGAAAAACATACTGTATTGCATGTAATGTTTGTCCTCGTTGTAACCTCGATTTTTGTCCTTTCCCATTTTGAGGACTCTTCCTTATCAAAGTTGACTACCAACGAATACATGCAATTGGTATGTATGAGGTAGTTTTTTTCCACATTTTTAGAGCCATTTGCACAGCTTGTGCAACAGTCGCTATCTGTGCCCTTTGGTGCTTTGCTTTTTTTTTCTTTTTTCCGCTGCTGCTTCAAGCATGTAAAGCAAAGCTTTACTATGTTCCTCGTGTTTAAAAGCTGGACATATTCATTATTAAAGTCAGAAAAGCTCTAAAACCAGTTTGTAAGAAGATTTGCAGCATTTTGATTTCAGTTCTGTTGAAGGCATTTTGTAAGCAGTTAGTTACAGTACATTGCACAATTTCGTATCACCAGTGAAAAGTCTTATGAAAGTGCAGGTTGAATCATCGTGTTAATAGATTTGATCCAGGACCAGTTTTCTGCATTTTATTGATGTGTGCAGGTCAACAACATGGAGGACTTAGATTTGCATGGGGGAGCCACCTCACTGACAGTTTCCCTCCTCCCCCTTCATCTCTCCCTTCCCTTCGATCCACCTCTTGTTCTGGCCTGCTGATTCTTATTGACATGTCACGCCTGAGTGAATTGTGCAACAGCTGTCGCCAAATTGCTTATTCTATGTTGTTGTCTTCATCCTTTTCCAGTAATGAACTCATCTTAATGTGAGAGGATGTGGTTAAAATGTGTTGATCTGTGCTTGTGTTGTCGGCCAACATCCGCTTTGAGTGTTTTCGGTTTGGGATGCTTCATTTGATTTCTGTCTGTTTTCTGCCCGCAGATTCCAATAATATCTGCAGATCATCTGAGTAGTCACAAGTACTTGACTCAAATGTAGTTCCTCTCAAGAACAGTGAGTTCCTATTTCAATCCTCACATTCTCTCCCTTCATTACAAAGTTTGTTTGTTTTGTGTTGAATCATTTTAGATCTGGTTTAAGATTTACTTGATTTTGTGTGCACATAGAGAACAAAATGTGTCTGTTTTGGTAGCAAAACTGTTGTTTTTTTCAAGTGAAATCCGTCATGTCTTACAGATCAAATGAATGTGTGCTGGCACCGTCCAAGCCAAAAGAGTTCAGCCTTTATGTACATAACCTTCAGAATGTCAAGCAATGGAACAAGGAGGGTCTGCCATCTCTTAGCCGGTCCACTACGATGGTCTCATCACACGTGTAAACATCAAGGGTGCAACACATGATCTGTGCCATCTTCCCACATATCAATGTCAAGAAGAATTTGTTGTCAAATTCAACGTCCAGTCAAGAGAAGAGGATATCTTGGTGCCAGGGTCAGTGCGTCTCTCCGTCTTCGAGAATCGTTCACATTACACCTCTGTGTCTGACTAAATCATAGCACTCAATTTGTTCTAATTATTATCATTACTGCACGCACAGAAGGTCAAGAGCGTGGTTGCATAAAGCAACATCCAGTGCTGGTACGTTAGTAGACCAAGATTTTTCTTTCCTTTTTTATTTGTTCTGCTTTATTCTTTTTTAATTGATAGCTATATTTCATAGTTTACAAGTGAAATGCAAACATGCACCTTGAATTTGAATTGAAATCTGAAAGGCACAATGATTTGAATAGGAATTTTATTTGGCAAAAGAATTAGGCATGTACAGTATTGTGTTTTTATGGCTACTAGTGACACTAGATGTTGAAATGAGGGTCTTGGACATATGAATGTTCTGGGTAAACCAACATACCTGTGTACCTTGAAAGCACAGCCAGGCTAGCTTTTCTCACCTTGTCATGTGCCATCAAGGCCATACAGCTAAAACCAGAGTGTTATCTCAGCAGTGTTATTTGTTTACCGAAGGTAAAAGTTTTGTATGGCTCTTTTTGTATTGTTTCATTTTCAGAATCTCCATTGTGAGTGTTTTTTTTAAACTTTTGTTTTAATTTCTCTAATTAATCAGTTTTAGAAGTGGGATTCTCGCCAAATTCTTTTTTAAATTTTAGATGGTTTTCCTTTTAAAATCAAAATGTAGGGTTTTTCTAAAGTTTGTCATACCTCTTTTCATAGACTAGTGTTGTTTTCGTTTGTTGGGATTAAGTTGCTCAAGTCCATTGACTCTAAAGCCTGGTGAAGTAGAGGGTGTAGCTTTGATTGACAGTGCGTTACCTTGTTCTCCCTCTTTTAAAGAGGAGCGACTCTAAAACTGTGTCTCCAAGAAGCACTGTTGAGCCATGTGTTGATGGGAATTTAAAACAACAGACTCGAAGGTCTATTAGGTCATTTAAACCACATGTGCACTTGAATGATTGTTTGTCTGGTCACCCAGTGTTTTAATTTCACAACCTATCGTAAGTGAACTTTCACTTTTGAGGCAATACAACACATTATGTGTTTGTGTTTCCAAGCAAAACAAGAAGGTTCTTATTCATTTGTAGCTCTGCCTACAGAAACCAAAGCACAGTTATTCTCTCATCGTATTCACAAAGGGTTACAGAAGCATCTCTCAAGAGGCTAAAAAGAATTAAGGAAACATGTTTTTTGTCTTTCATTCATCTCTCCATTTTACGATCACTTCCCTTTTCTGTTTTCACAGAGGTGTGTAGTGTGTCTTTACCGATTGTAATGTACCTAACAAAGCCTTAGATTACAATTAATGGGTCTCAGACCAATCAAATGTACTTTCAATCACCATGCAGGTAAAGAACACCAATGATGTTTTATACTTCTCTCACGTGCCGCTTACGATCTTTTTTTGTTCTTTCTGTCTATGTAAAAGTAACAATTACTCTTTTAAATTTCATTGAACTTATGTGTTATGTACTACTTAAGGATTTGAATCTATTTGAGATATGTAGTTGTAGATTTTCCTTTGTTTTTTTTGCCTTACTATATATTACTTGACAACATTGATATAGCCGTTGTAGATTTTGAGGTAGTATGACATTCATAACTTTTTCAAACCATATAAATGATAATGTGTTGAGTCAGTTTTAAATATTCACTTCATTCATATGGCTGGATGTCTTTTTCAGTTGATGTTACATTATCAGTCAATTATGTTGATGAAAGACTTTTTTGATACAAGGAATGAGATCAATTAATTTGCTGCCACTGCAGCAGCTCTGAGTCGACAAAAAAACTAATGTTTTAACCAACTTAAATTTTCCTTGTAACACGTCAAGATCATGTTTGAAAATATATTGTATTGAAAAATATAGATTGTCCATGTTTTAGAGTAAAGATTATTTTCTACTGTATCCATTTCAAAAAGATATGTACTTTTGTTTGAATATTTCTTAAGTTTGCCCTGAATGTCAGGCCAAAACGAGCAGTGAGATTGACGGGTGTTTGGATGTGAGATTAGGAGGGAGAAAGCAAAGACTTTTCCGGACTGGAGAAGTCAGAAATGCTGCAGATGATGAGTTCTAACCTAAGGGACGAAGGTTGACTTTTTGCACTTCTGTATATAGTCAAATGAACAGAGAAAAAAATGTGTATCATATTGAGATATTATTTTGAATAAAAAAAGATCTATAATTATAAGGAATTTTGCTAGATTAATTTAAATTCTTAAATTAGAAGACCAGCTAAAAACAATTTGCTTGCAAAGAAGGGCACTAGTTTCTTGGCCAATGCATTCAGAGAAAGCTATGCGCTTTTTGTCTTATTTTATCAGTGGCTTGTATTGCCAGGGAATGTTTTAGGGGAATAGATTATCCCCATGTCATGCTAACTCCACCCCTCCTGTAGGATGACATATCCAATGATGTCCATATATCACTTGTTGGACTTGGTCATGCAGTATTGCTGCTCCCATGGTACAGTCGATACATAAAACTATCAACGTTTTTATTCTATTATAGTTTGATTTGACTGCATGTAAAAGTACAAACATGTAAACAAAAGAAACTGCGTAGATATGTAAAGAAAGATAACACATTCAGATTACAGAATACACAATAATATGTTGTTGTTTTTTTCAAATTATACGTACAGTAGATAACATCCACAGTGGGGAGAAATAATACTTCAAAAACAAGTCATCTTACTCTTGTGTGATAAAATATTTTCCAAGCAAACATGTTATTTAAAAAATGATAAAATATTAGCACTCATCCACCCCGGATACTTTCTCATAGCCATATAATTACAGTGGACACTGACTCACGGGAAGTTGTTCCTGTTATCATCGCTGTGCACTCAGCAGGTGAAGGCTCACCACACCAAATGCGTATTTGGCAAATTAGTGTTTGAAATGAATGTAACAGTCACCGGTCAACATTTTTCTGACTTGAGGCTGATGTATAGTCGCTACAGAACCAAAGCACCATTTTTCTCGAAGCCAGATGTTCAGTCTCCTGGCTGCAACCAATGGTTTCTCTTCCCTGCTGAGGGCACATGTACGCTTTGACTGCTTTTTACTTGTAAGTGCAACCACCAATTACGTATTTGCTAACAGTTGCCACACAATAATGTACTATTCTGTCTTCAGATTTGTTTATGCTCACTTTATTGTTGCCATAATTGACTCTTGCTGTATGGATGAAAAACAACTGAATAAAACAATATTTGATTTGCTCATGCAACAGTTCTGTGGTCGCCGCCTCTGTGTGTACTGGATGTGTGTGTTAAGACAACACATAGGACACAAAGTTCAGATATTAACAGGAGTGGATGTGAAATTCAACTTCATATTTAATAATGTGAACATTGATGCCCTGCTGCTGAAAAACCTATCTGTTATATCTTGCAGGTCAACATGTATTTATTTCCTGTTTTGTTTCAGCCCATATATGTGACGGGGACAATCTAAGGCAGTGTTAGTCGATATTGTTTCTGAACTTCCACCTCATGAACAATTATCGTCACTTGAGGACACAGTGTCAGCAAGACTGGAGCAGCTCCGCAGAGACTGATGTATTACAGATGTGCAAGGTTAAACTGATTGTGCTCAGAGCCATTTCCATGAGATTGTGTGCATTATCTGGGTCAGAACTGATTATAAAAATGTTAGACGAAGCCCATATGAACTCACAACATGCCTCCCATTTTACTGTACATGAACATGTAACATTTTGACAGTGGGGGAAGAAGTATTCAGATCCTTCACTAGTAGCAATACTACACTGAATATACTCCACTACAAGTAAAAGTCCTGCATTCAAAACCTTACTTATGTAACAGTAGGCCTATGTAAGTATTATCAGCAAAATGTACTTAAGTACAAATTTGAGGTATTTGTACTTACTTTAGTATTTCTATTTCAAGCTACTTTACAATTCTACTCCACTACAATTCAGAGGGAAATAAAATACAGTACTAGATTAAACTACCCAACAGCATATAAGATAAATTAGCTCAACCTCAACTGAATACAACAGCAAAATGCTACGTATATATTAATGCATATAATCCAATATATAATGTATTATAGGATAATACTCGCCGGGGCCATTTTTCTGCATTATGAGTTCTACTTTTGTTACTTTTACTTAAAATCATTTTTTTAAATATAATTCAATTTTTTTTATTGCTTTTATGTTTGGTACATGACAGAATGTCGTTTCACTTTTTGAGACTTTTCCTGTTGTTTACAATACACGTAACATCAGGGGTATAGGAAACAAAGAAGAAAAATATAAATCAATAGTATAAGGGACATACTGACAGCAATAATACTAACATGACTAGGAAGAATATCCATGCAACATATCATAATATTGATTGCTATCAGACATCATACAGACATTTTCAATGCAGGACTTTTACTTGTGATCAGGGTTCGTACAGCTTTTTATGAGTACAAATCAAGCACTTTCAAGGTACCTAAACCAAACATTTCTAGAATCTCGAAGCCTTTATCATCACGTCCACATTGTTAATATTATAGCAACTGCGAAAGATAAAGTTTGCAGAATTCCCTTGCACCCACAGCAATCAATGTATGTTGTCACTATTTTACCAGCTGTTCATTTTAACTTTGATCATGATTATTTAATGCTTCCTAATTTCCAGAGTAAGAGATAAACAGATAAGCTTATCTAGCTATGAATGACGAGTGAACACAAGAAAAGAACTTGCCTCTTTGATTATGTTGAAAATCAAGCATCTTTCAGGGAGTATATTCGAATTCAAGCATTTTCCTAACCTTGAAAATATAACGGTTAAAATTAAGCATTTTCCAAACTTCCAAGACTTTGTACGAACCCTGTACTGTAATGGACAGTGGTGGAAGAAGTACTCAGATCTTTTGCTTAAATAAAAGCAATACCACAGCATAGAAATACTCAGTTACTAGAAAAAAGTCATGCATTAAAAATTTTACTTAAGTAAAAGTACGAAAGTATTAGCATCACTTTAATGTTGCAGCTGGTAAAGGTGGGGCTCACTACTACATACTGCTGGGTAGCTTGTGAATCCCCCCCCCCCCCAAAAAAAAATCTTATCCTATCTTAGCCTATAATAATACATGATTGATTATATTTTGTATTATTAATCTGAATCTGCAAAGTAGCTAGTAATTCAAGTTATAAAATGCATGCAGTGCAGTAAAAAGTACAGCACTTGCCTCTGAAATGTAGTGGAGTAGAAGTATAAAGAGGCACAAAATGTAAATACTCAAGTACAAATACGTAACAGTAAATGTACTTAGTTACTTTTATATTGCAGTATTGCTACTTGTACTTCCTCATGGCCCATGTGATGAAGTAAACTGACATATGTAAATTGAATAATGGGTGAATTAATGACTTCATTAGCATACACGCCTACTATAATCATGACTACAGGGACAGTGGGCAGCTCAAGAGCCTCTTGTTGAGAGCAATGACTGTGACTGTGTCTGAGAGGGCAGAGGTCATGCAGACTGGGCCACAGACAGACGTGCAGCGTCTGTCCGGTCATCTGATCGCCCCGGCTGAGGTTTCGGGTGACGGCTCCTTTAAGAAAACGGAACTGAGCCTCGGCGTTTGACGCGCTGAGGATGTGGGCAGGAAACGCCATGCAAGAGGAGAGAAACGATCACGCTTCCCAGCACCGTTGCACAATACAGTGCGATCAAAATGTGCTTTAATTCACCACGCTAATGTCCAGGAGCCGTCATTCTCCTCGGATCTCTACGCCGCGGCCGTCGCAGAGCAGGCTAGGAGGATTTGCCGGCGTGGGATTTGACTCCTATCCGAGCGAGAGGGCAGCCTTCCCAGCCTGCTCGGTTTGAAAACATCGGGGCTGGTCAGCGGGTGGGAGAGAGAGCAGGCTTCGTCGCGGAAAAAAGGAGGTGTCTGTCTTTTTTTTTTTTTTTCCTCCTCCACCCCCCCTACCCCCCAGCCATGAGGGAGTACAAAGTGGTTGTTTTGGGGTCAGGCGGAGTCGGCAAATCCGCGCTGACGGTCCAGTTCGTGACGGGCTCCTTCATCGAGAAGTACGACCCCACGATAGAGGATTTCTACAGGAAGGAGATCGAGGTGGACTCGTCCCCGTCGGTGCTGGAGATCCTGGACACGGCGGGGACCGAGCAGTTCGCCTCCATGCGAGACCTGTACATCAAGAACGGGCAGGGCTTTATTTTGGTTTACAGCCTGGTGAACCAGCAGAGCTTCCAGGACATCAAGCCGATGAGAGACCAGATCATCCGGGTGAAGAGGTACGAGAGGGTGCCCATGATCCTGGTGGGAAACAAGGTGGACCTGGAGGGGGAAAGAGAGGTGTCTTCCGGGGAAGGCAAGGCGCTGGCCCAGGACTGGAACTGCCCGTTTATGGAAACTTCAGCCAAAAATAAAGGATCGGTCGACGAACTGTTTGCAGAAATAGTCAGACAGATGAACTATTCAACTGTCCCCAGTGGTGGCGACCAGTGTTGTTCATGTGTCCTGCTCTAAAAAAAGAAAAAAAGAAAACAACAACGTACAGAAACAGTGCATCCGGGCTGAATTTGAGCTTATAACTTGTCCTGCAGGCTTTTTGCAAAACTATTCTCTCTCCTCACACTGTTGTCTTATTGTTGCACACAAACAAAAATCGACGATGACAACAATCGATTATGTATAATAGTCTGGAAAAGTGTTTACATGACAAAGTACTTGAATGTTTTGGGATTTTTTTATAGCTTTGTATATGACACTTCTCTGGAAATGTGCCTCAATGGGAATGTCTTATTGTGAAACCTAAGAGACACCTGTTTTCTTGTTCTTTTCATTTCTTTGTGGTTTCATTTGTTGAGTTGTACTGTTGCATCTTCTGGGCTGGGTCCATCTGTCTTGGAGAGTGGTGGGGGTGGAGGGGGGATTATGCCAAATCCTAGACAGGGCTGGGTGACTTTTAAGGGTCTTTTTTGTTTTTTTTGGCTGAAATAAAAGAACAGGAGACCTGAAAGTGCTTAAAATAATCGCTCTTAAACGTGTCAATCACCACTCAAGCCTTGCACAGGTTACTCAAATCCGATCTCCACAATTTATTTCCCCAAAAGGTCAAGTGTGATCCAAGAGGCGCAGACCCACCCTCCAAGATACTGTATTTGAAGCTGTGGACTGTGGTGGAGTTGTGTTACGCCTACATATTTTTCTTTTTTTCCCCTCTCCAGTCTGGTGAAAGTGGATTTATCATGGAACTTGCACTTAGCTGACGGTGTCCCTCCTCAGTGTGCACAAACAAGGACCTTAGTGTATTGCTGTCGCTGCATGGGGAACGCCACGACCCCATGTCAAGTGCCTTCCTAAGAAAACTCCTGTGACTGTGCCAACTGATGAGCCCTACTTCCTCTGCAGTGCGTCTTGATGGCAATCAGAACTTTTTTCTGTCAGGAAGCTAAGCTTGTAACAGACCTGCCGTTTCTCGAGGTACTAGTCCCAACAATAACAACAGAGTAACTTTAACCTACTAGGATTTTGATTCAGTGAATGGCAAGCCATGTCTGTATTATCTAGGATTTTTTTTCTTTTCTAAAAATGTGACTTTTTTTTTTTGACTTACCGTAATTGTAATTCTCCGTTTGGACAAATCTTCTGCCATCCACCTGTCAGTTTAAAAGACTTGTAATACAAAATGCATTTTACGTAACGGTGTGTGCTGTGCTTGTCTCTGCTGATAACATAAAGTGTCTACATTTTACTTTACTTCGAATTTGATTGTCCCTATAAACAATTTTAGGGCGGAAGCAAGTAGTCAATCTATCGATTAGTCAACCAATTGCTAATCATGATAATCAGTTAATAGCTTAAGTAATTTTTGAAGGGAAAAAATACAAACTTTCTAGTTCAGGCTTCACCAATGTGAGGGTTTGCTGATTTTCTTTGTTTTATATCATTACTAATTGAACAAGTAATTTAAAGATGTCACTTTGGGCTCTGGGCACATATGAGGCATATTTTTCATTACTTTTGGACATTTTATACACTAATCAATTAATCAAAAATGAAAATAATTAGGTACAGCCCAGCTGTCTCAGACAAACTGTGGCTTTTCATGGTATTTAGATAGCATGTGGTAACAGATGCCACAGTTGACACTTGTTTACAAAAATGAAAAAGAGGCTTTAAGTGTTTACTGTTCGCATGAGGATAAATAGCCTTCAACACCTAGTTAGTGTTATTAAGTAAGTGATCACGGCCTTCGTGGCCCACGTGAATAAAAAACGTCTCAGTCCAGTTGTTTGGGTAGTGGGTAGGGTTTCCAGTAAGTGTGTTTAGCTGGGGAGAGCTGTTTCCCCTCTTCATGTTTTCTAGGTAGTGGAGTGGGAGGACAGAGAGGGTTTTTTGTGTCTGCAGCCAAGTTCAATCAGCCATACATACTGAAGACCAGTATTTGGTAGGCCACTCCTCAGACTGGCCAATGAGCTGCTGCCTCAAGTGTCCCTCTAACCACAGTGATTTAAGGTTAGATTACCAAATTCAGGTCCTACGTAAAGAAAAGGTTGCTTCAATGAGTCAGCAATGCCTAGTTTGTTTTCATAATGACTATCTGCAGTAGCTGCAACTGTCATAGTAATCTACAAGCTACAACTCTAAAGCACTTTGCAGTTTAAAAACCAATACATGCCACCTTAATGATTATTGAAGAATGAAAAGGTGGAAAAATGTATCACCATTAATAAAAATTAAAACTGAAGTTTCTCATGCACACAAATCAGCAGAAGATGGACATGCAGTGATAGTGACATGTAACTCCCGTACTAACTTTCACCATTAGGGCTCAGACATTTGCTCCTCATCAAAAAAACAACAACAATCCTTCGATATTTTCACGAGGTTTCTGTAGATCACTTTTTACTTTTTCAAGGTGAGAAGGGAACAGACAGCACAAAAGAAGCTGTAAGGAAGATGTGTCAAACTGATTTAGCTATTTGTTTAGCTACTGATTTTTGATCCTAGAAAGTGGTTCAGTGTGTTCACTGTCCTACAGCTTAACTCAATGGCTAGAATGAGCTAGAACAACAGGACTACTGTCACTGCCTAACAGTGGAAAGTGTATTTCCTCAAGTACTGTACTGATGTACAGTTTGAAGGTTCTTGTACTTTACTTGAGTATTTACGTTTTATGCTACTTTAAACTTCTACTTCCCTACATTTCAGAGGGAAATATTGTACTTTTTACTCCATTACATTTATTTGACAGCTGGAATTTATTACTTTTCAGATTAAAATTTTACATTTAAAAGAAACATTTGATTACTTTATAAAATACAATGCATTGTTAAATATTAAACCAGTTGTTCCTGACCATTTTGGCTTGTGACCCCTTACAAAAAAGCAGTGTCTAGTTGTGGCCTCTTGTCAAGTTTCAGAGTTGTTAGCAGTCGAATAGAGATCTTAACTTCTCAGATGGTTTTATTTAAATTATTTTTAAAGGCCCAAAGTCGTAAAAAAATAAAAAATGAAAACAAATTTGTGTAGCATAACTTTGTTTTTTCTTCCTTACTACCCCTTTAATCATCTCGTGACCCCCCCCCCCCCCCCCGAAATGTATCTTCTGAACCACTGGAAGGGTCCCGACCCCTAAACAGGACTAAACTACCTAACTCTAGTTTAAACTAACTCCACCTTAACCTGCTTCAACAGTAAAATGCTACTTACACATAAGAGAGAGTTTACATACAGGTACCAAAGAAGATCCTGATGAAGTACTGTCTGTTTGCAGGATTGAAATAATTTAAAAAAACAGGTTTGTAGTGGTTTTACATAATCTAGATAGATTTTTCCACGCCTGCAGGGCTTCAGTCAAATGACCTGGCAGGTGTGTCACCATGGTGGAGTTTCCCAAGTGAATCCATTAAACCTCACAGTGTTTCTGATGCATGATGACAGTCATAGAGTGGTGCCTAAAACTCCTGTGTTTCTCCACATCTACGTAGATCACATTAGTGCTGTTTTGCTGGTTTACAGAGGGACGCTGTAACAGACCCTTGACATAACTGGAAACAGTGGTAACACTTGGTGGCACCAAGAGCAGTGCACTGTCAACTTGGTATATCAGGATTAGATTGAAACAGATTAGATTAGATTAAAACATGTGGAAATAGCCTACATAAGGTATGTCTCCGTCATATTCTGTAATAGAAAAGTGCTGCTTTCCTGACAGCTAATAGGATTTGGATGTTACTTCTATAACTGTATACACATTATAAAAATATATGAAAAATACAGTTTTCCAACTGCCACTACATCTCTGGAGCTGGAGGTTTGCCTAAAATCTGACACCATCTTCTGCTTACTGCAATATTACACAAACCCTCATGTTCATTCTGAATTTCACAAGCTGCATGACAAAGTACAACACATGTGATACATGTAAGCTAAAAGCAATTTTGCATTCAGCTTATCCTCTGCAACATTTAACCTGTTCACTCTAAAGCCTCTGTGCCTATAACCTGCGCTACATTAGCATTTTGTAGCTTACTGATGCGTTGGGCTTTTTTAGTATATGGAGGAAAGGAAGGGCGGATGATAGGGCGCTTCCTGTGTTGCGGTAACTTCACCTCAGATCTATGAAATGCTGAAACAGACACGCAGTTCCTCTTAACCATGTCGAAATAAATGGTTTGCATTGTCGCAGCCTGTCCTCCTTCGGGTGCCCATGACCCCAGTACTGTAACGCTCAGGGACGGGATGAATAGATTGCACTCGTGTGGTTTGTGTGTGCATGCAATAGCTCCGTGTGATTTGATTTGAGCGAAAGAACCAGCATGATCATGTGACACTTATTTACAGTAGTCTCCACGGCTGGTTATCTATGAGCTGTTTGGTCAGACAGCCTGAGAAAGAAAGGGTAACATTCGAAGATATCATCCAAACACATACCTCAAAACACTGCCACCTTCCAGCCTAAAACACCTTCTCGCTGTTATTGAAGGGCTTTCATGCATTTATTATTGTTAAACCACTGAACCACATGAACTCAAACCAACGTGACCGCTGACAACACACACACTCAGTCTGACCTCAGCAGCAAGATTTTGTTTACCATGTGACAAAATGTAGAAGTAAGAAAGTGGTGTTTCATCTTGTGTCCTGTATGTAAAGCTGGACTTGGGGTTTTGCAATAATAGAGTGTGTGACTGCAGAGGAAAGAGGAAGAAGCCATGCAGGGACAAAAAGCTTGGTACAAGTTATGATAAAGTTATGATGGCATACAGCCATTTTCTTGGTTAGCTTATGATGACATTATTAACACTTCTAGTTTACTTCATAGTGACGCAGTTGGACTTTTCGCTCGTAAACACATGGAAGGTCAAGAGAGGTCATGTGTTCACCCATTACTGCCCAATCAATCTGTCAGCTTTAAAGGAACAGTTTGAAATTTTGGAAAATACTTGTTAACTTTCTTTTAGAAGTTAGATTCGAAACTTATACCACTCTCATGTCTGTGCTTTAAAGCAACAATTCGACGTTTTGGGAAATACACTTACTCGCTGAGAGTTGGATGCGGAGATCAGATCGATACCACTCTTGTATCTATCCAGTAAATATAAGGCAATAGCGAGCAGCTGCACAAAGACCTGAAACAGGGGAAACAGCTAGCCTGGCTCTGTGAAAAGATAACAATATCAGCCTACCAGCACCTCTTAGGCACAGAAATGTAAAAATGACAAGTTGTGGTTTCACAAAGAGTTATGTTCTGTAACTATTTGTTGTACTTGTGTACAATTTCAGATTTTTGGACTTAGTCAAGCTAACTGTTTCCCCTTTTTCCAGTCTTTAAGCTAATCATTTCCGGCTCTAGATCTGTACTTGACACACAATTTCTTTTTAAATGACGGCAGCATTTTTTCAGGCTGGAGTCATTGTAGCTTTATTATTATAAAACCCTTTATAAAGGCAAACATAATATCAATAAACATACATTTTTCAATTTACACAGTCATGATATGGATTCCTCTGAACAATAAGTCTTATGTGTGAAGATTGTGTCTTTACTCACTACAATGTTTCTCTTTTTTAAGGCCTTCTCTTTTTTTTTTTTTTAAACTTTTTTTCACTTACAGAGGGAATAACAAATGGCCAATGAAGGTGCTGTGGTTGTTCGAATTATCATATATCCAGGTGTCTGGCCGGAGTCCCATGTACACCTGGTCTTCCACTTCAAGTTGTAGAGTCACGCCATTTGTTGCTGTCTCGTGGCGGTTTCCAGCTGCATGGTTGAACACAGTAACCATCTGCACTCCATTCTTCATCAGTCGCAGCCCCATTGATCTAGATGATATATTATGGCCCGAGAAGCTGAAGTAATAGACTCCTTTGACTGGAGCGGTGAAAATACCTGTGGATGATCAACAGAGAGAGTCACATCATGTACCACTTTAAGTACAGTAGCTGTTGTGCTTTCCATTTTATCCAGATTAACCCATTATCTATGAAGACACGTCATTATATAGGTATATATAAGTTCACCTGTTGCAGGGTTGTATGCGCCTGTGTTTGAGTAGACATTCTTGTAGGTCAGTGTGATCTCAGCGCTAAAAGGTCCAATATTTCCAACATTGCCGATAGATGCTCCAAAAGCCACCCAGTTACCTTGAGAGGTTACATGAAAACGGGAGGTTATTATAATGTTTATTTTGTTGATCTAAACCTGAACCAACTTGAAATCAATACAAACGGTACATACACAAAGAGGCGTATGTATTTCAGAAAACCAAATCTGTTTTCTTCTGAACTAATGGACAACAAACAAATTATCAGCGATATGAAAGTTTACTAGCTGGCCAAAGGTTTCTTTGGTTATTGTTTGATCACCCTTGGTCAATAAAACCACAGATTCTTATTTACAATCTTAAGGCTGGCTGGATATTTCTATATTTTTCTTATTGTTAATTCCCATGAAAAGACTTAGACCAACAATTTACTGATCCTACAAGTATTGTTTTTGCAGCAAAATCCTGATTTAATTTAATCTCAGTGCAATAGACCCCTTTATCATTGTCCAAGAAATATTAAAAACACATCAATGAGCCACACTGTTGCACTGGGTAAGTTCATTACAAATGAAAAAAAAAGAAGAATGAGGAAATGCCCCTGCATTTACCAGAAAATAAAAAGCTGTTTCTCCAGCAGTGCAGGGCTGCAAGACAAATATTTTTCTTGGTCATGATCCCATAAAAACAATATGAAGAGGATATTATTTGAATATCTTTCTTTTGCCTTTATGTCTACTAATTCTGGTAATGGTGGTGTTTTACAATAGCTTCAAGTATGAACAAAACATAAAGCAAAAACAATAAGCAAAATTAGAGAGTATACATGAATACAGAAATGTTTACTGCAAACCGAGAGTCAACAGTAACAATGCCGATCTTTGAGACTAAGTCAAGGCATTTGCATGTGATTGACCGCACTGGCCTTCCACTTTGAGGGTCTGATTTTTCTAGCAGCGTTGAGTCAGATTGTGTACAAGTGTGGATGAGTCACTCTGGTCTTGGAGGGAACAGTGAAGAAAAGACCTCACATTTCCAGGGACTGAAATAGACTAAATGCTCTGCGTCTGCCTCTCACACTGCACACTGAGTGGGAGGACAGAGCAGACACACAGAGGTGCTCTCAGCTCCTCCACATTCATCCAACATCTTATCTCCATTTTCAGCCCATGCACTCATACACTGAGGCCTGTGAATGAGTGATGTGTGTGTTCCTGTTGGTTGGTGTGTGGGTTTAGATGCATCTACTTCCATCTTTATGATTGTTTCTGCAAGACCGTGTGTTCCTTTTCTGGATGAACAAAGTACAAAATGTACAAAGACTCTCCAGGCCTGATACTGTGTGAAAATGTAAAACTGAATTTTTCCTTGGATCTGCCTGCTGTATCCTCTCTGTTCACAAGAGGGCAGGCAGGTACAACTCACCAAGAGAGAAGCGGGTGCCCATATGTAACTTTGTACGTAAGATATACTGTATGTACATGCTCTTTATACTAACATATGTACATTTTGGGATCATTGGATTTTTTTTTACCACTATAAATGACCACTTCCTCGCCCTCAAACCACGCAGACAAACAAACAATAAGTAATGTGGACTTAATAAAATCAGTGCACGTTTGAGATATTTTACTGTTTAAAATTACAGCTATAAAATCTGGGTCTTAGAAAGCTGTAATAATTAAAATCTACTTTAAGCGAGGAGCACAAACAGCTCAGAGAAAGGCAAATCATTTTCAATAACGAGACATATGGTTACATGAAAACACCAGCATAAAATAAGTGACAGCAATGTGTGACATAATCTATCATTAAGAGATCAAATAGAAAAATGTATCCATAGAAGGCTTTGGTTTTACCCTGCTAAAAGGCCTAAACATGCAGATCTATGATGCCTTTTTGGACAGTAAAGAGTTAAATGTTTAGTAATAACTTGTCAACTGGTGCCAACTGGTCTTGCATGTGATTAATAAGATTAGAGATTTAAAGGGAGACTATGTAACTTTTGATAAACAGCAGCCACTAAAGCCACAAGAGGCAGATACATTGCACAAACTGACACATTGTGTTTACTTCTTGTTTTACATTTTTAATAAAACCACAGAAATGTTATCTGTGACATGCTACAACGTAGTGTAACAGCAGCACAAATAAAGTAGTCAGATAACTGATTAAGTAATGTCAGCTCCACAGCAATATTGATCTGAAGTTTGCTAACATTATCTAACATTAGCCACCATACTGGTCATACTAGACCATATAAGCCTGTAGCAGCAAAACCTTTGAACTGAGCAAGGGTGTGTTTTATTGCTTTTGAATTCAACTTTTCATTTGTAAGAGGAAGACTGTGCCATTTCTTCTTTCAAAAGTGATGTAGTCTCACTTTAATATCTAAAATACAAAGCAAAAGGCGTTTATTAATGGGGATATTTATAACTCCATACAGGCATACCTGTGGTCCGTTAGATAGCATCCACTCAGTGTATTTTTATGACTGGTTTCCAGGCTCATTGTCACATTACCAACAATGACCTTGGGTTGGTGGTAGTACACCTTGAGTTTCCTCTTCATATGTGAAGAAAAAGATCCCGGTATCTGTGTCTTCACAATGGATAAACATCTTGTTCTTAGACCTAGCTGCGTTTCTGTTTCTGTCGTTAATCATTTGCTTTAAGGAAATGTTACCAGAGCAGACTAGGTGGATCAGATTCTGTTCTCAGCTGCAACTGGAATTGGCTGCACATACAACAGATGTATCAGGAAGATATTTCTGACAAGTAGACAGAAATATCCCCCTGGCTTTGTTCGGCTAGCCTCACAGACAAGCATGCTTCTCTCGCTGGAGCCACTGGGAGCTCAAACAAAAGCTGCCTTTATCTTTTAATTTGTCAATCATCTAAGAATAAAGTTGACATCACAGGTATGGCCCACAGAGATGTCTCTGCCCCCCTCTGGGTTATCTCCTGTGATATTGTTAGTATGTTCATTTTATTTGTGTGCATCTGTGCCTGTTTGTCCGGCTGTCTTGGCTTTGTCTATGCACATGTGAACTTTGTTTGATATATCTACGTAAATTGTGTCACAGTATTACTATAAATCACTCTGTAGGCCTTAGGCATGACAAAAACTCTTCAGCAAACAAATACGGATATCCTCTGTGGTCCCACATGACCAGCATTGCATTGTACTTACATGGAGATGTTTTTAGGCCAGATTCCCTCCACAGGAGGACTAAATATACTGAAAAGGATTTGCTAACAAAAGAAAGTGTCCCCTCAGCCTGTGGGAGACGAGGTTGATCCAAACATGTATCTCAAGGCAGCCTGCAGTGAGATCTCCGTGCCCAGGCAGAGAGGGGGGCCGAGGCTGGATCGCTGCCCCAGTTCCAACCAGCAGAGGCAGGGGGCAGGAACCAGGGTGTACCCCTCAAGCCCCACCAGCTGCTTTCCAGGAAGCTTCGAAGCCAGCAGACCTCGAGAGCAGCAGAGTTTGGAGGAGCTTCTTCACGTACACGGCCATTTTTTTCAGGCATCCACCCAACCAAGTATCAGCATGGTCTACAGGTAGGATATTATGTTCTGAAAAGGGTGCATGCACTTAAAAATTCAAATAGATTTAGTACATTCAGATAAATGCCGTACATTCAGGCCATCCTGCATTATCTCATTTAGGGATAAAGAGCTTGTAGAAGGAGATTTACAGCACACAAGTGTTGCATTACTTACATTTAACATCATTTTGGCTTATCATGTTGATTCTGCTGATTGCACTGCAACTTTTTTTTAGATCTGCTCAAGGGTAAATGTGATTTTGGCCTAAGCCCAGTCAGGGTAAACAGCAGCCCGTTTGTCAAGTCACTACAATTTGTATAATTCATACACCCTCAGCCCCTGTCCTGTTAAATAGCCAACCTAATGCTTTCATCATCTCCTGATAAGGAAGAGTCCTTCTTAGCACAGTGAGACCCAGCACTAATTCCCCTCTGCAATTAGACTTGACGTTTAAGGCACATGAGGCCACCATTAGACATACTGCTATGTCTTCAGTGGCTTCGGCAGGTTTCACTACTGCGCGAAGACTGAGCATTTGAATAAGTAATGAAGTATAGGGCTAACGTTTGAGCAGACAGAGAGTGAGCTGTGAGCAGTAATGATAGGATATATCATTAAATGGAGTGAAATTTGCCAGAATTGCTGTGTGTTTCTGAAATGTGACAATTTTCAGTGAGTAGCAGAAGGGATATGTGTAGTCCAATTATCTTTTTCTCTTTCTGGGTTCACAGTATATTGTACACGATACTGAATCCTAATTCTACCTCATTATAGATATGATTGTGTGGAGAAGAATAACTGGAAAATAAGAGTGCGACAGTTAGAACCAATACCATGTATTTGGATTGTATTTTGACTGCACATCAAGAGCATGAAATACAGTTTTAACAATGATGTCTTATAATGATCATTTGTTTAAAAAATATATTGACGTTTAAAAAAAAATACACTTATTTGCTTTCTTGGCGAGAGTTAGACGAGCGAAATGATACCATTTTCATGCCTTTACACTAAATATGAAGCAACGTCGAGGAGACCGTTAGCTTAAATTAGCATAAAGCTAGCTGTAGTCTTTGAGCTAAGCTAAATTAGCCCACTGTTGGAGGTAGCTTTATATTTAGCATACAGACGCAAGAGTGGTATCAATCTTATGATCGAACTCTCGCCAAGAAAGCGAATAAGTGTGTTTCCCAAAATGTCAAACTATTTCTTTAACATACTTTAACATTCATGTTGTTTGTTATATCGTTACACAAAAACCAAAGTGTAAAAAGTGACAATTTTGTGGTTTCACGGGGGTTGTTGGACAGTTTCTTGGCCAAGCACTGTGGCTCCTTGTTGTCGTCACATTTTGGTTTGTGTAAATGAAACAAATGAGATATAACATATTAATTAGTGAGCTTTAGAGGTGTTAGTCGGCGGATTTGTTCCTTTCGTGCAGAGCCAAGCTAGCTGTTTCCCCCTGGTTCCAGTCTTCAAGCTCTGCTAAGCTAATCACCTGCTAGCTCTAGCTGCAAACTGAGAGCGGTGTCACTCTTCTCGTTTAACTCTGGGCGGGAAAACGAATAAGCATATTTCTCAAAATGTCACTACTATGTATTTAATGGTAACCCTTTTTTGTACTGTGGCTATACTAATAACCTTACTAACTAATTAACCTTACTAATTTGTACATAGCTATGCATCTGCATGGCACATAACACTGCTAGATGTGATGTCCCAGATGTATTTTAAGTATTTTATTGTGAACCAAATCCTTTCCCCAGTGCATTAAGGATTAGCTGTTACCCTATATAGGTGCACATACCCGATACATAAAGGTTAAAACTCCAAAGTGAGCCTGTAATTTACCCTAAGTTTGAAATTCTGCAGGTACATAAACATTTCATCAATACTGAATCTATGAACCACCGAGTGCTTCACCATTAGAAATAAAGAGCTCTGTATCCACTTCCCTCTATCATTCAATATCCCCACTATGAGGCCATATGCCTGCTGGACAGACACATAAGGTCACAAGGCATGTGCAGGGGTTGTCACAATAAAGATGTCAGCATTCATCAGTGTCACCATTTGCAGTGGTTTCAAAATGAGATGAGGTTGTGGCAGAAGCTGTCCTGATAATGATGGCTGATGTTGATAATGGGAAATGTCATAATGGTAATGGTGGAAATGATGATGATAATGGGAATAGTAGTTAGGGGGCAATGATGAGGATGACGTGATAATATAAGTAGATGACAAAATTGATGGTTTTGTTGCTGTTGATGAAGAACGGTTTGGGGGACGATGATGATGATGGTGATGATGACCTTGCATTTACAGTGAAATCCTTCTCGTATTGTCCCCTCTGTTAGAGACGAGCTTCTTCATTTGTATTTCATGCATGTTTGCTGGCCCGGAGTGAAATTTGTAGCACTTGATAACTGTGACCGTTATGTCTACACTGAGACAGTAGCACCCTATTAAGGCAGATTAAACAACCAGTTCTTCTTCTGTGGTGTTGTACGCACAGTGCATCACAATGACTTGCGCTCCCGGTCTAATCTGCAGCACAGGGGAAAGACTATGGACTTGGAGCGAGGGAGAGAGCCGTGTTAAATGATGATTTAGAGAGGGGTGTGAGAGAAAGGAGATAACAGACGGACAGAAGATGTGAGCAAAAAGGGGAATGCAGAGGAAAATACATAGAGAAAGAAGTGATCAGGCAGCGAGAGAGTGGGACTGCTGCAGCAGTGACGTCACAGAGCTTGGAAAGGTTTACCCCCTCATTATCTCTCATTTTCTCAACGGGAGGTTAGTGCTGATAAGGAAAACTATCTATTAGACACTGAATAGCCTTTTCAACATGAGAGTATAATGAGCAACATAAAAATCTTTTAGTCAAGCAGCAGACTGTTTACAGGGCTGTAATCATGTGACATGGAATCTAATGTTGCTGAGGGCTTTATTTAGATAGCAGTGGTTATCATGGGCAAAGAAAAACACTGTTCTCTGTATAAATAGATGCAGTATTTTGGAGGAGCACAGGCAGTGCCGTCAAGCTATGCCGACAGATGTTCCACACTGTGGGAAATCCAGGGTTAGGTTAGAGGTATTTATCAGTCTCCTCAGTGCTGCGTCATGGTCGCTGATCTACTTCAACATGTGCATACTCTCATGTACCGTATGGAGGTTTGTGTCTTAGCAGCAAAGTTTCAGAACTCAATTATAGGTTCTCACTGGAGCAATTAAAGCAGAGTGGTTTGCCTCAGGGTATCAGCGTTATCGCCCGTTGGGGATTCCAGCCGAGAGTGTAACAGTTCTAGTTGACGCTTTTGACTGACACACTTTTAAATGGGATCGACAGGGAGGAAGTTGTAGCCTTGGAGGTGCTGGTGACATTAGAAGGATGTTTGTTACCTCCTCAGAGCTTTGCAGAGCAACATGATCAAGCCGAAACAGAGTTTGCCAGCAGGCAAAGAGGCTAGAAGATTTAGAAAGGGCAGCACAGCACAGCAGAGCTAAAGTTGCTGTTTTTTAGTTTTTCTAAAAGGTTGTGTGATGTAAAGGTGCATTCCACTGATTGTATGCATCAAGATCAGTTTACTTGTCAGAGGCAGTACTTCTGGGCCTGTGAAAACAGTTGTATGGTTGTATAATTTATTCGGTGGCTCTGGAGGGAGCTTTCCAAAGTCTGCAAAAATAACTCTGATGATGTAATCAGGGTTATTTCAGCTTTGAGACTTCAAATTTTTAACAGAAAGCCTTTGTTACTCACGGCACGAGTTTAAAAGACATTTACCAGGCAAGCAGGGTCTAACAAATGACTATCAAGCTGCATAATGGGAACTGTAGGATCCAGCATTTTTGGATCGTGACCCATAGAGACTAAAAGTTAGGATATCTGGCCATATAGTAAGTCATCATTTAAATTTTAAATTTCACAAAAGTTTGCATCGACACCTGAATCAAAAGGTAGTAAATAATTAGGCTTTGTTTAATCTCTGAAGGTCATGTGCCAAAAAGTTCTGGTAGCATTACACTGCATGGAAGTCTATAGTTTTCCTATGCGTTGATATTCCTATTACATACACTTGAAAAGACATTCAAATTCATTCATAACCTCAACTCTGACACATTACATTTCATCACATAACGTAGCTTCTCAACATATATAAGAATCTGACCGACCATCCTGAGCAACGTCACACCCCCAACTGCTCCTACTGACCCAGAAGCCAACCACGGTACCGAAAGCAACGGGGCCCTGCAGAACTGATTTTTACAAGTGTCTGCTGATATCAAATGCAGTCACAACTGCGTTGGCCTCAAGGTTCTTGGTTATTCAATGAACCATGAAATCCTGCATTGTCACATTACTGCTCAGTGGGGGAGGAAAGATAAGTCGCTGTGCTGCCTGAACACTGGTTTAAGCTTTATTTCACTGTGCCACTTACAGTAACATCTGCTCTGAGATGTCAGTGTCAGTACAGGCCTCCTTTTGTTCTTCTTGGAGACTGTAATGAACTATAACATGTAATTTCTCACAGTACAAAACATGAATTACTATTATACTATTTGTAGTGGGGTCATAGATTGAAAGTTAGTACTTATTACATGACTGCAGTGTAAAGAAGGCATGCACCATAATGGCAGACAACAGAAGCAAGTAATCATCCTGCCTGAGGTGGATTTCTTTGAGTAAATGAACACACACACATCAACTCAGCTCCCTTGATTTTCATTCAGAATAAACCCCTCTCTCTCTCTCTCTGAGTGTGTGGCGCCATAGTGAAAAACACTGCAGTTCTTTCAGCCAGTCAGTCAGAGTCAGTAGCCTATACACACTGTCTCTCTCCCTCATTCAGCGCCTGGCTCGCTCCCTCTACGCTCAACACGCGCTGCTCCTCGCCTCCTCACTGCATCTGTCCTCTTCTCCCTGGAGTGAGGTACCATGCATCCTCCTTTCTCCTCCTCCTCTTCCTCCTCCTCCTCCTCTCCGCTTGTCCGTTACCATTCCAGGGTCCCTTTATCAAACAGAGCATTCTTGCTGCAAAGCCGGGGACCATAAAAGCTGTGTTACTTGCTCGAGGACTTTTGCAGACGGGACAAGGCTGTTTGCCGGGCGTGAGGACAGCTGCTGGAAACACTGCTGCTGGTGCTGCTTCTGTTGCGGATCTTTGTGGGACCTCTGCTTGCTTTGTAACACCGCTCGATTCCTCTCAAAGTTGCAAGAGGGCACACATCAGTCAAGAATCTCATCCTGCCTCATCCTTGTTTCTCAGAGAACGCTGACAACTCACTGTGTGTAAGAACTCTTGTATCAGTAAAGATTTGATCGTGTGTAAGTGGAAGCAAATGCAGCTGTTCGCTAGAGAAGATTTGTGAGCGTGAAATATTTATATGCAAGCGTTTGCTTTTCTGTGAAAGCATGACCTTATTTTTAAGATGTGTGACGGGAGTGAGAGGGTGTCTGTGATTATGTGTGTGCATGTGTGTACAGCGTCGAAAGCACAGTGTGGTGGTGCAGTGTTACTCTCCTCACTCCAGGTGTTTGACTAAAAGGCTTAGCCGCGGTTGGAGGGCAAGAAAGACTCCCCAGACACCTACGACTCCTGGCTCCCTGACAAAACCTCCTAGGCACCCTAAAGAGAAAGAGGAGAAGAGGCATTTAGAGATGGACTTTGTAAACAGAAATAGACTAATCTGAAATAAGCAAGAGACCAGATTTTACTTGGAAACGGAAAAGTGCACAATACTTAATCTAGGATGAGGTGAAGATAACAGGAAAGACACAGGGAGAGAAAAATGAGATAGAATGACAGAAAAACTAGGACAGAATTGCTCTCATTCTTCATATTGCCATGTCGAAGCAGCTTAGAGATGTTCGCAGAAGACGTTAAGCTGGAGAAAACAGCACGGAAAAAGAGGTTTCACAGGTTTTGCTCAAGTCAGTCTTCTTTCTGGTTTAGCAGGACATTTTCCTCTCTTCCTCACCCCTTTAACCCTCACCCCTCTAACCCTCTGCAACAACACACTCTCTCAAGTGCTCTTCTCAATTGGGCGACTCTTTCAGCGACTCATTCAGTACCTCTTCTCCTTCATCCTTCTCCCTCCATCTCCATCCTCTCTCATGTTTTCAGGTGGAGTCAGAACGGCACAGGATCCCCGTCTCAACTCCTCACACACTGACTGGGACTGCACCGCTGCTATGTCCAATCTTGATGTAACATCAGCTTGAGATTCTTCTCCCTAAAGAAGCTGAACAATCTCACGCTCCCATCATTCCTGCCTGTGATTTCCATATGAGATTCAGCAGCACCAGGCAGAACTGGCCGGGACCGCTGACTTTCAACTTCACATAAGAACAACAAGGACAATATCTAAGTTGCACTGACAGAAAAAGGACTGTTAAGTACTTTGAGGACACAACCAAAGCCTTGTTTGTCTTGGAGCAGCTCTAGCAGCCTTTACCAACAGCCATGCAGGTGTCCTTTGCATGTACGGACCACGGGCTGAAGGCCCCGCGTAACGGTGAGCACAGCAAGCAGAACGCCACCAGCCCCAACACAGCGAGCCAGGCCCGGGCCCGCTTCCGCACCGTGGCCCTGATAGCTCGCAGCCTGGGCTCCTTCACCCACCGCTACCACCACAACCTCAAGGAGTCCACCGCCAAGCTCACTGGCATGAAGTACCGGTACGTAGACTGATGGTGGGGATTGTGTGAGAAAGTAGAGTGAGGAAGAAGGAGGAGGTGTTGTTTAGTTTAGTTAGTTTGGTTTTCTCTCCTCTGCCCAGTGTATGCTGTGAAAACCTGCCACAACTCTGAATGTGAGGGGAAGAACATGAAAATGAATGACAACACAATATGACATGGGAGAAAATGGTAGAAAAATAAGATACCTAAAATGAAAAGAGAGACTACATAAATTAAAAGAGCCCTGATGGAGACAATGAAGATATATGAGCAGTGACAGGTGATGAGTAGGATGGTGTGTGTGTGTGTGTGTGTGTGTGTTTGTGTCAAGATTCAATACAGACATTTTTCCAAGATGCAGATTTATTGGCCACTCTATATAATTTTTCCACAATTATTAGTGTGTGTAGAGAACTAGGGTCTTGGACAGTTTAGGTTGTTTGGAGTGCTTAGAGTTTTGCTTGCCAGTGCAATTTGAAGAGAGAGACAAGATATTTTGGTCAGGTAATGACAGATAAAAATACAGTAAAGATAATGTTCTTCAGGCACACAGAACATTTGTATTAAAAGCTTTTTTCAGTTGGGCAAATTGGTTTAAAGCGTAGAACGGTTTTGACCTCACAGCTTCTTCATCATGGCCAAAATGGTAAAAGCAGATTGATTACACCAATATAGATAATACACTGGAAATAAACATCACTCCATCACAAAATGAAATGACCAACAAATACAAAGAAAACACCTGTCACAGATATTACCATACTAATATCTTGAAAATAAGATAATAAAATGAACCATAATACCCATGCAAATCATATCACACAGTTTGATGCAGTCCCAGCAACACGTACAAATAAGATAAAAATACACATGTGAGGTTCACACAACATTGAAGCTGACCAAAAAAGTGGTGCTGAACATCTGTGCCAGCTGTTTGTACTGACAACATCCATCTCTGAAGAGCTGGTTTGAGGAGTTTGGTGGCAAATGTGGGAGCACAAGTGATGCTGCAGCACAGTATATATACCATAAGGCACAGTACGGGAAAATTAAACTAAGCGCAGATTTTTTTTATAGACAAGATCAATCAGGATGACCTGGAAGAGAAACAGGTTTAATATAATGAGGATATTATCATTATTATAGGTGGGAGTAGTAAAGCAATTTGAATGAGAAATAGATATAATATTACCAATAAAATATATAACTGACATTACGGTGAAGTGCACTCCACATAGCTACAAAAATCACCCGTTACAGTCTGTGCATCTACAGCACAACACCTCACTGTATCAAAGCTGAGTTTGATCTTTAAGGTCTCCCATGAGCTACGGGCTACATACAGTTCTCAATAACTGGCCGCGACCGACCGCACAGTGCATTCTGGAAAGTGTGACAGTAAAGCCGAGCAGAGCTGTGCAGTAGAGCTCTCCATGTGTGTCTGTGTGGGAGTTGTAACAAGGCTGGGCCAAGTAAACAATGCTCTCTTATCTTGGTGAGTGGGCTCTTAACCCAGACCGCACGAGCAAAATAGTCGCTTTCACCTCACACTGTCAACTCACCGGAGAGGGTGACATCATCGCTTACGGTGTCAGGATCAAGAGAGACTGAGAGAAAGAGGTGATGATGGGAAGGGATGGAGTTAGAAAGGAGGAAGTGAAAGAAAGAAGAAACAAAAGACAGAATTAGAGATTGAATGAAAGAGAAAATTGGGGCCCGCGGGTCAGTTCACAGAAAAGAGGCAATTAGCAGAATCTAGGCAGGTTGGATGCAGAGCAGCTAAATGTGATAAGTGTCTGCTTGTCACACAATCTCATCTCGTTTCCATAACAACATTGAAATGGCCAACTTCAATCTGTTCCCGGCACCAAACAAGCCTGGTGACTCCATTGTGCTAACTGGTTCAGCATTTACAAAAGATCTTTTTCCATTAACTGAGAAGATAAGAATTTTGTAAAATCTATTGCTTTTGTCAACTCCATTATTTCACTTTTTTTTTTTAAGTTACAGATACAACCAACAAAGAAGCTACTTTTATTTTTTTCCATGCGTGTTTTACTGTTGCTTCAGTTTTCCGTAGAGAGGAATTGATACAGATGTTGCAAGTGCATGGCTTCTTAAACTGTTTATTTTGGTTTGTAACATGAAGATTTGCTCATCCTTGTAGCTCCTTCTAAAAACAGGT
Source organism: Macquaria australasica (assembly GCA_005408345.1). Classification (NCBI taxonomy): domain Eukaryota; kingdom Metazoa; phylum Chordata; class Actinopteri; order Centrarchiformes; family Percichthyidae; genus Macquaria; species Macquaria australasica. The sequence continues at coordinate 641,192 of SEMN01000112.1, forward strand.
GGAGGATATTAGCAGTAAAGCTTCCTCCAAGCCCTCAGCAAATCCCCTTTTTTCACCACAGAGAAGCAAATATTGGATGAAAAATCTCATCCGACACGTCCCGTCTCTGCTCCCTGTTTGTCTGATACTTTCTGCTCCTCTCTACTATATCTCTCTCTCCCTCGTTTTCCAAACTTCTGACTCAAAGCTGTTTGGTTAAAGTAGATATTCGTATTGTTTTGGACGCCATCTGTCAGGGAATCTCTTTTTCTTGAGGTGAAGCTAAGTCCACAACTAAATCTGAGTTTTATAAACTCTTTGAGGTTGTAAAACACAGAGACGAGAGAGAGAGAGAGAGAGAGAGAGAGAGAGAGAGAGTGTGTGTGTGTGTGTGTGTGTGTGTGTGTGTGTGTGTGTGTGTGTGTGTTTGTGGGCGTATGCATTGGCACATTGCATTATATACATGAGTGCATGCATGTGCATTAGATGTGTGTGGCATTGAGGCTCCACACTGGGAGCATCTGAAGGCGTAGCAAGATGAAGCAGAAGATGTAGTGTGCAGAGCAAGCAAGCATGAGCTAATAACACCACCACCATCTGCAGCATTTTGGTTGTCATGGTGATCCAAATATAGTGTAGTTCTAATTCTGGTGTCCCCTAGTTGCAACCTTTCAAGGTTGTTTGACCTCTTAAACTAATATATAAACCCACAAACAGCACACATGCAGGCCAAAGTATGTGACGTAACAAAACATGCTGTTGTTGTTGGCTTCACAAATTGTGCAGATTATTTCTGGTTCCTGGTAGGGAGCCCCTGGTCGCCTGGATTGAAGTTCATAACAGTCATTAGGCAGCAGAAGGCCTTTTGACAGTCCAGGAGGTTCGGGGAAGATTGCGCTTGGTTGGTTCAGAACTGCGCTGCAGATGGGCATGCAAAAATCCCTTCTGTTGCTCCGTTCGGGTGCAGGCTTATCAGCGGCCAGCAGAGAGAGAGGCACCCTCTGCTGTGTATACATCTGTGTGTCGACAGTGTGAGGAATCTATAAAGCAGCCATATAATGTGTTGTTTTTGTGCGCACGGAATAGCCAGAAAATGCGGTTCATTTCAAGCTATTCGTCACTCACACACAGTCAAGTTGAATGAAAGTTCAGGAGCAAAACTGTAGGAGTTTCCGTCCCATTTGTTTGTGTGGAGCAGCCCCAGAGCGAATGTCATTCTTGCATTCATGGATGACTCTGCTGTGCCTCTAGCTTGATCCTTTTAATTAAAAATCTGTTCCTCTTTTGAGCCCCTCTATTTAATAAACCAATGGGCTATCAGACCAGCAAAAATACTGGTGTAAGTGAGTTTGGCTTAACACTATCATTTTTCCTGAGTCACCTAAATCATTGATAGCGGAGGAAAGGATTTCTTCTCAGGATTTTGAAAATTAAAAATGACACTTATTGTATGTTAAGGCGTTTTATCAGCTCAGTCAAGGACACTTTCATTACAATAGTTTGGCAGGGAATTAACTGCAGATTCTTTTTACATATTTAGCATGAAGTCAGCAAGAAATCTGCATTTGTTTGTTTTTTTTGTAACACAAATCATTCAGTGGGTTTAGACACGGTGTATGGAGGCTCGGCTGATTGAAGATTACACATAAGGCTGCAGTTTAACAGCTATAGTGAGGACTGATGCACCCTCTGTCTGCTTGTCCTCAGAAAGATAACATATTCTCCTGCTGTGGCACTTGTCAGGATGCACCATCAATCATAATTTGCTTTACTGTTGCTCTCTTTGTGTTTATGTTTGTGTTTTGCAGTGAACTTTGACTATGTGTGTGCAGGTGCCTGTGTGTGCATACATGCGTGTGTGTTTGCATGACTTCATGCATGTCTGCACTCACAGGGCCCATCGTGCTGCTTTCGCTCAGACGCACAGTGTTTGGCAGTGTGTACGCAGCTCTCTCTGAGTTGCTGTTTTTGCCCGATTTCTATTTTACATCAAAAAGCCTTCATCACACTTCAATAAGATAGATGTATTTTACTCAGTTCTTGTTTCGGCCATTCTGCTGTGATGTGTAGTTCTAATAATATGAGCCAGGGTGTTGCACAACAGGAGCCCTGTAGCGTAGCGCTCCACTCTGCCTAAAGACCAAACAAGCCCCCAAGGAGAAGGATAACCGCCCAATCTCTCAGTTAAACAGGACATTTGCATGGACTTTAATTAAAGGTTTTCTGTAAGCATAATGGGTTTATAATAGTGTTGCCGTACAAATACAATTGAGGTTTTTCTCCTTAAGTGGCCTCTGTAAACAGACTGTAATCACAAAGATAATTGGAAGTGATATAACAGAAAACACTGCTGCATGTGTATAACGGTAATACTAATCCAATAATGACTTTAAATTGCAAAACCATGCTTGTGTCTGGGCTGAACAAGGCAAAACATCAAATAATCAGATGAACCGTACCCTTGAAATTTATCTGAGCCGTCCTCACCTCTCTATATTATTATTGTAAGTTTGTCAAATGTCACTGAAAACACAAATGTACTTTACAGAAATGCTGTGAGGTCAACAGAAAGCCTGAAATTAGGGCATGGCAAAATACTGTTCAATATTCAGCATTTATTTTCTATTATTATAATCAAACCATAGGATTTTATAATATAATGATTGCTATGTAGTGTTACATTAACACTGCAATGCAACTATTTCACAAGATTTCCTCCAGAATAATTTATAAAATACTTCACAAGGCAGTTGAAAATGTTTCAGTTTGACTACATTTCGATGCATACCAGTGAACAGAAACTACACCTAAAAAGATACCGTGACACACTTTATATCAGTACTTTTTGAAGGTTTTCCAGTTATCATGATATGAATTTTTTTTTTTTCCCACATTGCTAAGCCCTCTCTGAAATCGTTCTGAATCAACCACTCCAGATCGGCCCACATGTTTTTCAATACAGGATCAACCCACAGGCCACTAGTTTCCCTCATGAGTCCCTGCCTAAAATACAGTTATTCTGTGTGAGATTCTCTACCCATCAGCCACTTGGGTTATCTCATACGATGTTTAAATTACAGTTTGGAAGAAAAAGCCCAAGCGTTTTGAGCATGTGTACATGCAAAAGAGTGTTTGTGCTGCATAAAAATGAAAAACAGTTTAAACAATGTGGACTTCGGCCCTGTGGAAAAATGTGTCCAGACTCTGGCTCGTTATTGCACACTCACACACACACACACACACACACACACACACACGCCATACAAACATGCACATTGTGCAGGCCCCTGTAGGGAGCTGGCTGTCATTTCCTATTTCCCATTCTGTGTCATATATAATGCTTTATCTGTAGAGGGCGTTTGATCTGCTTAGACTTGGGGCTTGGACTTGCAACTCTGCAAGCCTCAGTCTGTTGCTCGTGGTTTCTCTCTCTCTGTCTCTCTTTATAGCACTCTCTCTCCTTCTCTTCTCCATCCCCTTCCCTTCTTCTGTCATTGGTGGAAATACAGCCATAAGGCCTGTAGGCTTCATCAGTGATTTTTTCCCCCCAGCAACTCGGCTGCAGCCTGTCTTTTATACTTAATCTATTCATTTTTTCCCCCCTCAAAGTGTTTGATTTAACTTCCGTACTTTCTTCCCACCCACACAGGCCCTGGCTTTGATATATTTAGAATATGACCCGTCTTTCTCCAGTGCGCTGAATTATTTTGATAACAACATTATGCTTGCCATCAGGAGAGCGGTGGGAACTGAGGAGGTGGGTGTTGTCTAATCCCTCCGCCCATGGAGGTTGGCTTGTGTGGGTTTGCTTAGTCTACATTAATCCCTAGCGAGTGAGGAGTTTTGTCTGTTTGCTCACAACCTTGACAAAAGTGTGTCAGCTGACAAATATTCATTTGAACAATCCAATATCAGGAAACAAATCATAAGTCCCTTGTGTGACTTGAGAACCATATAAGTGCTTTCCAAGAAAAAAACAAAAACATCCTCCCACAATAAGAGGTCATTCCTCCTAGGATTTAACCACAATAAATCAGCCAGATGTTTATTTGATATTTTTATTTCAGCTGGGGATCCACTAAGAATAGAATGGGCTACATGCAGTAGCAGCTCGCAGGATGTTCACAAGTGGTGACAGGTTTGTGTGAGGGGGCGTCTTCAAATGACTCATTTGTCATTTTACTTCAAGGCTTCTTTTGGGCACCATCCAAGCATGAGGGACCGAGCCACACTCGCTGGCTTGTAAAATTGTTTATGTGCAAGTTTGTATAGACAAGTTGTCCTTTCCTTAGTGTCTTTATTTTACCATTTACAACAGAATATATAAAGAACGTGTGCCTCTGCATTCTAGCAGCCTTGTTTTTTCTCTCCCACATACACACAAACACCCATTTCCCCTTAAACACAAAGTTATTCATGTTCTTTCCTTTGTTGCAAATGACATGCTGTAATCCCCTAAATAATTAGCATCTTTTGCAATGTGCATCTGCTGACACCCAATTCCCAGACCTGGACAGATCTATTAACGAGCTCTAGCAGGCTGTGTGGTTAATAATCAGGTATGGCCGATACTGCTGCTTCCTGACTCCCCAGAAAACACGGGGGACAACAATACAGCAGCGAGGCGGCTTCTCCGCCTGCTGAACGTCAGCTTTGTTTTTCTCCCATCATCAAGACAAGCCTGTACGCATTTAAATCTCAAACAATGCAAATTTAGCTTATGGGGGATCTCCAAAAAGAAAGTTAGCAATTTCCCAAGTACAGCCAGCTTTATTTGGAAATGGAACGTGCCTGCAAGCTTGTTTATTGTGGAGAAAGTGTGCATGAATGAGACGCTGTAAACATGAAGACAGTATCAATGAAGACCCAAGCCAAATGTATGTGGAGTTTACAACTAGTCCAGGCATTAAGCAGATGCTTTACCCAGAGTGATTTAATAAATGCAGCAGCGAGCGTTCCTCATCATCGACGCGGTTTGTCCTCAATAACCCCCGACCGAACACACACAGATTCAGTCAGTATCACACTTCTAACCTACAGTACCGCCCTTCCCCCACACTTACATGGATCAGAGCTCCCACTCTATAATACATCAGAGAGACGGAGGATACAATATGCAAACTCCTCCACCATATCAGAGGCAAGAACGCATCCCACGATTTGTGACTGCAGAGAGATCTGTCTCCTAGTTTTCTCCTGTCATGTCATTATCAGTGCCGTAATTGCACAACACATCAAAGAATCCATAACTCTATCAAATCACCCAAAGTGTATATATGTAAACACTTTCATTTATATGTTTTCCTCCTTTATCTTGGCAGCTCAGCTGAGCTACTGACTCGATGACTGATGCTTCCCCATGTTGAACACCTAATTGAATTGGCTGAGGGCACGGTTAGATAGCATGGACAGGCCATTAGTTGTCAGGCAGGAGAAAACGACTGCAGGCTTTTTTTTTTTGCGGCCTCATTTGTTGTAATGAGTAAATGCCTGCAAAACCGAGCACAAGGCACAGTCCCCAGACCATAATTGGAAGTTGGTTCTGTGTCAAGAAATACGTTTGTTGGACATATTCTCATCTAAAGATGAAAAGTGTTGCTTGTGATAGTGTCTTTGTTTGTGCATGTGACCTTGATGATCCTGTCAAATGAACAAGTCACAATTTCACAGCGTTTGCTCTGTGGGAAGACACCTGTGGTGGCTGGAGGGAGAACAATCAGCTCTTGCTGTTATCGCCGGTGTTAAGTCAAACGCTTGCGCCACATGAGTTCCCCTCTCAGTTGGACTTGATGTGGCACAGATTGCAAAAATTCTGGATGTGAAGTGGAGGGCTGAGACTCTGAGTGGAGGGGGGCAAGAACTCTGATGTCTTAGTTTATCTTCCATGGTGTTAATGAGAGTTGAAAGTGCAGTATTACATTGCCGAAGATCAGCTGGATGTAAATTAGCTGTTATCGAGGAGACATATATCAGGAGGTGTACTGTTGATCAGTTAATAGGTAGAGGGATGGGCTACATTAAGGAAGCAGAGGAAGAAAGAGTGCACATGTGAGGAGCTATCTTGAGAAATGCCGATATGATACGACCTCAGTGCTTGAGAGCGAGCATGGTTGTCTGCATTTTGTGGGGAAGACAATAACAGTAAAAAAGCCTGAGGACTGAAGTGCTCTCTGCTCTAAGAGGATGTCAGAGGCTCTGAGTATAAGAAGAGGCAAATGAGTGAGGAATGAGGGGGGACGAAGGGCAACACTTGACAAAAAGTAGGCCTAGTGTACCAAACTTCCCGCTTCTGCAGTTCAAACTGCATGAATATTTCTCGGGGTCTTTAGAGGGCCTTCCTCTTCTTCCAGAGAAGCTGTGATCCATACTGGTGGAATAAATCATCTGTCCTCCCCCGTAATCCCTCCATGCTGATTCGTGATTGCAGGTGGGAGAAAGGTGACCCCTCACATTCAGTGATTCTCCTCTCGATCAAACATGAGAAGCTACCAGCCATTGTTATTATTAAACCCTGCATACTGCAATTACAATTGATTTCTTTTTTTTAAAGTGAGCTCCATGTGTTATTTCATTTCAGTCTCTGGAGTTCTGATGTGGAAACAACATAGATTTTGGCCTTGTTTAGACTGAAAATCTTTGTGCATCTAGAGCGAAATACAGGAGCATTGTAATTGCAATCACATTTGACTGAGGGCATCTTGAGCCTGAACAACACTGGTTTTGTTAATCATACTCTGTTTTTCTTCATAGGAACCTGGGGAAATCTGGGTTGCGTGTCTCCTGTCTGGGGCTCGGTGAGTACATTTAATTAGCATTAGAGGCAAATGTGTGATGATTTCATAAGCATCCAAGTGCAAACCCACCTCATCTGTGTGTGTGTGTGTGTGTGTGTGTGTAGAGAGAGAGAGAATGTAGAGCCAGCAAAAGAGGCAAGCAGAAAGGGATAGTCTTTTAAATTTCATTATATCATTTCACCCTATTCTAAACCTCATGCACGTATGGAGAGTCATGAGCGACAACACAAAGCTGTTTGCAGAGTGTTAATATTTTTGCTGTTAATATTTAATCAATAGCACTGGTTTCAGCAAACAAATTGCTCAATTATCACACATATCCAATGCACACCAGAGGGTAAACATTCTCATTCATCTTGATAGGACTAATTCATTTAGTAAATCTCTAGTGTGTGTGTGTGTGTGTGTGTGTGTGTGTGTGTGTGTGTGTGTGTGTGTGTGTGTGTGTGTCTGTGTGTGTGCTGGCCATATCTTTCAATGTGCATGTGTATATATATATACTGTGTTGCAGAATTTGTGTGCCAAGTCGCTTGAAGGGGGTGTGTCTCTAAAGACAAAATAACTTTATAACAAAGCAAAGGAATGATGCCGTGCTGCTCAGGCCCAGCAGATACTGAAGCACATCTAATGATAGAAAATCTGTGAATGAGTTAGTTAATCATCGCTGTAGTGATTTTTTTTTTAAGAATTAGCCACCGAATAGTGAAGAGGGAACCATCATTCAACCTGAAGGAATATGTTTCAAGCCTCGATATTGGCAAGCCTCAGCCAAGCTTTAGTGCCCTTGAGCAAAACATTGATTCCTTGTACTGGCTTTCAGTAGAGGAGAGCAAAGAAAAAAAGAATTTCACTGTGGGGATCAAAACAGCTCGCTTTAGCATTTGAATTTATGTTGGTTTCTTATAGCTCCAACTGCATAATCAAGGAATAATTAGACATTTTTGGGAAATATGCTTATTTGCTTTCTTAAGACGGAGACGATGAGAAGATTGATATCTGTGCACTAAGTAAGGAGTTAGCGCTAGCAGTCACTTAGCTTATCTTAGCACAAAGACTGGAAATGGGGAAACAGCTAGCCTAACTCTGTCCAAAGGTGACAAAGTCCATCTACCAGCACCTCTGAAGCTCACTACTTAATGCGTCATATCTCATTTGATACAAAAAACTCATGTGTAAAGTGTAAAAAGCAAATGAGCATATTTCCCAAAATGTGAAACTATTCCTTTCAAATTGTGTAGCAGATAATAATGCAGATAAAGCAGATAATCCAAAGAAGATATATTTTAATTGACCATTGCCAGGTTAGAAAAATGTGGCTGAGCCTAAAATGAGAGTTTCAACAAAAACAGTGTTCAGCCTATGCTGATTGGAGCAAGAAAAGAAGCTGCAACTGCTTCTTTCTATATAAAGGATAATAATACAGCACCTCATTGCAGTCTGTGAATGTGCGTGTATGCGCAGTCATGTGTGTATTCACTTGTATGTGGCAACTGTAAGAGGATCTCACATGACCTGAGACTAACTCTGACGCCTGATACAGGGGTGTTTATTGATAGCTTCAATACTGCTATTACTTATCAAGCCTCTTTTAGCTTTTGACAGATGACAGGTGCTGCCTGTCTATCTACACCGACCCGTTTGAGGCTTAAAGGAAAGAATGAGGAAAAGAAAGGTTAAGCCAAAGTGTAACACATGCTTTCCGGAGGGGTACTTCTGAAATTGAGCTTTTAAAATGTTGAGAGGAAAATGAGGAAGTAAAGAATAAAACATGAACATGAACCCAAGTACTTTGCTCTAGCAATACAATAACACCTGCCCTCCATAGAGTTGAACAGGGAAACAGAGAATTTACTAAAAACTGGTCAATTTGTTTCTATGTGGGTTTCTATGTTTCACTTCCTCAACTGTATAGTCAAAAAAAAATTTATTTGGACAGCAGGTAATAATTTGATAGATTTTTTGTTTTGTTTTTACTTGACCATCGCCAGCTTAGAAAAATCAGGCTGAGCCTACACCAATCTGCTGCCACACTTCTGGTGCAGTTGGCTACAGATTTAACACCAGCTTCTGCATTATTTCTTATTAGTGGGAGATGACAACAAGCAGCATGTGACAGGATCAGGCAGCAGAAGACTGGGAGGAGAATATAAAAATTCTAACAGAAACTGTGTTTGGCCTATGCTGTTTGAAGGATGAACAGAGGCTGGAGCTGCTTCTATCTACAGTATATGTATATGCAAAAATACTGTACATCAGTTCAGTCTGTTTATTTATTGTATTAGTTTATTTAACAGGGACAATGCTCATTGTTCAGCAGAATCAAAACTGTAAATGAGCCAGAGTAAATGAGCAACTTCATCTGTTTAACATCTGCCATTGTCTTGAAAACAAAACAAATGTCAACGAAAACTCCTGACCTGAAGGCGTTTCCTGAAGAAAACATGATAAAACATAATTTTATCAAGTTTTGCTGCTCTGGTTTCTTATATAAACATGCCAAAACTTTAATGGCATGTTTATATAAAGTTCTGAGTGGTTTCAATCTGGATTTGTTAGCCTGTGCCCAGTTCAGCAGTGAAATGGGGAATAATTATAGCATTCATATATAATGTAGAGATTTTGGTAGTCAAAATCTAAAAATATATATTAAATGAAACATTACTTTTTTGTATTTTTTTTTACATTAGATCTAAAGAACCGATTACTGTCAATCCAAACACCAAGATACTTGGACTCAGACGCAACTTGTAGCATTAGGACTGACTAAATATAAGTGTTCCCAGTATAGATCCCTGTGGGATGCCAGTATAAGAGTGGTAGATTAAAGATTATGAACATTCATATTTTGTGTTCTGCCATTTAAATATGAATCTATACATTTAAGAGAATCAGGCAAAAAAAAAAGGAAAACAGTTTGTTATTAATAATCTATATTATATTATATATAAATTATTCTTTTGTTCGCTGTTATGCAGGTTAATAACAGATGGTTGTGAGAGGGATCTGGGCAGTATAATGGCTTTGCTAACAAGAATATATACAAAAACACAAACAAAATGTACGCACATGCAAGAATTTTCTCACAGGAACAAACACGAATCACCTAAAGCTGCTTTGTGCATAATTTTAGAATTTCCAACATTAGTGTTAATATCTAAAAAGACACTGTGGCAGACATCAATGCTCGTCACTACTGAACCAATTCTCTCTAGTATTGTCTAGATTTTAAGCATACAAAATCTTGCTGTAATCACATAAAGATTCTACACACAGAAGGTTAAACACAAGAGACTCATATGACAGTCAACCTTTTCACTTTCAACCTATCAACACTCAAGCCTGACATCTGGCTGTGATGGCTTTAGGACAGGGGCGTTTTGTCATGTGTCCATGCCAAAATGTCAAAGTAATAATTAATGCATGACTAAAATGGCTTGCGAGTGTGGTTTTACATGCAAAAGGTCTTGTATGTTTTTTGTTTGTTCCAAAACTTTGACTTTGACATTTCCTTCAACAGGCACATGGGTAACATTTGGAGGTCAGATCTCTGATGAGGTAAGACGTTATGTCAAATCCATCATTCAGCCGTCACAGCTCATGAGCAGATGTTGGCTTTCATTATTTTAGACCCCGCAAATACAACTTGTGAGCAGTTGTGACAGTTTACAACACCCAATTTAATGTAACTGGATATAAAATGGTGTGAGTAGACCACAGTATTCATTCAGGTATCAATTTCCCAATATCACAGCAGGCTGTTAACTCCCTGTTGGCTCTACCAAGGCCAAGTGGTCAGGTCTTATTTCTCCCTGTCACAAGTTATTAAGCAGAAGACCTCCTCCAGTGCCTTGATCCGGCCTTGAGGGGGGAAAACACTGACAGCTCATCACTGCGTGATGACCACTGGGACTAAGTGACACACACACAGACACAAACAAACTCACCAAAACAAAACAGGGGCCGAGTACAGAAAGAGAAAGTCATCATGACAAAATTTGCCTTCCCATGTACGGCTCTGAATAATCGGCAGGCACAGGAACTAGGTCAAAATAGTCTGGGAAATATATTGAGTGGTAAACAACTTAAATCAACAAGCATCCTGTACAGTTTTCCTGGTGATGTGTATCTCAGCAGCAAACAGATTTAGTCTCCTTGAGCTTCTTCGGGGAATTTCCCAGCCCATCCTTTTTGAAGTGTAATTTGGATAATATTTATAGTCGTGTATTATACCACACTGAAACTCTTCTTCTCTGTGTCAGGTGGCGGAGCAGCTGATGACTATCGCCTATGAGAGCGGGGTCAACCTGTTTGACACGGCTGAGGTCTACTCCGGGGGGAAGTGAGTGACGTCTCCGATTTGTTATCTATTTCACATCCACAGACCACTTTTCCGGTCCTGTCAGCTCTTTTCTCTATAGGATACGAGATATTAACAAGGTTTAGCCCCAGACCAGGAATTATTCACTTGAGGAGGCCAAAAATGAAAGGTAGCCGTGACTCTAAAGTGATTTGCATAATCTCATTCATCACTAGTGGCTCCCCATTATGTTCACAGCTCAATCTAACTTTATAGGCCTGCACTTTGTCTGGGTGAATAATGCGGGACATACTGTAGCTGTATGGGGATGAATATTAATTTCAAGGTTGCTGGTGAAATTCAGGCGTACAATGCAAGAGGTGTTTATCCTTTATCTTGTGCTCCTTCTCATTTTTAATCAGGTATTCATGCTGTAGATGTGTGGCAGATAACAGTCACGCTTACATGCTCTTAGAGAAATGGCAATCTGAGAAATAATCTCACCATCTTCTTATGTTTTTTTTTTCCTTACAGAGCAGAGATAATCCTGGGAAACATCATCAAGAAAAAGTGCTGGAGGTAAAGTACAGCCTCTTAAGATTCTAAATGTGTTCCACAAATAGGTTGTAGATTGTGTATGTGTGTATACACTACATGGCCAAATGAGTACAGGCAAATAAAATATGTAGCCATATGTTAGCATCTTATTCCAATAATGCATCCACTTTTCTGCGGAAGACTGCAGGGATTTGCTCCCATTCAGCCAAAAGAGCATTAGTGAGGTCAGGTAATGATGCAGGGTGATAAAGCCTGGCTCACAATTGATGTTCCAATTTATCCCAAATATGTTGGATGGGGTTGAGGTCAGGGCTCTCTGCAAGCCTGTCAAGTTCTTCCACCCAGAAAACCATTTCTTTATGGACCTCGCTTTGTGCATGGGGGCACTGTCATGTTGGAACAGGAAAGGGCCTTCAAGAAACTGTAACCACTATTGTCTAATACAGTTGTCCCCATCCTTTTTAGCTTGTAACTTAAAATGAAGGAATGTCTACTTCTGACCCTCTGTAAAGTTTAAGTTTAGTTTCATTTGAAGGGTTTTACAGCCTAAGTAGTTAATAGTATCCAGTGTTTCACCAAAAAAGTTCACCAGAGCCACAACAGCACTCTAGGCTACAGACATGCTGGCAACTCTGTGAAGCTGTAGTCGCACAGTGGTGTTTTAAATGCTAACGTCAGCATGCTAACATGCTCACAATGACAATGCTAACATGTTAATGTTTAACAGGTATAATGTTTACTATGTTCACCATCTTAGTTACAGTTAGTTACACCAACTTAAGTACAGCTGCGGCTGGCGGGAATGTCTTTAGTTTTGCAGGTATTTGGTCATAAACCAAAGTAACAGACAAACTGAAATTTTGAAGTGATAATGGTGCTAGATAGATGAAGGTCAGGGGATCAAAGTTATTACAGTTCATCCTCTGGTGGCCATGAATGTCTGTACTAAATGTCGTGGCAATCCATCCAATATTTGTCAAGATATGTCATTAAAAATAAAATTGTCAACCTGCTGGTGGCGCAAGAGGAAAAGTTAGGGGATCACCAAAGTATTTAGGATTCATTGTCTAGGGACCATGAATGTCTGAACAAATATTTGTGGCCTGTCCAGTCAATAGTTGTTGAGATATTTCAGTCTGGACCAAAGTGGGGGACCAACCGACAGACCCACATTGATTTGACCCACTTAATTTTGTGTAACAGAAATATGTTTTCTTTCTCATTCCTTCAATCATCCTGTGATCCTTCAGAGTTATGTTTGGACCCCTTGGTGGAAGGTGCATAATGTGCATCCATCTCACCTATCTTAGCTGGAAGTTTGTGACTAAGCGCTAATTCACTGAAGTCTCCCTACCTATCTGTGAAATCAATTCATTATCTAGAAATGTAACCATGTAAAAACATAAAATTTGCTCATGTCTATGGCTCACAGTTGAAATAGCAAGCAGCTGCTGGCGAGTGTGAACTTGTATCTGCACCACAGGAAATATCAGTTTCATACATCTATACTGCGTGCACTGCCACGCTGCAGTGATAAGACTCAGTTATGTGTATCGCTCTTCTCAACAACTCATGCCACTCTCTGCCCGCCTTCACCTCAACTCTGAATCTGTTTAAATTATTGATCATTCAAGCATGGGGGATTTTATAGGGAGGGAGCTATCTTGTTAGAGTTCAGAGAAAAGAGTCCCTCTTCATACTAGATAAGTTACAGGTTTGAAAAAAGGAGCGCAGCCCATCTGCCACTTCACACTGCAGGAAAGAATGTCACTGGAGGACACTTATCATTCTAAACAAAAGCAAATATGAAAGATACACACACATACAATCATGCATACATGCAGGCATGGAGATGCTGACACACACGCACACACACACACACACATATCTTTTCGAGAACAACTTTAAAGCCCCTTTTTTATGGCCTTTTGATGTCTGTCTGTCATCCCGCAGGAGATCCAGCCTTGTGATCACCACAAAGCTCTACTGGGGAGGAAAGTAAGTGTGTGTGTGTGTGTCCAGCATGTGAGTTTTCCTCCTCAGATGTGGGCCATCTCACCAACAACAGGCTACACATTAAAACATTCGCCTCCAGCTGCAGAGCGTGACATGGGATCAAACATTCTGGAAAACCTATGGGCGCACAGACATGGAGGACACGCTCAAAAAATGACAACATGGCCATGTTCTCACCCCTTCTTGCTTCCCTTCATACCCTTCCTCAGCCTTCTTGCCAAACTGCCAAGAGTCAAATCTGCTTCTTCTGTTGTGCTGAAGTTTTCTGCTCTCAATCTGCATTAGTCACACTCCCTGTTTCTAAAAGTCTTCCGGCTTGCGCTGAGGGAAGTAGAAGCTCCACAGTTGTTCATCACCTTCTTCTTCTGGTTCTCTTTTTAAGTATCTGATGTAGATCAGTAGAGTAAGGCCCGGGTGCGATTGTTTAAATTAACTTTAAGCTCATCCTCTCAGACTATCGTCAAGGTACCAAATCTCCACGCCGGATGGATTTTGAGAACAACTATTTAACCCCCAACTGAGCGAGCTGTGAGAGTGCCTGAGGGGCCTGTCAAGCATCACATCACCCGAACATACAGTAAACTCTCCATTGCGCTTCCTTACCCTTTTGCACAAATGGTAAGAAGACATGATAATATGGAGGAGGGACAGCATGTTTTTGTGTTCGTAATACATTATTATAACCCTTAGCAGGCTGGAACTCTGCAGGATGGAAGGAGGCAGAAAGGGAAAGTGTGAAATGAAGCAATGACAAGACAAATAGCAGGCAACTGAGCAAACAGAAAAAACACTGAAGCAGAAAGAAAAGAAAGGGATAAGGTGGGAAAGGAAAATGCAGGCATGGGGAAAATTTGAAAGTGACTGAGTAAACACAGGTGAGGCTACTGACAATATCACTGAAGCACAGTAAGCACGGTTTTCGAGATTTGCAGGTGTTTTGGTTTTACGGCCCGCACCTTCGTTGTTGTGGTTGATTTTCACCGCTCTTATCAGCGTCTTTTACAGACGAACCAGGAACTGTTTTCAGCAGAACAGCTCTGATAAACCCACTGTACACTACATGCTCAGCACTACATATCAGACAGACAAAGTTAGCAACAAGCTAGTGAACATAGTGGAGCATTTAGCAGCTACTGAGCCAGATATTTCCCTCAGGAGTTGGTGGAGACCAAAACAAATCTGAAAGCAGAGTGAATATTGGACTTAACTTTGTCAGGCAGCCAGAAACACAACACCAGATAAATGCTAATGTTGCTCCGTATCGACTGGAGGTGCAAATAGGCAGTTGTTTGCTAATGTGATCGCCATAACAACTTTATAAGGTGATGTTAATTTTGTGTTTGCAGCTTGTTGCATTTCCCCCAAGTAGCCAGAAAATCAATGAATGTGTATAGGTAAATGTAAAAATACCAATATAGTCCACTGCATTACAAGTAAAAGTCCTGCATTCAAAACGGAATGGCTCCCTTCAGATTGCTATAAATCACTGATACATTCACCCGAAAGAGGCACTTTTATAGATGGTCTAGGTGGCGCTGTATTAAACTACTATACTATGAAGACCTACTATACAAGAAATAGTATTTTTTTGTATGTTTTAGGTAGTCAAATGTTTAGCAATGTGTTATATTATCAGAATTTAGCATAACAGCATGTAAAAACTCCTAGTATAGAAAATAACTCCTGGTATCCAACTATAGATAGATAGATGTAGTGAAGTTAAAAGTATAATATTTCTCTCTAAAGTTGAAAATTAATCCTTAAAATTAAACAATTAATCAAGTAAAGTACAAGTACCTGTACATAAAATGTAAATGTAAATACAGTACTTGAGTAAATGTGCTTTGTTACGTTTCAGCCCTGCATCTAAAGGCTATATATTCAACCAAGTGATCGTCCATTTTAAGCCTAGATATATTTTCACCAAAGACTGTGAGTGCTAACAGGGAGGCCATTGGCAAATCACTGGTAAACAGGACAGACAGTGACAATAAGCCTTGTGTGTTTGCCCACTGCACAGACACACTGCACAGTTGGTTCTATAGCTGCGGGCACACTGCGGAGCGTCGAGTGGGTGTATTTCTCTTCAGTGATTTGTAGGTAGTTTGTTATGCAGGCTCTTGTTTGGCATGTTTAATGATCAGCTTCAATTCATGAGAGTTGTGTGTGTGCGTGTGTGTGTGTTTGCATCTGTGTTGACACCCTTGACATGCACTCCTTTCCCTCCTGTTGCAGAGCAGAGACAGAGAGAGGCCTCAACAGAAAACACATCATTGAAGGTAACAAGTAAATTTCCTCTCCGCTGCTTTGTCCTTCACATCACCCCATCACTCAGAGCCCCGCTGCACTCCTGTAATCTCCCTCTTTTATCTCTTTGCACCCCCCCTTTTCTCTCTTTGTGTATTTGCCTTCTCTCTACTCTTTGGTTTTTCTCAGCATGTGCACCCAGCTGAATTTGAACGTTGTATTAGCAAAAGATACATCAAACCTCGACACATGTTTTGTCTTTTCGCTTGTAATACCTTTACAGGTGTCTTTTTCAGAAACTGTTGCATCATAGTGACTACAAACTAGTGTGCTCTCCTCTCTTTTCCCTTTTTAGCCCTCATTTAGAAGAGTTATGGCCTTGCTCAAGCTTATAATGACACACGTTTCTCATGACATTGACCCGATCCATCCCACTTCCCAAACAACTCGCCATCCGGTCCACAGCGCAATGCACCTCCTGCAGTGACTCAGCTCTCTCCCACGTTATTAACATTCACCGCAGCCTCTGCAACTTTCCCCCCCAAACAAGAGGAAGGGAATACACTTAGAAAGGGCTGAAGGAGAAGGGCAGGCACTGAAAAAATAGGAGAGAGCAGAAGGAAAGGTGGCACTAACTTTAGTTAAAGCCAGTTTGCCTGTCCAGATGATAGGTAGCATCCGTGAGAGGAAGGTGCAGTGTCCCTGTCTCCGCTGGTGTGGCACATGTCACCACAGGCTAATGAATTAGACACCATCCTCCTTACTACTGGTTGTACAGCCCACCACAGGCCAGTCACTGAATCATTAGATTGGTTAAGTGACATTTACTGGGTATGATGGGGTGTCAAAACTTAATGATCAATAGCAGAGATCAACGCTGATGAACTCTGAGGTGACAGTGCAAGAAAATGTCAAAGTCTCTCTAGCAGCCAGCACGTGTGTTTACTATTTTCCTCATGGGACAAAGAAATTCCTTGACAATTTCGTCATTTCAAAGAGACTTTCGTAGAACACATAATTAAATGCATTATTCATCACAGACGCCATTAGAATAGCTTTGTTGTTTAACATCTTTTCTCAGTTCCAAAAATAGACTCCCTTCCCAGCCAGTAAACTCCAGCTAATCCACGAGACAGCGGAAACTGCTCATGATGACGGTGCAGGCTCAGATTAGGATCCATGTAATGGGTGTTTCTGGAGATCGCGGGAGTGCAGATGACAGAAGAAGGAATAAGTGGTTGGAACGGTGGTGGGGAGAGCATAACTCTCAGATGGGATTAGCAGGCGATGATGAAGCCTCTGGCACTAATCTGCCATGCACACTCACACATATTCAAGAGCGCAAGAGTGTCTTTTGCCTTGTCTTTCTATTACTCTGCTGTCCTCCTTTGTGACAGTCTCCTGTGTTCGCTTTTCATCTTTCATCTGGTCTTCTCTGTGTGTGAATGGGAACTGATCTGCTCACAATAATGTGTTGCCATCTCTTATTGTCTCCTCAATTTACAGTGCTTCACTTCCAACAAATACTGAAAGCTGAGCGAGAGAGAGAGAAATGAGCGCAACCTTTTTCCTGATCCCTCGTCTTTCTTCCTCATCCTCTCAGCTTTGAGTTGTTTGGTTCCTCCAGCACCTGACAAAACAGCATTCATTTATGTAACAAGGATAAAAGTTTGCAGTGCAGAGCGTTTTCCACATAGATCCTCTTACCAGGAGACAGTGGTGTGAACTCATCTTGACGCTGATTAATCCTGAAATTCTCTGTTCGACCTTTTAAAATTCTCATTGAGAATCAAATATAATGACTATTTCTGCGCTGAAAAAGATGCCGTTGTAGCTGTGTAAAATGGACAACTAAGTATTTTTGACAGTGGCCTAAAATTTAAAAAAATATTAATCAGGACGGTTCTATTATTTTCAATAACAAATGGGTCCAGTTTGTATTGAATTTCATTTTTCAAGTAAGGCTGTAGCAGTAAAACCATTGAGTGTACTGAATTGCGAAAACCGTGCGTGTTATTGCTAAAAAATTGAATTTTTCATTTGTAAGAGGAAGAATGTGTTATGTCTTCTCTCAAAAGTTACATGGTCTTGCCTTAACTAAAACAGAAAGAGACAAAATGTTGTACAGAAGTGTCCATAATTTCAGCTGTTTGAATCTCAGCAGTTTTGAATTCATGGTACTGAAATGTGTCAAACATAAAAGACATTTTAACTTGTCATAGAAGGAAACACACAGATGTAATTACTTATATAAACAAATTGCAGTCAGGTGTTCTGATCCTGCTATTATGCATGCATGCTCACTGTCACGACTTAGTGGGATATTTTTAAATGGAGTGGAGCCATAATTAATGTTATTACTTACACCTGTGCTTTTTCTGCTATGACAAGTCAAAATGTCTACCGTGAAAAAGGTCTACTAACAAAACCTGTGTCATCTTATTGAACCATGTCTTCCAGCTCAGTAACAGCTTTCCCATTGCTCACCATAAAGCCAATAAGAACTCAGTAATTAAACTGAAAAAAAAAAAAAATCTGAGATTCAGATTAACCCGTCTAACTCTGAGTGGAATAGCAACTCTTCATTCAGAACCATCACCTGGTATACAAAACACAAAGGCTTTTCTTCTTCATAGAAAAGCACTCAGTCAGTCATCTCTTATTGAATTAAGTTGTCAGAAAGAGCAAATTACACTTGATTATGGGACATTAGATTAGTATTTGAGGAGACAAAGACTGCATTTCCTTTGCGAACAATGTAGCATTCTGTTGTTTGGCAAATGGGACTTGTAGTCGCATAACCCCCTACTAGGTAAACCAGGCTGAATATGACAACCTGGATTCTTGTGCGAGCTGCATCAAAAAATGCGGCAGGCCAGATGCAGCTGGCAGGCCTTGAGTCACATGTGGTCAACTGTCACTTTGCCACGTTTATGAACATGTTGACTTTAAATCCCCCCAGGATCCAGTTCACCCTATTTTTCCTTTTACCTTATTCCATAGTTTAAGTGATGAGAATGATCACTGACTCTGCAGTTCCCCTCAGCTCTATGGAGCTTTATAGCGTCTTCCAGCTCATTGTTTTGTTCACAACTTCATTGTTCACTCTTCGCTCTCATCTCATAGCATCATTTGCGGCTGCTGCAGGCAGTTTTCAGTGAAATAGTTTTCATTTTTGTTTCTGCTGCTCCAAAGAAAACAGTTATTGCAGGTTTTAGTATGTGTAAGCAATCCGAGTAAAGTGTAAAGTCATTCCTATAGCTTATCTACATGACAGTGTTGAATTAATAGCAAGGAGAACTGGAGAGTTACATGCACACAGTGATTATCACTCTTCCTCTGCAGATCCAGGCCAACGTGTCCATGTCCAAAGGCATCAAGGGACAAGATTTTCTACTTGCTAGCATGTCTGAATGATACTGTAATAAGTCTCCTTGGTCCACCGGTATTAGCAGAAGTATTTATTAGTAGAAGGATGAGGGCTTATGCTGAGTCCTTATTCCAAGTGTGTCAAATCATCCTATTGGAAATATTTATAGATGTGTGTACGCTGTGTTTGGTAACACGTGTACATCTATTCCAGCACTACAACAAGTATGTTCAATGCTCATGATTCCTATTGACTGTTTTTTTCTTTCTTTGACTTTCTCAACTTCTTCTCTCCTCACACTTCAGGGTTAAAGGGCTCCCTCCAGAGGATGCAGCTTGAGTATGTGGATGTGGTTTTTGCCAACCGGCCAGACACCAACACTCCCATGGAGGGTGAGTGATCGCTGACCAGACCCCAGAGGGGCTGGTGGAGGCTTGGGGCAGGGACAATGCATGTTGTTCTGTAACATGAGAAGGTGAGAAATACTGACAAGACCGCTGCCCCTCACTGGACTGGCGACCTTTGCCTTTGACCAAAGGGGTTTGTCTTTGTGGTCGAGTGTGTGTGTCTCCCTCTGACACACACACACATTTCAAGTAATCTGCCAATCTTGCTTCATCTCTTGTCCTCTATTTTAGTCTATCACTCTCCCTCGCTTTCTCTTTCTGTCTCGGTGGGATCGTTGGTTTCCATAGGGTCCCTTAGCTGCACCCGCTCCCAGCCCTCCCTGTTCTTCAGAAGCAGGATTATCTGGCCCCCCCGGGGGAAGCTGGTGTATTTTTGGGCTGGTCTCACTTGATACAAGCCCTACTGTGCGCTCTATTCCTTCAACACACTTTAGTGCTGCCTTTCCCACACATCTACCATATGTCACCATCTTTTTCTTTTACATACTTCCAGTTTCTTCCTCAGTTACCGCTCCCTTGTGATGTGGCCATTACAGATACACTTGTGCCAATCTTCTATCCTGTCAACCCTCATCCACAGGTAGTACTTGGCTGAAAGAATGGAGTCTCACTGGGCTCACTAAAATATTTTCCAGTCTTTCCCCTTTGCCCCCCATGCTTCCTCCCCTCTGAGCCAGCAGACTGTGGGAGGCCAATCTGTCATATTTATCGTTCCCGGGGCATTGCTGTCACTGGTGGTACTGGTGACTGGCAGACAGACCCTGCGGCCTGCTCCGTCAAACCTTCTAATAACCCATCTCTGCAAATAAAGCCACTTCACTATTGACAACTGATGTAGAGAAGTCTAATCTGATTGATAGACTGATTGATTGGTCGAGAGTCTGATAGGATGATAAAAACTGAACAGAGAGAGATGCCAGATTAAAAAACAAACAAACAGACACAGACAAATATAAAGATAGATAGGCTCAGTGTGTTTTTCTTTCAGCAGCTTGGTAACACAGTCGGTTCATTAATCAGCGTAAAACATTGTGCATGTTTTCTTCATCCTTCATTACAGTGAAGCAAGGCCACTGTCATAAATCTCCATGTAGAGGGTCAGTCACTTTTAACAACTTGAGAGAGAGCGGGACTGCATGTACAGGCTCTGTGTATCCTCGAGCATTATGACTAAGAGTTTCTAAATAGCTTTTCTTGGGGATGAAGTAGCAGTGAGACTTCTACATCTCTGTGGGCATTTGCGGTTCAAAGGACTTGTTATATACATGTTTAAGATACTGATACGCACACCCACATGTTCCTGAAACTTAAAACAGGATTAGCAGCATCAATGCAGTGCACAAAAAAACCCTCCTTGAGCTCCAAATGTATCATTAAGATGAGAATGTTAAGCTAACTAACAGGTGTGTGTGTGTGTGTGTGTGTGTGCATTTGAGAGGGAATTTGTGTTTGTATTTTGTTCTCGTGACTTTAACTGCTTCCGACTTTGTGTGAGACAACGTGTGTCCCCTTGGGGACAAAAAAAATGTGATGTCATGGCTGCAGAGTCTCCGTTTGTTACCATCACCACTTTCCTTCTCCCATCCACTCATCCATCTCTTTGTGTTTCTCTTTTTCTCCCCCCTACTTGCTCTTGACTTGCTTTGTCTTTTGGCTCATATCCAGTCGAACAGCAGCGACAGCCCCAACTTGTATCACAAAAATCCAACTCCCTCCTTCATTGCCTGGCTCTGGCTCCCCTTTCATTCTGCTCTACTGCTCTTTAATGTTGCAGCTGTCACTTACAGGGATGGGACTGTATGGAAGTTTTCCTCTGAGGGGTTAAAGGCCTAGCTGGAATTTCATCTCACATGTTGCCAAATAGTGTAGTTCATCAAGTAAGATTATAGGAAATATGATGAGAAGGTGCTTCAAGGAGAAGTGCCATTGTCAACTCATTGTTTTAATAGGCATACCATAGCCTGCAGAGTAAAATGTCTCAGCACAATGTTGCGATCCAGTCACTCAGCATCATTTCTTTATTTGACAGAGCAATATGCAGCAAATTGAATCCATTCAATCAACTGAATGTGAAAACCGCCGAACAGAGTGAATAAAGAATAGGATACATGGCAGAGGAAAAGAGCAGACATGGCATCAATTGATAGACTTTATAACAATCCCTCCAGCCAAGGGTTTTTCACTGGAGAGCTAATGAAATGGTACTGCCACAGCATACTGAACACAAACCCAAGGCCATCCAGTCAGGACATTCCTTCAAGTGCCAGGATATCACCTCTCTCCTCAAATGTTCGGCAATAAAGAGCAGCATGCAGGATGATCTCACCCACTCACTACCTCAATACTTATTTTCCTTTTGGCTGCACATTCAAAACCTTCTTTCCCACGATCACAGAACTAGGAAAGGGCTTCATCAGCCATTGACATATTGTGTGCCCTGTGTGTATGCATGAAGAGGATAAATATTAGCTTCAAAATGAGTACCACATCCCTGTAAAGCAACTCTCACGAAGACACCTAAACATCCACATAGACACCTGCCCAGAAAAATATGGATATCAGTGTGTGTTGTGTGCTTTCTTCCACACTCCTTGCTGCACTCTGCAGAAGGACACTGCAATACCTGCTGGCTGAAGTTGACCAAATGTTCCCGACTCAGTGGCGTGCTGCTGCTGTGAGAGGTCTTGAGGACAGGCTGATTGCAAATTTGCAATAGCGAGCTTATGCTTTTAACACACAAACAGGATTTTACCCACGTTTCATGCATGTGCTCATACAAAAACAGACAACACACATCATTTATATACTTAACTATAACAATATGAAACATTAAGTGTTTAGTTCCAAACAATATTCAGTTTCAGTACAACACAGTCAAAACATAAATCACTAAACAACATGGTTATGTTTCAACATCTTCAGGCAAGCATGCAACATAACTAAGACTTTCATGTGCGTGCCAATAAATAGTGAATTAAAGGAAAAGTTTGACATTTTGGGAAATATCCGTATTCATGTTCTACTCGAGAGTTAGATGAGAATATTGATACCAGCTTCACATAAAGGCTGGAAACAGGGGGAAACAGCTAGCCAAGGTAAGGTCTACCAGCACATCTAAAGCTCACTATTGAAAACATTATATCTGGTTTATTTAATCTGTATACAAACTGAAGTGTCAAAATGACACAATATGATGTTACAGGGGTGCTGGACTATTTCTTGGTCAGCTGCACTAACTTCCTGGTGTCTTTTCTGACTCCAAGAGATATGACATGTTAATTAGTGAACTTCAGAGGTGCTGGTTGGTAGATTTTGTTATCTTTAGATAGAGCCAGGCTAGCTGTTTCCCCCTGTTTCTAGACTTTGAGATAAGCTAAGCTAACTGGCTGCTGGCTGTAGATACGTCTTTACTGTACAGACATGAGAGTGGTAGCAATTTCCTCACCTAAATTGTACACCAATCGCATACGTTCGAGGGCATAATGATACAGTACATGCTGTTCATATATGCACACATCACCACGTGCATGTGCCCACAGCTTCACCCCCATCATCCTCCTTGAAAAAACGCAGTGGGCTTATGTGAGTGGGGTGCTGATGGTGTGCGCTAGATATCTCACCTGAGCACTAGGCTCAGTGTGGCATCTGTTGTTGGAGTTGATGACTCACTACGTCCTTGAGGAAAAAAACAATGTTAAGACTGGCCAGTAGGTATGGATGCTGCCGTGAATGAAGTTGTCAGCCTCCCCTCCTGGCACTGAGGTGGATTATTCATAAATTCACAAACTCTTATGAACTGCGTGTTCCTCCAAGGTTCCTGCTTGGTTCACAAGCTTTCCTTCTGTCCTTACATCCCTCCAAATCCCTCCCTCCATCCCTTTCGGAGCAGATGTACTGTTATTCCTCTACCCTCGCACCTGCTTCACCCACACGCACACTTGCTCTCTGTCTCTCACTGAGCTACATTTTGGTCCAGAGAGAGAACTACTGATGAAAAGGAATCGCTCTTTTTTTTAATCACGCACTGCTGTGGTATCATCTCTTCAACCTCACTTTCAGTCTCCTCACTTCATATTTTTCCTCCAGAATTTGCATTGCGCTAATGTAGCAGATGTTTCATTAATGCATTTTAAGCGCAATTACGGAGTAAAGCAAGCAATAGTACAGACACATTCAAAATAATAGCTGTATTTCCTCCTCCTATTGGAGATGTCCTTGGTTAAAAGCTCCTTTGAGAAAGAACTTCACAGTAGGTTTTATTAAATAATATAAATAAAATAAATAACATTTTGCTTATCCACTGTTACACCCACCCCATTACTTTCTTGCTGCGTCCTCAGGCACAAATACACAAACCACTAAAGGCCACTGTGGCTTCAAACCCTACAGTTGTAACTTGCTATGATTTGTTCGACTGCACAAGCAACATTCTGCCAAGGTTGGCTGAGTCTTTTCATTTAACCCCCCGCAGCGTCTGGCCACATTAAGTCGTGTGACCCCAGCAAAGAATATCTGCTAACACATGAGTTTAAAAGGAGACGAGCCTTTCGCACAAAGAGGCTGAATACATTTCAGGCATCCTCTTTGTTTTTACTATCCCGGAGGTGTCAGTTTTACCAAAGCCTTCTTGTAGTCTTCTTTAAACCTTGTTCAAGTCTTTTCTGAGAATGCCACCTGGTTCTAATTCTCCTGTAATGTATTTTTTGAGTATATAATGTGAAAATAATGTAAGTTACAATGTTGCAAATCAACCTTAACATTAAAAATGGTCTTCCTGCAGGTTATATAAAAGTTGCAATTGCGGCGCTATCCACTGTTTAATCACTGACAATGTACATGTCTGCTCTTTAATGTTTTGTTTTTACAGAGATTGTGAGAGCAATGACACATGTTATCAACCAGGGGATGTCCATGTACTGGGGGACCTCCCGGTGGTCTGCCATGGAGATCATGGTGAGTGACAGAGAAAGTCTTTGTGCATCTTGTAACAAGCAACATGAGATAAAAAAAAAGCTTCATATGACAAATGGCTGGGCTATATTTAGGGATTTTTGTCTATCCCCAACCTGACATGTGATTTCCGGTGGCTAAATAGATATTTAAACACATGTATTACAGATAATGAGTACAATGGCAGATCATCTGGTTATCTAGATATGCATTTTGTCCTCACTACTGAGGCTATCAGCACTGTAAAAAACTTGCAGTCTTCTTTATACTGTAGAAGGGGACAATGAAATCCAAAATGAGCAAGTATGTTGAAACACTATATGCCATATACAGCAGTGGGAAAAGAAAAAAAAAAGGAGATTTTTAAACATAAAGGTCAGTGTTTGCACACGTTTCCTCATCTCATGAACATTTCTCTCCTTTCTTTTTATTCCCTCTTCACATTCAATTAGGAAGCATACTCGGTGGCCAGGCAGTTTAATCTAATTCCACCAGTATGTGAGCAGGCAGAGTATCACTTCTTCCAGAGGGACAAAGTGGAAACTCAGCTGCCAGAGCTCTACCATAAGATTGGTAAGTCTATAGTAAGTTTCTTCTGAAGTCAAGCTTTTTTTAATAGATTTAGAGCTGTGATAGATTTTGTATCCTGTTGCTCAGTGGCCATTGTTCTATCTCAGGTGTGGGTGTGGTCTCTTGGTCCCCTTTGGCCTGTGGAATCATCACTGGGAAGTACGAGAACGGTGTCCCAGAAACCTCCAGGGCCTCAATGAAGGTACAGATTAAATTTCTTTTGACCATCTGTCTAGTGAGCTCTAGTTCACTCTTATCCAACAAGTACAATACCAACAACGACACATAATCTGGTTCAAGTTATTTCTGCCTGATTTTGAGTTACAATTCTAATGCTTATTGTTTTACTGCTCCTCCAGCCATACCAGTGGTTGAGGGAGAAAATAATGAGTGAGGATGGGAGGAAACAGCAAGCCAAGCTAAAGGAACTGGCTCATATCGCGGAGAAGCTCGGATGTACTTTGCCGCAGCTAGCCATAGGTAAAGGACAGCATGAACACCCTAAGACCCTTAACTTTCCATTCCTGTGAAAGCGAACAAAGAAAATGTTGCTCACGACCAAATTCAGTGTTTCTCTACATTCTGTCTGATGCCTTGATATCAGTAGCATCTGTAAAAACTCCTCCTATCCCCGATCTTTAGCCTGGTGCCTGAGGAACGAGGGAGTGAGCTCAGTGCTGCTGGGATCCTCCAATCCAAGCCAGCTAACAGAGAACCTGGGAGCCATTCAGGTATAAAGAACATTTCCTAAGAGTTATACTGAATAATTATTTCAGTATTTGGTGTAGTCAAACAGCATTGATTGTGTGCTGTGTCTTTGTGTTGTGCGCTACAGGTAATTCCAAAGATGACAGCAGGCATTGCCTCAGAACTGGATCATATACTGGGAAATCGTCCTCACAGTAAAAAGGACTATCACCATTAGGATGGACCCTGTTTTAGTGAACTATGCTCAAAAAGCTTATCAAAGCTCACTTCTCACAGCCATGGCACCATAAGTGCGTGCCCAACTTTGCTTGTGTGCGCGTATGACTGTATGTGTGACTGTGTAAAGTGCTCTGCTTGGCTCCCTGTCTGTATGAAGATCAACCAGTACTCATTATTGTAAAATGAGCTACTTGACAAAACATGCATGCTACAGCTATAGTAGCCGGCCACTGGACTGAACAACAGTTAGAAGATCCAGAGAGATGATTTCTGAAGTGAAATCCTCTTTTCCGCTCCAACAAAACTGTGCAGAAGCTGCTGAACCACAAATTTAAAGAAGCAAAAGATTAGATTATGGAGAAATAGATTACTGCACAATGAAGGTCAAGAGTATCATTGTGTCAAGAAAAGAAAACGTAAGAGACACCTATTGTCCACAAAGTATCACATAAGCTCATGGCAGTGCAGTAAAAACGTGAATTTGGTGTATCAAAATGTACCCAATGTTCCAGAAATGATGTTTGTTATGTGAAGAAAAAAAAAATCAATGATGACTTGTGTAATTTGGCCTGGTCTCAGCAGACTGGATGATTTGCTGACCCTTCCCATTGCAGCTGGAGCTCACCTGCCAACGTGATGAATTGTTTCAGTACTGGAAGAACTGAAATTCTGCTCACAATGTTGTCGCTAATAGGCTACCAAGAGAGCTAAGTTAAACTAAAATATGTTTCAAAACATCTGTACTGACTGTTACATATTTTCCTTATTAAGCAGCTATGTCAGAATGAGCCTTTCATCTCCTTGTGTTGTATTGTTTTTTTCTTTTACACTTATGCAAAAGTACAGCATAGTGTGCTTTCCTACTATGCCCCTTCAACCCCTTTTAATTTGAACTATGCCAGTCTTTTTGCCAGTAATGATAATGTCTGATTCATTTAATTTCAGTCTGTGCTGTGGCTAAAACATTTGTCTAGTCGAAGTTGGGGGGGGGGGGGTAATCCTCCTAACGGGGAGCCTGGACTTAAAAACAAAGCCATGTAGCTAATGAAGAGACTCCATTAAAAAAATAAAAAATAAAACCACATGGACCCCTGCAGTCATTGCACCTGGAACACACTAAATTCTTACCCAACTTCTCCCAGATGCCAGTTTTACATAATGGGATGATCGTTATGTTATGTTATGTTATGTTATGTTATGTCTGTTCAAACATGTATTTTGGTGTTCATCAGATTTGTACATACAAATAAAGAACTTATAATTCTCATGTAATAGTTTTAAAGACCTATAGTAATTTTCTATTGTTATGGATGCCTTCTAATATTTTGCCCATTTGAAATAACAAAGCTAGAGTAGACTTATTGCTTGCTGAGTTACATTGTAAACCGCAGTAAAAACCTGTGACTTGAAACCCTCTGACATAGTTACTGCTGTTTGCTGTTGGGGTTTGTCTGTCTTCCTGTTTTATAATAAAATCATGTGTGAATTATTCATTTGACTTCTGAAAAGTATATACGCTTTTGAGACTTTAAAAAAACAAAACATTTAACACTTTTTTAAATAATCTTATTGTACCTACTTATTGTATTCAATTTGGTTACTTTTGTGACATGGTGTCCATGGAAACAAACGCGGGCCTTTCCGGCGACGTATCCAATGAGCTGCTCTTGTTTAGAGGCGTGATATTTGATTGGCTTCAGCGGACTTCCTCGAATCTACTCGAAGCCCGCGGCATACAAAAAGTGCTGCTAGACAAAGTGAAATAGTAGCAATAAAATCGTCTTTTTTCTCCCTTAACTAACCTACTGGAATCGTGTCAAAGTCGTGCTAACGTTGCGGTAACGTCAGCTCGAAATAAGGTCGTTCCAAAACGGAAGCGCAACCCTGCTATTTCAGAACCAAACAAAGCGCAGCAACGTTAGCAGATGGCTAATGTTAGTTAGCGAGACAGCGAAGGGGAGGGAACGTTACCTTGTCAACTGGCGTCAGCTAAAACGGCTGCTAGGAAACACTAGGAAAGTAGCACAGTTCATTTCTACGACTTGGGGTGAGTATTGTGAACTTCAAATCAGACGCTAGTACGTGAGCAACTTCATTCATTCATTCATCCATTCATTGTCTCTATATGGGTCAACCATTGTCAGTCCCAGCTGGATAACCAACAGCAATGTCGCTGTCTACTGAGGCTTATTTTGGGGTGAGGCAAAGCAGCAGAGGTAAAGGAGACACCATTTGTGTGGTGCCCGACCTCTCCTCTGATCTCCCGGACGATGACTTTGACCTGAATAAGTCCTACCCATGTACCCATGTACCGTTGTACAAGAAGAACCTTTTGGCATTGCAACGTCGTTGTTATCCTGGTTCCTTGACAGGTGAGTGTAATTGGTAGTAATTGTGAGTAAGTTAGAGCTGAAATGATTCGTCAGTAGACATGCAATTAATCGGCAAGATTTTTGATAGTTGATTATGCTTGAACAATGTAACGATTAGCTCTTTTTCTTCATCTTTGATTAAAGTTAATTTACTATATTTCAGTTTGGAACAGTTTTTCGGACCAAACAAGCTATTCAAAGATATCACCTTGGGCTAATACGAAACAGTTGCTGCCCTAATTGTGAAGGTGAGGATGGGAGAAAGTGATTTTTAAAAACAAAAACAAAAAAAATCTTTCCCCAATTTTTGCTTACAGGTGAACGTTTGGATGTTTGCACTTGTGAAGCAGGAAGAAACCGCCAAATCTCTAGCTTGCATCCTGGCTCCCAGGTTTCTGCTGTCTCCCTGCCGCACCCGTCCACTGTGTCAGAGACAGAGGAAAGCTTGTTCAGTCAGCTAATCTCCGAAGATTTTGGCCTGTCAGGATCGCCATCTGCCCTCAACCCGAACAAAGTCATTCTTACTGTCGACCATAAAACCAGAGAGGTACTAATGAGCAGTGGCAGCTGAACAGAATTGGTCAAACAGTACCGTAACTTGGGCATACCCTGTAAATGTGTTTTATCTTTATTTTTCAGATTTTGTCAGCAAATGAACAGGCCTGCAAACTGTTTGAGTGTAACACCAATGACCTGATTGGAAAAAAACTGTCCTGTATCTTGAAGAAAACCAGTCAGGTCCTGGAAGAAGCATTGGAAGAAGATTTTCTGCTAGAGGATGGAACTGTTGTGGCTGTGTCTGGAAAAGTGGTATGAAATACGATGACTAAAAAGCTTGAAAATAAAAATAACCATGCATTGAATTCTTGAATTTTCCTCAAAACATGATTATATATCGAACTACTGTTCGGTCAAATGTTTCTGTGTATGTTTAACATGCTACTTTTTCTGTAGGTGGATGTTGTAACATCATCTGGAGAGGTGCCGGTGTTTGTGTGTACCCACAGGCCGTCACAAAATGAAGAGCACTGCCTTGTCATGATGGAAAATGTGGAAAGGGTATCTTCATGTCTGTCCTTTTCACAAGACGTAAGTGCTTCATTATTTAGTAGCCTTAGTGTGATTTTCCTTTTTCTTTTCTTTTATGTGCAACATTTTTAATGATAATTCCGGCTTTCCTGTTTTTAAAAAAAAATGTTTTCACAACTTAATGGTATTACCATCTTCAATTAAATGCTACTGGGTAAAATATTACCGTTTTCTAACCCATTAAAACAATTCTTTGTTACACTTTTGATGTCATTTCTAGGGCAGCATCCTAACCTGTGACTTGGCGTTTGCCCAGCTCCATGGATACCACCATCCCGACGAGTTAAAAGGAGCGTCTGTTAAGGAACTAATCCCCTCTTTACAAATCCCCTTCCACAGTAATGCATTGCCCAAAGTAAGCACACTTTACAACCAAAACTGTCCCACTCAGCTAAGAAAAGAATCCCTTTTTTTAAGCTTTGCTTTCAAGTTTCTGTTTACCAATGTGCTTCTTAGACAGTTCAGGAACACACAGGAAAGAAATTATATCCCACAACGTTTTAAGCTCAGGTATTTCTGTAAGTCTGTCATCTTTGACTTTGCTTTTCCTTCCTTCTTTCAGATGCTGAGGGTTCAGAGAGTGTGTGGTAAAAGCAGCGGGGGTGCATCAGTCCCGCTGTGTATCAAACTTCAGGGGGCAGTGGTATGTGGGAGGCCCCAACCCCAAAACAATGCGACTTGTTGCACCTGTCCAACAGAGAGTCTTGACAAGTCAGACGCACAGGACAAGCAGCCATGTTCTCCTCTCACCTCCTGTATGTGCAAGTCAGTTGGCTCAAACCCCGAACATCGCGAGCAACTTCATGGAAAAGAACCATCCTCTGGTAAGGTGTTAAGATATTTTTTAAAGACAAGGCTGGGACATAATGCTAGGTCAGAGAGGGATTAAAAAAACATCTAATATTATTCTGTAGAAACTGGTGCATAATCCACTGTCTGTGTGTTTGCCCAAGGACTTTAAAACATCCTGCAGTATATACTCTTCAGCCTTTATAATAAGGAAAATATACAGAAGCTAGACAAGATAATGTAAACCCCTGTCGGAAAAGTAATGCAAACTTAAAGTAACTGGCAAGCACTGATTAAAAAGTGGGTTTTTTAAGTTGAATGCCATCAAAGTTAAGGAAGTGGCCCCAAATCATGCCACCATATGCCAAAAACATAACTTACGCATCAAGAAAGGAGTAGGAGTTGAGATGAAACCAACCAACAGGAATATAAAAGACATATGCAGCAGAGAGGAGTTGGAAAATAGGACTGCAGACCGCCTAATGTGACCCATATTGATCATATGTGGTACTTGCAATGGTAGTTTTGCAACTTTTAGTGTTAATGTCCTTTTATCATCAAGTGTTTTCATGTCTACCCTGCGTGCATATTAGTTGAATAGAATCCTATCCTATCAGTATAGGGTGAAACTATATACTATATGTGCCCTAAAAATGTTATTCATCATGTACTGTAATCTAGTAGACTTGCTGTAACTAACTGAGCATCGTCAACATGTGTCTGGACTCTTACAGAAGTCAAAGTGGATAGCATTGTCCTCTCCCCCAGCCCTGCACTGGAGTACTCTGGAACGGTTTGGGTGTTTGCTCCTCTGAGCGGTCTCCTCCTGCTCCACTCTGATGGCTCAATCTACAGCATCCACAGCCACCTGGCTCTCAGTCTGTTTGGCTACAACAAGGACGAGCTGCTGAGAAAGGTTAGCCAACGTGACCAGCTGAACAAGGCTGTTTGGACTGACGACCGGGCCAACTCTCACTTCTGTCACTGCTGCTTTGTCATCAACAGAGTGTCACTTTTCTGATGCCCGGTTTCTATGGATGGATGTCTGACTCAGGCAGGAAGGCCAGCCCCTTCTCTGATTCTCATGCAGAGGCTAGTAAAAGTACTGCCTTATCCAAAATATCAGGGAAATCCGGTGAGTGTTTGTATGCATTTGTGATGTGTACAAGATGGCAGGCTTTTCACAACCCACTTGCTGTGATTAGTCTAAACTAGAGGATTTTTTTTAACTGTGAGGTGTGCCTCCCGAGGGGGGCATGAGAGAGTTGAAAGGGACAGGTGCATGCTGGTGTTCTAAAAACCAACGGGAGTCATAACTCAGCCTGATCCACATCACTATCTCCGCTGTCTATCTGCAATAAACGTCCATGAATCTGCTTAAAAAGCACAGAAAAATGACGCTCCTTACTCCAGAACTTTTCTGAGAATCATCATGTTTTTAAGCTTTCTCAAAGTAATCCACTGATAGTTAGCTGTTCATCCATTGCTTCATTGCAAACAGGAACTCCTAATAGTTAATTCGGTGGTGTACTTTGAATGGTGCCAAAATGTAAACAAATACAGGCTAAAAAAAAAAAGCAGGGGTCAAGTTGTAGCCCTGCGACAAACTAACTCACTTGCAACTCCATGGCAACATTATACTTCCTGTTTACAGCTCTCGAATTATGGGAACTGTGGTTCCTAAAATTAGAGCATGATTATTCCCCAAATAAAAGCAAGATAAAGAATAATAACAGGAGTGACCAAATCCATTAATATAAACTTCAAATTGCATGGACCAGGGGACACAGTTGTCTCAATTCTGTATGGGTGGGCCACAGTGTCAGACTTTGAAAAAAACATACACAGGTTTATGTGGTATAACAAAATGCCATGTCATATGTGTCCGATGAGGCATTTTTGTGTTTTTTTTCCATAATGCACCTCACAATAGTATCCTATCATGCCAATGCTGCTACTGTTATTTTACTCTGAATTTATTCCTGTTGTGTGTTTTTATTTTGTGTTGTCATACAGTATTTGTTGACACTGTGATTTTAATCATGTCCTCCTTTCTCTCAGTCCCAGACCCTTCCTCACTGGTGGCTGGTGATATGGCCATGGTGCAACACGCCATCCTGGGAAGAACCTCTACAAGGAGAGGCAGGATCTTCACTGGAACCAGCAACAGGCTGGAGAAACAGGGCAGCGCTTTGTCAACCCTTTCTCCTCCTACAGTCACCTCCACACGTGTGGTTAAGTAAGTGGCAATCCCTATGTCCTTGTTGTCATCAGCCACCTAAATGTTTTGTACTCAATTACTTCATATTACCAAAGGATAATAAACTTCTTGAACGTGACCATGTTAAACCTGCACAGAAAATGATGCCAGCAAACATCAGTAGACCAAATCTGTGTTCTGTATTTTCACAAATAATGGACAGACAAAAGCTGCTGTAGCAGCATCCAGGCACCTAAAAGCAGCAGACTGCATGTATATTTAATATGCCTGGCAGTAAATCTGGAAACACATCAACTCTATGGTCAAGATGCCCTCTCTGTGTATCTAACCAGCCAGCAGAGACACTAAAACACTTACCACTGTTTATCTTTTGTCTTTTTTATCAGAATTGTTTAGATGTTGCAACCTGGGATCATAATAGTTTCACTCATTTTGGTTCAGTCTTTCATAACATAAGATTAAATGATCCTGATATTGGAAGATGATTTCAGATTTGGATTTATAATATACTAATGCCACTCTCTTTTGCCATCTGTTGGACAAATAATGTCACAGCATGTTTGGTCAAAAAAAGATATATTGATTTACAGTATATAGTGACTTTCAAACCAATTTCCAGGTTTGGTGAAAGAGTTGAATGAGAGGCACCAAGGACTTAGAAGAAAGTGTGTGTGTGTGTTCCCACCTAAAAATATTTTAAATAGTCATGGACCAGACCAGTAGAGAAACATTAATATGGTACTGCTGTAATGTTTTTATCAGTCATTTAGTACAGTACCAAGAGAAATGAATAATCCTATAATATAAAATAAATGACACCTATAATTGTGCATTTGTCTGTGATTCCGTGATTTATACAGTGTGCTAACACGACACTTCAGTAGAGCTTGTGATAAAATTGATACCTCCAACCCACACCATGCTGCTAATGAAGCACCTATAAAATGCATAATTATTTTTCACAAAATATCTAGTACCCAAATTTTGCCTTTATGGTATGATATTTGCATTCTTATTTGATCCTGATTGACATTACAGTACTTAGATTAAAATCCAGCCATTCTTTTCTCAGGGCCGATGACACTACAGAGCTGATGGAGGAGGCAGCCCAGGTTTCTGTCTTCAGTGGCCAGCTAGACCATGCAGATACCACTCAGGCACTCCTCAAGACATTTGCCTGGGTGGATCCTCCAGAAGACGACACCTATTGCCTGATTCCTGACGAACCACCACGCCATAACCGAGAAGAGCAGTTCGGCAGTCAACCTGCCATCACGATTATCCCAGGTATGATGCAGGTAAACTGTTGTAGTTTTTAAGTTTTGTTTACAATCATTTATTTGTAGTTCTTCCTTGCAACCCAGAAACTGAACTGCAGTACATATTGGAGTGGGTACTGAAAGTCTTACCTTAGAAGAAAATGAACAGAACATTCTGCACAACATGCTATGAATTTGTATTAACAGTGAGCAATAGCATTAAAAGTACAGTCTTCGAGAAAGTGTATTGAGTATTTTTCAGTGTTTTGTTTTTTCCCACTTTAGACACTACCGCTCAGAATGGACACGCTGTTGGCAGGTTGGGTGGCACCTCTCGTGATGTAGGCAAAGACCACCACCGCTCATGTGCCTCCGTCCTCCAAGACTCCAGCTTTGAGGTCATCTCACTGGAGAGCAGGTGAGGGTAGAAGTTGCAGTTCTGTGTCTAAGAGACATTTCATTCACCACATTTTTAGCATCAACATTTTCAACTGGCTTTAACCTTATTTGCATGTAATCACCCTATCTGATATCTAATTGTTAAGACAGCCCATCTAATATGTCAGTAACCAAGGCTACCAACTGCTCTGCATACTGCATCATTGAAGAAATGATCTAGTGAATCTTTTTCACTAACTGTTTTATTCCTTCATTGCCTTCAGTTGTTTCGGCTGACTGCCTCTGGGTCAAAGTTTCACTACAATGTAGCTGATTCCTCAGTTTAGAAGGAAATGTATCTCTCCTGGCATGACAACAATTCCATAACATCCATTTAGACTGAACAACTTGCATCATTTGCAGGCAAATAACCACTGAAGTAGGCCAGGATTTTCAGAAATGTGGATGTGATGCAGCCCTAATTGTCAATGACATGCCAGGTTGAGATTGGACAGAAAACTGCAAACATTCTTCAGAAATGTTCATATTTCCTGCCTCCTTTTTGATACAGTAATACCATCTGCATGTGTTTTATTCTGAAAAGTTTTGCCAATCTAGATCCATTGTATGCTGTTCTTTGCCATCAGTTTATTGAAGCTCAATTTCCCAGGTCTTCCTCTGGCTTCTGTGAAAAGTTTGCCGGCCATGGTGGTTCTGATCCAGGCCAGCCAGAGGACTCTCGCTCAGCGCACATAGTGGACTCAGCCAGCTATTTCCTGGACCTTAACAGCAACGGCGATTTAGTGACCCGGGTCCTGGCAGACCTAGATCTGAGCGGTAGTATAGAGCTGCTCAGCGGCGGAGGGTACAATGATGATAACCAACACTCCATGACATCCTGCGATACAGCTGAGCTCCTGCGTACACCCTCCCCATGCGTGGTAGGGTCTGACCAGGAAGCAGAGCCTGCTGAGACTGGGAACGCTGGTGTAGAGGCCAGAAATGGCTCAAGTGAAGAGCAAGACGAAAAAGACCAGGGTGAGCAGGATCAGTGGGCAGCGCTCTCTTCAATTCACAAAGACAAGAGCCAAGGGTTCAGCATGCAAATGAATGGTGGGATTCAGTCTATGACAGAAATCCCTGCCACATCTACTCCTAAGAAACAGAAGGTGAATGGACGTGTGCTCTCCAGTACACAGATACTGGAGGGGCGATACAAAGGAAGCGCTTACCACAGAGATGGCACAAGAGTAGGTTGGTACTACATCATCTGTTTCCCTCAAACAAATCTGCTTTTCTGTTTGCTTTATGTGCAGCAGAAAGCAAAAGGACTTTAACTGGTACCTTATTTTCTGTCCAGATGTGCAGTTTGATGTGTGCAGGACTAACCTCCCTGATGGAAGCGCCATGTTCTGCGTGTGGATGAGTAGGCTTGGCCAGCAGGGGGCACTGTTGCAAACAGATCGATCCCTGCACAACCAATCAGGAGCCAGTCTAGGAGAGGTCAGTGGCAGTAAATCTCTTTAGAAATATGTTAGTATGGCACATAATATTTCTTTATCAAAATATACAAATTGTTGTTCTGCTTTCAACTCATCATTCTTTCCTCCTTTTTAGAGGATTGGTGATGCCACTCATGGGGAGGCATTACGCTCCACCATGGATCTAGAGCAGTCTCGAGCCTGTGACGGGCAGTTTGAGGAAGAGTACCAGCCTCTTCAAGCTGTGGGTAAAGGAGCCTTTGGTTTTGTCTGGAAGGCAATAAGGCGAAGTGATGAACAAGAAGTAAGAAAACATTTTCATTAATGCAGGAACATATCCCATTTATGTATATATATAATATGCAGCAATTTCTATGTATTTGACATCAGTTGTTATCTTATGAAAACCAAGATAAACCATGAGATTTGTGAGGGTAAAATGATTGTTGTGATGACGCGGCCTCTTTTACTGTATTTTCGAAATTTGCAGGTGGTAGTGAAGTTCATTAACAAGGCCAGAATAGTGAGTGACTGCTGGGTAGATGACCCCATGCTGGGACGAGTCAGCCAAGAGATTGCCATACTGACCCGAGTACAGCACCACAACATTGTCAAGGTAACTGGGTTGTCACATCAGAACCTTTTAAGACACATGGTTGTAAAAACCTTCATTTATTATGCAAAATTATTTTGCTTATCCTTGTGTGTGTGCGTGCGCGCGTGCGACTAGGTGCTGGAGGTGTTTGAGAATGGCAGTTACTTCCAGATGGTAATGGAGAAACATGGAGACGGCTTGGACCTTTTTGAATTCATAGACATGCAGCCAAGGCTGGATGAGCCCCTGGCCAGCTACATTTTTAGACAGGTATGTACAAGTCCAAGAAAATACATATGACAGGAGAAAGGGCTCTGAAAGGTGAAGTGTTAATTTGTTCCTTGTTAAACTGGATGTTCTGTCTCTTCCCAGCTGGTGGCCGCTGTCTTCTATCTGAGAACTAAGAACATCCTTCATAGGGACATAAAAGATGAGAACATCATCATCGACAAATGTTTCCACATTCGACTGATAGACTTTGGCTCTGCTGCCATGATGGCTCCCAGGAAGCTCTTTTACATTTTCTGTGGCACACTGGAGTACTGCTCCCCGGAGGTGCTTCAGGGAAATCCGTACGTACATTATTCCAGAGAATGACAAGTGACATTTGTTCTTTTTCATTTGGCAACAAATTAAAATTACATTTTATAATGATCTCCTTTTATAGATTGTTTAGGTTAGAAGAGGAATAACTGTCCTTGTGTTTACACAGCTCAATCAAATCATTAAACCTGACAGCAGAATCTAGGTCAG
The DNA here is from genome assembly GCA_005408345.1 of Macquaria australasica. Taxonomy (NCBI): domain Eukaryota; kingdom Metazoa; phylum Chordata; class Actinopteri; order Centrarchiformes; family Percichthyidae; genus Macquaria; species Macquaria australasica. The sequence goes on from SEMN01000112.1 coordinate 678,244, forward strand.
AGCACTGTTTTCCAGTCCTGTATGACTTTTATGACCCATTAACCTTTACGATGTACAATTAAACTATATGTAGCTTCAAAAATATATTGATCGTAAAGTTAGTAAAGCCATAAACAGACACTAAATTAACTGATGGGTAAAATGCTGCCATGATTTCCTAATTGCCAAGTATAAGCTTATTTTACTTATTGTTTGTGTCCTTGTTGGTTCTGTTGTAGCTATGAGGGTCCACAGCTGGAGATGTGGTCTTGTGGTGTGTTGCTCTACACTCTGCTATTCAGTGAGAACCCTTTCTGTGGTGTGGAGGAGATCCTGGATGCCAAACTAAAGCCCCCGTTCCCCATTTCTCCAGGTATGCTGCTGTTGTTTGCCGTTGGCCTTAAATAGTTTTCATTAACTGTCGCACAGAAAAATGAATGGCAAAAACATTTTTTACAACTCTGTGCTGAGATTTCTCTATGTATACTCTCAGACCTGCATGCTGTGTTATCTGGGCTGCTGCACAATGATCCCGCTCAGAGAATGACTCTAGACCAGCTCCTGCTGCAGTCCTGGATCAGCCAGCCCATTTCCCTGGCAGAGTACAGCTGGACAGAGGTGGTCCCTGCAACTCAGAGCTTCTGTGAGTACTCTTTAACACTGTGGTTAGACTGACAATGGCCAGCCATGTTTTCCACTTCAGATATGATGAGGTTCCACCTGTAATTAAGTATCACTTTCTTTGTACATTTGCAATATCTGTAAATTAATCTCTTTACATCCAAATTAAGATGGTAAATGTATCCCTACCTTTTCCACCTTGCTTTAACAAGCTGCTAACCCACCTAAAGTAATTGAGTATAAGCTTCCTTTAGACAACTACTGGTGGCTTTAGTGTAAACGTTTTGAATAGGCCTTCAAGTTTAAAGGAGTAGGAAATGGCAACTGGCCAGGCTTGTTTTGTTCCATCTCATTTTAGAGGTTCTAAAATACACACAACTCATTAGAGGATACTTTTTGTGATGCCACCCTTTTCTTTGTGTAGAAGTTACCATAGAGAATCTGCATAATCTGTAGTCTTCGCTGTGCAAATTTAAGATGATAAAGTGACAGAGTAGAGCTCATGTACTCAGGACCCTCTCTTCTTTTAACAGGCTCACCACAGCACCAGGAGTCCAGTCCTGAAGTGTATGTCAGGCATGGCTTGTTCCCAGATCAACATGATGAGACTCTTCCTGATGATGATGAGGAGGAAGATGAGGATGACAGGTTGTCAATGGTGGCCCTGGAAACAGAGCTTCAGAAGTACCTCCATGAGGATTAAAGACTGAATTAAAAAGGGGGTGGAGTCCAACCATCCGTCCAACATTTAGCCTGCAGCAGTGCAGCAAGAGAACATGAAGTGCAAAATGAGAAAAGGGAAGCTAGTCTTAGTCTAAGGCCATAATCAAACACTACTCTGTCTAGAGACAAATTGACCTTTGCTTTATGAAGTATACACAGCCTGCTACTAATTGTAATGAATGTTATTGTCAAGCTGTTGGTCAAAATGTGCTTGTTGACAAAAATGGGTATTGCTGAGTGCAACACAGGAAAGCAAAAGCATCATGATGCACCAGCAGTTTTTTTCCTTTTTATTTAATCTCTTTTATTTATTCTTTGTGAAATTTTGAAGCATTGAAATTATAGTAATGGTTCACAGGGATCCAGCTTTGCCACCAAAACCCACAAGCCAGTTGTTTACCTCAGAGAAAGCACACGGAGAACTTAGTTTGATTGAAGTTGAAGGGAATTGTTTTATTGATCCAGCGTTTGTTCAATATATGTCTGTTCCATATTCATGATTTTAATCTTTAATGTTTTAATTAAAAATTGTAAGTATATTTACAATATTTTATCTATTTATTTGTATACATTAATAAATATTTTGCCACAAACGTGTTTTTTTAAATATTTTTTAGAGTGATGATAGAGGAATTGCCTGTTAATCAGAACTGTAGGAAGTTCTTGTTTGTTGTGCAAACATTTTAAATTTAAATGGATGTTATATTCAGCCAGTAAGCAAATCATTAAATGGCAGTGCAATAAATTCTTTCACGTTGCAGTTTCTAACATGGTGCCCTTACAAATAGCTTAGGCGCCAGGTGCTTGACCTGATTGACTGCAGATTTCCAAAACAAAATGCCTCTGAAGTGGATTTCATTTGACAGAAATCTGGAGAAAAACTTAGTCAACGTGAGTTAAAATACTTACAAATCAGTAATATTCTACCATATAAATTGCAGGTATATTCACATATATATGAGGAGATTGAATTATAGATGTAGAATAAGATTTTTTGTGTTTCTCAGCTCATCATAATATAGGTTTAGGTGTGAAAGACAGCACCAAGAAGCGGAATTATCTTCCGTTGAATAAAAGTTTTGCTGTGCGCTTCTCGTCATGGAAGCGGGATTATAGCGGAACCTTTGTCTCCTACACCCTGTGTTGAAAGTCGGAAGTATATGTACGACGGATAGGCATGGGTACCCGAGTTGCTGCGCGTCAGGTAAATCAGAAAGCTACAAAACATGACAATTTTGATATTTCTTTAACTTGGTACGAAATGAATACGTTGTAAACATTTAATTTAATGGGCAGCTTATTTCGGACATTTAGAAACGACCGACAGCCCACAAACTTCCGCTACAACCTTCATGTTTGCTAACTTAGGCTAACGATGTAGCAGCAGGTTTATTAGTGTATCTTCTGTACTTGTTAACAGGGACATGTCTGCCGTCGGGGTTTTATAGCCACGTTTTGTTTTCCTCAGGTTCTTCGGTGGACTGTGAGAAATGCCACCTCCTCTGCCTTCAGTCCTCTTCGGTTTGGGAGGCGCCACCTCCAGCCTCCGTGCGTCGGGTGCAGATCGTCCTGTTCCTCCACCAGCCAGAGTACTCTGCAGTCAGCGCAACACGACCGTGAAGCCAGTCCTCTGTCCCTACGCCCTTTGGTTGATATGGGATTCACAGACGCCCAGGCAGAGCAGATCTGTGAAGCCGTGTCCAAAGTCAGAGGAGGAAGCGCTGCCAAGCATGCTCTGTCAACTCTCGCGGCTCTGTTCGTCCTGGGCCTCAATCCTTCCAGTGTGCTGAAGCTGCTGGAGAAATGTCCCGAGCTTTACACCGTCAGGGAGTCGCAGCTTCAGCAGCGCGTAGGCAACCTGCGGAAACTGGGTTTAGTTGAAGGTGAGGTCATGATCTGTGTGCAGCACAGTTCATCGTAACGTTGTTGAAGCATCGCTTTAAGTGGGAGTCCTTCATGCCCAGAGAACCCGTTATCAATGGGGCGCTCTGAATGATTATCAAACCAGTGCTTTTCCTCGTATCCCCCTTTAGGCAGTGTTCAGAGAGTGGTGGCCCATTACCCTCAGATCCTGACCGTGCCTGTGAAGACAATAAAAAATGCAGTGGTGCTCCTCAGAGAGAAGTGCCTGTTTACCGTCCAGCAGGTCACAGACATCCTCAGAGATAGTCCGGCCATTGTCCTGGAAAACATGGATCAGCTGGAGTACAAGTTTCAGGTCAGCATGTAAACCAAACAAGAAAGGAATGAGACTCTAAAGAGTGTTTTACAGACTTACTTAGTAATGACGCATAAAGAAAATTTAAATTACTCAATTAATTGATTTGTAGTTCAACAGAATAAATAGTTTTGATGAATGATTAATCATGTAAGTAAGTAAGTCAAACAACAGCTCCTCAAATGTCGACTGTTAGTCGGACAAAACAAGTAACTTGAAGACACAACCCTGGGCTCTGGAAAATTGTGATTTATTTTCTACTTTCAGACATTTTAATAGAATGGATGATTAATCGATAAATCAAAATCGAATCCGGAAGAATCATTAGTTGCGGGCCTAATCGAAATATGTGGCAGTTCAACACAACACCCTCGCAGAGGGATTCCTGTTCACATAGGCTGCTTCACAATTCAAACTAGATACTACCTGCATACACTATGTACTATTTACTAATTTGCATAGTATGCACATTGTTTTCTACTTAGTATACAAGAAATCAACATACTTTATCTTTTTGCACAGAAACAGAAAATGATGAAAGACCTGCACTGATGGATGTCAGTCGCTCATTTAAAGTTCACAGACAACATTTTTTTTTCTTCAAAGACTTCTCAAATTTCTATGCATTGTGTGTGGGACAATAGTGTCCATCAACAGCACACTCAAAAACAAGCATTTTTACTATGCATACTGACTTTTTTGAGCAGACTTGACTCTGTCGCTTTTACAGCGAGAACACACTACTCTAAACCTGCTTAGTATTACTGAGTTGGGACACTGCTATAGTGCTCCCTCTGGTGGCAATAATTGAACTCAACATCTCTTGGGCAACAGTGGCTGTGAATGGATCACAGTGTTATTAAGTGGTGTATGAGTTGGCTGTCTCTACAGAATGGAACGTGGTTCATTTTAGGTTTTGTGCTGCTTTCAACCTGGGAACTGATCATTTAGCCACTCTGTATAACAGCCAGTATTACGCATCTTTATTTGATGTTTATCTTTTAGTGTTTTTTGTCATTCCAAACTGATAATTGTTGTTTGTAACAGCATGTATTAACCCATCTCTCCACAGTACGTCTACTTCCGAATGGGTGTCAAACAGGCGGAGATGGTGAAGTCCAAGTTGTTCCGTTTCACTCTGGACGAGGTGCGCAATCGGCACTCTTTTCTGGAGCGCAGGGGTTTGTATCAGACCCCAGACAAGAAAGGACAGACGATTATCGTCAACCCCAAACTGGACAGCATCCTTAACATTGACCAGGACACCTTCCTCACACATGTTGCCATGGCGTCAGCAGAGGAGTATGATGTATTTAAGAGACTGATGGCAAGAGAATGGCAGGAGCAGGAGCAGCAGCAAGGCAGCATTGAAGCTGATAGTGACGATGATGATGATGAAGAAGATGAGGAGACTGGTGGAAAAAGTGGATACAGGAAGAAGAGAAAGAAATGACAGTGCGGGAGAGACAGAACTTTAAAAAAAAAAAAAAAAAACTTAAAGAGGAAGTTACATGATTAGAGAAAATTACATGTCTGATGGTGACAAATGAACCAATAAAATGTTTCCTTTTTAACTGTTTGTTGAAGTCAGGTTGGTCATAAAGTGCTATAGAAAATTCTTATCTAAAACACACATGGAAACATAATCTGGTTATTGTTACCTAGCGTGTTCCCTTTTTGAATGTACCCATGATGGCAACAGATTGGACTGAGAGAACCCGCTGGTTTGAAGTTGATTTCTGTGTTTATCTAAGTGGCCGCATCAGGACGGACAGTAAGATGTGGTGAGGTTAAGCCGATAGATGCGGACTCTATATGGATGAGTTACAGCAGTTAGGCGTGAACATGGTGAACATTTTCTCCCATACATTCTTTCCACTGTCAAAAAGGTTTTTGACTTTCTTTAAATGACCGCCTAAGTTAAGCAGTTTCGGAGGCTTAGCGGATTTGGTGCTTGGTGAATCAGTTAAATCTAGATGGTTTTCAAATGAGTTCTTACAACCAAATCAAATGTAAAACATCTTGGGTAGAAAACACTGAAAAAGCAACAGCATGAAGAGAAGCTAAGAGGATGAAAGCTCCGCCCCGTTACTATGTGACGGTCAAGTGGCTCTAGCTTTCTCCTTTCAACTTCCCTATATTATTTGTATGAGTCATCAAAGAGTACATCAGATAAGGCCAGCAGGTGAGAGGAATCATACAAAACACCCATTGATTTATAGAAGCGGTAAGCCTAATGGATGTGCAACACAGAGAGGTTTCTCTGTTCTGGACATCAGGTAAGAAAACTTACCTTTGGTCAATCAATAATTTGTCAATATATGTGTCAGCACAAAGTGTGAACAGAAGCAAGTGATTTTCTCTTTGTCTCAAGAGTTTGAGTATTTTTAAGCATGTAGCCTGGTGGCGGCATAATTATATATGGATTATTCCCCTAAAACCTTTTTATCTATTAAATTTTGATGCCCCACCCGAAAGTGTAGACACATTTATGTATATTAACACTGACAGACGTTTGTTTCACCTAAGCTGCAGCTAAAGTCACTTGTAATGTTTCTTTTATGTCACTACTTCATTTGCATTTGTTTTTCCTTTTGCAACACACTGAAGGGCTGGTGTCCTTTTACTGTATGCTGTTCCTATTTGAATTCTGGCAAAGTGCTGGCATCTCATTTTAATACTGATCTGGACTGAACTCGCTTATAAATTACTGTAAGAGGAGAATTACAGAAGTTATATCAATGTCATTTTGATCAAGACTGAGTCAGACAAAGAGGAAAAATGTGTATATCACAGGTTTGCCCAGCCTGCAATACATCAAGATGTTGGATATGTTAACACCTAGAGAGATACTGTTTAAAGACCATAGATCATAATTCAGAGTTACTGCCTTTTGTACACTCTGTCACAATGTACACAATGTGGCTGTTAACTAGATCGCACTGCGTTTTAGCTATTATATGAAAAAAATTATATAAAATAGTCTCTACTCATACACTAGACTGCATATTTGTATGCATTTACATGCTTGCATTTTGAAGGTGGTCAACTCTAAATGCTGATATAAATTTATGGTGTTTTCATTCACAGGAAGCTGCTGGAGGATGTAGTCAACACACCATAAAACACACCTCAGTCAGAGCATCTGTGTCTCCATAACTCAAAAGACAAAATGACGGCGTCAGTGCTCATGTCAAACCTCACGCAGGACTGGCTGGAGAGCTGGCAGAGGTGGAATCTAGATCTTTTTTTCATCCTTACTACACCCGTCACTCTGGCCACCTTGCTAGCCAACCCTGTTCTCCTGACATGCATTTTTATGTCCCGTGCGTTGCGTCAGGAGACACGTTACCTGCTGGTGGCCAACACCCTGACGGCAGACATGCTCTTCCTCATCCTAAACCTGGCCACAATGATCTGTAATGCTGTGGGGGCTCAAATACCCTGGCTGGTTTGTGAGCTGATCACAGCTGTCACTATCACCACCTACTGCTGTGCCATCCTCACTGTCACCCTCATGGTGGTCGACACCTTCGCTGCGGTTCGCTGGCCTCTCCATTACCATGACATTCTTCCACCTGCCCGCACCTACCGCATACTGGTGGGGGTGTGGGTGCTGGCAGCCATCTACCCTTTCACCCTGGTGATCATGATGGAGGTGGGGAGGGGATATGCCCACGAGAAGGTGGCCATGTGTCTGGTCATCATCTCCCTCGGCTTCATTCAGGTCGATAACATGGGGATCCACATCTACTTCTTTGTAGCCGCATTCATCTGTGCTGCACTCATTTTTTACTGCTACATTCGGCTCTTCATGGTAACAAGGACCCAGGGCATCTGGCAGAGCCGCTTCTCCAGGGCCCGGGTCACACTGCTGGCTCACGGGGTTCTGCTCCTGCTCTACTTTGCCCCCGGCTTTGTTTTCATCATGGAGATCTACCTGTTCCAGAGGAACGACATAAGTCATAATGTTCGTGTTTGGATCAGCACAGTCAATATGTGTGTTTTTATGTTGCTGCCCAGGGCGTGTGCTCCATTCCTGTATGGGCTGAGGTACAGGGAGATCTCTGATACTCTAATGCAGCTGCTGCACCAGCACAGGAGACTGAGCCACATCACAGTTTCATAAACGAACTGTTACTGTTATGAACTATTCATACTTATTCAATTTCACCAGTGGAATTACTTGTGATACACATATTTACATGTTTTCTCTGTCCACCAACAAAGATGTAACTGCAAGGGCAGTAGCCAGGATTTTAGAAATACTGATGTCATGAGTACTAATACCCCAATGCTAAGAATTTTTATTTTTTGACTATAGCCACCAAAAAGAGTTACATTTTCTATATTCATAATGTTGTTTTTAAACAGCATTTAGACAATATACACAATATTGTCTAAATGCTGTTTAAAAACATTCTCCGCAACGCCATGAATGTAATTCTGGTAGAGAAACACTAAAATCCCTTTATTTGACAGTGACTCTAAAACACAATGTGTAATTTGTGTGTAAATATAGAACATAAACTCCTCCTCAGCTCGTTAAAACCCCCGAATTCCCATGTCCTCGGTGTTCTCAATGCTAGTTACTGCCCTGGTTGCTGCCCTGTCCATGTTCTACATCATATATGATGTTTGCTTCACCTCAGACACCCCTTCTTTGTCATTCTTGTTATAAATAATACGTGCCACGGCTGCAGTTAAATGTAAATTGGTAATTCAGCATCCCTGTCAACTGCAGTCTTTGCTCTTGTGTGTGTTTTGTGTGTTTAAAGCACTTAATTGTCTATTGTCTGCTAAGCATGTTTTGTAGCTGTACAATCTGACTTTTGTTGTAGGTCATAAGAGCTCTTTTACAGCTGTGTGGATCCAAATGAGAATGAACTCCCTTGCTGTCTCAATATTGAGGCATCTTTATTCCCATACATTTTTTTAAAATAAATTGTACAACCAAAATGTGTATTTTATCATCATTATGTAATGTAAAAGCCATGTAGAACCTGACCCTCAGCCTCAGTTTTATGATTTTAGTAACAAAGCACTTAACTCCATTTGCCTTCAAAGCTGTTTTTGTCTAAAACTGGATGTCCAAGAAGATCATTAACACATGGGTAACTGACTTGCCAATTTAAGGGACTAGAGGAGAAAACAGAGGTGTGGTGCATAGTGATGAGTCAGACATCCTGCAGGGCCTTTTTTTCTGTCTCTACTGTGTGCCATCTGTAACTGGTACAACAACTCAACAGCAGAGGGACACACTCGCTGGGCTGCATCACCGCTCTTCCCTACAGCAAATGTAGGTGTCTTTTCTTGGTATCAAGCCACTGGGACTTGCTCACTTCACACAAGCTCTAAACGTCTGCTCCCGGTGCTCACTGCCAGACTTTCCTTATCTGCAGGTGGATCAGATACGCACAAAAAAAATCTCATTTCCTATTGTTTGCCATTTTTGTATCAATTTCCACGGCACTGTAATAGTTTACCGATTCGCTTCTGTTGTTGACTGAGTCACCCGTTTCCACACAGGCCGTAACCTCCGCTGACAGAAGTATGACGAGGGAAGGGTACAATCCTCCCCAGTACTACGCGCATGGTTCAAAGCTGTAACACCGCGGACCCTTTCGGGGAGCTCTGCTGGGAGCTCGCGGAAATATTTTGCAACAGAGTGAGGAAGTTGGGACACCCTTTGTTCCAACAAAGCTCCTCCTTCCTCCTCACCTGAAAAAAACAAAACAAGCGTTTCATCCTGTTTTCACGTGTCCACGCGATCACATTACAGATATATTGTTTTGTTAGGCACGTGTGCCTTGAATGTTTCTGTTTGCCATTGTCGGCTACGTCTATAACAGTTGTAAATACACGTTCGTAAGGCTGGTATTTTATACAGATCGTAAAATGTAGGCTATTTGACGACGTTTGCCTGTGACATTTACGGTTAATACTCTTACTAACTGTCCTCTACACGCTCGCGCAAGTGACGCCATGAAACTGTTATTATCTTTGCGCGTATTGCTCAACCGCTGTCACTTCTTGTTGTGAACTTTCTCGCCACTAAAAGTGAACTTTTGTTTGCAAACAAAGGACGGCCACGTGGAGAGCCGGAGGCGCTTGGGAAGTGTTGTTCCTCAATGAGCAACAGAACAAGAGACGGCGCGGTCATTGAACTCGTTTACCCATAATGCACCGGGAGCACCAGCTGAGTGGGCGCAGTCGGTTGGGTTTTCTTTTTTTTTTTTTTGCCTGACAAGTATATATGGGTTCTGTGTTTACTGTTAGCTAGTTAGACCTCTTTGTTTTTGTCATCACCTCAAAAGCAAAATGTCCCGGCTATATGACAGCCTACTTTGTTTGCCGTAACTATACGAGGGCAGATATTGTAAAAGATACAGATAAACTCGTTCAGGATAGACATTTTTTTTTTATTTCTCTCCATACTTTTGTTTTGTTTTGTTTGGCCACTTGTAACTGAAGAGGAAGCTTCGTCTGGAAACTTCTGCTTAAGGTAACAACGTTTATTCGCAACAAAGGGTGTTGTTAACGTTTATGAGTTGTGAATTTACAAGCATTTCTTGCTTTCCCTTTGAATTTGTCACAAAGGCTATATTGAGTAAAGCAACGGCTCAGCTCGCCCACTGTATTTTAAAGTTTGTTGTCAAGGGCTAACGGTCGGCGCGGGGCACGTCTTTGTCTAATAAACCGAAGCCTGTTGATCTACCTGTCCGTTTAAGCTACATGAATACATTTTACTTGATTGTCTGTAATTGATACTTAAATAATGAGATATAATGCCACATTTCAACACTAGTATATTTTTTAAATAGCATAAAACAATAAATGATAGATGTATTATCTTGTTTATAAGCCTCTGTCAATTTCAATTGGACTTTATTTTACCTGGATAACAGCAAACAATAATACAAAAAAAAAAACATACTTAACACAATAAAATCTGATTTATTTCATTTTATGTTATTCGTTTTATTTGTCATTATGATATTATGTTATTGTATTCCTCCTCAGTGGATATTAGTCATAAAGTCAATCTTTCATGCGTCACCTCTGGTTAAACCTGTCCTCTAGTCAACATGAACTTCAAGGAGGTGCTGCTGCTGGCGAACAACACACGTGAATAGGTTGAGAGTCTTCAGAGGCTGAGCCAAAGTTTAAAAATAACCTGAGTTAAATGACCTCACAGGAGCAAAGGCCAGACCTACTGCCAACTTTAACAGAGGCAGTGTGACCATACATAAGAGAGTTTAATGTTTTGGTGAAATATCTTCAAGAACTTGAGTATTGGCTGTCCTAAATATATGCACGGTCTTTGTGGATGGGAACAAAGCATATTTCATGAGGAACCTTAGTTGCCTTAAGTACTTTTTCTGAAAGAGACAGATGTCTTCAGGCTACAGGGTTAACTGAAACACAAAACATGACTTAAGGTTATCAGTAGCGCTGACTTTTGCACGTGTTGGTCAAACAATTACTATATAGTGTCTGATAGCATCCCTGCCCCCACTCTCTTTCAAAACAAACCTGACTGACATGTAGGTTGGCCTTCCAACCGTTGTGCAACCTCTCTCCCGCCTGTGTCTCTTTGTCATCCTCCGTTGTACGCAGTCCTTTGTGCTGCAGGGCACAACTGTTTTGCAGCAGTGATGAGCTAGAGGAACTGTCACGCAGATTTGTGTGTGACTCAGATTTCATTGCTGAAACTACTTTTCTCAAACCATGATGTAAGACATTTTAGCGCTACCCCATGGGCTTGAGAAATAGTTTGTGGGAGTCACATGTTTTCTCCTATTTCTGTACTCATGCTTTGTGGTTGGTTTGCCTATGGTGAATGTTCTCAATTTGTACTACAGTGATCCAATCAGGTTGCTCTTTATGAGTTTATGACCTTTTCCTGGCTGTCCCCTCCTACCACATCTAATAGGATGCCATGATAATAGTATATAATGATATTTAATGGAAGCATGTTTTATGGTAATAGTCCTGTACTGCCTGCTCTCCATCCTCAGGTCATCCTAGAGTTTAGAGAAGGTCTACGTTGAAAGTGGCAGCCATGGTGTTGATTTTGGGCAGAAGGATGATCAGAGAGGACTCTGGGATCAGAGACTCACCCGCTGTCAAACGCAAGGTGCTGTCAAACAAACAGACATTTTCTATGTTTTCTATCTTGCAGCTTCTGTCCCAACTGATTAAAGTCAGAATTTTCTTTACAAATCTTTATACATGTTGTTGTCTCCTAAGGTGTTTGAGGTGGATTCCAAAACTTTAGCCAGTCAGGATGTCTTGGACTTCTCTTCTGGCTCATCCCACTCAGAGGGCATCCTGCAGGTATTCAATGAGTTTCGTGACTGCCGCCTGTTCACTGATGTTGTCATCAGCGTGCAGGGCCGCGAGTTCCCCTGCCATCGCGCTGTGCTCTCTGCCTGCTCTTCCTACTTCAGAGCCATGTTCTGCAACGATCACCGTGAGAGCCGCGAGATGCTGGTCGAGATCAACGGCATCCTGGCTGAGGCGATGGACTCCTTCCTCGCCTATGTTTACACTGGCCGCGCCAAGATCACCACAGAGAATGTCCAGTTCCTCTTTGAGACTTCTAGCCTCTTCCAGATCACCACACTGCGCGATGCCTGTGCCAAGTTCCTGGAGGACCAGCTGGACCCGTGCAACTGCCTGGGCATCCAGCGCTTCGCAGAGGCCCATGCCCTGAAGCAGCTAGCCAGCCGCTGCCGCATTTATGCCCTGGCCAACTTCTCAGAGGTGGCTCAGCACGAGGAGTTCCTCGACCTACACAGGGAAGAGCTGGAAGAGTACACCGGCAGTGATGAGCTGTCCATCGGTAAGGAGGAGGTGGTGTTTGAGGCGGTGATGCGATGGGTGTACAGCAATGTGGAGCACAGAAAGCCCATGCTGAAGGCCCTGCTGCACCACGTGCGCCTGCCCCTTCTGCACCCCAACTACTTTGTCCAGACGGTGGAGGGAGACCAGCTCATCCAGAATGCTCCAGAGTGCTACCAGCTTCTCCACGAGGCCAGACGCTACCACGTGCTTGGAAATGAAATGATGTCACCCAGAACTCGTCCACGAAGGTAACTAAAATGTTGACTTACTAGTTATGAGGAAGGCGACAAATAATCTAACCTAGATGTTATCTAGAAGAAGAAGCAAGTTCATCAGTCAGTTCATCTGGTCACACCATTTTAGGCTCATGGAAGTAGTATGACTTGTTGATCTGATTAAATGCTTATAGCATATGCTGTGTTGCACTCACATGGATAATGAACCACTGTTATCTCTGCTTTGTTGTGCATTTCTTTTCTATTGTAAAAGAAAACCGATTTTGTTTGATCTTTTCTGACAGCCTTGATGGCGATGACAGAGGTCAGAGTGAGATAAGAAAACATGTCTTTTTAAGCAGCTTTTATCCCATATTATGACAGCTAAAGCTAGAGGTTACAACTTCCGCATGAACTTGGTGCTTCTGGCAGTGTTGTTGTTGTGGTGTGTGTGTGTGAGAGAGAGAGAGAGAGAAAGAAAGAGAGACAAGGAGTGTTATTGTGCTGAACAGACAAATGTGTCATTGACTGTGCTGTGTTTTGTAACCCTATTTTGAAATGGAAATGATAATGAGGGAGGCAGGGCATGTTCATACACAGACAGGTTGGCTGGATAGAGAAAAAAAAACAGATGTGATGCAAGAAAAGGCAATCACGAAATGTTGAGTCTTGTTATCATACCAGCAGTGTATGTGCCGATGTGTTTGGGTTCTGAGTGTCCCCACCTGTTCGCTTTATACCTATTTACCAAATGGTTTCTTATTTCTGTATTTCTGGTGTTTTTTGTTTGAAGAGTGTCCAGTTGGGTGTTACAGTGTAGTGTTTGATAAAGGACAAAGGTTGGCGCTGACTGAAACCTTATGAATGAGATACAAAACAGACCATATGGTAGCCTGCTGTACAACAAACAACAGTACAGCTGCCTTTGTGCGTTAAACCTGCTGTAAGGGTTAAACTGGGAACAGTGCCGGTGAACAGTTGTCAGTTATTAAGGCTGTGTGATGTGTATTTCAGGTGTATGGTGTCAGTATCCAGGCAGATCTGTTCAGATCAGCAAGCCAATCAGGCAGTTAGTCCCCACACTGTCGGTTTAATTTGCCCTGAGGGACAAATCCGCTCCTGTTCAAAACAGATGCCTGGTTCTCCCCTTTCTGTGTCTACAGCAGGTTTTCTCTTTGGAAGTCCTCAGAATCTAATTAATCACATGCACACACACATTGCGTGCACACGCATAAAGCTAAACCGCTCCTGGGCTAGACTGTCTCTTAGATGTATGCAAGCATGTGAAACCTTCCTGCCTGCGTCTGACCTACACTCTATCATGAGTAAACATACTGACAGTGTCCAGAATGTACTGGAATCTTTATACACATAAACCACTAGTAGTCATTATCCAGCACCCAGTATCAGTACTTTCGAATGGTACAATAAGAAAATAAGGTGTTGTTAATTAGACAGCTCCCCCGTAGGAAATGTAGTCATATCCACGGCATGTGTTGAACAGCCAAATAGGAAAGATTTGTGATCATGGAAATTCAGCCGAAGTCTAGCCCCAAGTGTGTTTTTGTTGTGCCCTAGATTGATACCTTCATTGTAAACTGAACTTTTGCCTTGAAGATAAGTGAAGCTATTCCTGTGGTAACCACCACTCTGTTCCTGCCCTGGCACACATTTCTGTCGTGTGTAATTAGAAATCCCTCCAAGTGTTGACACATGTATGTTTATATGTCTTCATACCCTTTGTATAGGCCTACAAATATACAGTATTTTCAGTAGGTACCATGTCTGTAATCTGTACATTCCTGTAAGGAGCCTTTTAAGTCAAACATGTTCTTCTTATGTTTGTGTTTTTATAATAGCCTCATCTGTGTTGTTATTCCCCCTCCATCTCTAAATTTTCCATATCTTTCCCTCTGCTTTACCTTGCCTGCTCCCTTCCGTACAGGTCGACTGGCTACTCTGAGGTGATTGTGGTGGTGGGGGGTTGTGAGAGAGTGGGGGGCTTCAACCTGCCCTACACTGAATGCTATGATCCAGTCACAGGAGAGTGGAAATCACTGGCCAAACTACCTGAGTTCACCAAGTCAGAGTATGCTGTCTGCGCCCTCCGCAATGACATTCTGGTGTCAGGTAAGACCCCGCTACATTTGTTACAAACAATCCAATAGCATGGTCCCTTTAAGGCTTGAAATGAACACCAGCCACAATATACAGGTATCTGTTAACTGTGGCAGATGATGCTGTCAAGTTATAGACGACTTGACACTTGCTGAGTTAAATTCTAAATATTGACACATCTTTCCAAAGTATACTTAAGTCACCCAGCATGTTTTCTTTTATTTTTGATATGTAGAAATATTACACAGACTTTTTCTGTGATTAGACTTAGTATGGTCTTGGTTGTTGCGAAGTCCAGTTTCTCTTAATAATTGTAAGATTGCGTCATATACCCAGAAAGATAAATTCACTAGTACACTCTTAAGGAACATGGTCGGTGTCTGTCTGTGCTTGGCTTGCCATCCAATCTCCCAGTGGAGTTGCAGGAAAGGCCTGTGTTATTTTTACAGCCACAGCCGGTTGGAGTTGAAGGAAAATATGAGAGCAACATCTGGATGCGCACTCCAGGCTCAGTGCTGAGAGAGGCCTTCACTGGCCAGCTCAGTCCCTCTCTCTTACTATTAGCCAATCATCAGGGTCACCACCTTTTATATCAGTTCAGCAGCTTTCTAGGATCTCCTTTATGCAACAATCTAACATCCCTTTTTGTTTTTGGACTACATCAATAGTTTGTGATGTGATCAGCTTGAAATAAACCTAAATCTGAGATGTTATAGCTCTCATTGCCTCTTGGCAAGACTGCTGCATTTTTGGAACTTAGCATGGGCCAAGTGTGGCGTAAGCCTCCTTTGGTGAAAAAAAGATCTAGATTAAATAAGACATTAGTATTATGTCGTTCATCTTAACTGGTGAGGTCAGGCTGAAGGTAGTTTCTAAAGACAAACACTGATCAACATGTGCTGTGTGCAGTATGCAGTTCTGTATGGTTGTTAGATTGAGGACATGGAGGCTGAGAGTTTTTCTTTCTTTTTTTTGGTAAAGAATATACATTGACAGAAGTTCAAAATGTGGCTTCTAGGATTGCTCATGCTCAAACATGCTTCATATGAGCTGCAAAACACCACTGGACAAAAAGAGCCATTAAAAGATATAGAGAAGAGAAAAAAAATGAAGAAGGAGATATAGAGGGGGAAAAAAAGAGTGTTCTCCCCTTCAGCAAAGAGTGTGCAGTGTTTATGCTTTTTTATGCTCTCACTGTGCCAAGTCCTCACGTGTTCACTATCAATCCACCCTCAAGCGCTGACTGGAAGAGTCAACATACGCCTCCACCCCCCTTCTCTCTGTCTCACACACATACATATGCACGACTATGCTTTATAGCATGTTATGATCTTCATTGCCCCATTTACTTTGCTTGTTTCCCCATCTGCCTTGAATACATTTAATCCCCTTTTCTCAACTTTATTTTTATCTTGCACTCCCTCGATTACATTCCCACACAAAGCTCCAATCTGTCTGTCTGTCCCCCTCCGCACACTGGGAACTGGTGCAATTACCTTGGAGGGCCTCCAGTCTCTAGCACAGCTGTGGTTTTAAATAGGATGTGGCTCAATTGAGTATGAAAAAACCTCTTAGGTTTTCTACAGGGACAGGGACTCTGGCCACCGCTGACTTTCCCACAACCACGATGGCATTGTAATCAGCTGCTTTGTCAGGTCCAGAGTGAGCATTCTGGATTAACATGGAAATGCTTCGAGTTCAGGTGTACTTGAGATTACAGTCCGCATGATCTCAATTATGATCTGATCTCGCAAGATAAATTATGTTTGATTTAATGTGACAACATGAAATAAATGTCTCTTTGCCGCAGTGACTCCACTGTAGGAAATTAAACACATTTGGATAATATCTTATCAGCTAATGAGCAGCCAAACACATGTGCTTGCCTCCCACATTACAGACGGTTGCATGTCATGTCACATTTAGAATTAGTAATAAAACTGCATGTAACTGTAAGCAATGCATAACTCGCAGCAAGCTGTCACACAAATCATATTGGTACCTCCCAAAGTCACTGCCACTTGTTCCTTAAG